>CAWUPB010001184.1:4727500-5977500 GCA_963924115.1 Dovyalis caffra
AATTAATAGATCTCATAGGGAGATCATATAGCCGATCATTAGCATCTTCATCCACCGAAAAAGGAGAATACCCATAGTTTAATTTACTTCTCCGATACTCCTCATGGTCTCATGATTGAGAAAAGAAATGGAACTCCTTCAAACGATTATAGTGGTCTTCTTTAGTAAGGCCCTAGAATTTTGATAACAAATGTATCAAGCCTAATTTTAGTTTAGATACAACATAAAGATTAGAGAACTCGATACACAAGAGATGTTGATTAAGATTAGGAGCAGGTAGCTCCTTCAAAGTCTTATTTACCTTGTTTGCGGACATTACCTCTCCTTTAGAATCACTTGAAAACAAAAATTTTAGAGTAGTAGTTATGTCTATTAAAACTACTCTCTTGGATGACTTAATCCTTTCTATCAAAGCTCGGTCTAGCTTTTTTCCTCAATATGCTTAATTTTGTTTTTGGTTCTTGATTGAAAATTAGGTCACATGGTTGTGACTTGTCATATACCAATTAGATATAAACATTAGAACAACTAAAATACTAAGAAAAAATTAACTTTGGCCTAATCCTTCCTAATTACAATGCCAAAATTCAATAGCGTGTCGTACCCGTCAACTAATTAGTTATTTATTTTATCCTTACAAAACCTAACCACTATACGATAGATAGGGAAAGTAAGGGTCAAACTAATAAGGAAGTTTAATTAACCGTTCCTCTTGGTTGAATTTTCTTGTAGTGCAAAAGCAATAAAAAGAAGGTTTTATGTTTGAAGTGTTTATGAGTAATTAAATTAACTAGAAATAACAATACTATGGGAACCTTGGTTAAATTTTAATATCAATTTTTGATTTAATCGTTAATCATTGATTCAATTATTAACTTATCCTAAACATGAATATTCACCATAAGACAATAACATGTATGTTGTCTCCAATCATTCTTTACTCGAGTTGTTAACCGAAATACAATACCCGAGTAACTCCTTAGCTACTACACAACCTACTAGATGCAAGATAGATTTAATCCAATACTAAAATTAATTATAGACAGATTGGTAAAGCTAAATCACCCTCTTAAATGCTAAAAAGATGTAATCTAGTTCTATGTTTTTCAAGGGATTGAACAAAAACTTAAAAAATAACTAGCATGGACTCTAATCAATTTAATCACAACCACAAATCAATCATATAGAAAAAAAAAGAAGAAAATACTTAAATAAGATAAGTTTAAAATGAAAACCCATAATCTCATAATGATTGAACCAAAAGTTTCAAATTAATTCAACCAAGATGGATGTTCAATCATTCATAATGGGTTATAAAGGAGAGTTTTCTATCTATGGTGGCTACTAAAAGTTAGAATTTTGAAATAAAAATCTAACATCACTATTTATAGCTAAAAGGTAAGGTTACATCACATATTTGTCAACCCCACATGGCCACATGGGTTACTTAGGAAAGTTGTTTGATTTCTTATTTAATCTCACACGATTTAGAGCCTTGAAGAATTGGTGTTGCATGATTTATGGCTAGAGGCACACGATTGTATGCCTTTGTTCTTCATTCCATATTGCTTCCTTCTACCTATGTAGACTTCTTCTTACTTTATGAGACACGAGCATGTCTCTTTTCACTACATCTCGTGTGGAATGCCTACGGCTTGTATGCCTTTTCTTTTTTCTTAAGAGATAGTCTAGCTTTGCATATGTATGAGCATGTTCGATTTTTTACCTAAGCCATTTGAAAAGTTACTGGTTATGTGGTCTTTATTGTTAAGCAATCCATACGGTTTCTTTAGTTATGTCACATAACCGAGTAGCTATTTTCTTTTATAAGTGGCATGGCTATATGACTCTTAGCTTCCTTGCTTTATTTAGTTTTGGGTTTTCTTACTCCGATTTGTCATTTTTCCTACAAAACTCAAAATAGTCATCTTAATCTTAATTAACCTAATATAATATAATAAATACTAGAAAGTGTAATGTAATAGAGCATAAAAATTATTCTAATTATACACTCACTAGTGTATGGGGTTTTTTCTTTCTATGTTCATATATGAGTATACGTGAAGGTAGGGTGTGTATTTTTATGGGTGCACTTAGCATTGGTTTGTGCTTTTTTCCATTTTTTTTAATTTTTTTATTCTTTTATTTTTCCCTCTTTAGAGGTCAAGTAAACTTGGACAACCAATCCTACCATGCCTATGTTGTTCTAAACTCATATGTCTCTTTTTTTCATGAGGAAACGTAGAATGATGACATCTTCACTTCTTTGCAATGCTTAAATAATAAAGATGTAGGAAGATAACTCTTCCTACATCTTGGTTTAGTAAACTTGTAAAGAAAAAGGTGTGATTAAAAAAAAAATAGTCATTTATAATAGGGTGACCTCTTACCTTATAGGAAAGATTGAACCTCCATATAAAGGTTGATTATCTATGAAAAGCTGATCACCTAGCTTAAAAAAAAAAAAAAGTTTATTCATCTATAATAAAATGACCTTCTAGCCTCTAAGGAAAAATGGGTCTTTTATGACAATCCGACTACAAGATTAGAGAAATGAACTATCCATGGATGACCTCACTAGAAAAAAATAAATTAAACAATCAAGTAGATTTTTAATTATTCAAAAAAAAAAAAAAGGATTTGAAGAAGCAAATTGCTCATTAGTGTTGAGGTTAGAGAATTAAAAAAAAAAATCAATTTAATGTATAAATTGGTTCTAGGTGATTCAATTTTAGAAGGAAAAAAAAACTGGAAAAAAACTACTCATGGGTGATCTATTTGAAAAAAAAAAACCGAATATACAAACTACTTTTAGGTGAATTGCTTTTAAAAAAAAATAAGATAGCAGAAATGAACTACTTATAGGTGATCTAATTGGAAAACAAAACAAATCGAATATGTAACACTTAGAATTTTCTTCCTCATATTATGCACGTGTATGCTTGTATGTGTGTCTTAATTACATTCTTGTTTTACACATGTTATGAATATTTTAAAAAATTATTATGTGAGGTGTTTTAGATTAAATGTATTTTGAAATTAGGAAAAATTATTGTAATTAGAGTTAGTTAAGTTTGATTAAATTAATTAAGTAAGATGGATCAAAGTAATGATATTTTTTAGTCTTGAATAGAAGTGTAGAAGTGAGGTTTAAGGTGAATTAATGTGTTGAAAAAGAATTAAGTTGGAAGAATAAAGAATAGGCAATGAAAGAATCGGGAATATGCAACAAACAAATCACGTGTTGCCTAAAATACTCGGTCTTTCATTTTAAATGCTGAAAATGATGAAAAGTGGCTTTTTTTTTCATCATTCATCTTGCACTCTCTTTTAAACTCCAACCCTCTCACTTCATCTCCAACATCTCTTACCTATTTCACCACAAAATAAATAAATAACATTAGATTATGTTAGTATTTGATGATCGAAGTTGATATTAAGCAAGAATGGAGCTTAAAGAGTTAGTGTTTTTAAACTTGAAATTTGTACCATAAAGAAAGGTATAATTTATATTATGATTTTTTATTATTTGATGCATTCTTAAATGATTATTGATGATTATGATGTTAGATTATTACGGGTTTGTCATTTGAGCTAAGTTTGATCAAGTTAGAGTTTTAAGATCCATTTAAAATAAGTATGTTTTAAATGATTTTCATCGGTTAGATTATGATTAATTGTTTTGGTTTAAAGAGTTATAAAGTAAATTTAGAGTTTATTCAGTTAGATTTTATTATATGAATTATTTTAGGATTTAATTGATTTAATTGAGATTTTATAGATGTACGATGTTATAGAACTTAGATTGAACTGGAATTTCAGCATGTGATTTATGAAAGTGGTCTTGTGATGATAAAATATTTAAAAAGGTCAAAGATGATGAATAGTCAATAAAAATTTTAGAATTTATTAGTTAATTATTGAGTAAAGAGTTTATTTATGAGTTTATTGATTTGAGTAGAACTTTTATTATGGATTATTTTAATGATAAGCATTAAATTACTCGAGGAGGATAATTGTTAAATTACAAAGGAACTAAGGTAAGCATGGTCTAACTCAACATAATGATTTTATATGTGAATGTGTTATGTGATTAAATGAGTCTTTTGTTGTATTATTATGTGCATTTACATCATGAGCATATATTTACTTGTTTCATGAAATGCAATAAAATCATGTTATGCATGAAATGAAAAGGTTTGGAAAAGGAAAATGATAAAGGCAAGGTTTGGTAAAGGCATTGTTTTTGTAAAAGAAAACAGGACTAAACATAATGTCTAATAGGGTCCTACAATAAGAAAAAATGTATTTATGTACATCTTGAAAATCTATGAAATGTCATGCATAACCATGTTCATTGGGAGTTAGCTCATGTTTTGTCTTGTGGTGCACGAGAGGAACTTTTGGTTCACGAGGCTTCTATAGACTTTGAAGATGTAGCCGGTGCACTTTGAGCACACTTTTGTGAAAGGATTGGACTTTTGTCTTTCCGGCTTATTGTTGTCGGGTTTAAGTGGCAACTTGAAGTTTATTATGTATTTACTATAAGATCTTTTACTAGTCGACCACTTGATTTTAATAGTTATAATTAAAGTTCTAATATGTATATAATTTTATGTTTTAGTTTATGATATGCATTAAAAATTTTAAGATTTCATATTTTATATATTAATTTATATTATATGATAAAATGTTAGGACTTTAGTTATTATATTTAGATTTCATTTGAGTTAGATTTTATTTATATGTTAGGATTTTTACTTTATATTTGAGTTGAGCTATAGTTTATGTGTAGCGTCCTTCCACTTGCCATGTCATAATGTATACATCTAGATACTAGGCACTACAAAGTGGTATTAGAGCCAAGGATTAGTTAGTATTGTAGACTTAGATAGTACATAAGAGTTCAAGGCCTATAAGCATCATAAACGTGTAAATGTCAATTATTCTTGTTTATTTTATATTATTTTATACATTCTATTTATTTTACATTTTATAGATTATTCTTGTTTATTTTATAGTATATTAATTATTTGGTATAACTTATACTTATCGTTGTTAATTATTTGTTTAGAATTTGCTACTTGTGTTAGAAATTAAGATTAGATTTAGTGAACCAATAATGCTTGATTGTATGTATATGAGATTTACAAGTGATTAGGTTTATGATTCTAAGATTGGTTTAGAATGCTACCAAGAAGGAATGTTATTGTGGGTGGATCGAGAAATCGAGCTAGTATTAAGGGGGAGAATAATGTGCCAATGATGCATCCAATGATGAATTTATTATAATAATAGCAAGCTATGATGGGACAACAACAAGAAAGATATAATGAGCATATAAAGGCAATATTGGTGTTCTAGCAAGCAATGACCACAAAGAGCTTCACATCAAAGATTCAATGTTATTGAGTGGTTTAGGAAGATGAATCCAAAAGAGTTCATTGATGGAATGGATCCGTTGATAGTTAAGGAGTAGGTGAAGTATTTGGAAGTCTTCTTTGAGCATTTAGGTCTATATGATGATGATAGACTTTCTTGTGTAATATTTATAATGATGCAAGATGCTAGGAATTTGTGAAATATAGCTAAGGTTCCTTTGGATGTACCTAAATTAGTCAAGAAATAGAGAATAATCCCTATAATGGCACCAAAATTTGATAGCATGTTGTAATGCCATAAATTTAATTCACTAAATCTCACTATTATAGCTAGCGACAAGTCTAGGTCAATTCCATAAAGAGTAATTTAATTGCTATTTTAATTCTATTTATACTTATTTCAAACAACTAAATAAAAGGAAAGGAGAGGAGTGGTTTCAGTTGAATCTACTCACAATAATTAAGAAAAATAGTAATGATATTTTAAGGAATTAATCAAGTAAAAATCATTTAGTTTAAGAGTAAATTTTACCATCGAATTGCAAGCTCATTAGTGTTGAGACTTAAAGACTCTATTCATGATTTACCCTTTGATCTATATTAACCATGAAGTATAGATTAACTTTGTTTTTCTTACTTAATCATCAAACACATAAAGCATGCAATTTGAATCCTAATTACTCAACAATATAAGATAAGATCTCTACTTGTAATCCAATAACAACATTAATGATTTAAAAAACAAACAAAATAGATAATCAACATAGAAGCTAGTTTGGTATAAACTATAATCTTTTCTCCTCAAATTATAATGATATTAATATAAAAAATCATTTAACCCTATTACTCGCTCATGAATAGGCTTTATAACTATTACGTGTTATAAACCATATTCTAGTAATTATTCATTAATCATAATTATCTAGTAGCACTCCTAAGCACATAATAACATGAATGTAGTTTAATTCTTTTAGAAGAATAAGAGATAATAAAGATAAATAGATTATGAAATTTAATCAAAAGGGTCTCATAGCTTGTTCTTTGAAGTCATATTTCTCATTTTTCTCTTGAATAAATAAAAAAAAATAGCCTTACATCTTTTCAAAAAATACCAATAAATAAATTAATTTCTCTCTGAAATTAAAGGGATCTAAATATATATTGCTATTGATTATTTATGTATTCCAAGAGATAAATGTGATAGCCAATAATTCCTATTTAATCCTATTTCTAAAGTTGACTAGGACTTGTTAGTGAATAAGACTCTAGGTTATATTCTAAAAATTCTAAATTAATTTAGTGTTTGAAGGATATAGTAACTAGACATAAGATATTTAACAATATTTAGCCTTACAACTTTTTAAAAAATACCAACAAATAAATTAATTTCTCTATAAAATTAAAGGTATCTAAATATATATTGCTATTGGCTATTTATGTACTCCAAGAGATAAATATTATAGCCAATAATTCCTATTTAATCGTATTTCCAAAGTTGACTAGGACTTGTTGGTGAATAGGACTCTAGGTTATATTCTGAAAATTCTAAATTAATTTAGTGTTTAATGGCTATAGTTTCTAGACATAAGATATTTACCAATATTATAGGCCTAGATGTCTTCATTCTATAGGCTTCGAATCATCTCAATCTAATATGTATAACTCTAGATATGGTACAAACATTAGGTAGTGTTTCGAACTATTTTAGAATTCGAATTTCTTCTCGATTTCTTTCCTAACTTTACAACCAACTTTGATAACACAAAAGATAATGGATTTGTGTGTTTAAATCAAAAATAGAAAGCTTAAGATATCCACTTTGATTCTTTAAAGGCCTCTTTTACATTCTAAAGCTCTAAGGATGTGAAATCCCTATGTAATCCTTTATAAGTCAATCCGCCAAGATTGGAATTTTGACCTAACACACTTTTGCTCCCTTAACTCGAATCATCTCCTAAATCATAAAATAAACTTAATTAAATGCATAGAACCTAAAATTACATCAAAAAGACTAAATATAAGAGAATAAATATTATCAATAATATGTGATATTAGTATTTTATAGAAAGTACTTTACTAATGATGTGAAATCTAAGAAGCTCTAAGAATTCATAGACTTCAAGCAAGTAGGATAGTCAATGACTAAGTATGAGAGGTGGTTTGAGCAAGATTATTAGTTTGTTCTCTTCATTTTTGGAGATGCGGCTTTAAAGAGGGATCATTTTTTGAGGATACTCAATCCTAGAGTAAAAAGTATCATAAAGATGTCCTCGACCATAGCTTATAGTGATATGGTGGGAAAATCATTGATGCTTGAGGAGGCTTAGAAGAAGATTGTTAAAGAGTTGCTTACAAAAAGATCGACAACTAAGCTAAGTTTCATGCCTAAGTATAGAGGACAAGGAAGGATAAGAAATCATTTTTTAAGGCTAGGATCAAGTAGTGAATAGAAGGCCAAGCTTTCAAAGTAAACCATAATTGTTGGGAGTCTAAAGAGGCTAGTTTACACCAAATGTAAAAGCGAGGTTGGTTTGCACCAAGTATAAAAAGACAAGGATCAAGCCAAAGAGTAAATAAAATGATGTATTCTATGACTCAAATGCAAGGTAATGAAGACAACACGATAATCATATATGATAAGGTACTTATCATTGAACTTATTGCTTATGCATTAGTTGATTTTAGTGCAACTCATTCATGAAGTATCATGCATCCTATGGAGATATAAAATAAAAAAAAATTCCTCCATCTAAAGGGCCTAAGATCATGCTATTAAACCAACTAACATATATTCATGAATTAAAGTGATGAATAGAGAATTACCTCTTATAACATAGATTTAAGCCTCTATAGAAAAGAGACATCCAAGTGTCCGACCTCTATTGAAAATCTACGCAATCCAAGCACCTATAAAAGAAGTACTCAAAATTGATAGAGTGCTACCTCCACCTTTTCCGACTTTGTTTAGTGTTTCCTATAGAAATTTAATTAGTATAATTTTATGACAACCTAAAGAGAGAGAAGATAAATTCATGTGCTTGGGTTAGAGAGAAAACAATTTTCTCTTTATTTTTCTTAATAAGTCATGTGCCCTAGAAATATTTTCCCTTTTGTGTCAAATTTTCTCTCTTCAAAAATTACTTCTTTTTCTGGATCTATCCGCCATATTTATAGGAGAAAAGCTTCCTTATCCTCCAAGGACAAAGAGGGGCGACAATAAGTCCCTAAATAACTTTAGATTATTGCTTCCTAATCCTTCAAGGATTAAGAGTTATTTTACATATGGGTTTTTGATAGTTATCTTTAAAACATTCATCCTTATCTAATAAGATTCATGTTTATCCTCCCACCAAAATGTCTTTAAACCTTTTAATTAAACCTATTAGTCCAAAACTATTTTAGCCCAATTAATTAATTTGACTATTCAAATAAATTAAGTTCGATAATTTTATGAGGACCACATTAGAAAAATAATTTCCAAAATTACCCTTAAACCTAAATTACCAAACTAATTTCCATTTTGGAACTAACTTCAAAATAAGAAACTGATTTCAAAAATAGAAAACTTTCCATTTTCGAAGACTTCCATTGTAGGAAACTTTTCATTTTTAAAACCTTTTCCAAAATTAAAAACTTTCATAATTGAAAACCTTTTTCAACATCTTTGCTTCTCTTTAATCATCCGAATGCTTAAACTTATGCGTGTGACTCAATAGGTTCCTAGATATGTTGGTAATGTATCAAGAATAAAAGACACCTCTTTTATCGCTTGATACATAAATTAAGATAGGCCTCTAGCAAGGTATCATGACTACATAATTCTATAAAAGGATTAATTAATCTACAATTACCATTCACGACCATGATTATCATACAATTCAATCCTCAAGTCAACTTATCACACTATAATCTTAAACTTGGTTATTATTCTTATTCGATCACGATCGCAAAAGTTTTCTTTGACTCTCAAATATCCTAACTCTTAGTGTAAACCAACTACGCTCTATTGGTATACTCCTAGTGTGGCAATAGATTTCTTAAGTGGACATTCACTAAAGTGTAGTGAGATAACTCCTTTAGCATAAAAGGAATGATATGTCCTATCTTCGTCATTCACCTACCTCCATTAGATTCCAATGTATCTAAAAATTAACCATATACAACCCTTTACTAGGTCCACCGAAATGAGTGTCAAGGTACATAAATCATCCAATGAGATAATCGTGATGACTTCAAGTTTAAGGACCAATTGTACCCATCTCGTATGAGATTCCCATAGATTATACCAAAAGTGTTCTCATGGTGAGTCAAGTCTAGTGATATGTTCTCTAACATTAATCATCTAAGCACTTGTTTTGGCATCATCATGCCAATAGGTTTGAGATCTCCCACTGCTATTATATAGCATTAACATAGCACTCATAAGTATTTTTGCATATAGTCGATACCTATTCTTAACCATGCTATGACTTGGGATATTTAACGATATCATATGCATTAGTGTTTGTCTCAAATATTTCGATCAATCACTAATACAAATGTATATCATATATACTTCTATCTAATTATATTCAATGAATAAATATAAATGATAAAAATTAATAGGAATACTTATTTTATTATAATTAATATAAATAATAAAAGAATATAATAAGTCAATCCAAATAATGTTGGATCTTGGATACCTACACTAACAATCTTCCACTTACACTAGAGCCAACTAGCCATGTTCCTTTAGCCTAATGCTCGAGTAAAAAGTCTCATGTTATAATTATGACCAATGTTAAGTCAAAGGATCAGCTATGTTTTTGTTAGTATAGACCTTTTCTATCCTTATCCCCCATGACTATTTATCTCTCTAATCAAGTGGTAGAGATTTAGTACATGCTTAAACCATTGACGAGACCTTAGTTCTTTAGCTTGCATTATGGATCTTTTATAATTGGCCATCAAGCTTTGTGATATTTGAAGAAGTCATTTCTTTAACTCTTCCAAAACTAAACCTTTTAGAATCATGTCAATGTATCTCGCCTTAGGAAACTCCTCACATTCTAAGTGATCTATCTCTATAGATATACACTTTTAAAATGTTAGATGCCCTCTCATGTCATACTTGAGAAAATTCGTTTAGATATTTTAATCTTTTATAGTTTACAATATGACGATGTTATAATCAAGAAGTAATTTATTTAACTTTTTGTATAGAATAACCATGACTAGTAAGCTCTCACTAACCTATTTTTAAACACAAGGTTCGTCTTTGCTTTTGAAAAATCAAACTCTTAGGTTGTTTCATTAAAACATCAACTCCAATTCATAGAGTCATGTTTAAGTCCATAAATGAACTTTTGCATTTTGTAAATCTAATTTACATGTTCTTTATAACCATTAAGATGTGTCGTCCATATATCCTTTTCGTTTGCTATTTTTAAGAGTCAATGTCTAACATTATCTTTTCATAAGTGTTAGCTTCATCATCCTTTTTAGGGCACACATCACCATGTGTTAAGATAAGAAAATCATATCTTTTAGTCCTTTGACAAATTCCACGTAGACATATGAATTTCTTATGCTTTTGTTTGTTGGTAGTTATAATATTTTGTAACCTATCTACTTAGGGTTCCGTTAATGATGTGTTAATTCATGAGTCTATTTTAATCTCATTAAGTTTTAATTTTCTCCCACTCGTTTCTAACATCCATAAATTTCTTCCCAAGGATAATTGAATGCCAAGTCTCTAATGTTACGAAAACAATATCTATTTGTTTCTTTTAGATATCTTAGGTATTTACACTTCGTTGATTTGGGCTTTTATTTTTCTTTATCAAACCATATGACATATGTTTTATAGCCTTAAATCATTAAGGAAAGATAAATTTATTTTCTTTCCTTTCCATATCTCATATGTAGTCTAATTAAATAGACTTAATTGGAACCCTAGGTTGTAGAAAGGAGTGACTATCTTACAATCATATATGGATATTAATTTGACTCATCATAGACAAGGCCATGTCAAACATGTGATGTTCATAGAGAATCTCATTCTCTTTTAGGTGATTTAAAATTCTAGCGTTTAAGTATTTATCACTTTGTTCTAATCATAATGCCTTGATATTTTTGCTAATTTCTCTTTTAGGTGACTTTAAGCACTGAATTTTTAGATCATTTAAAGAAGAATAGGATTCTCTCATAACGGACCCCACCTAGAATGCCATAAATGAATGGGATATTCAAAAGGAGAAATAGGACATTGTTAGATATGGTTGGATCCATGATGAATCAAACTGATATCCCCATTTCATTTTAGAAATATGCAATCCTTATCGCGATAATTATTTTTTTAACAAGTTTTCCAAAAAGTTTGTTGATTCTCCATATGAGATGTGACACCCCCACCTCGGTCCATCGTCTATTACCTAAATAGAAGTGATTCAGCAAGGCGCATCACCCCGACACTACCTAAACCCTAATCATGTCTCATACGGTGTACTTAAGAAATTAACGAGCATATTACATAACAAAACTGCATATAGTAAATTTTACATGACATAACTAATTACGGTAACAAAATATTACAAATAGCGATTGATTTCGTACGGATTCCATACCCTCAAATTATAGATAAAACCAAATTTAGCTTTACGTGTTTACACATAAGCCTCTTAAGAGGAGTCGGCCACATCCTTGCTATTTTATCCTCTTCCTATCACATCATAGAAATAACGATGGGGTGAGCCGAAGCTTAGTAAGTGGGGTGATACACGTGATATGCAATGCTTTTCCGACTTTCCACCATATTCATCAATTTTAATTCTAGGTACCCTAAGTATTAGCGATCTACTCTATAGGTGATTACCAAATCACCGAATGCTAACAATGGAATTATCCCTCATTGTAGCCACTACCGATGAGAATCCATCGCCTAACGAGTGCGAGCACACGGCTTAGAGTACGCACACGATTGGACCGTTAACCCCTTTTTATTCGATTAGGTTATCAAACCTATTTATACAACTCGGTTCTCAATTAATTGATTCTGTTCCCATTTCTTTTCTATTGATGCACGTGATACCACAATTACGGTACCATATTAAATATATCAAACCTATACGGGATTTGAATTCATATATTTTCATAAGTCCAACCCACATAGGGTTTCGAGCATAGTTATACCCCTTATCATCATGAAATATTTTCATTTTATATCTATTTGAGCCTTATTGATCATTAATTAGTTTATTTTGGTGAGAGGAATGGAAACCAAGCAAGTATGAAGTAAAAGTAGTGAATTTCGAGTGACCAATGAATTACACGAGCAAAGATACGCCCGTGTGGAAGGCCGTGTAACTCTCTAACTTGAAGAAAAATACATTTCTTCATTACACGGGCAAGGACACGCCCATATGGTAGGCCGTGTAACTCTCCGACTTGAAGAAAAATACATTTCTTCATTACACGGGCAAGGACATGCCCGTGTGGAAGGCCATGTAACTCTCGACTTGAAGAAAAATACATTTCTTCATTACATGGGCAAAGACACACTCGTGTGAGAGGTCGTGTAACTCTCCGACTTAAAGAAAAATAAGTTTCTTCATTACACGAGCAAAGACACGTCCGTGTGACAGGTCGTGTAACTCTCCGACTAAAAAAAAACAAGTTTCTTCATTACACGAGCAAAGACATGCCCATGTGGTAAGTCGTGTAACTCTCTAACTTGAACGTTTGCTCAAGAAATATCCTAAAATTTCATTTTTCTTCCTCCCTAATTTCCCTTGTCTAAGTCCATATCAATCCCAAATTCACTCACCATGTTTTGGTCAACCAAATCCATTAGCCACACCTATCCATACATGAATCTAACTAGATAAAAAACTTTCAAAACTTAACAATTAATCACACAAATAACCATTACAATCAAATTATAACCATTACCAATCATAAAATAACCTAACCAACAAAATCAAGCCAACAAACATATCACAACATAAGCACAAACTTAACCAATTACAATAACATCAATTGCATGGTATAAAGAACTAAAGAAAACCCACTTACATAGTTTGGATGAGGTTAGGTTTCCTTAGCTATTCATCCCTTTTTCCTTTCTTTTCCTTTCTCTCTTTCTTTCCTCTCTTTTCTCTCTTTCTTTACCATTTTTCTCTTCCTAAAACTTGGTTTTTCTTCTCTCCTTTGGTAGCTACTATTTTTTTCAAAAATAATTCCCATTCCCTCTCTTTCTCTATATATATGTATCTTCCATTTCCTTGTATTAAATAGATCTATATGTGTCTTGAATTAATTAGGCACAATGTAAAGTAACTTGGTGAGTCATTGTGAAGGGGCGAGTTTGTGTGCAAGTTGGGTGAGTTGGCTCTCTTGCATTTAATGAAATGGCTTAGGTGTCCTAAATAATGGATTAGAATAATTAAATACTCTAATTAAGTTAGCTTCAATTAATTAACATATTTCCTTCATAGATTTTCATAAATTCCCCCTCTAAACTCGGAAATTCCATTCCCTTCCATTCTAATATTTCCAAGGAAAATATTCCTACATTCCCAAACTTTTATACACACCCCTATTTCCCTTGTATAATATATCCCAAGTACTTAATATATAATGAGTGATAATTAATTAATTTGTTTGAAACTTCACCCCAAAATTCTTACATAAGTGCCCTAAAATTTCCACATAAGTACTAAATAACCATCATCACCAAATAGTTAAAATGACACCTACAACTCGCACTTGTACTTGATGTATATTTACATAAATATTCTAACACACACACACACACACACACACACACACACACACACACACACACACACACACACACACACACATATATATATATATATATATGTCTTATTAAAGATTTTTGTGGGGGTTACATGAGATATGGAAAAGAAAGAAAGCAAATTTATCTTTTCTTATGATTTGGAGTTATGAAGCATATGTCAAACGTTTGGATGAAGACAAGCTTGAACCTAAATCAACAAAGTATAAATTTATTAGATATCCAAAGAAACAAATGGATATTACATTTACCAATAATAAGAATAAAAGGAGTTCATGGCTAGACATGTTGTATTCCTTGAGAAGGAATATATAGATGTTAGGACTAGTGAGAGAAAAGTTAAACTCGATGAGATTTAAGAACACTCATAAATCGACACTCCATAAAAGGAACCCTAAGTAGAAAAGTTACAAAGTGTTATAACTATCCCACAAACCAATACCTAAGAACTTCATAGGTCTAAGAGGATTCGTCAAGAGCTAGAGAGATATGGCCTTCTAGTCTCAACATATGAAGATGTGTTTATTATATGAGATGATAAACCCAATACCTATGAAGAGGTAATATTAGACATTGACTTCAAAAAATGGCTTGAGGCCATGCACTCGAAATGGAATCCATGTACACTAACCAATCATGGATTTGGTTGACCTACTTGAGGGTGTCAAACCTATTGAGAGTAAGTGGATCTTTAAGAGAAAGACTAACATGCATGGATATGTACATACGTACAAAGCCAAATTGATGACAAACGGATATCATAAAAAATAAGATGTTGATTATGATAAAAAAAAATTTCACCTATCATAATGGTTAAATCCATTCAGATTATGTTTACGATTCAACATATCATGACTATGAGATATGACATATGTATGTCAAAAATGCTTTCTTTAGTGAAAAATTAAATGAGGATGTGTATATGACACAAACCGATGGTTTTATTATCAAAGGACATGCAAATAAGATTTCTAAATTACAAAGATCCATTTATGGACTTAAGTAAACATCGAGGAGTTGGAATCAACATTTTGATGAAATGATCAAAGAGTTTGACTTTTCATAAAATGAGGATGAATCCTATGTATACTAAAAGGTTAGTGGGAGCTCAATTATTATTTTTGTGCTATATATAAATGATATACCACTTATTGGGAATAACACTACCATGTTGCAATCTGTAAAAGATCGATTATCAAAAAAATTCTCCATAAAAGACATGTGAGAGGTTGCTTACATTCTAAGAATCAAGGTCTATAGAGATAGATCATAAAGAATGTTAGGACTCTCTCAAAGCACGTATATTAATAAAATACTAAAGAGGTTTAATATGAAAGAATCCTAGAGAGACTTATTCCAATGTCACATAGCATAAAAATTTCTAAGGTTAAGATCCTAACACATAAAATGAAAGAAAAAAGATGAGTCACATTCCCTACGAGTCGGCTATAGGATCTCTCATATATGTCATGTTGTGTATGTGATTTGATATCTCATATGCTTAAAGTATATGTAGTAGATATCAAGCCGATCTAGGTAAAAAACACTAGAATGTTGTTAAAAGCATTCTTAAATACTTAAGAAGAATTGAAGATGCATTCCTAGACTATGGAGGAGATGAACTAGTGGTTAAAGGACTCACGAGATACTAGTTTTTAAACCGACTATGATGATTTTAATTCACGAGTCAAGATTTGTTTTTCAATTGAGTTGTGGAGCTATTAGCTTTAAGAGTTCTAAAAGAGAAACAATGGCTAACTTAATAACTGAAGTTAAATATACTATAACTACAAAAACAATTAAAGAAGCTCGTCCGAATCATAAAGTTTTATCTCCACTATAAGTGGTTCCTAGCATTGTTGATCCAATAGTATTTTACTATGACAATAATAAAAATATAGCACAAGCTAAGGAACCAAGGTCTCATAAATGGTCCAAGCCTATATTACGATGCTACCATCTAATTAGAGAGATTATCAATCATAATGATGTAAAGATAGAAAAGGTCCATACTAATGACAACATAGCTGATCCCTTAACTAAACCTTTGTCATAGCTAGAACATAAGTTCCTTACTCAATTTTTGGGATTAAGAAACATGGCTAGTTAGCTCTAATACAAGTGGGAGATCTCACACCTATTAGCATTATGATGCCAAAGCAAGCACTCGGGTGATTAATGTTAGAGAACATATCACTAGACTTGACTCACTATAAGAACTCATTTGGTTTAATCTATGAGAATCTCTTACAAGATGGGTATAACTACTCCTTAGACTTGAAATCATCATACTTATCTCATGAGACAATTTATGAACTTTGACACTTATTTCGATAAACCTAGTAAAGAGTTAAACATGGATGATTCATTGGGTGCACTAGGAATCTAATGGAGGTAGGTGGATGACTAAGATAGGATAAGTCATTCCTTGTATGCTAAAAGAGTTATCGGATTGTTATTCAATGAATGTCCGCTTAAGAAATCTATAACCATAATTGGAGTACACCAATAGAGCATAGTTGGTTTACTCTAAGAGCTAAGACATTTAGGAATAAAAAGAAAACTAGTGCGATCATAATCGAACAAGACTAAAAACCAAGTTTGAGATCACACTATAATAAGTTGACATGAGGACTAAATTGTATGGTAACCATGCTCATGAAAGATAATTATAGATTAATTAATCCTCCAAGAGAATTGAGTAGTCATGATACCTTACAAGAGGCAAATCTTGAATTATGTATCAAAAGATAAAAGAGTATCTTTTAGTCTTGATAAATTGCCAATATGTCTCGGAGTCTATTGAGTCAAACGTAAAAGTTTAAGCATTCGGATGGTTAAAGAGAAGAAAACATGTTGAAAAAAGTTTCTAATTTTGAAAGTTCTCTATTTTGGAAAAGGTTTCCTAAAATGAAAAGTTTCCTATTTTAGAAATTAGTTTCATAATTTGAAAGTAAATAACCTAAAATGAAAATTATTTTTCTAATTTAGGCTTAAGGGTATTTTTGAAAAATTGTTTCCTAACGTGGGCCTCCTTAATTATCTAACTTAATTTGTTTAGACAGTCCAAATTAATTAATTGGCCTAAAATAGTTTTTGGTTAATAGGCTTAATTAAGAGTCCGAAAGATATTTTAGTAGGAGGATAAACATAAAACTTATTGGATGAGGATGAATGTTTTAAAGATAGAGATCAAAAGCCCACATATAAAATAACTTCTAATTCTTAGAGGATTAGAAAACAATAACCTAGAGTCCTTTAGGAACTCATTGCTGCACCTTCTTTGTCCTTATAGAACAAGAAAGCTTTTCTTATAAATATGTGGGAGAGAGTTATGAAAAAGAAGTTTTTTTTTTTTAAGAGAGAAAATTCAGCACAAAGAAAAAAAAAGGCACACTACATCAAGTCAAAATGGGGCAAAATAGTATTCATAAAAAACCCCTAGCACACACCACCTCTTCTCTCTCTTTGTATTGTCACAAAATTACCCATATTAGATTCCTATAAAAAACACTAAACAAATCGAAAAAGGTGAAGTTGGCATTCTATTAATTTTGAGTTATTTTTTGGGGTGCCTAGACTATATGGATTATCAATAGAGGCCGAGCACTTGGATGGAGTTTTTTTAAAAGGTTTAAATCTGTGCTACAAAAGGTAATTCTTATTTAAAGCCTTAATTCTTGAATATATGATTAGTTGATTCAACGGTATGATCTTGGAGCTTTTAGATGGTAAATTTTTTTATTTTATTCTACACCTCTATAGGATGCATGATCTTTTAGATCCAAGTATAGTTGAGGTAGTACAAGGGTGGAAGCAATAAACAATATGTAGAAGTAAGAAGATTTCTTGGTATGATCGATAACTACCAATGGTTTTGGATAGATTTTTATAGTTAGCCATCCTCTCTCTAAGTTGATAAAGAAGAATGAAAATTTTAATGGGATGATGAATGTGAGAAAATTTTTCAATAGTTAAGTTTAGATTAATGATAGTTTTAATTTTTGCTAATTCACCAAAAAATGAAAATTTTATAGCCTACACTAATACATCGAAGATAGGGCTTAGAGTAGTGTTAATACAAAAAGCAAAAGAGATAGCCAATGCTTTCAAGTAACTAAATGATTATAAAAAAAATTATCTCACTTATGATTTTGGATTAGCTATCTTGGTTTTTGCATTAAAAATTTGAAGAAATTAATTTTATGGAATTAGGTGTGAGGTCTCCACCAATCATAAGAGTCTTCACTACTTTTTTACTCAAAAAGAGTTAAACAAAAGGTAAAAAAAGTGGCTTAAGGTATTATAGGACTACGATCTTATTCTTTATAACCATCAAGGTAAAGCTAATATAGTTGATGATGCTTTAAGTCAAAAATCTCAATCAGCTTCACAAGTGGTACAAATAAGAATTTTAACGAACTTTAGAAAGCTTGAGTCAAAAATGGTGATGAAGGATGGTGATAGTAAATTATTCACTTTAGTAATGGAACTCAAATCAAGGCCAATGATTAAAGAAGAACAACTTTTAGATGATGATATGACCAAAGAGAAGATGGAAGTAGAAGGGAAGAAAGCTAACTCTGTGGTAGATGATGAAGGAGTTCTAAGATATTGAGGTAGGTTATGTGTTCCTATAATTGAGGATTTAAAGGAAGAGATTTTAAGGATAGCTCATGCCATACCTTATTCAATACATTTGGGAAATACAAATATGTATAGGGATTTAAATCATGTTTATTGGTGGAAATGGATGAAGAAAGATTTTGCTAGAATCATTTTTTAGTGTTTGATATGTTAGCAAGTAAAGATAGAACATTAAAGGTCATCGAGTTGTTCGGACAATTGAGTCATAGTATGACCATTTACATGTGTTGCACTGATTCCTTTATGGACCACTTTGATTATTCTTTTAACCTCTACTTCATTCAAACATCAAAGTAATGTCCCAATAAAGCTTTGTTCATACAAAATCTCACCATCCAAGTAAAAGTCCATGGCCATCCTTCTCAAGGTTTTCTAACCTACTTTGGAAGCTCATAAGGGATACTCTTGGCTTTTTATTAGTATTTTGATGTCATGGTACCATAACTTATTATCTATTTCCTTTTCTATAGCACAACAATAAGCTATTGAATTTTAACTTTAATGCAAATAGATTGTTTTCTAACTCCAAGATCAAGTTGAGTCATTGAGGCTAAAGTTATCAATGCATCAACAAATTGGTTTTTATCCCTTCATAGATGGCCAAATTCAGTTTCATCAAAATCTTTAGCTAGTTTGATAAGATAAGTCTAATAAGGTTTTAGCTTTATATCCTTGGTTTATCATTAACCTATGACCTTGTAAATTATCAACATTGAGTCACCATACACCTCAAGTTTCATAATTCCTTTCTCTCTCTCTCTCAGCAACCTCTAAACCATGAATGCATACTTCATACTCTACTATATTATTAATGTAGTCAAATCGGATTCGATGACTATTGGATATTGTTTGCTATTTTGAGAGAATAGAACTACTCCTACACCATCGCTTAATACATTTACAACTCCATTAAAGTACATAATCCATTTCTCATTGTTAGACTCAACAAGCCCAATTTCAGAATTTCTCATTGTCAAACTCAATAACCCCAATTTCAAATATGATGATATCCATGTTAAGAAATCAAATTTAATAGCTCATATTCCCCAATCGCGTTATCCGTCAAGTAGTCCGCAATCACGCACTCTTTCACTAACTTTATGGTCATGTAAACGATGTCATATTCAGCCAACATTATTTACCATCTTGTAATTTTACTTTATAGATATGGCTTTTTAAAGATATATTTAAGTGGATCTATTTTTATATCATTCATGATTTGTGTACAACATATATTACCTAAATCATTGGGCATTCCATGTTAAATTGTAACGGATCTTTTTTAAGTATATTATACCCATAATCACAATTAATACATTTCTTTTTTAGATAATAAATTGCTTTCTCTTTCCTTCTAGTATCATCATGTTGACCTAGAATATAGCTCATAGTCGACTCGATGATCTGTTAGATATAAAATCAATGGTCGATCAAGCATAGGTGAAACAAGAAGGTAAGGGTTTTATAGATGCCACTTGATATTATCAAAAGCTAACTAGCGGACATTATCCTAGGTTCCTATATTTTTTGTTCAAAAGTGTAAAGATAGGTTCAAAGGTCAAAGTAAGTTGATAGCTAAATTGAGATATATAGTTCAGCCAACCTAGGAAACTTCTAACCTCATTTTCACTCGTTAGGTGCTAGCATTTCATGGATGGATTTAACCTTGTCGTGATCTATTTTTATTCATTTGTTATTCATAACGAACCTTAGGAGTTTTTCTTACTTGACTTCGAATGTACATTTGGCGGTGGTTTAACTTCAATTGATATTTCCTTAATCATTTGAATAACTTCCTTAATGTCTAAACATGATCTTCTTTAGGTTTTGTTTTAGGAATAATACCATCGATATACACCTTAATTTTAGTATGCCTCATATCATGAAAGAGAGTAACCGCGTCCCCTTGATAAGTTTCCTTAGATTTTTTCAAATCCAATGGCATGACTTTATAATAAAATATTCCCTATAGTGTGATGAAGGTGGTCTTCTCCATATCCTCCTTAGCCATCGTAATCCAATTGTAAATTAAGAATCCATCCATAAAGGAGTAAATCAAATTCTTTACAACATTAACTACTAGTATGTCAATATGGGATAAAGGAAAATCATCTTTGGGACGGACATTGTTTAGATTTCGAAAGTCAACACATATTTTGATATTTTCATTCTTTTTTTCTATTACATGATGCTTGACACTCAATTCGGTATTTGATCACCTTTAAAAATATAGCCTCAAATTGCTTCATGACTTTTTTTTTTATTTTGACAAGGATATCTAGTCTCATTCTTTTCAATTTATGCTTTACTCGGCTTGTGACTAGACAATAATGAGATATTTTGTACTACATATCGATATCTAGACTAGACATGTCTTCATATGATCAAGTAAATATATCTACATATTCACATAATAAGGCAATTAATCCTCTTCTTTCTTCTACTAATATCACTATCCCAATTTGCATTTTTTTTATTTTTTCTTTGCTACCCATGTTTACATTTTTTTGGCTCCTTTTAGTAAGGTTTTATGGATTGCTTAGACAATTTGACTAGCTTAGTGAATTCATGTACTTCTTCATCCTTAAACTCCTCTTTATCCATTACGATATAAGTTTTATCAAATTTAGGCCAAACATATTGGATGTAATTATTTTAAAAATTCAAAAGTTGTTAATTTTCTATATCTCTAAAAGCGAGAAAAATGTAAAAATAAAAGAAATAAAAAAGAATGGACATGAGGCTTAAAAGAAAATTCATTATCTCATATTAATATTATATATAAATTCTCAACATAAATTCTTTTCAGTATCTTAAGTTAGATTACTAAAAGATTAAGAAGTTAAAGAGCAAATTACTTAAGATTATAAACTAGTTGAATTTGCTCCTCCTCCTAGTTATTAATTCCTTACTCGAGATACACACTCTTTGACCAGTTGGTTGGCTAGTAATATCTCCTTAAAGGTGTTGGCAATCAATTATGGTAGGATTGTAGTCTAGGGAAAAATCACCTTTGACTCAAGATAGATAACTTCTTTAGCTTTCTAATCTCCCTCAATTTCAATGTAGTTGATGGACGGATCAGTCATTTCTACCTTAAAGTTCAATTTCTCCATGCTCAAGTTGATATTATAGATAGGGTAAGGGAAAGTTTTCTGAATATGAGGAATGAAGATCCTCTCCTCAATAGGCTTTCGACCTTCGATTTTGTCCAATCTCTTTTCTTTCTTTTGTTTAAAAGATCTCAAGTAAACCTTTATACTAGGTTTAAATCCTAAGCCAAAATGATAATCAACATTGGATCTTCTTGGGGCATTTATCGCTCCTAAGATTCCATCACTAAGATTGTAGTTCAAAAGAAACCTATATTTCATCAAATATTTAACTACCATCTTTAGAGCACCACATACCCCCGACTTTCTCATTGAGGTAGTTTCAAGCACTAATTTTGTATTCACAATTTCAAAAACATACGATTTCCATCCCAACTTCCTTTAGCTTCGATATAAGGCACATGCATATTCTTCAACAAAGGTAGTGCCTCTTCTTCTATTATAGGGATTAGCTTACCATTAGCCATATATTTCAACCTTTGATGTAGTGAGGATACCACAACTCCAACTAAATAGATCCATGGTCTACCTAAGAGCATACTATAAGATGGTTGGATATCAATGACTTGTTAGTTGACTTGAAATTGATTCGGTCTAATATCTAGATTGATATCAATATCTCTTATTACCTATCTTGAACCATCATATACCCTTGCTATCATGTTGCTAGGACGCATATAGGAATCATCCATACGTAAACGATCTAAGATAAGTTTAGGCAAGACATTCGAGGCGGACCTATTGTCAATCAACACTTTAACAATTACATGGTCTTTATATTTGACCATGATGTGCAATGGTTTATTATGACCATTACCTTCGAGATGAAACTCATCTTAAAAAAATGATAAATAGTTGGTGATTTGAATCCTCGGTACCAAACATTTCATAACATTGGAAGTGACATCCTAAAGGACATATGCCTCATTTAGCACTTTTTATAGTACGTTCTAGTATGGTTCAAAGCTCGGGATTAATGATGGTAGAGAGATTCTAACCGGTGTCTTCTTCAACTGGTCTATCATACTATAAGCATTATTCTTTATTACTTTAAGGAATTTCATGGCTTCCTCATCAACCATTAATTTGTTCACCTCCTATATGTTGGTGAGATCTACTACCTCATTACCTTTCACCTTTCTTAGCTCTTCCATAGTAAAACACCTCCCACTTTGGGCGAGGCCAATAATACTAGCATTAAATGACATGTTCATCACTAGATATGTATGGCTTACAACATGGTAAGGTGGGGCTAGATAGTTCTTCGACCTTGACAAAATTATTCTAGGGGTTCCATTGCTTGTAGGTTAGTATCAACATACCTCATTGTGGCCCTTTTTTTATGATGAGAACATTCCTAATATTGGTCCCTCTCGGACTTTTTCCACATGTAAATTCTCTAAAACCAACATGGTTTTCACCTCCTCGTTGAACTCATTACGGTTGGTGATATCATGCCCTTGCATTTGATGATATCTATAGTACTACCTTTTGTCACTTTCACCTTGATCACTAACTAGCTTTTTGAGGTAACCAATTTGTGATAGCATCTAGTAAAGCCTATCTACAAACACTTTCACATTCCTCTTCTCTTCATCAAACTCAACCTTTTTGAAAGTTATCATGCTTACATCAACTCTTCTAGTAGCATAATTTAAGACTACATTAGTAGTGATGTTTAAGGTACTTGGATCATTAAAGCTTATCCATCCATGTTTAATAAGAATTTGTACTTTTCTCTTGAAAGTCAAACAATCCTTAATAGACTACCCCGTGACACTCGCTATAGTATTCACATTGCTCATCGTTCTTATACCATGGTGGATGGAGGTCACATAGGTTTTGTTGGAATAGGGGCTACTTTCCCTATACTAATGAGGCGATGGAACAATTCTTTCAAATAGAATAGAAGGAGTGGTAGTAGTTTAAAGTCATCTCTATTATAGGTTTTATTGCGGACAAACTAGTTATATGGTGTTTAGTTAAAACTTGAATGCTATAAGGTAGTCTAATCGAATGAGGGAATTGATTGTCTTGATAGGTCGAGGTAGTTAGGTAATATTAATGTGGTGGGTGTCATGGGTGGGATGGTATGCTTAGTTTTGTTTATGAGCCTATATTTGGGTGGTAGAGAAAGTGGTCTGCTATGGAAGTTGTTTAGTGGGGTGGGAGTAAGGCGAGTGTCCGGATCTAGTAATGACTTTAGTGAGTGTATTGTTTTGGATTATTTCAGCGGTTCTTGGGTTGATGGGTTTCTACCTAGTAGACTTCTCCCTTCCCGATTTTGACTCCTATATTAGTCTTTTTCTATATGCTCTAGAGATCTTTCTCACTTTAATAGGTAAATCAACCCTTTCAACAATAATCACAATATTAGTGAAATTTTTCAAGGCATTGCCAATAAAAAACATGAAGTAAGGTACTTTAAAAGTAGTTAAAAATATTGAGATTAATTCGGATTCCAGTAGCGAGGGATGAATTTGCATAGCTACTTCATGCCACCTTTGCATATATTCTTTGACGATCTCCTTAGGCCATTTCTCCATAATGTAAAGGTTAGAATGGTTTAGAGCCACCTTCATATTTAATTTGTACTACATAATGAAGGCATCAACTAAGTCTTTCTATCTTCCGATCTTGGACCCTTTTAATCTCATATACCAACTTAGTATTGATCCTTCAAAGTCTGTCATAGAAGAAGTGTATCGAAACTTTTTCTTTATGTACCACTTTAGCCATTTTAATACAATAAACCCTCAAATGGGCCATAGGACACTTATTTCTAGTATATTTAGTGAATTCCGGTACCTAGAATTTTTTAGAATTACCTCATCGGGTACCAAGCATGTCTTAGCAGCTCTAACGAGGTCATAAACATTCATCTCTTTTATAGCCCTCGGGAATTCTTCAATAACAATCGGCTTATCTATATTCGAGTCTTCGATTAAATGACTAAAAAGTCCCCATCTTTGTTATGTGTGTGTTGTTACGAAATTCATAACTCTTATTAAAGGTTTTGAGTTTCGATTCATAAAATAAAGCTTAAATCACCAATTCCAAAAGTCATCGCTCTTTTTACAAAAAGATCTTAATTCAAGTTGTCATAACCCAAAATTTGGGTTATACTTTATCCACCTTATTTTTATTTTTAGTTGTTATTTTATTTTATTTCTTTACTTTATTTTCCATTTCTTCATTTCACTCTTTATTTATTTTATCTATTCTATTTTATCAATTTATGCATTTTTATTTTAGTGCACATTATTATTTTTTAAAAAAGGAAAAAAATATGAAATACATAAATACATAAATTGTAAAAATTGATCAAAAGGCATAATTGCATTAAATCAATTTTAAATTGAAAGCTAATAAAGGCCAAATTGGACCAAAAAAAAAATAAAGACAAATTAAGGGCATAATTGAAAGAAAATGGAGGATATGATTGAAAAATTCAAAAAATGGGAGGATTGTTTTTTACATTAATAGTTGAAAAAAAGAATGAGCATTCATTATTTCTTGTAACCATTTCTTGCAAATCAAAAACCAGAAATGGGTTTGATTGATCCTAGTTTTCTAGCTATTTTGATTTTGAGCCAGCTACCAACCCTCATTTGCTTGATCTGCAAGTCGTGCTGCAACAAATGGTAAAGATTAGAACGTTAGATTTAATAATATAATGGGTTGAGAGAATTGGGTATAAATTAAAGGTTTAGAGGTTAGAGAGAAGGGGATTATGAAGAGAAAAGAAGAAATTAAGAGTAGAGAGTGAAAAAGAGAGAAATCGAGAGATTTGGACTTTCGGGTTTCTAGGTTTTTACGGGTTTGTTTAATTTTCTTGGTTTTTGTTCTTCATTTTTAGGTTTCCATTTGAATTTCTAGGTTACGGTGATGAACACACGGGTTTTTCTTTAAATTTATGGGTTTTTGGTCTAAAATTTCTAGGTTTTTGTTTTTCTTTTTTGGGTTTTTGATCTTGAATTTCTAGGTTTTTCCTTCGATTGGATTTGTGTTCATAATTTTTTGGTTTCTATTCTTCATATTCTGAGTTTTTTGGCACCTTTCCCGGGTTCGAGACTCTATCCCAAACCTTCGACACCAATTACTAGTTTGCTAGGTTCCTAAGAACCATTCCAAAGCATCATTAACATCAACCATACCTGCAAAACAACATCTAATCCTTTCGGTCAAGCCGGCTTAGTCTTCAATTTCATTTTCACTTATTGTTAGTTCTATCATTTAAGTTTCTTGTTTTTGAGTTTAAATTTTCAATTTGTCCGGATAATGAAAATGAAAAAATGCTCGTTTAGTTTAGTCGGTGGAGCTTGATACAAAAGTTTGAATTTGGGTTTTGTGAGAAATGTGTTGAAGAAGAAAAAGAAGAGAAAAAAGAGAAAGAAGTTAAGAACATGAAAGGAAAACAAAAGAGGGTTAGGTTCGGGCTTGGCCTAAAAGGAAAAGAAAATAACTTGAGTCAGGGTTAGCCAAGCTAGGAAGAAAAGAAAAGGGAGTCCTCTAGTCCAATCTGGACTCGGCCCAATGGGCTGAAAACTCAATGGGCCCAAAGGACTAATCACCCTTTTTTATTCTTTTTTTAGTGAATCATGCTAAAATTATTTTTAATATATGTTTTTATTTTCATGCATAGTTTAAATTTAATCTCTTTGAATTGTTAATTTATTTGTTTATTCCTTTAATTGAAATGTTTAATTAGTAAGCTTTTATTTTAAGAATTAAGATATATAATTAATTTGTGAATGAATAGTCAAGTCTCTTAATTTTTAAGGATCGATGATGATTCTCACCAATAAGCAATAGAAAAAATAGAAACATCAAGACAATAGAAAAATAATAAGTAAAAAACGATAGAGATAAAAGAAAAAGAAAGGAAAATATTAGGCAACGAAAATTATATATAGAAAAAAGACTAGAAAAGAAAAATTAAAATAAAGAAAAATGCCAATAAAAAAAGATTGGAAGAGATCCTTAGGTAAAAATAAAAAATAAAAATCATGAAATGTTAAGAAAAACTAACAAAGTCTCATATCTAATTGGAATCGTTGTTAGAAAAAAATACTTAAGTAATGAGGATTTTTTTTACATATCGATTATGTCGAGACTTAAAATAAATCGATGTTGAGCTAATGTGTCTCCTAATGAAGGAGTCCTATAATTGGTTCAATATAATATCACAAATAAAAATAAAAAAACTTAATTTGGCTTAGGAAATAAAAACTTGGAGTTCGAATTGGAAAAAAATAGGTACAAATAAAGCACCTTAAGAAATAAATTATAAGACTAAACTAGATGTGATACCTTTCTTAGAAAAGGACATTTTTAAGTGATCGATATCTTTTCAAAAGTGTAACTAACTCTTCACCTTGTATTCTCTAAACTAGTATTATTTTTAGGTTCCTAGTTTCTATAATACTAGGTGGCGACTCCCAAAATGAGTAATAAGTTACATCCCTATAATAATCATAAATAATTCAATAATAAATAAATAAAATAACATAGAGTTTTGTAGAAATTTCTATAGTGACGAATAACGACTCCACTAGGGATACTTAGAGTTAAGTTATAGGTTTAGTCCATTGAAACTTATCTTCGTTCTTTTTTTTGTCTTTTTTATCCAAGTTCTTAGTTTCCAAGTATTTATTTAGTTTTTATTTGATTTCAAATCATTTACTTTATGTAATTTATTTTTTCGTGCATTTTAATTTATATACATATTTAATTTGTTTTGAACCGAGTTCGATATTCTTGCTTTCAACTCGTTACACACACGATCAAGGAATCCTACAAGAACTGCGGACTCGAGTTACCGACTTAGATAAAGAGGTTCTTAGGCAAGTATTACAAAAGTCTATTAATACTCATCTAGACTTTTGTTTGGATTGAAACTCACCTTATGCATAGGAAATGGTGAAATAACATTAATCCCCTACCTCCTAGTGTTTAGAGTTAGAAGTTGGATTACCACACTAGGAATTTAGATTATCGAGAAACTTGAAAAAACTTCGGGATTGGACCATCTTGACCTATACCATATGAAAAATTAGATCTTGTCCACTAGGGTAAGCCTATTAAGATATGAATTATTCTCAAATGATATCTCTTCTAACCCTTGGCTTTTACAAGCTACCACTTACACAAATTATGATAGAGCAAACTAAAAATGAAGTTAAGGATTTTAGGGTCGGATTAGAGCGGGCCTAAATAGAGGAAGGAGATTATTTGCGCTCGAGCTTTATGTCAAAAGTATAAAAAAAAAACCTCGCTAATTAGATGGCCAATGTGGGCCCACTCCTTAATTGCAAGGAGATGGTTATTCCTAAAGGCATATTTAACTTTGAAAAAGCTTATGGTACATAGCCCAATTGTTAAAGATAAAGACTAAGATCCGAAGCTTTCAAGCTATGATAGGGCATTAGGATATAGAATACCGTTGCTTCACCTTAAAGAGTGTTGATTTGTCATTCACACTAAAAGAATGTGAGGCTTTACTAGCCTTTTTCAAAAATAGAGGTATTCTATTTTCACAATCCACTCGAGCAAACTCTATCCCATTTTGCATGATTAACTAGAATTGATCTCGCTATCATAGAAAATCCATTAACCAAAAAGGGTTAAAACTCGGGGATGGTTTGGGGACATTCTCCAAGTAGAATTCATAAAGTGCTCATAAGACTATAATAATATCATCAAATTTAGAATCTTAGTATTAGTTATATATGGATAGATGTTGTTATCATCGATCGAAAGCATGATCAACATTGAAGTAGTCAATGTATTCAAGAGTGTTATGTCCTTCAAAGTCAACCCCATAGTTACGATCCTAGTAAAATCACTCTCATCACCAAATTTTTGTCAAAGAAAAGGACATGAGCATTTAAGGTATTATGTCTAACTTTTGTTCATATGGATCGTTAGTCATATAGTGATTGGGCAAGTTACTAGAATTTTTCATGCACCATGGCACTTGTACTCTAAGTTTGGAGAACATTGCTAATCACTCCATTAATAAGCTAGGCAAAATTTCATGGATAAGAATTTTTTTCAGCCTAGAGAAGTTAGAATTTCATTGAAGAACACGATACATATTGTTTCGATTGTATCTAGCTTGTTGTGGCAACTTTCTCTTGGTGCCACTAATTAGAGCTCGATGTTGCATCGGTTATTACCTAAACATGTTCTCGATGCAATTGGGATTTGAATATTTCATTCTAAGAATAACTAGGTTAGTTGAGCATTACAAAGATCTTAAAGTTTTTAGGAAACTCTTAAGGGAAACTAAGGGTGTTTAGAGGAACAAAAGGATCATCACCCTAAAAAGAAGAGTGGATGGAAAGACTTCGCCTAATTACACGAAATGGTAACACACTAAAGGCAAAAGCTATCGTGTACAACCATTTAAGGATCTATCTCGATTAATGAATGAGATGATGAAAGATTTTCGATAGGAGATCAATTCCCAACATGAGCTTTATCATGAAAGTTTAAACTCTCATGTGGTAAAATTACTAAAGAAAAAGAAGAAGCCAAAAGAGAGCCTCGATATTAAGGACCACACGGTGGGTGCTTTAGAGATAGAAAACAAAGAGCTATCGATCGGTTTCAATAAACAAAAAGAGTTCTAAGATAATTACAAGCGAGATCATTAGTCATTGAGCATAAAATATGAAAGTGAACCTAATCTTGCAACCCATCTAATTAAAGAATTGGCCAATCTTAATGATGAAAAAATAGGTCTCAAAATAGAGATTGATGAACTCATGATTGAAAAGGCTAGCTTTAAAGAATTCAAATATGCTAATCGAAGTCAATAAGCAAAATTACAATAAAAAAAACAAATAAAACTTATGAAATTTTTTTTAAACAAAATTAAGCCAAATTATCTAAAACATACTCTTAGCGCTCTCTCTCTTTCTATACAAACATACACACACATACACAATCGAATTTATAAATTATAAAATATGCATTTGAAAAGCATAGAAATAATTTATTATATAAATGATAATAATATATTTTAAAAAATAAAAAAAATCATTTGAAAAGCATAAAACTAATTTATTGTATAAGTTATAATTATATATTTTAAAAAAATAAATCATCGACGTTCTAAAATTTTATTCCAAAATTCATATATATTAAAAAACCAAATTTATTAACAAATAAAATTATATCAAAAAATTAATTTGATGAGAATTTTAATAAGAAACATATAATTGATGAAATAAATTTCAAACAATAAGAGTAATATAATCGGATATACATGTTCAAACTAAAATTTTAAAAAATATCATTTATATTCTATCATCTTCAAACTTGTATGTAAACTAAAAAAAAATAAAGATTTATTTTCTATATTTTTCATAAATAATTTCATATATATATATATGAAGAAAGTAACAAAAAAAAAAAAAAAGGTTCGAGTCGGCTAAATTGTATAAAATATATTAAAGTCAATAGATTAAAATATATGAAATATATTGAAGTCAATAAATTAAAATAAAAACTATAATAAAATTGATTGTAATAAAATTCAAATAAATATATATAAAAAAATAAATAAAACTTATGATTTTTTTTAACTAATCATTGATTTTTTTAAAAAAATTAAGTCAAACCATCTGAAATATTCTCTCTCTCTCTCTATGTGTGTGTGTGTTAGGCTCAGACTCACGCCTAGTTGTTGTTGTTTTTCCTTTTATTTTATTTTTTTTGAAAAAAAAAAAGGTTTAAGTGTTGTGCGGCAAGACAGGCCTGCAAGTGCAGGCCTACGAGCAGGCCTTGGTTGCCTTTCAACCTTAAAGAAAAAAAAACACAAATGCTAGAATTAATGAATAATGACTATTCCAGATCTTTTAATTTTTTTTAATAATGTTGCAAAATATATTTATATTATAATATAAATGATCTATTAGCTGGACCAATAACTCAATGATCCAATTGTTTTACCAAATGGTTATGGGCACCAGATTTAAATAACGTATAATCATCATATTTCAAGTACAACCCGTATACTTTATGCCACCTGCCTTTTTTTTTTTTTTATGTTACTCGGACGAAAACAACTAACCACCACGGGGTCAGGGTGTCCCACATTAATAATAATCATCATTATTCAAGAACAAAATCAATATTAAAAAAATGAAAATGAAAAAAAAAAAGAAGAAAAAGAAAAAAAAGATCCCTTCGTGAGCTGGAAGTGATCCTATCATTTCATCGTTGCATAGCCTGCTACTAATAAAATTCCAAAAAGAGGAAAATAAAGAGGATATGAATGGCGAGGAAACCCATGGGACAGTTTATGGGGAAAGCAAAATTCTCAACACCTCTTGTCTTCCAATCAAAACTCATATGTATCTCTCTGTTATACCTCTTCACCACTCTCTTTTTACTTTTCTACACCTTCCACTCTCCAACTGAATGTCTCTTCACATCCTCTCCTTTCGATCCAATCCAGACTCCTCTCTTCTCTTACCCTTCTTCTTATGGGGAACACAAATACGTCATCCCCACTTATCGTTCTTCTTGCTCCTCTCCTGTCCATTTCTCTGGTACTAGCTACTCCGTATCTTCTTGTATTTTTTTTTTTTTTTTTGGTTCACTTGGTATGAATTATGGGTTGTAATGCTTGATTTGATTAATGGGTTATTTTTGTTGTTGTTAGATTATTGGATGGTTTTGAAGGAGATCCAACGTTTGTGCCAAAATTCATCACTTTCTTCCCGTGGTTTGAGGTATTTGAAGGGAAATAGTAAGCATTTTGGTGGGAGTTTGAGTACTCAGGAGAGGATTTCATATTTCCATCTTTTAAACGATAGTGTGGAGGTTCCTTGTGGGTTCTTTAAGAAGTTTCCAGCCAGTGATTCTGGTTAGTTTTATTTCATTGGCATCTTTTTCAAAAGTTATTTTGTTCGTTCTTTTTAATTTGGATCGAGTTAAATTGGTTAAACAGATGATCCTCAAAAGACTAATGGATTAAAATTCTCGTTCTAAATTTTATTTCTTTTTTAATTTCGATTTCTTAAGTGATCAATTCGAATAATGGGATTTGTTGTTTTGACTGCTGGTGTATCTCAGATAGAATGGCAATGGAGAGCTGTCATGGAGTTGTTGTAGTCTCCGCAATCTTCAACGACCATGACAAAATAAGGCAACCGAAAAGCCTTGGATCCAAAACTCTAGATAATGTTTGTTTCTTCATGTTTGTGGATGATATTACCCTAGAAGGACTAGACCACCACCAAGTCATGTCAAGAAACTCCCATGAATACAATGTAGGTGTATGGAGAATTGTTAAGGTCTCGAGCAAGGACTTTTATGATAATCCAGCTATGAATGGAGTGGTACCCAAATACTTAGTTCATAGACTTTTTCCCAACTCAAAATTTAGCATTTGGGTTGATGCAAAGCTGCAACTAATGGTAGATCCGTTATTACTAGTTCATGCCTTGGTAGTGTCACAGAAAGTGGACCTGGCTATTTCAAAACATCCATTCTTTATACATACCATGGAAGAGGCATTGGCGACCGCTAGGTGGAAGAAATGGAAGGATGTTGATGGTTTGAGAAAGCAAATGGAGGCTTATTGTGAGAATGGATTGCAGCCATGGACACCTAACAAACCCTATCCTTCAGGTACAAATAATAACTCCATAATTTAACATTAGAATTTAAAAAATTAAAATTAAAAATTTTTCTTTCCTTCATGGTGAGTTTTGCAAATACCATTAGGAAATCTCTTGTCAATGCATCATAGCATTTATGCTTCTTTATACATTTTAAAGTGGGGAGGAAAATTAGGGTAGAAGCATTCAATCCTATGATAATCACTACTGTAATGATCATATTTAACTTTGCTTTTTAGCATTTAAGAAGTAGTCCTCAGGAAATAGGCTTCATAATGTCTTCCTCGTAGAGGGGGCATTGAGGGATAGCTAGGTCCCCCTTACTCCAAAATGTTTTTATGAAACCAATAAGGACTACCGACATGTGGATTTCTCAACTGTGGCTAAACATAGACTATTTCTTAGGTCTAACATATATCTATGTGCTGAAACTAATAAAGTGTAATCTAAGCAGGGCAACAAGTATAAGAATGCTTGCGAATTTAAAAGGTTTTGTAACTTTCGTTGGTGCTAATTCAATTGAATAACCTTGATAAGAGAAGTAGTCACTGAAATAGGAAAAAAATTAGGCCTTGATGCATTTATCTAATTTTGTAGCAGGTTTTTTTTTTTTTTTTTTTTCCGAATCAACCTCTTAGATTACACCACGGAAAGAAGTTACGCAGATTATGATGGGCTCAATGTTGAATTGTTGTTTAACAGCTTGAAGTCGTCGCCACCTTGTGATATTCATCTTTATGTTGTGACATAGGGCATCTAATAAATGGATTTTCTTGATGACATCAAAGCAGAGTTCCTTACTGTTTGTTTGGCAACAAGGAGGGTTCGGAAATCCAAGAATTTCGATTCAATTAGTTGGCAAATTGGTGTAAGATAACCAGGTGAAAATAAAATTAGCTAGGAAATCCCACATGACTTGAAGTCCAAGTATGTTCCCTCAAAGAAAAGAACTAAAGTTTACACTCCTCCAGGACTCAAAAAGCATTTTGTTGTTCCTGGCCACTAGAGATACAGTTGCCCAAGAATTGAAATGTGTACACATGCAGACGTAAAATAAATATTGATTATTTAGTGCATGTAGCAGATTGGTGGTCATTAAACTCAAATATTGTTATGCATATGTTAATTACCCATTAAAAAGTCAAAAAGATTCTTTTATTTATAAAAATTGAAATTGAATTTAATGAATCTTTTGGTTATTTTATTTGAATTCAATAAGTTGTTTTAGTTTTATCGGTATTCAAAACCCTACTTCATAAAAACATGATGTTGTGTTTCCCTCCTGGTATTTTTCTTGGTAGATGTACCAGATAGTGCTCTTATCTTGAGGAAGCATGGAGTCAACAACAATTTATTCTCTTGCCTTTTATTCAATGAGCTGGAAGCTTTTAACCCAAGAGACCAATTGGCCTTCGCGTACATTAGAGATCATGTTAGGCCAAGGCTGAAGTTGAACATGTTTGAGGTGGAAGTGTTTGAGCAAGTTGCATTGGAGTACAGACACAACCTTAAAAAAGATGGGGCCAGTACCAGTGAAGTTTCAAGATCTAAAAGGACCAAAAGGGTTAGCAATGATTTGTTTGTTAATAACAGCTGTTGTAGCAAGTGCCAGAAGTATCTTTTAGAAATGTGGGGTGAATCCCACAGTTGATTTTGTCTCTGACCTAATATTATGGTACATGTAGAGAAGTAAGATTAAAAAATAAAAAAATAAAAAAATAAATAAAAAATAAAGCTAAAGCTAACCAGCAAGTCCACCATCAACTACCTTTCACATGAAAAGGTCACAAACAATGATAGAATGTCAGGGGCATGTTGCCTCTCTAACTGTCAAATCATTTTAAACCGATTCTAATCAAGGAGACATGTGAAGCATGGGAACCGATTCTAATAAATGAATACATCCTAAGTATCATATGGATATATGACATGATAATTTTTAAAAATTTAAAATATAATATAAGAAACATATATTATTTTTTAAAAATTATTTTATATATTATACAAAACTTTATCATAAAAATCAGGATTAAGAAACAATGTAATGAATTAAATAAAAATATATGAAAGGATAAATAGATTTCATGTTATTTATAATTTCTTTATTATTATAAATAAATTTTGAATATCTAAATATTCGATAGGAGTTTGCCCATATTTGATTGGTACAATATCCGATGCATATGCTACACAAATACAAAAGTTTTCAAGCTATTTGTCCTTCCTAGATGACCCATATTTGCTTTAATTTCTTTAGTGCATCTTGTGTCTTTCTTTTGTAATGTTTTCCAACCTTTTCTTTACAGAAGAGTGATGTTGACTCTGCTGCGAGACTCTTTGACGCCAGTCTACTACTGTCCAGGGAAAAACAAGGCCTTAAAAAAAAAGTTAACGAAAAAACAAATTGGAGTAAATTATAAATTAGTGTCTTCTGTTGAGAAACAAATTAATTAATATTTTTAGTTTTAAAAATTAATTATTTAATCTTTTTATATAATATTGATCACGATTAGCTTAATATTTTTTTATAAAATATATTATTTTTTCATCAATCTATTTATATTTTTTTACTTATTTTTTTATTTTTTAAAAACAAAAAATCAAAATAAATTAAAAAATAGCAAAAATTACTAAATAATTAGTGTTTAAAATCAAGATGATTAAATGAGAGGGACTAATTTACAATTTACTCAAACAAATTGTGGTTTAGATTTGGGAAAAAGGAAAAAAGTAGAGAGAGAGTGTGTAGATCCTTGGAAAAATCCACCGTCGTTGGATTTGATACTAAAAACATGTCGGCAGCAAAGAGGAGGGGACGCTGTTGGTTAATATGCTTTATTTATTTATTTATTGGAAAGCAAAAGGTGGCTTTCTTAACGAGTAAATTATAAATTAGTCCTTCTCATTTTAAAAAATTAATTTTTTAATTTTTTAATCAGTATTAATCACGATTAATTTAATATTTTTTATTTTATAATATATATTCTTTTCTCATCATTATTTCTAAATTTTTGCTTATTTTTTTCTTTTTATTTCTTAAAAAGATAAATTGAAAATAGAAAAAAAAATTGTTTTTGAAACTAGGTGTTAGGTTTGTTAGTAGTGATTAATGTTAGGTCTATCGGTAGTGATTAAGATTGTTTGTATTGCTTAATCTCCTTTTGCCCTCCAACACTTTGTATTTATCTTATACTTGTTATAGGTACTTATCATAGTATGTGTTTCTCATATAAATACATTTACATCAAAAGATTAATAGATATAAAGTTTTCTAATCATTCACATGGTATGAGAGCCCATCTTTTTTAATGTCTTCTTCCTTTCAACCACTTAGCGAGTCAACTCATTATTTCTACCACAAACATTACTCTTTCCTACACCCACCATCCATTGCACTTTTGCCATAAAAAACTCACTACTCACAATTTTCTATTTAGAAAACTCAATTTTTACCATTGCTAAAGTATTATAAGCTTACTAGTTTTCATTAATGGCGGGGCCTCCTTACCATTGTACACCATTCTATCCCTCACTACTCCCTCGACATATGTTTCCAATCTAGATTTTGAACCATGGTTTCCAAAAGATCAATTCTTATTTTTGTGGCTATTATCCTTTACGTCGGATGATGTTTTTCCTTACGTAATTGGTTTGCAATCTTCTTGCTTCGTATGGAAGGCACTAGAAAGTGCATTTGGTTTTGTATCTTAAAAACATCAATTGCAAATCAATATATATGATGACATATCGTATCATCAATAAATTAGTAATTTATAATATCCTTATGAAACCTTAACCACAATAGTGTAATTAGAGAAAATAAGGGTTGAATCCACAAAGAAGGGGCTTAATTGACCGTTTCTTTCGGTTGAGTTTTTTTATCATGTAAGAGTGGGGTTTTGTGTTTGGAATGCTTGAAAAGAATTAAAGTAAATAACAATGATAAAGAAAACTTTGATTGAACTTCGAGCATCCACTTTCGGTTTGGTCATTGATCATCAATTAAATAATTAACTTATCCTAAACATGAATATTCACCGTAAGACAACAATATATATGTTATCCTCACTCTTTCCTTACTTTATCATCGATCGAATATACGATACCTAATTAATTTTTAAGTTATTGAACAACCTACTAAGTGCTAGATAGATTTAATCTAATAACGACATTAATCGGAGAAAGATAGGTAAAGCAAAGTCACCTTCCTAAGTGTTAAAGAAGATATAACCTAATTCTATGTTTTTCAAAGAATTGAATGAAAGTATCACATAATCATCAACCCCTAGTTATTATCACGGGTAAGTTTAGAAAAGCAATTACATAGACTTAAATACTTAGCTAGAAATAAGTAAATATGATAAAATAATTAGCATGCATTCTAATCAATTCAATCACATACCTATAACCTAATAATGTAGAAAAACATAAAATACCCAATCAAGATAAGTTTAGAAATAAAACCCGTAATCTCACAGCGATTAACCAAAAGCTTCAATTTGATTCAACTAAGAATAGAGTTTAGTTGCTTATAATGAATTAAAAAGAGGGAATTTCTATGAATGGTGGCTATTAGAAAGTAGGGGATGAGAGAATGTATCCTAAAGAGAAACCTTAACTTCATAATTTATAGCTAAAGTAGAGTTACATCACACTCCTAATTGTTTACAAGTGTCACAAGGATTGTTTAGCTAAGCCACATTGCCATGTGCCACTATCACTACTTCTCATTTCTTTTATTGCATCATCCCATGTAACAATCTTCTACCCGTGTGGAATTTTTCCTTCATCTCGTGTAAAAACCTTCTATATTTATGAAATTTGCTCTATAACCCATATTTCCGAATAATCAACTTGAATGGACTTGATACAAGCTAAATTAGGGTTTACATTCTGTATAAAAGTTGTAGCCCTATTTATTAGATTTCTAACATAGTAATACTTGCATCAATTAGATATCTATAGCATTAATTATGAGCTAAACACTAACACCGACTTAACATGTTCACCCGACCTTAGGATTCTACTTTATAGCTGAATTCCTCCATGATAACGACCTAGATTGGACTCAAGACCTTCATAAGACTTGTAGTTATGCCTCTTAAGTATTCTATGGGCTTAGCCTTGCATCAATTGGAGTTTTAAAATCTAGATATGAATTAAACTCCATAACCGATATGGACTCTAAATGGGATTCGATTAGTTTTCTAGACTAGAATATGAAATATCGTTTGAAGGCCCAAACGAACTTGGATTTTGACCAACTATATCATTCGAGAAATATTGAGATATCCTCTACCAAGTCTTTGAATACTACTTCTTTCAAATCCAACTCTCAAGCTTTGAAAAACCTATAAGAAATTTGGAAGGTCTAAGTTAATTATGCTTGGACATCCATACGATTGCTTTCTTTATGTCACAAGATCGGTAGCTATTTCTTCTTGTATCTTATATGGCCATGTGTCTCCTTAAGCTTCCATGGTGGCGTTTGGCTTCTCAATGCTTTTGGCTTAGGTTTCTCGCTCCAATTTTATGTTTTTCCTATAAAACTCGATATCGTTATTTTTATTTTTATTTTCTAAAATATAGTACAATAATCACTAGAAAGTTCAATATAAAAAAGTATAAAAATTATGCTAATTATGCACTCTTCAATAAAAATTTAAGAACGAAAGAAAAATGATATGTTTATCTCTTATTATCTATAAAAAAAAAGGCCTTCGTCGATGAATTTTCTACCGCTAGTCACTCCATCTCTATTATTGAGTTTAATGTGATTATTTATCATACTATTGGAATAGAATATCATCCTATTATTACTCGTTTTAATTTTGGAACTCGATCTTGTCTCTTTTTCAAAACTCTATAGACACTTGTTTGATCATGAAATTTTAATCAAAAGCATGAATGCCTATCTAGTCGCCAATGTGGCTTTTAAACATTACCCAACATCTTTACCATGCCTTTTTTCACCATCTTAATTTACTAGACATCATTACAACTATTCTTAATTTTGCCCTCCAGGCTAATACTGGCACATTCATAGTCCTTGTCAAATATATGGAATTAAAAACCATACTAGAGATAGGTACGGACATCATTATACACCATGCCAACTCTCATTCATGTCATCAAAGGCCAATGTTGCTTGGCATGATTCAACTATACAACTTTGCCCTCATTTAATGCCACCATCTATTATGCCTCCCGTATATTCGCCACTTCATTCTTCTCCTACACCAATGGGATGGTACCTTGATACAAGTGCTACACATCATACGACTCGGGATTACTCTACTCTCTCTAATATTATGGTACAAATCATATCATTGTTGGTAATGGCCAAGGTTTGCCTATTATCATGCTAGTATTTCTTTTTACCCTTCACCTTCTCCTAAAAAAAAATTCAAACTTTAAAATATTTATCATGCTCTTACTCTTACTAAACCTCTTCCGTCTATTCAAAATTTCACCACAAATATTAATTGTTTCTTTGAATGTAGGCCACCTCATTTTTTAGTAAAGGATCAAGTAAGTAAAGTAACCCTCTTGCATAGAAGGAGTGAGAATGGAATTTATCTACTAATATCACCACACAAGCAAGTATTCCTAGGATAAAGTATTCCCTTTGTAACTTGGCTCTCTCATTTTGGTCATCCTCAACCTCACACTATGTCCAAAATAATCAAAGATAATAACTTAAATTGTTCAAATTTGTTTATCTTCTTATAGTTGTTCGGCATAACACTTAAGAAATTTAGCTTGTCCGGCTTTAGCTTTTGTTGAACATACAACTAGTAAACCTTTCGATATCATTCATTCAAATGTTTGGGGGCTTGCTCCTCTACTTTTTAATTTAGGTTATCATTATTTTCTCTTACTTGTTAATGATTTTACAAGGTTCACTTAGGTTTATTTTCTTAAAAATAAAATTGATGTTTATTCCATTTTTCTTTAATTTGAATCTTATGTGAGTTAGCAATTTGATTATATAATTAAATCATTCCATTTAGATTGTGGAGAGTACCAAAAATTTCATTCCTATTTCAAACAAGTTGGCATTTTTAATTGTATTTCATGTCCATACACTTATGAACATAATGGCGTTTTTTAGCATTAAATTTGACATATGGTTGACACCGGCTTGACTACTTTGGCACATGCCGTAGTTCCATTCAAATATTGGTCATATACTTTTCAAACTAGTGTGTATTTAATCAATTTAATGCATACTCCAATTGTCAATAACAAAACACCGTTTGAATTACTACATGGTAAGAAACCTAAATATACAAATCTAAAAGTTTTTTATTGTATTGTATATCCTCTCTTCGATCCATATAATCAGCATAAATTTTCATATTTCACTAAAATTTATGTTTATCTAGGTTAGTGTCCTTATCATCATGGTCATTTATGTCTTGATCCCGAACCTAACGAGTATATGTAACTAGACACATTAAATTTGATGAAACTAATTTCTCTTACACACATAAGGTTGATCAAAATAAGAATTCCACTTTATAATGGCCTACAACAAATCTATCATTGATAGTTTCGGTTTCATCTCCTCCCACCAAATATCAAGGTATGTCTATCTCTACTACTTGTTACGTCTATTATTTAAATATTATTTTAGTAATTTTTATGTTAATTTCTATAGAATAATTCTAGGTTTGTAGTATGTTTTTATCTTATCTTAACGAGTATTTTAATTAGTTACTTTTAGTATATTTTTAAGGTTATAAGTGTGTTTTGATCTTGACTTAAATTATGTTTTATTGAGGTTTAAGACCAAGTTGGAAACAAAGAAAATAACTTAAGCATGAAGGAAAGTGACTCAAGAGTCACGGCCATGACTCTTAAAAAGCGAAAGAAAAATCTCATGGGTAACTCTTAAAAAGGAGGAAGAAAGCACGATCAAAGCCACGGTCAACCTTATAAAAGTATGCATAGTTCACGCCCATGACCAACTTAGTCATGGGCATGACCTTAATCAAGTCATGGCGAGTGGCTTGATTCACACGACCACGACAATCGATTTTCCTACTCTTCGAGATTACGAAATGAATTATACGGATTTTTAGCAAATGAAAAATGAAGATTATACAGATTTCAAGTGAATTTAATTTTAGAAACTAAGAGCTATATAGAAAACGATACGGAGAATTAGGGGGAATCGGTTCATCCATCTATCCACACATAAACCATTTTGGGGATTAGACGTAAACTCTTGTGAAGCCTTAGATTTTCCGAGAGCCACCTATTCTTTTTATAGCCATTGAAGATAGATAATAGTGACTTGGGAATAACTCGTGCTTAAGCTAGAATAGAGACCATCCTCAATCGAAGCAAACCCAAACCGCATTTCTTCTAAATCTCTAATTTTATTGCTTTCCATTCTTGATTATGAAAACATGGAATTTATTTTGGTTAAATCAGTGGATGTTTACCTTTCAATTATGAGCTAAATTCTATCTTGAGAATTGATAAATTCCTTTATTAAATATGTTTAATTAAATTAGTTATTTAGTTTTTCTTTCATTCGTTATGTGATTCTAAAAATTATTTATATGTGAGTGTTTGGCGAACAATTATATATATGGTATTGAGTTGAGCTCGATCGATAAAACTCCATACTAGACTAAAGGATCATAGAAACTAGGTTATCAATGAGAAATCCAAGTAACCTGGTGAAGAAAGATTAGTAAAAGGATTAAGTAATTTAATCAAGCTTTTAGACTTTTTTAATACGAAATTTATAAAGGTATTCGACCAATTAAATTAATGTTCGGTTACTAATTTTCTTAAGAATAATTATTTAAGGAATTTTAATTAAACATAGGATTTAATTAGTGAAGTTATTTCTCAAGAATTTTCTCATCTTGATTCTTATTCTCGGTTCTATTATGATTATAGTAGTTGCTTTTCATTCCTTTTAATTTAATATTTTCACATCACAATCTGGTTACGGTGTTTAGGATTTTACTTTATTGCTCTTGTTTGCAATTGGGATTGAATTATTTTATGCCAATAACATCTCCTTGAGAATACAACCTTGGGTGACTCACTAGCACTACAATTACCTCGTACACATGTGAGTATCTCGCCTATTAATTCTTAGTACACTTTTGGGCACATCAAGTTTTTGGCGTCGTTCGTTGTGAAGGTGTAACGCTCTATAGTTTAGTTTAATCCTAATTATTGTAGTGCTTTGTTCTAATCTTTAGTATTTCTTTTATTACTTACTCGTTAAAAAAAATCATCAATATTTATGGTTTAAGAGTCTTTTGATTAATTTAGTTTAATTTGCTGATTTCTTTATTTCTTTTTCTTCCTTTGCATGCACGGTAGACACTCTCGAGGGAACGTATTGGCTCATTTCATCATTAATATACAAATAATTGAGAGGGACCAAGGACATGGAGAGGAAGGAAGTGACCTAGAAGAGTAAATTAATAAAGAAGTAGTAGAGGATGCACCAATGGAAAATGAAGTCATGGGGGACCAACTAATCGTGATGAAAGAATATGCCGGACCAATCATTAGTGCGAGCTACTTTGTGCATTCGATTGGGCGAGGTCTGTAACAAATTATGAGTTCAAGAACATCCACTATAACATGTTGCCATCATTCTATGGAGTCCCTAATGAGGATCCTTTGAATTTCATAAGGAAATTTTATTCTACATTTGAGACTTTTCCACTCGCAAGCCTTGAATGAAAACCAACTTCGGATGAGATTTTTTCCCTACAAATAAATTACACAACCACCGAAAAGGAGTTTTTGGTCGTTATCTTTGCTTTGGAGAAATTTAGATCTTATTTGTTAGGTTCGAAAGTCATCATTCATTCCGATCATACTGCATTAAGATATCTTTTAACCAAGGCTAATGTAAAGCCACGACGCATTCGATGGGTTATTATGTTGCAAGAATTCAATATAAAGATAAAAGATTAAAAACAAAATGAGAATGTTATAGCGGATCATTTGTCTAGACTCACCCCTAATATTGATTTGTTTGAGCAACATGATAAAGAAATCATTTCTAAAAATTTTCCCGATGAACAATTGTTTCGTCGTTAGTAAAGTACCATGGTATGCTTGATTTTGTGAATTATCTTGCTTGTGGTATTTTACGCCCTAACATGTCTTTTCCAGAAAAGAAAAGATTTCTCCATTTGAGGAGGTATTATTTTTAGGATGATCCGTATCTCTTTCGTATTTATAAGGATGAGATAATACACCGATGCATGCCCGAAAAGGAGCAATTGAGTGTGTTAACATTTTCCATGAACTCCATTGTAGAGGACATTTTGGAGGAAGAAAGATCTGCGACTAAGGTGCTCCAATGTGGTTTGTATTGGCCCACCTTATTTAAAGATGCTCATTACTTTTGTTTAAGTTATGACAAGTGTCAACGAAATGGTAATATCAATAAAAGAAATGAAATGTCATTGACCAATAACTCAGCTATTGAATTGTTTGACGTATGGGGCATATATTTTATGGGCCCTTTCCCTAAATCCCTTAATTTTCAATACATGCTTGTTTCTATTGATTATTTATCAAAATGGGTAGAAGCAATACCCACTTGAACCAATGATGTTAATGTTGTGCTTAAATTTATGAAGGAAAATATTCTTAGCGAGGTTCGGGATCCCGTGAACAATAAATAGTGATGAGGTAGTCATTTTTGTAATAAGCTTTTTGAAAAGCTTTTGACGAAATATGGCATAACCCACAAGGTGGCTACTCCGTATCATCTGCAAACATCGGGACAAGTTGAGGCAAGTAACAAACAAAGCAAGGGGATTTTAGAGAAGATTGTGCAACCTTTTAGAAAGGATTGGATATTAAAGCTAAATGATGCCTTATGGGTATATAGAATTGCTTACAAGACCCCTTAGGTATGTCTCCGTATAGACTTGTGTATGGGAAAGCCTGCCATTTGCTAATGGAAGTTGAGCAAAATCTTATTGAGCAATCAAAGAAATAAATTTGGATCTTCATAAGGTTGGTGAAAAGCGATTACTTCAATTGTTGGAATTGGATAAACTTTGGAACGAGGCTTACGAAAATTCAAAAATTTATAAGGAACGGACGAAGTACCTTAATGAAAGAAATTTTATTAGTAAAACTCTTTATCCTAGCATGAAGGTTCTTTTATTTAATTCTCGATTGTGTTTGTTTCCGGGAAAGCTAAAATCAAAATGGATGGGCCCTTTCAAAATTGTGAAAGTTTTTCCCTATGGAGTTATCGAATTACTAAATTCAAAAAATCGAGAAGCCTTCAAGGTCAATGGGCATAGGGTCAAGCCATATTTAGAGGGAGCAATTGCACGGAAAATGGTGGAGAATGTGTTACTGCTTGAGTCACATCAAACTTGAAGCTTGTTGCGTCCGACTTCACGATGATAAAGAAGCGCTAGATAGGAGGCAACCTTTTAGAATTTGTAATTTTCATTATTTTTTTAGCTATTTTTATTCTATTTTGCTTTCTTTTAAGTATGACTTGACTTATTCCCCGCAGGCAATATCTATTGCAATAAAAAAAATGTCATGACTTGATGAAGGTCATGCCCATGACTAAGTTAGTCATGGGCGTGAAAAAAAAGGGCCATGACTTGCTCAAAAGTCGGGAATAAGTACCTATCATGAATTGATCAAACGATGAGAATAAGTACCTACCATGAAGAGCTCACCGGTGACTAGAGAGAGCCCACCCATGTGATTATTGCAAGCCTTCACGCCCTAGCTCTCTCTCTAAGCACCTCATGATTGGGACTTCGTAGACATGCCCCCTTTCGCATCGCGAGCGGCTTCACGCCATCCTCTATGCCCATCGTCATGTCGCCACGGACAAGGAACCCGGAGGTGGGCTCATCCTCTCATTCCCGTCCCGGTTCCTCTTAGGTGCAAAGATAGCAAATTGCACCACTAATGATTAGCGCTCAATCCAATAGTGTATGATTATAATTTTTTCATCCCCCTTGCACAATAAGGTACGTAGTACTCTCCAAACAGAAAATTATCCTTAGTCGTTTCTTGGATTTAGAAGTCGTGAATGAATTAGCCATCACAGAGTGAGTGCACCACTTGTTGCGTGGAATAGGGTGGACCAAACTTGCTGAATTTAGAAAGAATACTTATGTGGAACTTACACTTGAATTTTTATCCACATTTGATGTTGTCCTAGGTAGAACTATGCACAATGATTTAGGGAGCATAGCTTTCATGTTATTTGGCAAGACTCGCTTAATTTCTCTACGACATCTTAACTCCATTTTTGGTTTTATCCATAATGACTTAATTAGGTTTCATGAAAATTTTCATGCCCAAGAATTTTGGAAATAGGTAACTAGTATCGAGATCGACTTTGTCACCGGTAAATCCAAATCTAGTAATTCATCGAGCCCGTCATTCGATATCTTCATCATTTTCTTTCATTTACTATTTTTGGTAGAGGACAAAGTAATGGTTCTATTTCTAAGAAAGAATTATTCTTTTTATGGTGTATGGTTAATGCGACCCCTATGAATGTTGGCATTTGGTAAGGCTTACATCTTAACAATGTTGCAAAAGCCGAATCGAGTATGATCGTAGTCGATGCTTTTGTAACTCGCCATTGCATAATATTTAGGACTACTTATTGGGCCTCATCTTCTATTGTACCGGATAGGGGTAAGCTGTCTTTTAGATTTACATTTTCTATTGTCTTCCAAAATCATAATAAAAAACGGGATGGTGGATATGTCATACTTGGCCCCATAGATGATACTTAGATAGTCAACAAACATCCGTGCACCAAGGGGGCTAGGACTTCTCATAATACTACTTCGAGTCAATAGGAGGATGTGCATGGTGCGGATGCTCCTACTTCTCCACTTGAAGCCCATCTATCATGGCCCATCTTGATTCTTTTGAAAGACACTTTGTAGACCATTAAACCTACTTTTATGACTTCCAACATAGCGTGGATACTCAATTTCAATGCTTGGAGACTAGTATAAAACAACTGCGGTGTTCATGGCCAACTTGGAAACTCGCCTCGGCTCGTACTTGCCCGGCCCTTTGCAATAATCGTCGCCATCTTAAAGCTCATGTTTTTATGCCCTTTCACTCCTCGACTCACTACCAATAGAATCGTTAATTTTAGGGGAGTTTCATTTTTTGTTTTTGCTTATTGTTTTCATTAAGGACAACGTGTGCTTTTACGTCTAGGGAGGGCACTAGTCAAAAAAAAAAAATTGTTTCCCCTATAAAATGTTAAGCTCCTTAGGCCTTGCGATAAATTCATTTGAGACGAGAGGATTATAAAATAATTGAATGAATGTCTCACATGCTTAAACTTTTAGAGCTTTGACTTTTAATTCTATGAGCATTTAACTTAAAAAGCCAACCCTACTTAGGGAGCCCCTTTGAGCCTTATGAAGTCCTTTTCTTTGCAAAACCCAAATATTAGCCCTAGCCTTTCTCTTAATTTATCCGCCTCGCCTACCTTAGGGTTAGTAGAGCAATTAGAATATAGTTGAGTCATGTTTGGAAGGATATGCACATAAAAAAAGTGTGAGGAAATCTAAAAGTTAAACTACAAGTTGTAAGTGAGAATCAAATTGGTTGAGTGGAGAATAACAACAAGTTAGTTATCTCCATTTTTCAATTTCAAAAAAAAAAGAAAAAAAAAGAGGGGGAAGCATGTAAAATTAAAGGTCTAAAAGCATGCCGCATGCTTGAGTCTTTATATATATATATATATATATATATAAAGATCCAAGGTTTAGAGGGAGTTGTGCATCATTGTAAGTGAATTAATAATTTGTTTCAATTAATTTTTGATTGCTTTATTAGTTCTTTGGTTTAGTTTTTCTCCCAAATGTCATACCTTTAGCCCAACCCCATTATAACCTTGAATAAAGACCTTCTAATTTTTGCATGTATATGGTAGCGATTGGATGAATAAGCAAGCATATGGAACCTTCCTCTCATAAATTGAAGGTTGAGTGGGATTTCATTATCCCTTAAACACTTGAAGTGAAATGTGAGAAGAGTGAACTTGTATATTTAATTGATTGCCCTACGAGTTAAACTTGTCTTATCTCTAGAGTTCAAGTTTGTATTGATTGTTTATTCATGAACTTTTATAGTACTTGAAGCTCACTTTTATTTGTGCCAATGTTAAGGGACTCTTTTTGTTTTATATGGGAAGTATGTATCTTTATTTGTGTAACCTCTCGCTCACATCAATTTTTGCTTGAGGGCAAGCAATGTTTAAGTGTGGAGAATTTTGTTGTGCCTATTATTTATATATTATTTTAAAAATTTTTATGTTAATTTCTATAGAATAATTCTAGGTTTGTAGTAAGTTTTTATATTATCTTAATGGTATTTTAAGTAGTTATTTTTAGTATATTTTTAAGGTAATAAGTATGTTTTGATCCCGACTTAAATTATGTTTTATTTAGGTTTAGGACCAAGTTGGAAACAAAGAAGGGAAATTAAGCATGAAGGAAAGTGACTCAAGAGTCACGACCATGACTCTTAAAAAGGGAAAGAAAAAGCTCACAGGTAACTCTTAAAAAGGAGGAAGAAAGCACGGTCAAAGCCACGATCAACCTTATAAAAGTATGCATAGTTCACACCCATGACCAACTTAGTCATGGGCGTGATCTTAATCAAGTCACGGTAGTGGCTTGATTCACACGAGCATGACAACCGATTTTCCTACTCTTCGAGATTACGAAGTGAATTATGCATATTTTTAGCAAACGAAAAGCGAAGATAATGCAAATTTTAAGTGAATTTAATTTTGGAAACTAAGAGCTATATATAGAAAATGATGTAGAGAATTAGAGGGGAATGATTCCATCCATCTATCCACACATAAACCATTTTGGAGATCAAATGAAAACTCTCGAGAAGCCTTAGATTTTCCAAGAGCCACCTATTCTCTTTATAGCCATTGAAGACGGATAATAGAGACTTGGCAAGAACTCATGCTTAAGCTAAAACAGAGGCCATCCTCAATCGAAGCAAAGCCAAACCAGATTTCTTCTAAATCTCTCGATTTTATTGCTTTCAATTCTTGATTACGAAAACATGGAATTTATTTTGATTAAATCGATGGATGTTTACCTTTCAATTATGAGCTAAATTCCATCTTAAGAATTGATGAATCCTTTTGTTGAATATGTTTAATTAAATTGGTTATTTAGTTTTTCTTGTCATTTGTTCTGTGATTCTAAAAATTATTTATATGTGAGTGTTTGGTGAACAATTATATCCGTGGTATTGAGTTGAGGTCAATCGATAAAACTCCATACTAAAGGATCATAAAAACTAGGTTATCTATGAGAAATCCAAGTAACTTAGTGAAGAAGATTAGTAAAAGGATTAAGTAATTTAATCGAGCTTGTAGACTTTTTGAATATGAAAGTTACGAAGGTATTTAGCTAATTAAATTAATGTTCAGTTACTAATTTTTGTAAGAATAATGATTTAAGGAATTTTAATTAAACATAGGATTTAATTGGTGAAGTTATTTCTCAAGAATTTTCTCACCTTGATTCCTGTTCTCGGCTTTGTTATGATTACGGTAGTTGCTTTTAATTTTTTTTAATTTAATATTTTTACATCACAATCTAGTTAGAGTGTTTAGGATTTTACTTTATTTTTCTTTTTTGCAATTGGGATTAAATTATTTTATGCCAATAACATCTCCTTGAGAATATGACCTTAGGTGAATCATTAGCACTAGAATTACCTTGTACATTTGTGAGGATTGGCTCGTTAATTCTTAGTACACTTTTGGGCACATCACTACTTTATATTTATCTCTATCTATTTTTGTTTCCTCCCTGTCTATGACTCCAACATCATATAGGACACCTTCGTTTCCTCTCCTCCAACAACTCCTACATCATATAGGATAGCATCTCATCTATCGCATCCATCTACTTTTTCCCATATCATGTATTGTATTATGTCCCTTTGTATTTCACTCACCAATACATATCTAAGCTTTAATCTTATTGTTGATCTCTCCACATATCCCATTACATCATCCACTACATATAATCCTTCCCTTACTAGAACCTATTCTATAGCCCTTTGTCCTTCCGCCATGTATAAACGCCAAGACAACATTGTAGTTAAAGAGAAACACAAAATTTATTATCAAGAATAGGAATCATGTACTTATACCCAAGCTAAATCATTAAGTGAATGGTAAAAGGCAATGGCAGCTAAAATAAGTACACTTCTAGCTAATACCACTTGGACTCTTATTCCATGCCCTTTAAATGTTAACATTATAGGGAACAAATGGGTTTACAAGACTAAACAAAATCAAGTTGGTCGAGTTGATCGGTATAAAATATGGCTAAAGGTAAAGGGATACACATAAAAATTAGGATTGGATTATGAAGACACTTTTAATCCTACTGTTAAAGGCATAACAATTTGGTTCTATTGGCTTTAATTCAATGTTTCACTAGTTTATGGGGCAACTGGATATTTCTAACGCCTTTCTACTTAGACATCTTGATGAATAAATATTTATAGAATAATTACAATTCTTCATTGATCCTTCATGTCCAAACTTTGTATGAAAGTTTTATTAGTGTAGTTGCTTAAGATCTAACATTTTCTCGGATGGTTTAATTTATTGTACTCGTTGTATTTTTATTTATTAACAAAAGAAGTCTTTCTATTAATTTTTTTATTAACAAATTGATGAAATTAGATAGAAGTCCATATGATATGCATTGCATTAATGATTTATCAATTCATGTGAGACTAACATTGACACATTTAAATGATATCATTAAATATCTTAAGTCATAGCATTATCAAGAATGGACATTAAATATATGTAGTAAGACTTGTGAGTGCTATGTTAATACTATAAGATAGCAGTAGGAGATCTCGCACCTATTGGCATGGTGATGCCAAAGCAAGTACTTAAGTGATTAACATTAGAGAGCATATCGGACGTGACTCACCATGAGAACCCATTTGGTTTAGTCTATAGAAATCTCATACAAGTTAGATACAACTAGTCCTTTGACTTGATGTCATCAAGGTTATGTCATTAGAAGATTTATATACTTTGACACTCATTTCGATAGGCTCATTCAAGAGTTACAAGTAGAAGATTCATTGGGTACACTAGAAATATAATGAAGATAGGTGAATAATTGAGATAGGATATGTCATTCCTTGTATGCTAAATGAGTTATCATATTATACTTCGATGAATGTCTACTCAAGAAATCTGTGGTCATAGTAAGAGTATACCAAGAGAATATAGTTGGTTTATTTTAGAGCTAAGATATTTAAGAATCGAAGAAAACTCTTGTGATTATAATCAAATAGACTAGAAACCAAGTTCAAGATCACTCTATGATAAATTAATATGAGGACTAAATGGTATGGTACCCATACTCGGTGAAAGGTAATTAAAGCTTAATTAATCCTCCTAGAGAATTAGTTAGTTATGATGCATTACTAGAGGTCAATTTTAATTATGTATCAAGAGATAAAAGAGGTTTTTTTTTAATTCTTAATACATTTTCAACATATCAAGAAGCCTTTTGAGTCACAAGCATAAGTTTTAACATTCACATAATAAAAGAGAGGTTAAGATTTTTAAAAATAATTTCTAAAATAGAATGTTTCTTATTTTAAAAATCAATTTCCTAATTTGGAAGTTAGTTCCAAATTTGAAAGTCGATTACTTAAAAAGAAAATTAGTTTTCTAATTTAGGTATAAGGGTAATTTAGGAAATGTTTCTTAATGTGGGCTCCACTAAAATACATGACCCAATTTATTTAAATGGTTTAAATTAATTAGTAATTAATTAGGCCAATCAGTTTAATTTAAAATCCTACAAAATATTTTGGTGAAAGAATAAAGCACTATTGGATAAGGCTAAAGGTTTATAAGGCTAAGATCAAACAAACACATACATGTTGCAACTCCTTATCCTTGGAGGACAAGGATGCCAAACCCCTTATATAAATAAAGGGGAGAGAGGTATCAAGAGTTAGAGAAAAAAAACTTATACACACAAGCAACAAGAAATAAAAATCCAGATTTACCATACATACCTTTCTTATTAGGGTTGCCATGAAAAACCATGATTGGTTTCTTTAGAAAGCAAATCAACTATACAGAAGGATTGGAGCTAGCACTTTATGATTTTTATAGCTTCTTTTATGGATGTTTAAGTCTGTGTGGGTAATCAATAAATGCTAGACACTTGAATGGTTCCCTTTCTACTTCATTGTTTTTTACGCTACGAGAGGTAATCTTTCACCCATATTTATATTGATATTAATATATGATTATTTGATTCAACAATATAATCTTGATAAACCTAAGTAGAGGAAATTGGTTTTTTTTTTTGCAAACCTTCATAGAATGTATGATCCTCCAAGTTGAATTGTTCTCTTTATGGCTTGAAACAAGCTTTACAAGCTTGGTTTATAAGGCTTAGCAAGTTCCTCACCTATTTGCAATTCGCAACATCCAAGGTTGATATTTTTTTATTCATGTTACAAACTAATATTGTTATTGTTTTTTTGCTGGTTTATATGCATAACTTAATAATCAAAGGTTCTTCTCCTACCTTGATCTTGTATATTATTGATCAACTCAAACATGAATTTTCTATTTATGATCGATGTACTCTTCATTACTTTTTTGTTATAGATGTCTCTACTTAACCAAATGTCATTATCCTCATTTAGCATAGGCATATTCGTGACCTACTCGTACTAGTAGGGAGGACTCTAATCCATGTTTCACTCCTATAGAGGTTTCTCCTACTTTATCAAAAACAAATGGCAATCGACTTCACCTTGGTGATTAATATTGATCATTAGTTAGTTTATTTCAATAGATTGTTAGTACGAGTGCCCAATATCCAACCTTTTTTAGATGGCTTGACTTATTATAATATTGTATTTTTTATTTTATTAACAAAAAAGTTTTCTTTACTAATTCGGTCATTTATATTTTGATAGAATTAGATAGCAGTCCATATGATATACATTGCATTAATGATTGATCAAAACATATGAGACAAGCATTAATGCACTTAAATGATATAATTAAATATCTCAAGTTAAAGTATTTTCAAGAATGGATATTGATTATATATGATAAGAATTATGAGTACTACGCTCATGCTATAAGATAGTATGAGATCTCACACCTAAGTAGCATGTTAATGCCAAAGCAAGCACTTAAGTGATTAATGTTAGAGAATATATCATTAGACGTGACTCACCATCGAACCCACTTGATTTAGTCGATAGAATCTCATATGAGATAGGTATGATTGGTCTTTTGACTTAAAGTCATTATAATTTTCTCATTAAAGGATTTATATACTTTGACATTCCTTTCGATGGGCTTAGTTAAGAGTTGCATGCAAGCAATTTATTTGGTTCACTAGGAATTTAATGGAGATAGATAGATGACTAAGATAAGACATGTCATTCTATATATGTTAAAGGAGTTCTTACATTACACTTCAATACATGTCGACTCAAAGAATTTATGATCATAGTAGAAGCATACCAATAAATCATAGTTGTTTTAGTCTAGAGCTAAAATATTTAGGAATCGAAGAAACGTTATATGATCATAATTGAATAGACTATAAACTAAGTTTTAAATGACATAGTGATAAATTGATATGAGGACTGAATTATATGATAACCATGCTCGTGAAAGGTAATTACGGATTAATTAATTCTTTAAGAGAATTGAAAAGTCATGATGTCTTGTTAGATGCCAATCTTGATTTATGTATCAAGAGATAAAAGAGGTGTGTTTTATTTTTGATATATTACTAACATATCTTGGAGTCCATTGAGTTGTAAACATAAGTTTAAGCATTCACATAATAAAAAAGAACCAAATATTTTGGAAAATGTGTCCAATTTTGAAAGTTTCCTATTTTGGAAAAGATTTTAAAAAATGAAAAGTTTTCTAAAGTGAAAATTTTCTATTTTAGAAATTCTTAATTTGGAAATCGAGTTCCAAATTTTGAAGTCAATGACCCAAAAGGGAAATTAGTTTTCGAATTTAGATTTAAGAATAATTTGAAAATTGTTTCCTAATGTGGGCTCCACTAAAATACTTGACGTAATTTATTTGAATGGTCCAAATTAATTATTAATTAATTAGGTCAAAAGAGTTTAGGCCAATAGGCTTAATTTAAAAGCCTTCAAGATTTTTGGTTAGAGGATAAACTTAAGCCCTATTGCATAAGGCTCAAATTTTATAAGAATAAGATCAAACAAGCTCATACATGTTGCAACTCCTAGTCCTTAGAGGATAAGGATGCCATCCCATCATATAAGGAAAAGGAGAGAGGCAACAAAAGACAAACAAGAAGAGGACACATGTATGGCAAAAGAAAAGAAAAAGAAAAAAAATTGTTTCTCTCTCAAAAAGCCCGAGTTGTTGTATGCCTCTTATTAATGTAGGTGCCCAAGATCCAACCTTGTTTGGATGAGATTGACTTATTATATTATTGCATCGTTTATATTGTTTAAAATAAAAAAGTCTTTCTATTAATTAAGATTATATAGAATTTCATATGATATACATTTGCATTAGTGATTAATTAAAAGATGTGAGATAAACATTAATGTACATAAATGATATAGTTAAATGTCCCCAATCATAGTATGGTCAAGAATGGACATTGAGTATATGAGGTTAGAATTATGAGTGTTATGCTTATACTATATGATAGCAATTGAAGATCTCACATCTATTGGCATGATGATGCCAAAACAAGCAATCAAGTGATTTATGTTAAAAAACATATTACTAGAGTTGACTCGAGCATGAGAGCCCATTTGGTTTAGTACTATGGGAATGTCATACGAGATGGGTACAACTAATCCTTAGACTTGATGTCATCATGATTATCTCATTAGAAGACTTATGTACATTGACACTCATTTCGATTGACTTAATAAAGGGTTGCACATGGGCCATTTGTTAGATACAATAGGAATCTAATGGAGGTAGGTGAATGATTAAGATAAGAAATGTCATTCCTTATACACTAAAGGAGCTATTACATTGCACTTCGATGAATGTCTCCTTAAGAAATCTATGGCCATAGTAGAAGTAGACCAATAGAGTATAGTTGGTTTGTTCTAAGATCTAAGACATTTGGCAATCAAAGAAAACTTCTATGATCATATCAAACAAGACTAATAACCGAGTTCGAGATCGGACTATGATAAGTTGATATAAGGACTCGAATTGTATAGTGACCATACTCATGAAAGGTAATTACAAATTAATTAATCCTCCTAGAGATTTAGGTAGTCATGATACCTTGCTAAAGGTAATTCTTGACTTATGTATCAAGAGATAAATGATATGTCTTTTATTCTTGATATATTGCCAACATATCTAGAACCTATTAAGTCACATGCATAATTTTAAGCATTAACAAGATTAAAGAGAAGCAAAGATGTTGAAAAAAGTTTCTAATTATGAAAGTTTCTTATTTTCGAAAAAGTTTCTGAAAATGAAAAGTTTTGTAAAATGAAAATTTTTCTATATTAGAAATCATTTTCCTAATTTGGAATGAATAACCTAAAAGAAAAATTAGTTTTCTAATTTATGGGTAATTTAGGAAATTATTTCCTAATGTGAGCCTCCTAAGATTATCTAACTTAGTTTATTTGGATAGTCTAAATTAATTAATTGGTTTATAATAGTTTTTAGGCAATAGGTTTAATTAAAAGCCTAAAATATATTTTGATGTGAGGACAAACATGAACCTTATTAGATAAGGATGAATATTTTAAAGATAAAGATAAAAAAGACCATATGCAAAATAACTTTTAGTCCTTAGAGGATTTGGAATCAACGAGTTAGATTCTTTTAGGGACTCATTACCACCCATCCTAGTCCTTGGAGGACAAGGAAGCCTCTCCCCCATATATATGGGAGAGAGGTACGACAAACATAAGGTTTTTGGAATCTAAAATTTGACATAGAGGAAAAGAAATAACTAGGGGCATACGGCTTAAAAATAAAATAAGAAAAAATTGTTTTCTCCCTAACCCTAGCATGCCACCTCTTTTCTCTCTATTTGGGTTGTTGCAAATATTATCCTAATTAGATTTCTATAGGAAACACTAAACAAGCCGTAAAACATAAAGTTAGTACTCTATCAATTTTGAGTGCTTATTTTGTGTCCTTGGACTATGTAGATTGTTGATAGAGCCTAGATACTTAGATGGATTTTTTCTGTAAAGGTTTGAATCTTTTCTACAAGGAAAAATTCTCTACTCATAATTTTAATTCATGAATATATGGTTAATTGATTCAACTGCATGATATTGGGCCCTTTAGATGGAGAAAATTTTTGTTTATTTCGCACCTTTATAGGATGCATGATTCTTAAATTGGTATCAAAGCCTCTGTTAAATCTTTGATTATATGTTTTGTTAATTATAATTTGCTACATGAATTAGCTATTTCTAATTATAAATCTTATATTTTTAGTATTTTATATGAATTTTAAAATTGAAATTTGGGTGAAAAATCAATGGTGACGCACAAGGTCGATGTTGAATCTTTGATTATATGTCACACGTTGGATGCATGATAACCCTAGCCGCTCACATATTAGGTGTATAGTAGGCTAGCCCGACCACCTACTAGGCATGTGATTGGCCGGAAGTCGAGTGCCAAGCCGAGTGATAGGCCAGTGCTCACGAGCGAGGTGATCGGGATAGGTGCTCGTGCATCTAGTCGTAGGCTAGGCTTATACATGAGGCACTTAGGTTGGATGCCGGTGCACTAGGTCATAGGCCAATCTTACATGTAAGGCATGCAAGCCGGGCACTCATGCGAAGGGTTCGAGCTAGGTTTTCTTGTCGGATGCTCAAGCTAGGGTCACATATAAGGCCATCGGCTAGGCACTTGCACGCCAAGCCACCGCCCATGGGCAGGTGCATACAAGTATGCCAAGCCAAGGGCTTAGGCATTGGGGCCCATAGGCCCTCGAGGCTCGAAAATTCCATGGCCCAAAATGGGCTCGAGGCCTAAAAAATTTTTAAATTAAAATTTAAAGAAATTGTAATAAATTTATAAAATGACCAAAACATAGATTTATAACTATGATTTTAATTAAATGTTTTTCATTACTATTCCAGGTATTATGTGATTGAAGCATGAGTGAATAGTATGGATAAGTCGACCTAGTTTATGGAAATGAATGTTTGTAAATTTTTTTGGATAAATAGGGCTCGCATATCTTGTCTTCTCTATTACTCTATTGTATTTATCTTGTTATCTTAATCTTCTTGAATTTAAATCAAGATTTTTTATTCAAATAAATGTAAAAGTAGAAGATAGAAATTAGAATATATGTAAAGAGAAGAAGCCAAGAAGTGAAGATAAATCTCGAAGAATTTTTACTAATGTTTCACCTAGGTATTTGACCTACTAGTCTCCTCGTGGGTCGAGGGGGCTAATATTAGAGATCTATTATCATTCATCAATCCTTGTATCATGCATGAGATGTATGTATTTATATTATGCCACTAATATATTATGTCATTAATGTTAGTATACATGTTAGGACTAATGTGATTGATGAGTATGCATGCTAGGATAAGACCTATCAAATTAAAATCCTTCAAAATAAATATTAAGTTAAATGTCTTCCAATGTTATGAGGAGGAAAATTAGTCATTGTTGGTTTGTTGAGATAAATCAAGGTCACTTCTTCTTTGAGAAAAAAAATCACGGGTCATGCGATGTCCCCGAACATTAGGTCTAACTTAAAATGAGTAGTTAGGTTTATTGAGATAAATCAATGTCTAATAAACTTATAGGCAAAGATTAATTTTTTATATAAGAAGTGATGTGACAAGGAGTTGTCAAGCCAATAAGTTTAGGAATTACATTGGATGCAATTAGTAAGGAGTTGCTTATTTTATCCTTTATGTATGACTTGTTGAGATAACTCAAGATTAATGCGGTTAGAGGATGGGATCCTAATCCACTAAGGAAGATGAATCAAAATATCTTCTTGATTCCTATACTTGAAGGTTATAAAACTTGAAAAAAAATAGTGAGAGCGAACATATATTGTACTTCTTTAATTTATGCTTTATTTTACTTTATGCAATTTAATTAACCAAACAATACATTTTTCTATCATGTCGGATTGTACATTATGATTGGCAACACGTCGATATGATTGATCACTAATGAAAGTAATGCCTTCAATGGCATAAACTTCAGCGACTAGGAAATGAATTTGAGGATAGTCATCCAATATGAGGAAATTCTTTATACAATAGAGAAACCTCTTCCATTTGAGCCTCATCAAGATCAAGTTAAAGTCATACAGCATGGATCAAACATAAAGATTATACAATCACCGGTTAAATCATCATACTTGCTATAATGATGTTGGAGCATAGGTGCCAACACAAAAGCACATAAGCCTTTGAGATAACAACAAAGCTTAAAAGCTCAATGAGGAGAATACTAGGCATGAGTGTTATGAGATAGTGAGAAAGCTCTTTATAGCCATAATGGATGAGGGATCCAATGTTGAAAAGTACATCACCGAAATGATAGGCTATATCGATAGGCTAGCCGAGCTTGAAGTTGGAATAGATGCTAAATTATCGATTAGCCTAGTATTACAATCACCGCCAAATAGCTTTGGACAATTCATCATGAACTCTAACATGATGCACATGTAAAAGACTTAAAAAGTTATTGTCTAGTTTTAGGGAAGCTTAGCTCGAAATTAACAAGAAGAACAAAAGTTATGTACTTCTTGTTAATAAGGGAAAAGACGTGGTAAAGGATAAGAAAAAACCCAAGGATAAAAAGTCTTCAATTACGTCTATCGGAGGGGTGAAAAAGGTTGAGGCTTAGAATAGCCCAAAAGATGCAGTCTCTTTTCATTACAACAAGAAAAGGCATTGGAAGCATAGCTATAAGAAGTATCTAAATGAGGTGAAAAAGAAGATTTCGACAACCTCCTTAGGTATTTATATTATTAAAGCTTATTTTCTTATTTCTAATTCCACCCATAAGTATATGATATTGGTGTTCACGTTTTTGAAATGTGTAGAAGCTTAGAAAAAGGAGGAAGATAGCTTTAAGGGACATGACATACACAAGAATAAATGGATCAAGACTTGGACCATTAGTTATAGGTATTTATGAGCTAGCACTACCATATGGACATGTTCTAAGGCTCAATTATTATTATTTTAGTAGAGACTAATGATGTTATTTCCATTTCTTGTTATTAACAAACTTTTGATTTTAAGAATAATAGTTATTTTTAAATATGAGTTTTTATATATGTAAATATCTTAATAATAATTATATGTTTTGAACATAAATCCCATGTATATAACATAGATGCTACAAGACTTAAATGATCTAAACAATATATACTTGTGGCATTGTTAACTTAGTCATATAAATAAGAATCTAATATCCAATCTACTTATAAATGGATATCTAGAATCATTTGATGATGTCTAAAGAATCTTGTTTACTCGGGAAAGAGACATGAATCCCTTTTTAGTGAAAAAGAAAGAAAATGCTCCTAGTTGGTTAGGCCTTACATATAGAGATGTAGTTAGGCCAATGTTCACCCATGTAAGAAGAGGATATGATTATTTCATAATCTTTAGTGATAATAGATCACATTTTGGTTATAAGACATCAATTTTAAGCATTTGAAAAGGTCAAAGAATTTAGATTTAAAGTCAAAAAATAAACTAGCAAAAGTATCGAGGCATTTTGATAAGATCGAGGTGATAAATACTTAAGTATTGAATTTTAGATCATCTAAACAAGAATGAGATTCTCTATGGACATCACATGTTAGACATAGTCCGATTCATGTTGAGACAAATTAATATGCCCACATTAGTTGGTGATAGTCATTCCTCATTGCAATCTTCATTTTGAATAGGGTTCCAAATAAGTCTAGTTAATTAGACTACATATGCGATATGGAAAGGAAAAAAAATAAATTTATTTTTCCTTAATGATTTAAAGCTATGAAACATATTTCAAATGGTTTGACAACGAAAATTAAAAGCCCAAATCAACGAAGTGTAAATACATGAGATATCCAAAAGAAACAAATGGATATTTTTTTCCTAACGTTAGAATAAAATGTTATTCGTGACAAGGCATGCTATTTTCCTTAGGAAGGAATGGATGCTAGAAATAGTGGAAGAAAATTAAAACTTAATGAGATTAGAGTAGACTCATAAATTAACACTCGATTGATGGAACCTCAAGTAGATAGGTTACAAAATGCTATAACTACCTAGAAACAAAAACATAAAAACTTCATATGTCTAAAAGGAATTTGTCAAAGGACAAAAGGATATGATCTTCTTTTTTTAACACATGGCGATGTGTACCCTAAAAGGGATGACGAAGGTGACACTTATAAAAAGATAATGTTAGACATTAACTCCTAGAAATGGTAAATGAAAAAGATGTGTAGATGACATACCACGATGGTTCTAAACAACATGTAAATAAGATTTAAAAAATGAAAAAAAAATCCATTTATGGACTTAAACATGCCTTTGGGAATTAAAGTAGATGTTTTAATGAAACAATAAAAAAGTTTGATTTTTCAAAAAAAAAAAAAAGAATCTTGTGTTTATAAAGGATTAGTGAGAGCCTACTAATCATGGTTATTCTAGATAAAAATTAAACAAAGTACTTCTTGGCTTTAAAAACTATCATGTTACAATCCATAATAGATTGAGATATCTAAAAATAATTTTTCCTAAGTATGACATGGAGGGTAGCTCTGTATTCTAAGAGTCGAGATCTATGAAGATAGATCACTTAGAATGTGAGGGGTCTCCCAAGGCGGACACATTGACATGATACTAAAAGGTTTAGTATGAAAAAAAATCAAAAAAAGATTTTTTCTAATATTGCAAAGCTTAATGGCTAATTATAAAGGATCGATAGTGAAAGCTAAGGAACCAAGGTCTTATTAACGATCCAAGCATATATCGCATCACTACCACTTGATTATAGAAATAAATAATCATGGAGACATAAGGATATAAAAATTCCACACTAACGATAACATGGATGACCCTTTGAATAAACCTTTTTCATAGCTATAACATGAGACCTATACTCGAGTGTCAAGCTCAAAGGACATGGTTGATTAGCTCTAGTACAAGTGGAAGATTGTTAGTGTAGGTGCCCAAGATCTAACTTTTTTGGATGAGTTTGAATAATTATATTATTACATCATTTATATTATTAATAATAAAAGAAGTCTTTCTATTAATTCTTGTATTTATATTTATTTATTTATTAGAATTAGATAGAAGTCTATATGATATGTATTTGCATTAACAATTGATTGAAAGATGTGACACAAATACTAATGCATATAAATGATATTGTTAACTATCCTAAGTCATAGCATGGTCAAGAATGACATCGATTAAAAGTGGTTAGACCTATGAGTATTATGCTCATGCTATATGCCGATAAGAAATCTCACACCTCTTGGCATGATGATTCCAAAGCAAGCCCTTAGGTGATTTATGTTAGAGAACATATCATTGGACTTGACTCACCATGAGAACCCATTTGGTTTAGTCTATGAGAATCTCATACGAGATGAGTACAACTAGTTTATAGACTTGAGGTCATTATGGTTATCTCATTGGAGGATTTATGTACTTTAACACTCATTTCGATGGACCTAGTAAAAGATTATACATGGGTGATTTGTTAGGTACACTAGGAATCTAATAGAGGTAGGTGAATAACTTAGATAGGACATGTCATTCCTTGTACGTTAAAGGAGTTATCACATTATACTTTGATGAATGTCCACTCAAGAAATGCTGTGGTCATAATAGGAGTTGAAGGATCATGCATCCTATGATGGTACAGAATAAAACAAAAATTTCCTCTATTTAAAGGACTTAAGATTATGTCGTTCAATCAACTAACCATATATTTAGAAATTAAAATGATGAATAGAGAATTTACCTCTTGTAGTGAAGATCTAAACCTTTATAGAAAAGATCCATCTAAGTGTTCAATATCTATCGATAATCCACGCAGTCCAAGCACCCATAAAACAAGTACTCAAAATTTATAAGGTGCTAGCTTTGCCTTTTCCGACTCGTATAATGTTTCCTATAGAAATCTAATTAGGGTAATTGTTAACAACCCGAGAGAGAGAGAGAGGAAAGGTAGCATGCTAGGGTTAAGGAGAAAATAATTTTCCCCTAGCTATTTTATTTTGAGTTGTTTGTCTCCTTTAATTTTATCTCGTTGCTAAATTTTCTCTCTCTTCTCAAACCTTACCTTTTGTTGCACCTCTCCTCCTATTTATTAGGGGAAAGTTTCCTTATCCTCCAAAGACAAGGAGAGGGATTGGTAACTAGTCTTTATTAGACTCTTGGTTGTTGTTTCCTAATCCTCAAAGGATTAGGAGTTATTTAACATGTGAGCTTTTGATCTTTATTTGTTAAACATCCATCCTTGTCTAACAAGGTTCATGTTTATTCACCCATCAAAATATCTTTTAGGCTTTTAATTCAACCTATTGGCTTAAAACTATTTTGACCCAATTAATTAATTTGGACCATCCAAATAAATTAAGTTAGAAAATTTTAGGTGGCCTACATTAGGAAGCAATTTCTCAAAATACCTTTAAACCTAAATTAGGAAACTAATCTCCATTTTAGGTTATTTACTTTCAAATTTTGAACTAACTTCCAAATTAGAAAACTGATTTCTAAAATAAAAAATTTTCCATTTGAGAAAACTTTCCATTTTCGAACCTTTTTCAAAATAGAAAACTTTTATAATTGAAAAATTTTTTCAACATCTTTGCTTCTCTTTAACCATGTGAATTCTTAAACTTATACGTGTGAGTCAATAGGCTCAAAGATATATTGATAATGTATCAAGAATAAAAGACACCTTTTTTATCTCGTGATACATAAGTCAAGATTGGCCTCTAGCAAGGCATCATAACTACTCAATTCTATAGGAGGATTAATTAATCTATAATTACCTTTTACGAGTATGTGTACCATATAATTCAATCCTTAAGTCAACTTATCACGAGTGTGATCTCGAACTTTATTATTAATCTTGTTCGATTATGATCACATAAGTTTGCTTCGATTCTCAAATGTCCTAACTCTTAGGGTAAACCAACTATGCTCTATTGGTGTACTCCTACTATGGCTATATATTTCTTGAGTAGACATTCATCGAAGTGCAATGTGATAACTCGTTTATCATACAAGAAATAACATGTCCTATCTTAGTCATCTACCTACCTCTATTAGATTCGTAGTTCACCTAACGAATCATCCACATGTAACCTTTTATCGGGTCCTTTAAAATGAGTGTTAAAGTATATAAATCCTCCAATGAGATAACCATGATGAACTTCAAGTCCAAGGACTAGTTGTCCATATCTCATATGAGATTCTCATAGACTAAACCAAATAGGTTCTTAGGGTGAGTCGAGTCCAGTGATATGTTCTCCAATGTAAATCACTTAAGTTCTTGCTTTGGCATCACCATATCAATAGGTGTAAGATCTCTTACTCGTTGTCATATAGCATGAGCATAACACTCAAAAGTCTAACCGTATCTAGTCAATATCTATTTTTGATAATGCTATAAATTGAGATATTTAATGATATCATTTATTTGTATTAGTATTTATCTCACATCTTTCGATCAATCACTATTGCAAATGCATATCATAAGGACTTCTATCTAATTCTACCGAATTAATAAACATAAAATAGAAGAATTAATAGACATAATTTTTTATTATTAATAAAATTAATGATGCAATAATATTGATAATGCTTAAAACATATGTTTGAATTGCTAAATTCCCCTATATTTTACTATTTTGAGATGTCTAAATGATAAAACTTAAGTCTCTTTTGTATTCTATGTGCTAAGTGTGGAACTGATTGAAAAATAGCATTAAAAGAATCATATAAATAGAATTTGCGATCGAGCCAATTCAGCCACCGGAAAACACCGAAGCGTAGGCACGTCAAGAATATAAGCGTGGCCACGCTAATACGACAGAACATAGAAGCACAAGGACTCGAAGGCGCGGGCACGTTGCAACTTGACTTGGGCATGCTGAAATCTACAAAAACGAGATAACATACTACATAAAGAAACAAAACTTGCATGATTTGCCGGAAAAAGATGCCAAGCACACACCGGAGGAGAGAATATTATGTACCCTTTTTAGGAAATAGACATCTTGTATAAATAGAAACCTAGCGAGACTAGGGCAAAGGAACTTTTAGGTATTATTCTTATAGGAGGCATCCTTATTCTCTCTCTCTCCTCTAGCTATAGTGGTCGCCATGAGTAGCTAGACTCTTCTCCTTGGTGAAGTAACTCGAAGCTTTTGGAAATCAAAGATTTTGAGGTGCTTAAACATTAATGTAAATCAGTTTATTTATTTCAAGTATTGAACTTTCTTCTATGCTTATTTTCATGATTATTTGGGTTAATTTCTAATGTGTACAGTTAGTTTATTAGCTTAAATAATCTATAGCTAGATCGAATATTGAATCCGTAATTGTTCAATCCCTTTGATTTGTGTAGCAACTAGGAGTGTATGATTTGCTACGTCGAAACTAATGACTTTTAGGAGGTTTGTTCAACTAGATTAAATGCAACTACATATGTTGTGTTATCTTGCTTTGTTGATCTTTTTAATACATAAAGCCATTATTTGATTAAATCTTAGATCGTATCTAGGGTTGTTAAATAATGAGGGTTGATTAGAATACATGTTTCTAGTTGGCTAATCATAAGAAAAGATTGATTTCAATATCACAACAAATATTTGAATGGAAATCCGATATTTCGTGCACCAAGGATAAATCTCAAGTTTCAAAAGTGGATGTTACCCGAACCAAGATTTGTTTACTTGAATATTTACTCTAAACTCATTCTCCGAATTTAATTTGTTTAGTTTCGGTTATATCTCAATCAAATCAAAACCCCCCTTTTTATTTATTTCATGTTTCTCTAGACTTGTGACGACTAACACGATTGAATTCCTCGTGGGATCGATCCCTACTCTCCCTTACTACATTTATGTTATAGGAGCTTAGGAGTTTAATTTGGGTGCACACGATAGCATAAGCAAAACTCACACCAAATATAATAACTCAAACCTATCTAAATATGGTTAGATCTTGGCACCTACACTAACGAGATAGGATATTAAAATAGATGTAAGAAGAAGAAGCCAAGAAGAGAAGACAATCTCAAAGAATTTGTAATACTTTTTTTCCTAAGTATTTGATCTATTAGTCTCTTTATAGCTCGAAGGACTAGTAGTAGAGATCCATTACCATTCACTAATCATTGAGTCTTACATGAGATGTATGCATTTATTATGTGATTGATAGTATGTGTGATAGGATTAATGTGATTGATAACCGAGTATGCATGTTAGGATGAGACCTATAATATTAACTTCTTTAAATTAATATCAAGTTAATTGTCATTTAATGTTATGAGGAGAGAGCTCTCTTATTTTTTGTTGACTTATTGAGATAACTCAAGGTTACTTATTTCTTAAGGGAATGAAATCATGGGCAATACAATATCTCCAAACATTTAGGTTTAACTTGAAATGAATTATTGGGTTGGTTGAGATAACTCAAGGTCTAATGAATTTGTAGGCCAATATTGGTATTCACATAAAATGTAAAAGGACTAGAGTTGTTATGCCAATGAAATTAGAAATTGTATTGGATACAATTGGTAAGGAGTTACTTACATAATTCTTCATGTGTGAGTTATTGTGATAACTCAAGGTTAATGCATGTTAAAGGATGGGGTTCTAACCCACTAAGGAAAATGAATTAAAAAATTTTCTCGAGTCCTATATTAAAGGTTATATAAATTGAAGAAAATAGTGAGAGAGAACATAGATTTTACTTTTTTAATTTATACTTTATTTTATTTATGCAATTCAATTAACTAAACCGTATGTTTTTCTATCATGTCAAGGTTGTTGCACGGGATAACTAGCAATACATCGATATGATCGATGGTTAATGAAAGTAATGTCTTGAGTGGTACAAACTTCCTTAATTAAAAAATGAAAAAAAGGAATGTCATTCAATATGGAAAAATGCTCTATACAATGGAAGATAAGGAGTACCTTAAAGAGGTAAAAAAGAAGAGTTATAAAAGCACCTCAAGTATATATGTTATTGAAGTAAAATTTTCTACTTTTAGTCTTATATTGTAAGTATTTGATATTGGATGTGGTACACACATTTGCATAAATATGAAAGGATTAAAAAAAGTAAGAAAAATTACTTCGATGGAGGTTGACATGAGCGTAGGTAATGCTTCAAGAGTTGTACCATTAGCGATAAGCACCTATAAGTTAGCACTACCATCTAGGCTTATGCTTACACTAAACAATTGTTATTATATTCCTAGTATAACTAGGAATATCATTTCCATTTCTTTTTTAGACCAAGATGGTTTTTTATTTTTATTTATGATCATAGGTTGTTCCTTTTATAAAGATGATGTTTTCTATGAAAATGCTAATATTAATAATGGTTCATATGTTTTGAACATAGACACACCCATTTGTAACATAAATACAAAAAGATTTAAAACAAATTATCTAAACAAAACTTCTCTATAGCATTGTTGACTTAGCTATATAAACAAGAATCGTATATCCAAACTACATAAAAAAAGGATATCTAGAATCATTTGATTATGAATCTTATGATTTCTATGAATCTTGTCTACTTGGTAAAATGACAAAATCCCCTTTTAGTGGAAAAAGAGAAAGAGTTATTGATTTGTTATGTCTTATACATAATAATGTATATGGGCTAATATCCACTCAAGCAAGAGAAGGATATGATTATTTCATAACCTTTATCGATGACAAATGGTGTTTTGGTTATGTGTACTTGATGACATACAAATTTAAAGTGTTTGAAAAGTTTAAAAAATTTAGATTTGAAGTCGAGAAACAAGCTGAAAAAAGTATTAAGGCACTTTAATCAAATCAAAATGGAAAATACTTAAGCATTAAATTTTATATCATTTAAAAGAGAATATAATTCTCTCTCAATGGACTCCACCTGAATCACCACAAATAAATGGTGTGTCCTAAAGGAGGAACGAGACGTCGTTAGTTATGGTCCGATTCATGATGAGTCCAATCAATATCCCTATTTCATTTGAAAGATATGCACTCCTTACTACGATATTTATTTTGAACATGGTTCTAACAAAGTCTATTGATTAGACTCTATATGAGATATAGAAAGGAAATAAAGGAAATTTTTCTTTTCTTAAAATTTAAGATTGTGAAGTATATGTCAAATGTTTGGATAGAGACATGCTAGAGCCCAAATCAACAAAGTGTAAATTTATATGATATCCGGAAGAAACAAATGGATATTAATTTTACCAACCACAAGAATAACATGTATTCATGGTTAGACATGTGGTATTCTATGAAAAGGAATTTATAGATGCTAGAAATAGTGAGAGGAAAGTTGAACTTGATGATATTCAAAAAGTCTCCCAAATTGACACTCCACTAAAGGAACCCCAAGTAGATAAGTTAGAAAGCATTGTAACTATTTCATAAATTAATACACAAGAACTTCGTAGGTATAAGAAGATTTGTCAAGAGCAAGAAAGATATGGCCTCCTTGTCTCTATATGTGAAGATGTGTCTGCTATACATAACAACGAACCTAATACCTATGAAGAGGCAATGTTAGACATTAACTCTTACAAATGGCATGAAGCCATGTACACTAACCAATTATAGATTTTGATTGATCCATTTAAAGGTGTGAAACCTATTGGGTGTAAATGGGTTTTTAAGAGAAAGACTAACATGAATGAAAATGTATGTACATATAAAGCAAGACTGGTGGCAAAAAGGTATCATCAAAAATAAGATGTTGATTATAATAAAGCTTTTTTACTAGTAGCAATGGTTAAATCCATTTGAATTATGTTTGTAATTGCCATATATCATAATTATGAGATATGGTAGATGGATGTCAAAATCACTTTCCTTAATGGGAAATTGAACGAGGATGCGTATATGACACAACTTGATGGTTTTGTCACCAAAGAATATGCAAATAAGAATTACAAATTACAAAGATCCACTTATGAGCTTAAGCAAACATCTCAAAATTGGAATCAATGTTTTGATGAAACGATTATAGAGTTTGACTTCTCACAAAATGAAGATGAACCTTATATATATAAAAAGGTTAATGGGAGCTTAATTATCTTTATTGTACTATACGTAGATGACATACTACTTATTAGCAATAAGATTACCATATTGCATTTTGTAAAAAATTGGTTATCCAAAAATTTCTCCAAGAAAGATATAGGAGAGGTAGCTTACATTCTAGGAATCAAGATTTATAGAGATAGATTTTGAAGAATGTTAGGGCTATCCCAAAATATGTACATTGACAAAATACTAAAGAGGTTTAGTATGGAAGAATCTAATAGAGGCCTTATTCTAATATCACATGGCATAAAACTCTCCACGGCTCAACGTCCTAATAGACAAAAATGAAAGGAAAAGAATGAATCACATTCCCTACATGCCAGCCATAGAATATATTATGTATGCCATTTATGTATGCAGTTTGATGTTTCATATGCTTTGAGCATATACGGTAGATATCAAACTGAACCCAAGAGAAAAATACTATATTATTATAAAGAGCATTCTTAAGTACTTCAAAAGAACTAAAGATATTTTCTTGGTCTATGGAGGAGATGAACTAATGATGAAAGGGTTCAAAAATGCTAGTTTTCAAACCGACCATGAAAACATTAAGCCACGATCAAGATTCATTTTCCAATTGAATGATGGTGTCGTTAGTTGAAAAAGTTCCAAAGCAAAAAATATCCGACTCAACAATCGAGGTTGAATATATTATAGCCACGAGACGTAACTAAGGAAACTATCTAGATTCATAAATTTCTATCTAGACTATAAGTTTTTCTTAACATTATTGATCTAATAGTATTATACTCGTGATAACCATAGAGCCATAGCACAAGTTAAGAAACAAAGGTCTCATTAATAGTCCAAGCATGTACTAAGATACTACCATCTAATTAGAAAGTATATCAATTGTGATGATATAAGGGTAAAAAAGGTCCACATTAATGACAACATAGCTAACCCTTTGACTAAGCATCTATCACATCTAAAATATGAGACCCTTACTCGATCATTAGAAATAAGAGACATAATTGGTTGGCTATAGTTGTAAATAGGAGATTGTTAGTGTAATTGCCTAACATCTAACCTTATTTAGATTATTTGACTTATTATAATATTTCATACTGTGTTTTATTAATAAAAATAAGTCTTTCTATTAATTCTTATTATTTTTATTTTGATAGAATTTGATAGAAGTTCATATGATACGTATTGCTTTAATGATTGATCGAAAGATGTGAGACAAACATTAATATATTTAAATGATATCATTAAATATCCTAAGTTATAGTATTTATCAAGAATGGATATTGATTATATGTAGTAAGACTTGTGAGTGTTATGCTCATGCTAAACGATAATAGCAAAAGATCTCATACGTATTGACATGGTGATGCCAAAGCAAGCACTTAGGTGATTAATGCTAGAAAAAATATCGATGACTTGATTCGTTATGAGAACCTATTTAATTTAGTCTATGAGAATTCCATATGAGATGGGTACAGTTGATCTTTTGACTTAAAGACATCATGATTGTCACATTAAAGGATTCATGTATTCGACACTCATTTCGATAGGCTCAATCAAGAGCTACACGTGGATGATTTGTTAGGTGCACTAGAAATCTAATGGATATAGATGGATGACTATGATAGAATATGTGTTTTCTTCTATGCTACAGGAGTTATCACATTGCACTTTGATAAATATCTCCTCAAGAAATCTGTGGCCATAGTAGGAGTATACAAATAGAGCATAGTTGATTTACTCTAGAGCTAAGACATTTAGGAATTAAAGAAAACTTATTTGATCATAATCGAAAAGACTATAAACCAAGTTTGAGATCACACAATGATAAACTGATATAAGGACTAAATTGTATGATAACTATGCTCATGAAAGGTAATTGCAAATTAGTTAATTCTCCTAGAGAATTAGGTAGTCATGATGCCTTGTTAGAGGTCAATCTTGATTTATGTGTCAAGAGATAAAAGAGGTATCTTTTATTCTTGATACATTATCAACATGTTTTTTTTATCTATTGAGTCACATGTATAAATTTAGGTATTCACATAATAAAAATAGAAGCAAAGATTTTGGAGAAGATTTTCAGTTTTGAATGTTTTCTATTTTAGAAAAGGTTTCTAAAAATGGAAAGTTTTAAGTTTTTGAAATTTTTTCATAAAATGGAAACTTTTGTATTTTAGAAACCAATTCTCTAATTTGGAAGTCAATTCCAATTTGAAAATAATTTACCTTAAAGGAAAATTAGCTTTCTAATTTAGAATAAAGGTAATTTGAGAATTGTTTCCTAATGCGGAATTCCTAAAAAATATCACCCAATTTATTTGGATAGTTTAAATTAATTAGTAATTAATTAGACCAAAAGAGTTTGGGCTAATAAGCTTAACTTAAAAGCTTATAAGATATTTTTGTGGGAGAATAAATATGAGTCTTAATAGATAAGGATTAGTTTTATAAGGATAATATCTAAATAAGCCCACATACATTGCAATTCCTAGTCCTTCAAGGATTAGGAAGGCTGCAACTTAGAGCAAATATAGGAATTGTTACTGCAACTTCTTTATCCTTAGAAGACAAGGAAGCAACTCCTATATAAATAAGAGAAAAGAGATATGATAAAGAGAGAAGAAAAGGAGAGAGAGGCAACATCATAGGCTGAAAAATAAGACATATGGCATAAGCTAGAAAAAGAGAGAAAAGTTTTTTTTTCTCAAAAAGCCCTAGTTACTCGTACCTCTCCACATCAAAGCTAAAAGTTGACACAAATTACCCAATAAGATCTCTAGAGGAAAATCAGCTATATTGAAGGTTTGGAGCTAGCAATCCGAGATTCTATGGCTTCTTTTATGGGTTTTTAAGCTACATGGATTATCGATAGAGACTCGTACATTTGAACGACTCCTTTTTTACAAATGTTAAATCTATACTATAAAAGGTAATCGTTTACTCACTCTTTTAATTCATGTATGCATGATTAGTTGATCTAACGACTTGATCTTATGAGCCTTAGATCGAAAAAAAATTATTTTATTTTGTACCTTCATAGGATGCATGATCATTTAACGCCCGTCCTAAATAGAAAAATACAATAATCTCTAGGCAATCCTACTTGAAAATGAGAAGTGATTGTTGGGTCACCTTAATTGGAAATGAGAATTGGTCATTGACTTTTGGATTTTATGCTTAAAAGATGGTCTATTATGAGGCGACCTCGCTTGAAAAGAATTTCTCCATTTTAAGCTTAGAGTAGACTTTACCTTTTTCTTGGTGCTATAATGTTTCAAAAACAAGAGTTGGCATACTGGCTAGTTGACTACTTATGAGAAATATAGGCTATCCCATACAACTCCCTCTTTAACTCGTTCTTTTTTTAGTTATCGAGGCTTTAATGTTGAACCGTGATCTATGACCTATTCATTATGACCTTACCCCATAGTTGTGTTTTTCATTTCTATAAACTTAGTTTTGTATGTTCTTTTAGTCAACTACTATGATAATTTTAATCATCCTATTCTTCTCGAAGGTAGTGATCATTTCCAATTAAGATCAACTGCTAATTGGCTATTGATACTAGCTAAAGTCATGCTTCGCTAATGTTTCCTTGGAGGTTTTCTTTGTGAATTGGGTTTGACATGCCTTCGAAACATTTGTCAACTTTTCATTTTGCAAATTCCTCCTTTGTAGGGGACGTTAGCTAGATTTTAATCGGAGATCATGGATTCAAGGTTCGGATAAAACTCTATGGACACTTTATGGGCTTTCCAAGTAAACGTTATAATGTGATCGATTTTGGGATTTTCTTTTATACTTTTTCTTTAATGAAGCACCTAAATTATGACAAAGGTTTTTGGATCATAGGAGAGAATGTTGTTTCTCTCTTGGTGTTACTCGCCTTTTAGCACTAACCATAATTTTGGATAGAGTGTGTTTCGATCTTAACTACCTATTTTTAACAAAATTGCTTTATGGTCACTCAAGGATCAAATCTCATTAAATTGGTAATTTTTCATTAGTTAGAAAGGAATTTCATTGGCACCTAATACAACTTATGGCGGGGTTTCCAAAAAATGAGTAATGTAGGCTCAAATAGTGCTTTAAGGTCTTTACACAATATCTTTTTTTTTTTTTGGCATGTCCGACATCGATCTTCTATTGGCCTAACTTGCTCTTTCTTTTTCTATTTTTAAGATCAATATTTGTGACGTGGTTCCCTTTTCTCTATAATGTGTGTAGTGTCACGTCGAATGAAAATATGTTTTTTAACGAGTTTGCATAATAGATCGGTATAAAAAGATTTTTTTACAAGGTTTGACTTAATCATGATCCTTTTATTTTTGAATTTGAGTTTTTTTAGAAAGGCAAGTTATTTGGTGACATATCATTTTTTTTTTATTGATTGATGGTCTTTTTGTCCTCAACGTGAGGGGTGATCCTAGTTAGAGTTTGCATGAAAGAAATAAAAAGCTCAAAGTTAGACTCCAAATGATAGATTTTATTTGAGTGAGGTAAGATTTTTAAAGATGGCCTTTCCTCATTCTATCGATAAAATACGTAACCTAACAAATTTTATTTTTAAGAGTTCTATATTAGAATAATGTTCAAATAGAACCTATAATCTAGACACATGATATGTAGTCATCATGGGAGGCACCCAAGAGGCATATTATGATTGGGACGAGAGGCAAATAAATCGAACTTAATTCATCCTTTCTGTTTTTTTTATCATGACATATTACATTTGCATAGTAATTTTTGAGTGCTAGTGAGATGTATCTATTCCTTTTTACTAGATTTGTAACTACTTTGTTTGGTTAAGAGTAAATTCACCTATACGTGGAATTGTTAGTTTGATTCAAAAGGCATATGGGATCTAGGCCTTTTCCGGAATTGTTGGAAGTCTCTTTTTTCTAAAAAAAGATGAATTATGTTAGGGTAGGTGTCGAAGATCTAGTCATGTTTGGATAGGTTCGAGTTATTATATTATTGCATCACTTATTTTATTAATATTAATATTAATATTAAAAGAAGTCATTGTATTCATTCTTATATCTTATATCTATTTATTGAATAGAAAAAGATAGAAGTCCTTATGATATACATTTGCATTAGTGATTGATTGAAAGATATGAGACAAACACCAATACATATAAATGATATCATTAAATGTCCCAAGTCATAACATTTTTAAGAATGGAGATTGACTATATGTGGTTGGACTTATGAGTGTGCTCATGCTACATGATAGCAGTAGGAGATCCGATAGCTATTGGCGGGATGATGCTAAAACAAGTACTTAAATGATTTATGTTAGAGAACATATAATTGGACTTGACTTGCTATGAGAACCCATTTGGTTTGGTCTATAGTAATCTCATATAAGATAGGCATAATCAATCCTTAGACTTGAAGTCATCATGGTTATTTCATTAGAGGATTTATGTACTTTGACATTTTTTTCGATGGACCTAGTAAAGGGTTGCACTTGGACGATTTGTTAGGTGCACTAGGAATCTAATGAAGGTGGGTGAATGATTAAGATAGGATATGTCATTCCATGTATGCTAAAAGAGTTATCACATCGTACTTCGATGAATGTCCGCTCAAAAAATATATGGCTACAATATGAGTATACAACTAGAGCATAGCTAATTTACTCTAAGAGCTAAGATATTTTGGAATAAAAAAAACTTACGTGATCATGATCGAACAAGATAAATAACCAAGTTTGAGATCACACTCGTAATAAGTTATCATGAGGATTAAATTATATGTAAACATGCTCGTGAAAGGTAATTGCAGATTAATTGATCCTCCTAGAGAAATGGGTAGTCATGATATTTTACTAGAAACCAATCTTAATATATGTATCAAAAGATAAAAGAGGTGTCTTTTCTTCTTGATACATTGCTAACATATCTAAGAGCCTATTAAGTCACAAGCATAAGTTTAAGCATTCACATAATAAAAAAGAAGTAAAGATGTTGGAAAAGTTTTCTAATTTGAAAATTTTTTATTTTGGAAAAAAATTTCCTAAAATGAAAATTTTCTTATTTTAGAAATTAGTTTCCTAATTTGAAAACTAGATCCAAATTTGAAAATAAATAACATAAAAGAAAATTAATTTGTTAATTTAGGTTCAATGGGTATTTGAAAAATTGCTTCATAATGTAGGTCACCTAAAATTATCTAATCTAATTTATTTGGACTCGTCCAAATTAATTAATTTAGCCAAAATAGTTTGGGCCAATAAGTTTAATCAAAAGTCCGAACGATATTTTGGTGGGAGGATAAACATGAACCTTATTGGATAAGGATAATGTTTTAAAGGATAAAATAAAAAAAAATCTCACATGCATAATAACTCATAATCCTTAGACGATTAGTAAGAAACAACTAAAAGTCCAATCAAGATTAGTTGTCGCCCTTCCTTCTCCTTGGAGGTCAAGGAAGCCTCTCTAATATATATGTGAGAGAGAGGCATGGCAAGGAGGCGTTTTTAAGAGAGAGAAAACAACACAAAGAAAAAAAATGGCTATGGCATCCGACATTAAGCAAAATATGGAGAAAATAGTTTTCTCGAAAAAATCTAGCACACGCCACCTTCCCTCTCTCTCTTTGGGTTGTCACAAAATTAACCTAATTAAATTTCTAAAATATAAACACTAAACAAGTTAGAAAAGGTGGAGCTAGCACTTTACTAATTTTTAGTGCTTCTTGTTTGTTACTTGGATCGTGTTGATTATCGATAGAGGCTGGACACTTAGATGGCTCTTTTCGTAAAGTTTTAAATTTATGCTACTAGAGCTAATTCTTTATTTAACACTTTAATTCATGAATATATGGTTAGCTGATTCAATAACATGATCTTGGATGCTTTAGATGGAGGAATTTTTCTTTTCTTTGTACCTCCATTGGATACATGATCCTTCAATTGGTATCGAGCCTCGGTTGAATCTTTGATTGTATTGAAGGATCGAGCAATCTATGGAGATACAAAATAAAACAAAACTTTCTTCCATCTAAAGGGGTTCAAGATCATATCATTGAATAAATTGACCATATACTCATGAATTAAACCAATAAATAAAGAATTACCTCTTGTAGCATAGATTTAAACCTTTATATCATAGAGCTATCCAAGTGTATGACCTCTATCGATAATCCATGAAGTCCAAGCATAACACAAGAAGCACTCAAAATTGATAGAGCACTAGCTCAACCTTTTCCGAGTAGTTTAGTTTTCATACTTTCTAATCGGGGTAATTTTATGATAGCCCAAAAAGAGCGACAAAAAATGACATGTGCTAGATTTTTTAGGAGAAAACTATTTTTCTTTATTTTTTACTCAATGTCATGTGCCATAGCCCTTTTTTCTTTGTGCCATTTTTCTCTCATCTAAAAACTCTCTCTTTTTCATGCCTCTCTTCCACATATTTATAGGAGAGGCTTCCTTGTCCTCCAAGGATGAGGAAGGGGCGATAATGAGTCCTTAAAAGACTCTAGGTTATTGCTTGCTTATTTTATATCTTAGTTTTTTTTACCTTGTCTATAAAACATTCATCCTTATCCAATAAGTTTCATGTTTATCCTCCCATCAAAATATCTTTCGAGCTTTTAATTAAACCTTTTATCCCAAACTATTTTAGTCGAACTAATTAATTTAAACTATCCAAATAAATTAGATTAGATAATTTTAGGAGGCTAATTTTTTTAGGTTATTTATTTTCAAATTTGGAACTCGACTTCCAAATTAGAAAAATGAATTCTAAAATAAAAAAACTTTTCATTTTTGGAAACTTCCATTTTTAGAAACTTTTCATTTTAGGAAAATTTTCTCTTTTTTTAGAAACTTTTTCCAATATCTTTACTTCTCTTTTATCATGTAAATGCTTAAACTTATGCATGTGACTCAATAGGCTCCTAGATATGTTGGCAATGTATTGAGAATAAACGACACTTCTTTTATCCCTTGATACATAAATCAAGATTGGCTTCTAGCAAGACATCATGACTATTCAATTATCTAAGAGGATTAATTAATTCATAATTATCTTTCATAAGCATGGTTACCACACAATTCAATCCTTAAGTCAACTTATCACAGTATGATCTCGAACTTGGTTATCAGTCTTATTCGATCACAATCACATAAGTTTTCTTCATTTTACTAATGTCTTAGCTCTTAGAATAAACCAACTATGCACTATTGATATGACAACTCTTTTAGCATACAAGGAAAGACATATCATATCTTAGTCATCTACTTACATCCATTAGATTTATAGTGCACCTAATAAACCGCCCACGTGTATGAGGTCCATCGAAATGATTTTCTAAATACATAAATTCTTCAATGAGATAATTATGATGACTTTAAGTCTAAGGACTAATTGTATCCATCTCGTATGAGATACCTATAGACAAAACCAAATGGGTTATCATTACAAGTCAAGTCCAAGTAATGTATTCTCTAACATAAATCATCTACGTGCTTGCTTTGGCATCATCATGTCAATATGTGTGAGATCTCCTATTTCTACCATATAGTATAAGCATAGCACTCATAAGTATAACCGTATATAGTCAATGTCCATTTTTGACAATGCTATAACTTGAGATATTTAATAATATCATTTATGTTGCTTATGTTTGCCTCATATCTTTCAATCAATCAATCACTAATGTATATGTATATCATAAGCACTTCTATCTAATTTTATTCAATAAATAAATATAAGACATAAGAATTAATAGAATGACTTCTTTTAATATTAATAATAATAAAATAAGTGATGCAAATAATAACTCAAACCTATCCAAACATGGTTAGATCTTAGGCACCTACACTAACAATCTCTTATTTGCACTAGAGCCAATAAGCCATGTCTCTTAATCCCGACGATCGAGTAAGGGACTCGTGTTTCGGATATGATAGAAGCTTAGTCAAGAGATTAGCTATGTTGTCATCAGTATAGACCTTTTTATATCCTTATGTCATCATAACCGATAATCTCTCTAATCGGATGGTAGCATTGCGAGTAGATGCTTAGACCGTTAATGAAACCTTGGTTCTTTAGCTTGCATTATGGATCTTTTATAATTGGCCATCAACCTATATAGCATTGGAATAAATTTTCCTTTGATTTTTCCACACTAAATCTTTTAGTATTAGGTCATTGTATCCGCCTTAGGAGACCTCTCACAATCTAAGTGATCTATCTCTATAGATCACGACACTCGTAATGTAGGTCGCCCTCTCATGTCATACTTGAAGAAAGTCCTTTTAGATATCTCAATCTATTATGGATTGCAACATGATAATTTTTAAAGTTAAGAAGTAGTTTGTTTAATTTTTCTTATATAATAATCATGACTAGTAGGCCCCCACTATCATTTTCTATACACAAGGTTTATCTTTATTTTTGTAAAAATATCAAACTCTTTGATTATTTTACCAAAACCTTGATTCTCATTCCTATAGTCATGCTTAAGACCATAAATGGACCTTTGCATCGTGTAAATATCATTTGTATTTTCTTTAGAACCATCGGGGTAAGTCATCTACACATCACTTTCATATGCCATTTATCGAGTCAATATCTAACATTGCCTTTTCATAAGTGTTAGCTTTGTCGTCGCCTTTTAGGGTGCACATCACCATGTGTTGAGACAAGAAGATCATATCTTTTTTATCCTTTGACAAACTCCTTTTAGACATATGAATTTCTTACGTTTTTTTTTGTGGCTAGTTACAAAATTTTTAACATATCTACTTGGGATTCCATCCTTGAAGTGCTAATTTATGAGTCTACTCGAAATCTTATTAAGTTATAATTTCCTCCAACTATTTCTAGAATTCATAAATTCTTTACCAAGGAAAATAACATGCCTAGTCATGAACAACTCTTTGTTCTAATGTTAAGAAACAATATCCATTTATTTTTTTAGATATTTCACGTATTTACACTTAATTGATCCGACTTTAGCTTTTCTTTATCAAATAGTTTGACATATGTTTTATAGCCTCAAATCATTAAGGAAAGAGAAATTCATTTTCTTTTCTTTCTATATCTCATATGAAGTATAATCAAATAGACCTAATTGAAACTATATTCAAAACAAAGGTTGTAACAAGGAATGGTATCCTAAAATGAGATGAGAATATAAATTTTGACTTATTATGGATCGGACCATGTCCAACATATGGTATCCATTCATAGAGAATCTCATTCTCTTTTAGGTGATATAAAATTCATTATTTAAGTATTTATAACCTCGACCTCATCGAAATGCCTTAATACTTTTGCTAGTTTGTTTTTTTACTTTGAATCTAAATTCTTCAAACTTTTCAAATGCTTCGATTTAAGTCTTATTCGCATAACCAAAATATAATCTATTATCACTAAAGATTATGAAATAATTGTTTTCTCCTCTTACTTGGGTGAACATGAACCTAAATACATCTCTATGTGTAAGGCTAAACTATTTAGTAGCACTTTCTCATTTTCTACTAAAAGGGGATTCATGTCTCTTTTCCACATAAACAAGATTCATTAGACATCATCAAATGATTCTATGAATCTATTTTTTAATTAGATTAGATATTAGATTCTTTTTTATATGACTAAGTTGACATTGCCACATATATGTATTATTTAGATCATTTGATTCTTTTAGTATTTATGCTACATACATGAGAATTATGTTCAAAACATAAAACTATTATCAATCAAGACATTTCTATATAAAATTTCACCTTTAAAAATAACCATTATTCTTAAAATGAAAAGCTTGTTCGAACAAAAAATGAAAATAACATTTTTAGTCTCTACTAAAATAATAATAATAATAATAATAAAGTCTTAGCACATGCCTACATGGTAGTGCTAGCTTATAAATGCCTACAATTAATGGTCTAACTCTTGATCCATTGCAGCCTTGTAGGTCATCTCCCTTTAAGCTATCTTCCTTCCTTTTCTAAGCTCTATGGTGTGAGATTAGAAATAGAAAAATTAACTTACTAACATAAATACCCGAGGTGGTTGTAGAACTCTTCTTCCTTCAATTTTCTAGGTACTCTTTGTAGTTATACTTCCAATGCCCTTTTTTGTTATAATGAAAGTAGATAGCATTCTTTGCACTATTCTAAGCCTTGAGCTTTTTCACCCTTCCAATAGGCACGATTGAAGACTTCTTTTTTTTTTTTTTTTGCTTGGGCTTTTTCTTACCTTTTACGGTGTCTTTTTCCTTATTAACAAGAAGTATAAAACTCTTATTCTTTTTATTAATTTTAGGTCGAGCTTTCCGAAGCATGGATAATAGCTCTCCAAGTGATTTTTGCATGGGCATCATGTTAAACTTAATGATGAACTCGTCTAAAGTTATTAGGCAATGACTATAATACTAGGTCAATGGATAATTCAGCATCCATTCTAACTTTAAGCTCGGCAAACTTGTCAATATAGCCTATCATTTTAGTGACGTACTTTTTAATGTTAGATTTCTCATCTATTCTAACTCTAAACAGACTTTCTTTCTATCTTATAGCGCTTATGTCCGGTATTCTCTTTAAACAAGCTCTTAAGCTTTGCTATGATATCAAAGGCATTCGTGCCTTTATGTTGGCACCATGCTCCAACATCATAGCAACTACATGGTACTTTGAGACATGATCGTATCATCCTTATGTTTGATCCATGCTATATGAGCTTCAGTTTGATCCTAAGGAGGCTCAACTAAGAGAGCCTTATTTATTATATAGAGACTTTTTTATGTTGAAAGACTATCCCCAAATTCTTTTTTTAGTTGAGGAAGTTCATGCCAATGAAGGCATTACTTTCATCAATGATTGATTGTATCAATGTGTTGCAAACCTTATTATGTAATATAATAGGATAAAAAAAATGTATAATTTGGTTAATTGAATTGCATAAAAATAGAACAAATCATAAATTAAAGATGTAAAATCTATGTTCGCTCTCACTATTTTCTTCAAGTTACGTAATCTTCAACATAGGACTCAAGAACACTTTTTGATTCATCTTTCATAGTGGGTTAGGATGTCATCATCTAACATGCATTAACCTTGAGTTATCTCAATAAATCATGCATAAAGGATTAGGTAGGTAACTCTTTACTAATTGTATCCAATGCAATTCCTAATCTCATTAGCATGACAACTCCTTATCATATTGTATCTTATATGAATACCAATCTTTGCCTACAAGCTTATTGGATCTTGAGTTATCTAAACAAATGATCCAATAGCTCATTTTAAGTTAAACCTAATGTTCCAGGACATCACATGGCTAATGATTTGTTTCTCTCGAGACAAAATGTGACCTTTAGTTATCTCAACAAGCCAACAATGACCAAGAAAGTTCCCTCCTCATAACATTGAGAGGCAATTAACTTAATATTTAATTTGAATGATTTTAATTACGTAGGTTCTATTCTAGTATGCATGCTAGTCAATATCACATTAGTCCTAACATGCATACTAACATTAATCATATAAAATAAATACATACATCTCATGAATGATACAAGGACTAGTGAATGATAATGGATCTCTAATACTAACCCTATTGAGCTATAAGGAGACTAATGGATCAAGTATCTTGGTCAAAAATTATTACAAATTCTTTGGGATTTTCCTTGACTTCTTAGCTTCTTCTCCTTGCATCAATTCTAATTCTTTTTTTCTCTCATTTTACATTTATTTGAATAAGAAATCTTGAGTTACATTCGAGGAGAGTAAGATGAAAAGAGAAAATATAATAAAATAATAGAAAAGGCTAGACGCACATGCCTTATTTATCCAAAAATTTTCAAGTATTCTTTTCCATAAACTAGGTCGAATCATCTATACCATTCACTCATGATTCAATCACATTGATACATGACATACTAAAGAAACACATTTCTTTCAAATTGTACTTATAAATCTATATTTTAGGTCATTTTGTAAATTTTATCAAAATTTATCTAAATTTCAATTTTAAGACTTCTTAGGCTCGTTTTGGGCCTATGGCTTGTGGGCCTCAAGGACCCACGAGCTTCGATGCCCAAGCATTTGGCTTAGTATGCTTACACACATTTGGTTATGCATTGGCTTCAAGTCTAGCACTATCGTGCACACCCGACCTACCCATAGCTAGTGGCCTAGTGTGCACAAGCACTTAGCATGTCGTAGGCCTTTTCCATATGCACGCCTAGTACACACCTCATATGCTTTAGGCACGTCATGGCCTAGCCTTAGCCTTAGCGTACACTCGCCTTGTTGCGCACCCGAGCATACGACTAACATAACCAACAAGCTTGGCACATCGCACACCTCATGCACGATTGGCTTTGGTTAGAAGGCCTTACGAGCACAAGGCATGCCAAGCTTATCGCGTGGCTAATGCATGACTAGCTAGCCAATTTCGTTCACATTAGCACCAATGTCCAACGTCAATCTCCCACGCCCCCATTCAATTTAAATCTAAATTTAATTTATATATATATAAATATAAGATTTATATTTAGGCATAGCTAATTCATGCAATTAACCATAATTATCATAGCATACAATCAAAAATTCAATGGAGGCTCCGCTACCAATCGAAGGATCACGCATCCTATGGAGGTGGAAAATAAAAAAAATTCCCGCATCTAAATATATATATATAGCATAAGATTTATATTTAGGCATAGCTAATTCATGTAATTAACCATAATTATCATAGCATACAATCAAAAATTCAATGGAAGCTCCGCTACCAATTGAAGGATCACGCATCCTATGGAGGTGGAAAATAAAAAAAACTTTCCCGCATCTAAAAGGCATAAGATCATGTTATTGAATCCACTACTCATATATTCAAGAATTAAAGTGATAAATAAAAAATTATCTCTTGTAATGTAGATTTAAACCTTTACGAAAGGAGTCATCTAAATGTACTGGAAGAAGCACTCAAAATAGATAGAGTGCTAGCTCCACCTTTTTTTACTTGTTTAGAGCTTATGCTTTAGAAATATAATCAAGGTAATTTTGCAACGACCAAAAAAGAGAGAGGGAAGATGGCATGTGCTATGATTTTTAAGAAAAAAACTATTTTTCCTTATTTTTTACTCAATGTCGTGTGCCTTAGTTCGTTTTTTTTTTTTCTCTACTCTAGAAACTCTCTTTTCCATGCCTTTTTTCCCATATATTTATAAGAGAGCTTCTTTATCCTCTAAGGATAAAGAAGGGATGGCAATGAGTTCCTGTGAGGACTCTAGATTGTTCCTTCTAAATCCTCTTAGGATTAGAGTTGTTTTACATATGGGCTTTTTGATCTTATCTTTAAAATATTCATCCTTATCTAATAAGGTTTAAGTTTATCCTCTCACCAAAATATCTTTCAGGCTTTTAATTAAACATATTGGCCCAAACTATTTTGGCTTAACTAATTAATTTAGACTATCCAAATAAATTAGGTTAGATAATTTTAGGAGGTCCATTTTAGAAAATAATTTCCTAAAATACCTTTAAATTTAAATTAGGAAACTAAATTCCTTTTTGGTTATTATTTCCAAATTTGGAGCTAACTTCCAAACTAAGAAACTCGATTTCTAAAATTGAAGATTTTTCATTTTCAAAAACTTTTTTTCCAAATAGGAAACCTTTTCCAACATCTTTGCTTCTCTTTTATTTTATGAATACTTAAACTTATACGTGTGACTCAATAGGCTATTAGATATGTTAGCAATATATCAAAAAATAAAAGACACATCTTTCATCCCATGATACATAAATGAAGATTTACCTCTAGTAAGGCATCATGACTATCCAATTCTCTAGGAAGATTAATTAGTCTATAATTACCTTTCATGAGCATGGTTATCATACAATTCAATCCTCATTTCAACTTATCATAGTATAATCTCAAACTTGGTTATCAATGTTGTTCAATTACGATAACATAGTTTTTTTCAATTCTTAAATGTCTTAGCTCTTAGAGTAAACCAACTATACTCTATTAATGTACTCCTATTGTGGCTATAGATTTCTTAAGCGGACATTCATCAAAGTGTGATATGATAACTCCTTTAGCATATAAGAAATGACATGTTTAATCTTAATCATCCACCTACGTCCATTAGATTCATAATGCACCCAACAAATTACCCATCCGTAACCCTTTACTAGGTTTATCGAAATGATTTTCAAAGTACATAAATATTCTAATGAGATAACCATAATGACTACAAGTCCGAGGACTAGTTATACCCATCTCATATAAGATACTTATATCCTAAACCAAATGGGTTCTCATGGTAAGTCAAGTCTAGTGATATGTTATCTAAGATAAACCACCTAAGTGCTTACTTTGGCATTATCATGCCAATAAGTGTGAAATCTCTAACCGTAATCATATAACATGAGCATAGCATTGACAACTTTAACCACATACAATCAATGTCTATTCTTAACAATGGTACGACTTGGGATATTTAATGATATCATTTATGAGCATTAATGTTTATCTCACATCATTCGATCAATCACTAATACAAATACATATCATTAGGACTTCGTCTAATTATATTCAATAAATAAATAGAAGACATAAGAATTAATTGAATGAATTTTTTAATATTAATATTAATAAAATAAATGATGTAATAATACAATAACTCAAATCTATCCAAGCATAGTTGGATCTTATGCACCTACACTAACATGTATGTTTTGTTAATTATGATTGACTATATGAATTAAATATTCTTGATTATAAATCTAGTATTTTTTGTATTTTATATAGATTTAAAACTTAAATTTGGATTTAAAATTGAGTGGGGGAGCACAAGGTTGACATTGGACATTAACTTTTGCACGTATAAAATTGGCTAGCTACTCGTGTGTTGGGAGCGCGACAGGCCAAGCTATCATATGCTAGACATATGACGAGCTAGGCTTATTGGCCCGACAGATCATGCGCTAGGCACTCGACAAGCCAAAAGCCCCACTAGGCAACATGCATTGGGTGCGCAATAAGCCCGACATGCCTACATGGTAGTGCTACCTCATAAATACCTATAACTAATGGTCCAACTCTTAATCCATTGCAGTCGTTTAGGTTATCTCCATTGAAGTTATCTCTCTTCTTTTTCTAACCCCTGGACATTTGAAAAATGTGACCACTACATCTAGTACCATATACCCATGGTGTGGGATTTAGAAATAGAAAAATTAGCTTAAATGACATAAATACTTGAGGTGATTGTAAAACTTTTCTTCTTTACCTCTTCAAGGTACTCCTTGAAGTTATGCTTCCAATGCCCTTTCTTTTTACAACAAAAGCAAATCACACCCTTTGAGTTATTTCAAGCCTTGAGCTTCCCTCACCATGGATAGTAATATTTTTTCTTCTTTTACTTGGTATTTTTCTTATCCGTTACTACACATTTTTCCTTATTAACTAGAAGTGCAAAACTCTTGTTCTTCTTATTAATTTCAGGTCGAGCTTCCCTTACCATGGACGGTAAGTCTCCAAGAGTTTTTTTCATGTGCATCATGTTAAAGTTCATGAAAAACTATCCAAAACTATTGGATAATGATTGCAATACTAGATCAATGAAAAATTCATCTTCTATTCCATTATTAAGCTTGGCCACCTATTGATATAGCCTATCATTTTAGTGATATACTTTTCGATGTTGGATCCATCATCCTTTCTAGTTCTAAAAGCTTCTTTATTATCTCATAACACTCATATCTAGAATTCTCCTTAAACAAGATTTTAAACTTTGCTATGATATCAAAAACATTCGTGCCTTTATGTTGGCATTATACTCCAACATTATAGTAAACAGACATGATGCTACGAGCAATGGTTATATCCTCTCTATGTTTGAGCCATAAGGTATAAGCTTCGACTTGATCCTAAAGAGGTCCGAGTTAGGAGAGGTTTCTCTATTGTATAGAGAATTTTCTCATGTTAGAGGACTATCCTCATATTCATTTCTCAATAAAGGAAGTTTGTGTCATTAAAGACATTATGTCCATCAATTATCGATTGTATTAATGTGTTATTTATCATACTATGTAATTAGAAAAATATATGATTTGGTTAATTAAATTACATAAAATAAAACAAAGCATAAATTAAAGAAGTAAATATATGTTACCTCTTACTATTTTCTTCAAGTTCTATAACTTTCAATATAGAACTCAATAAAAAATTTAGATTTGTTTTTCTTAATGGGTTAAGATTCTATTTTGTTAATATACATTAACCTTAAGTTATCTCAAGAAGTCGTGCTTGAAGGATTAGGTAGGTAACTCCTTACCAATTACATCTCATACAATTCCTAATCTCTTTGGCATGATAACTACTTACCTTATCACATCTTATATGAATACCAGTCTTTTTCTACAAGTTTCTTGGACCTAGAGTTATCTCAACAAACCTAACAACTCATTTCAAGTTAGACCCAATGTTCAAAGATATCACATGGCTCGTGATTTTTTTCTATCGAGGAAGAAGTAACCTTGAGTTATTTCAAGAAGCTAACAATGACCAAGAGAGTTCCCTCTTCATAAAATTAGAAGATAAGAAATGTGATACTTTATTTAAAGGACTTAATTTGGTAGGTCTCATTCTAGCATACATACTAGTCAATAAATCATATTACTCATATCAAGCATACTATAATTCATTTGCATAATATTAACACATACATCTCATGCATGACTCAAGGATGGATGAATGGTAATGAATCTCTAATACTAGCCCCCTCTAGACATTAAGAGACTAGTGGGTCAAATGTCTAAGTGAAACATTATTACAAATTCTTTAGGATTATCTCACTTCTTAGCCTCTTATCCTTGCATTTATTCTAATTCCTATCTTCTACTTTTACATTTATTTGAATAAGAAACCTCGAGTTACATTCGAATAGAGTAAGATGAGAAGAGAAATATAATAGAGAAGGCGAGGACATGCGAGCCCCGTTTAAAAAAATTACAAATATTCATTCTCATAAACTATGTCAACTCATCAATAACATTCTTTCATGCTTCAATCACATTGATACATGGCATACTAGTGAAACATATTTCATTCAAATTATAATCATAAATTTATTGCTTTGGTCATTTCAAAAATTTATCAAAATTTTTTGAATTTTTAATTTTAAAACTTTTCAAGCCTCGAGCCCCCTTTAGGCCCACTGGGCTTTTTAGAACTTGAGGGCCCATGAGCTTTGATACCCAAGCCTTCGACCTAGCACACTTATGTGTGCCTAGCTTTAGGTTAGCCTCAAACCCGGCATGTTTATATGTGCCTACCCCGCCCATGGCTAGTGGATTGGCTCCGCATGAGTGCCTAGCCTACTACCTAACACATGTTAGCACCTAGCCTACTACGTGGTGCATGCTTATGCTTGGCATTACTACTTAGTGCACACACATGCATGACATGTCGTAGGCATCGACCATAATCATGCCTAGTGTGCATTTGACATGCATTATGCATGTCGTGGCCTAGTGTCGCCTAGAGGCGCCCCAATGCATGCCGACCATATCGCACACCTAGTGCATAACTCAGCCACCCCGGCAATCTTGGTAGGTCACGAGCCTCGTGCATGACTAGCTTTGGTCAAAAGGCCTTACTTATATAAGGCATGACGGGCCTATCACGCGCCCGAGCATATGATTGCCTAATGGGGCTTTGGCCTATTGTGTGCCTAGCTTGTGACTCGTTTGGCTAATAGGCTTAGCCTATCATATGCCCCGTATATGACTAGCCTATCGTGTGCCTAACATGCAATCAGCCAATAAATTTACATGCATACAAGCAATAACGTCCATGCTCCTACTCGATTTAAGCCCAAATCTCAATTTTAAACATATATAAAATACCACAAATGCAAGATTTATAATCAAGAATAACTAATTCATGTAATTAATCATAATTAATAAAATATATAATCAAAGATTTAATGAAGGCTCTAATACCAATTAAAAGATCATGCATCTTCGAAGGTACGGAATAAAATAAAAATTTTCTTCCATCTAAAGGACCCAAGATTATGTCATCGAATCAACTAACCATATATTCATGAATTAATGCATTAAATAAAGAACTACCTCTTGTAACATAGATTTAAACCCTTATAGAAAATGATTTGTCCAAGTGTCCAACCTCTATTAATAATCCATGTAGTTCAAGCACGTATAAAAAAAGCACTCAAAATTGATAGAGTATTAACTCCACCTTTTCTAGCTTGTTTAGTTTTCCTTTTGAAATCAATCGGGATAATTTTGTGGCAACCCTAAGAGAGAAAGTGAAAGTGGTGTGTGCTAAGGTTTTAGGGAGAAAACTATTTTCTCCTTAGTTTTTGCTCAATGTTGTGTGCCCCACATTTCTTGCTTTATGTCATTTTTATCTCTCTAAATATCTTCTTGCTTTGTTTATCGCACATCTCTCCTATATACATATGGGAGAGGCTACCTTTTTCTTCAAAGACAAGGAAGGGGTGACAATGAGTCCCTAAAGGACTCTAAGTTATTGCTTCCTAATCCTTTAAGGATTAGAAGTTATTATGCATGTGGGATTTTTTTGACTTTCTCCTTTAAAACATTCATCCATATCTAATAAGGTTCATGCTTATCCTGCCATCAAAACATCTTTTAAGCTTTTAATTAAACCTATTGGCTCAAAATATTTTAGCCCAATTAATTTGGATTATCTAAATAAATTAGGTTATATAATTTTAGGAGGCTCACATTAGGAAATAATTTCCCAAATTGACCATAAAGCTAAATTAGGAAACTAATTTCCTTTTAGGTTATTTACTTTCAAATTTGGAATTAACTTCTAAATTAGGAAATTGATTTCCAATATAGAAAGCTTTCCATTTTAGAAAACTTTTATTTTAGGAAACTTTCTAGTTTCAATAACCTTTTTCAAAATTGAAAACTTTTAAAATTAGAAACTTTTTTCAACATCTTTTCTTCTTTTTTGTTATATGAATGGTTAAACTTATGTGTGTGACTTAATAGGCTCCTAGATATGTTAACAATGTATCAAGAATAAAAGACTCTTCTTCTATCTCTTGATACATAATTCAAGATTGGCCTCTAGCAAGATATCATGACTATCCAATTCTCTTAGGAGATTAATTAGTCTACGAGTTACCTTTCACGAACATAGCTATTATACAACTCGATCACCATGTCAAATTATCACAATGTGATCTCGAACTTGGTTATTAGTCTTGTTTGATTATAATCACAAAAGTTTTCTTTGATTCTCAATTGTCTTAACTCTTAGAGTAAACCAATTATGCTCTATTAATATACTTCTACTCGTGGTTATAGATTTCTTGAATAGACATTCATCGAAGAGCAATGTGATAACTCCTTTAACATACAAGGAATGACATATCCTATCTTAGTCATCATCTATCTTCATTAGATTCTTAGTACACCCAACGAATCACCCACGTATAACTCTTTACTAGGTCCATCGAAATGAGTGTCAAAGTACATAAATCCTTCAATGAGATAATCACGATGACTTCAAGTCTAAGGATCAATTGTACCCATCTCATATGAGATTCCCATAGATCGTACCAATAGATCGTACCAAATGAGTTCTCATGGCGAGTCAAGTCTAGTGCTATGTTCTCTAACATAAATCTCTTAAGTGCTTGTTTTAGCATCATCATGTCAATAGGTGTGAGATCTCCTACTGCTACATATAGCAAAAGCACAATACTTATTCATCTAACCATATATAGTCAATGTCTATTATTGACAATGCTAGGACTTGGGATATTTAATGATATCATTTATGTGCATTAGTGTTTGTCTCACATCTTTCTATCAATCACTAATATAAATGCATATCATAAGAACTTCTATCTAGTTCTATTTAATAAATAAAAATAAGACATAAGAATTAATAGAAAGACTTTTTTATTATTAAATAAATTATATAATAATATAATAACTCAACCCTATCCAAACATGGTTGGATCTTGGGCGATTACACTAATAGGATCGTGGGGTAGTCTATTTTGAACCTTGGAATTTATTGGTTTGGTAGGTCGGGGTAGTTTGGTAGTATTAATATGGTGGATTTGGTGGATAAGTTGATATGTTTGGTATAGTGTATGAGGTCATGGTTAGGCGATAGAGAAAATGGTAGCCATAGAAGTTGGTGGAATGGTTAGGAATTAGGTGGTGGTTGGATAAGGTAGTGGCTTTGATTTGCATACCTTCCTTGGTTATTCTAAAAACTTTTAGTTGGTGAGTTTCCACTTGATGGACTTTCTTATTTCTTCTCTTGATACTCATAGCAATTTTCTCCACTATTTTATTAAAGATCTTTCTCGCTTTGATTGCCAACTCAACTTCCTCAATAATGATCACAATTTTAGTGAAATTTAATAAGGAATTACCAATCAAGTATTCAAATTAGGTGCTTTAAAGGTGTTAAAGAATATCAAAATTAGTTCTAACTCAGAAGAGGTGGAGGAGTTTAAGTTGCTACTTCACACCACCTTTATGTGTATTCTTTTATTGTCTCTTTTAGCCCTTTCTTCATACCTTATAGGTTAGATCGGTTTGGAGTTACCTCTATGTTGAACTTATATTACTTGATGAAGGCATCGACTAAGTCCTTTCACATTCTATTCTTATCCTTTTCTAGCTTCATATAGCAACTTAACGCGATCCACCTGAGTTCTCATAGAAAAAGTATATTAATAAATTTTCATCATGTACAACTTTAACCATCTTATTGTAGTAAACTCTTAGATGGGTCATCGGACACTAAGTGCCACTATATTTGATGAATTCTAGTCCACTCGAATTTTTTTTCTTTTTAAAATCACCATATCAAGTACCGGGCATATCTTAGTAACTTTTATATGTTCCTTAATGGTAGATAATTTTTTATATTCGGCTTTTTTATTGACTTGTATTTGCTAGCTTCTTCACTAGTGAAGTCTATAGTAGGCACACTTTACATATGATAAACTCATGGGTCCATTACATAAGCAAATGTTCTAATAAGATAGAAAGTCTTAGCATGGAATGTTGTTGCCTCCAAGTTGGTGGTTGGTATAGCCAATGGCCTATGCTATAACTTGGGTAATGAGAGAGCATATGGCATTTCATTCTAAGCTTGCCACCGATTCCGGTTATTTCCCTATTCATAACCTTTTCCGGCAAGTTAGTTAGGCAAGCAATATGCTCTTTTATAGACTCAAGTTCTTCTTGGTGAGCTGGTTCCAACCATTTTCTTTTATCATTTTCCATTTGGCTATGCTTAAGTCAAGTGTGGTGGATTCAAAAGGGAGTTGAGTTTTTGCAAAACGGCCTATATTTCAAGTCTTAAAAAAAAACAACTCAAAAGAGATATGATCGGTAAATATATAATACATGCATACATTATTTGAACTAGCTTGGATACATTTCTTTACCTTTTGCATACCAAATAATGATATAGCTCTTATTGAGAATGGGTCAAATCAAATTTAGTACTTGTTAAGGGTATAACCCCATATACGTGCCCCTATTTTCGTCATCATCCGAGTATTTATGAATCTCATGGTATACTAAAGAGATTGAATCCATATTAGAATGTAGTGCAAAAATTTAAAATTTAGACTTCTAGCACATTCTAAATGTCACTTAGAGCCATTTTTTATTAAAGAAAAAAAAGTGCAACTTGTCTCATATTACATTAATTGAAAAGAAAAAAGCATACCTGCTACTACATCATTAAGGAAACTAAAATCTGAACTTCCAAGCACATTCAAAATGTGACTTAGAATCATTTAAAAAAAAAAGAAAAATTACAATTATAAAGAGCCCTAATACATGAAAATTCTTACTTTATGTCTTGCCATAACCTCAAGCCCTAATAGGAAGTAGCATGAACTTTATGTTTCTTGACCCTTTCTTAGAAAAGCTAGATTTTCTTATTAGTAAGACGTATGACATCAGCTAGGTGCTCTATAGTGGGCCACATTAGCATGGCATAATTTTTGGCATTCTAAAATTATAGATGATACTTCATGATTCTAGACCCTCATTCAGCCACTTCTATCTTCAAAATGTCCTTTCCTTCATCACCTTCTACATGGTCGGATCATGCTCTTTCTTAAACATAAACAATCTTTCTTGGTTAATGTTATCTTCCTTCTTTAATTCCTTTATGCCAGTACTCAAATGGCATATTATGTCAACTTGGTTTGCAATCTATTCTCGAGTGGCATCTTTAAATTCCTCAAGATTCACTCTTTTCGTCATGAACTCATCAATCTCTACTTCAAGTCATGTCTTCTCACCATCAAGATTTGTTAGTTCCTTAATTTGGGAGGATGTTTGTAACTACCTTAAAACTCCTTTACTCTATTCAAGTTGGGCTTAGAGTTCTTTGTTTTCTACTTCTAAGGCATCCACTGTCCGGTCCTTATACTTAAGGCTTTCTTCTAGCTTGCTCTTTTTTTCCTTAATTCCTTCACCTAATAGTTCGATTTTCATAGTAAAGCTCATGCTAGGCATTTATCTCCTGGTAGACATCCTTTATTGTTTCATTCATTAACCATGATGGGCCCTTAAATGGCGAAGCTCGATACCTTTTACTTATATTTTATTATAATTTTAGGTATCCGGGTAAAGTCTTCCCATCAACTCTTCTTATCGGGGGGATGACCTCTTTGTTCCTCCAAACAATCTTGGCCTCTCCTAGGAGTTTTATAAAGATTTTTAGGTCTTTATAACACTTATCTTATCCGGTGGTCCTCAAGATGAACTCGTTAAAACCCCAATTGCCTTAAAAACCTATTTAGGTAGTAACTAATGCAACATCAAGCTCCAATTAGTGGCACTAAGGGAAAGCTACTATAGTGGACCAAATAAGATCAAAAGATGCATATTGTGCTCTCTAATAGAATTATGACTTCTCTAAAATGAAGAACATTTTTTTTCTAGAAAGTCTTGTTGAGCTCATTGAGAGGGTGGTTAGCAAAATTCTCTAGTTTAAAATACATATTCCATGCCACTCAAAAATTTTTGATGGCTTCCTATTCACCATGTGGCTCACAGATCCATACAAACATAAGTTGAACATAAAATTTAATTATCCATCCCCTTTCCTCTTATAGAAATTCGGTGATGAAAGTTTTCTACCGGGATTAAAGCCACGGGATTGAATTTGAGGGATACAACACTCTTAAATACATTGACTACCTTAAAGTTGAGCATACCTTCAACCGATGATAACAACACCAAGCCATATATAACTAGTGCCAAAATTATAATCCTGTGTTGTTATTATGGTCCTGGATGTGCTTTTGTATTTGGAGCATATTCAAAAATCATCCTTGGCTCGACCCCTTTTAGTCACTTGCTTTCTATAGCTACGGGATCAACTTCGACCAACCATGGAAAGTGGGTTGGTGCTTACTCAAGTGGAATATAGAAGTACACTATATTCGTTTTGAGAACGGCTATCAAAGCCTCATACTCTTCAAGTGTGGGTGATAAATCCATATTTCCAAAGGTGAAACAATGGTATTCGGATTCCAATACCTTAGCATAGCTTAGAAACATGAGATTTGGGTCTTTTCTTTGAGCAATTAGGCTATATCACTATATGTTTTTTGAAAGTCAAACCTATCCTATGGGGTAAGTATTTCCCAAAAATTGAAGAGTGTACCCCTATTAGCAATCCTATGAATGAGTCTAACCTTTTCCGGCACCTTTGACACAAAGTTAGGAGGTAGACAATCTCCTTCCTCAACTTAGAACCATTCTAATATGACCTTGAAATCCTTGATTATATTTCTCATTCTCTCTATCCTAATTCGTGTTGGTTATAGCCTATAAAACTAAGTCAATCTTAATTAATAGAAACTAGCTTTTTTAGGGTTTATGAAAATTTTATCTAATCCTTAAGTCTTTTTAAGTTTTTGAACTATTTAAATTACTAGTGGGATAATTCAACATCTAACCTTATGCACCAATAGATATAGGAAGGTCATTCCAAAATTTCCTGTGCATATGGTGAGTTCCCATCCAAATGAGATATGAACGAGCATTAGTAGACTTTCATCGTAGTTCCCTCTAATCTCTCTATGTAAATCCTAATATAGTTTTAGCTCCGAGTCCATAGCTTATGCATCTTTTCTTTATGTTGTGTGCAATAATTCAAAGTAATTCTATCCAACCCACCCACTACACAAAATAAATATATACATAAATTAAAATGCAAGGAAAATAAATTGCATAAAGTAGATAACTTGAAATTAAATAAATAATATTTCCTAACTCTAGTCCCTATTGGAGTTACCATTTTGTCGTTACTTGAGATTCATGGGACTCTAAAAATTTTATTTATGTTTTTTATTAAAAAAAATTATTTGAGGATGTAAGTTATTATTAATTTTGGAGTTTTCACCTAGTATTAAAGAAACTACGGATCTAAAATGGACATTGGTTTAGAGATTCTTGGATAAGGAGTTGGTTATGCCTTTGGAAAGATATCAATCACCTAAAGGCACCCTTTCCTAAGAAAGGTACAACATCGAAAAATTTCTACTTTTGCCAAGATTGATCCTAAGTAAAAATTTCAAGTTTTATTTCCTAAGCCAAATTAATTTTTTTTATTTTTATTTATGCCATCATATTGAATCGATCATCGGACTCTTCATCGAGTGTCTTATCAGCTCAACATTGAATGCAATTTAAGTCTTGACATAACCAGTATATTGGAGAACTACTTAATTATTAAGATGAGATTGATTTGGGTGAATATCGGTCTCAATTAGATAGCAAACTTTGTTAATTTTCCCCTAGTATTTTCTATATTTTTCTTTTGTTTGTTTTTGTTTCTCTTATTTGATTTTATTTTATTTTTATCTAACATTTTCTCTTCTTTTTTTTCCTTCTTTCTTGCCTCTATTTTTCTTTTATCATTTTCTTTATCATTTATTTTTTTGTTTTTGTTGTCGTTTGTGGTAAGTCGTCATCGGTCCCTAAAAATTCTCGATGACTCATCCAACAATTAATTATTTAATCTAATAATCAAAATAAAGCCTAAAAACTAGAAATTGACTAAGAAACTAAATAAATGTAAGAAACTCAAAAAAAAATTATTAAATTTGAACTCAAAAAAAAAAGGCATGTATGAAAATTTAGAATTAATTTGCCTAGGAAAATGGCTAAAAATAAGGTTTTTGGGCCCAGCAGGCCAACCTTTTTCTTCCTCTTAGCCCAACCCTCTTCTTTCCATTATTTCTTTCCTTTTCAAGCTAGGCTAGACCCGACCTAGCTTCTTTCTTTTTCTTTTCTCTCAAGCCAAGTTAAGCCTAGCCCTTTTTCCTCTTCTCTTTTCTTTTCTTTCTTTTCTTTTCTTTTTCCTTCTATCTTTTTCTCTATTTTTCTCTTCTCCTTCTTATAGGAACACTAAAAGCAAAGTTTAGGACAATGGCCTACTGCAAGGATCTAATTGACTCTTTTGTAATCATAGTCTTTTTATGCACTTAAGATTCAAAACTCCAATAACAATGAAATGAATGATAGAACAATAATCGAGAATGAATTAAACAAAATAAAAAGAAACTAGCCTAGGTGCTCGAAAGGGATGGAGGTTGTTTACAAGTTTGATTGATGATGGTGAGGTTTCATGATGTTTTCTTGAAGGCTAGGAAACCTAATTTTGGTGTTGAATGCTCAAGGTTGAGTTATAGTCCACTGTTGCTAACTAGAAAATATGGATGAATGATTGAACAAATTATGGTTAGTTTTAAAGCTTGAGAAAGGTTTAGAAAACATACTAGATTAGAGGTGGAAAGACTCGTGAATTGAATAGACACCTAAAGATCAAGATCAATGATATTCTTATAACCCATAAAACTTGAAGGAAGAACCTAGAAATTGAAGAAAACCCAAAAAACTTGAAGAATAACCCAAAAATTCAAGAAACCTAAATTCCTCTCTCTTCCCTCTCTACTTTTCTTTTTTCTTTTTTTCTTCGATTTCTTCCTTTCTTCTTTCTTTCCAATCCTCCAAGATCCCCTACTATTTATACTCGTTTTCCTACTAATAAACTCAATTCTCCATTTCTTTCCTCTATTTCAAACTTGTTCGATCAAAACCTCTTGCTCCTTATTCTGTTATTTTTTCTAACATCCATATTTGTTGCAGCATCACTTATGGATCAAGCAAAAGAGAAGGATAGATGAGTTAGCTAAGGATCAAAATTCATTAGAAAACCAAAAGAAATCAAAACCATTTGTGGCTTTGAAACGAATTAGACAACTAATAAACGTTCACTATCTCAAATGGCAATTTACCAAATCAGTCCCTTAATTTTCCAAAAAAAATTCAATTGTATCCTCTTATTCCTTTCAATTGTGTCCTTAATTCATCTTTATTTTTTTAGTCTATTTGTCCCCTATTAGCCTCCAATTTCAAATTGCAATTTAATGCAATTATGCCCCCGATTAAGCGTATCCCTTAATTTTTTATTTTTACACATTTATCTATTTTTGCATTTTTATTTCTTTCCTCCTTTTTGTAATAAGTACTAAAATAAAATATAAATATAAATAAATAAATATTGAAATAAAAATAAGAAATAACCAAAATAATAAAATAAAAGAGAATAATAAAAAATATAAACCTAAAAGGGAATAAATTGGAGGAAAATATATAACCCAAAATTTGAGTTATGACAATTAGAGTCACTAAATCATCTCCTCATCTTTCATTCAACATTACCGAAGGACAACATTATTCATCGCTAAAATCCCTCACAACTTGATTGGTATTCTATTATTGACTTTTATTTATTTATTTATTTATTTTGAAACATGGACGATACCTTGAAATAGCATAGATGAAACATGAAAACAAAAAATATAAAATGAGACAAACTAGCCTAGCCAAACATGGTGGGACGACAAGGAAGCCTAAACCTTTGAGGAAAAACAAGAAAGTTTCCTAAAACTCGTACAAAAATGATTTTTGAAACAAGATAACGATTACTAGGGTGAAAGTTAAAGGCCTAATATGTCATCTATGATAGTAACTCTACGGGAAGAAGGCAACTCAAAAACTTTAAAAAAAAAAAAAACAAACAAACATTTTTATCGAAGGGTGCTAAAAGCCCAATCTCCCAAGTAATCCACAACCATGTTGCCTTCCCTAAAAGAATGTTAAAGTATAATATCCGACCAAAGGTAGTTCCAACACTTCCCGATAATATAAGTTAACTCGCCAAAGACACAAAGCGAAGCGTGAAAGATAACCTAAAATCAAAGATGAATCTACTTCCACTATGCCAAGTTGTAAGTTAAGATCGGTGTGTATTCTCAAACCATCTAATAATGTTCAAGCCTCTCGCTTTGGAATTGGTTCCAAACCCATAAAACTTAGAGAAAGCCAATACTAACTTATCCCTATCATCCCTAAAGATGCCTCCTTTAAAATAAATATTATTCCTTGAGGCTTCATCTAGTGTCTATTTTCTATCAATAATCCACATAGTCCAAGCACCACACAAGAAGCACTCAAAATTGATAGAGTGCTAGCTCTATCTTTTTTGACTTATTTAGTATTTTACTTTAGAAATCAAATTAGGGAAACTTTACGACAACTTAAGGAAGAGAGGAAAATGGCGAGTTTATTTTTGGAAAGAGAGAAAATTATTTTCTCCATGATTTTTTACCAAGCAATGTACCCTAGCAATTTTTCTTTTCTTTTTTATCATTTTCTCTCCCTTTTAGATTACCTTTATTGCCGCACCTCTCCTCCTATTTATAAGGGGAGAGTTTTCTTTTCCTCCAAGGGCAAGAAGGGGCAATAAATAATCCTAATTGGAATTTTGGTTATTGTTTCCTAATCCTCCAAGGATTATGAGCTATTTAACATGTGGGCTTTGATCTTTATCTTTAAAATATTCATCCTTATCTAATAAGGTTCATGTTTATCCTCCCACCAAAATATCTTTTAGGCTTTTAATTAAACCTATTGGCCCAAAACTATCTTGGCTGAATTAATTAATTTAGACTATTTAAATAAATTAAGTTAGATAATTTTAGGAGGCCCACATTTAGGAAATAATTTTTCAAATTATCATTAAACCTAAATTAGAAAACTAATTTTCATTTTTGGTTATTTACTTTCAAATTTGGAACTAACTTCTAAATTAGTAAACTTATTTCTAAAATAGAAAACTTTTTATTTTAGGAAACTTTCTACTTTCAAAAATATTTTTCAAAATAGGAAACTTCAAAATTGGAAACTTTTTTCAACATCTTTGCTTCTCTTTTATTATGTGAATGCTTAAACTTATACATGTGACTTAATAGGCTTCTAGATATATTGGCAATGTATTAAGAACAAAAGATACCTCTTTTATCTCTTAATACATAAATCAAGATTGGCCTCGAGTAAGGCATGACTACCCAATTTTCTAAAAGAATTAATCAATTCATAATTACCTTTCACGAACATGATTACCATACAAGTTAGTCCTCATGTCAACTTATCAAAGTGTGATCTCAAACTTGATTATTAGTCTTATTCGATTATGATCACATAATTTTTCTTTAATTCCCAAATGTCTTAGCTCTTAGAGTAAACCAACTATTCTCTATTGGTGTACTCCTACAATGGCCATAAATTTCATGAATAAACATTCATCGAAGTCCGATGTGCTAACTCTTTTAACATATAAGGAATGACATGTTCTATCTTAGTTATCCACTTACCTCTATTAGATTTTTAATGCACCCAACAATTCATCCACGTGCAACCCTTTACTAATTCTATCGAAATGAATGTCAAAGTACATAAATTCTCTAATGAGATAACTACGATGACTTCAAATCTAAAGATCAGTTGTACCTATTTCGTATGAAATTACCACACACTAAACCAAATGGGTTCTCATGATGAGTCAAGTCTAATGATATGTTCTCTAACATAAATCACCTAAGTGCTTGCTTTGGCATCATCATGCCAATAGATGTAAGATCTCTTACTCGTTATCATATAACATAAGCATAGCATTCACAAGTCTAACCGGATAAGTCAATATCCATTCTTAACAATGCTACGATTTGGGATATTTAATTATATCATTTATGTGAATTAGCGTTTGTCTCACATCTTTTGATTAACCACTAATGCAAATGCATATCATAAGGACTTCTATCTAATTTTACTTAATAAATAAATATAAGATATAAGAATTAATAAAAAGACTTCTTTATTATTAATAAAATAAATGATTCAATATTATAACTCAAACTTATCCAAACATGGTTGGATCTTGCGCACCAACACTAACTATTAGTAGGTCTTATTTATTGTGGTTTAGTATTAAAAAAACCTAAAAACAATGAGAAAGAATAGTGATTCTTCCAAAAGAAATAGTTCTAGTCGAGAGAGATAGTTTAGCTACGAGAAAGAAATTTTGAATAGTGTGTTGTCGAGAGTAAAACAAGAGAGAAATTGATATTTTTTAGATTTTTGGGGTGCTCTTAATAGTAGGTATACCTTAAGGTAAATGTAATCCAACTCATCATAAAGACAAGTAGGTGTTATATAGTTTAGTGTTTATGTGTTTACTTGATAATTGAATAGTTGTGATGATATATTTACTTGATGTTTTGCACTTTAATTGTGTATCCATTCCCATTAAAATATTTTATTATGATTTTTAAGTATTTAAAGAAAGGTCATGTTCATGTTCAAAGAAGGCTTCCAAAGAGAATGATCTTATCTATACTCTATGTAAGGCTCTCGGTTCAAAGAAGGCTTACAAAGAGAATGATTTTATGTATACTCTATGTAAGGCTCTCGACTAGATCGTGTCTAGTTTTTCTTCAAGGTTTTCATAAAGTATGGATTTAAAGAAAGCTAGATCAAACATTCAACAAAGTGCATTTGAAAGAGAAAAATAAATTTCGACATGAAAGCATATTTATTAAGTCGAGTGCATGACTACTCTTATTGAGGTTTAGCTTATTATTTGTCTTATTGTATATATGAGCAAAATGATGTCTCAATGCATGCTATGATGTTAAAGATGTTGTTGTAAGTGTGCTTGAGTTTGAAAAATTATGTATTATATGTATAGGTTTAATTCCTATGTTTCATATGTTTGATCAATTTTATTTATAAACCCATGTTACATTTGAATTATTTTGATATGTCAACATATATATGAATTTACGAGTTTATAAAATAGTTTTATGATTTTTGAAAATTATGTTAGCTTTAAATATGTTAAATCACGGCTCCCTTGAAATTTAAATGAAAACATTTTCGTTATGCTATACATGTTATACACGAGGTAAAGGTCATAATACTTTTTCTCACATTATACGAGTGTGTGGCATTATCATAGCACTCATAGCCTCCCTAAAGCCAAGGGTGTTATAGTAGAGGTATAAGGAAAAGAGAAAGAGAAAAAGTCTAGCCTCGAAGGGAAGAAAAGAAAAGGAAAAAAGAAAAGAAAAAGAAATAGGGCTTAGGTTTAGTTGGGTTAGTTAGGATAAGTTGAGCTTATGCTTGAGTAAGTTCGATGCAAGAAGAAAACATAGGGGTTTTGGGCTATAGGCTTGGTTAGTCTATCGATTGGGTTTAGGCTAGTTTGTGGATTAAATGAAGCTGGGTTTACAAAGTGTTAAGCTAGACTTAGGCTAAAACTTATGCTAATTTGGTTAGATCTAGGTTAGAGAGAAAAGAAGAGTGGTTTGGGTTGGATCGGTTAGTTAGGCCGGAAATAAAACAAAGGCTCATAGGCTCATTAGATGGGTTGTAGGCCTCGGGTTTTAGGCTTTGGGTTACACATTAATGGCCTTAAGTCTAGGTTTTGTTTGGACTAAAGGGCTAGCCCAATGGGTTTCAAAATAATCTATCTTTTAAATTTAGGATTTATTTTTAGATTTTAGTAATTTTTTTGACAAGGCTATCGTAATTATTTTGACTTGAAATTTTTATATGTGCTACACGTGGGTAGCTTTAGCTTAGGTTTAAATTTTTGAATTTTTGAACTTCATTTACCACTCATTTTGAATTTATTTAATTTTTATGCCTAGTGGTTAATTGTTTAATTATCTAGGTTTCAATTTAGCCTACCGTTTAACGTTAGTTTAATCCAAAAAATTTAAGGTATGATTATATGCTTGTATATAAGTCTGTCTCAAGTTTCTTCATTTTGTGAGTTAATCATGTATTTATTTAGCATTAGTCATGATTTTATTACTTGTAATTTAGTATCACTTAGTTGTTGATCCGATCATAGATCATCGAGTATTGTAAATTCTAGAGACCGATGATGGTTCTCCATCAAATTCATAATACTAAAAAAAAAGATAAAATAAAAAACAAAAAGGTTAAAAAAAACATTTTAGATTAATTTAATAAGTCTCCTATTTGATAAGGATGGACGTTATTCTCGACAAAAACAAAAATACATCACCGTTAGTAATTAGGTTGTTCTTCAACATACAAATTATGTTAAGACTTTGAGTAGATTTGATATTAAATTGACAAGACTCCTAGTGTTGGGACCCGATGATAATTCAATATAATGTCACAATAAAAATAAAAATAAAAATTAGTTTACACAATAGACTAACTTAGAAATAATTTGGAAAAAATAGATTTTTAGGAGATATATTAGGACTAAACTAGATATGGTATGTTTTCTCGGAAAGGGTACCTTTGAATAATTGATATTTTTTTTTAAAGCATAACCAACTCCTTATCCACAGTCTCTAAATCTAGTGTAATTTTTTAGGTTTCTTAGTTCTTTTAATACTAGGTAATGACTCTAAAATATTAGTTAACTCTCATCCCTAATAAAATAGAAATCAAAATAATAAAGCAATAATAATAATTTTAGAAGTCTCCTAATTGTTGGTTGGCGACATCCACCTCGATGATTGACGTTAAGTTTCATATGAATGAATGTGATGTGTAAATGTGATATGTGTGTGTATGCGGTGAAGTAATCGGTGTCAACCTCAAGATTGACTCCGCATTTTGCATAAATAAATGTGATGTATATGTATGTAATAAAGTAATTGGTGTTAGCCTCAAAAGTTGATGTCGTGTTTTACGGAACTAAATATGATATGTGTATATGTCATGAAATAAATATGTTATGGGCTCAAAGCCATTAGTGGCTCACTAATATAATGTTATGGGTTTGAAACTATTAATGACTCACCAATCCGTGTTGTGGGCTCGAAACCATTAGTGGCCCTAATTATGTGTTAAAAGTTGAAATCCATTAATGGCTCATCAATCGTGTGTTATGGGCTCGAAGCCATTCATAGCTTACCAATTGTGTGTTGTGGGCTCAAAGCCATTCATAACTCGTCAATCATTTATTGTGGGCTTGAAGCCATTAGTAGCATGCCAATCATGAGTTATGGGTCGAAAGTCATTAGTGGCTTGCTAATCGTATGTTGTGGGCTTGAAACCATTAGTGGCTCATCAACCGTGTGCTATGGGCCCAAAGTCATTAGTGGCTCGACAATCTTATGTTAGATTAATCGCTTGCCAATTGTGTGTTGTAGGCTTAAAGCCATTGCGGCTCACCAATTGTGTGTTTTAAGCTCGAAGTCATTAGTGACTCGCCAATCATGTGTTATGGTCCGGAAGCCATTAGTGGCTTGCCAATTGTGTATTGTAGGCTCGAAGCCATTAGTGGCTCACCAATCTTGTGTTGTGGGCTAAAAGCCATTAGTAACTCGCCAATCATGTGTTGTAGGCCAAAAGACGTTAGTGGCTTACCAATCATGTGTTGTGGGCTCAAAGCCATTAGTGGCTCCTCAATCATATGTTATGAGCTCGAAACTAATAATGGCTTGTCAATCATGTAATTTGGGCTAGAAGTCTTTAGTGGCTCGCCAATCATGTGTTGTGGGCTCGAAATCATTAGTGGCTTGTCGGTCGTGTGTTATGGGCTTGAAATTATTAGTGGTTGGACAATTATGTGTTGTTGGCTCAAAACCATTAGTGGCTCACCAATTGTGTGTTATGGGCTCAAAATCGTTAATGGATCGCCAATCGTATGTTATAGGCTCACTCGTGTGTTTTTGGCTTGAAGCCATTAGTGGCTTACCAATCGTCCGTTATGGCATGAAAGCCATTAATGGCTCACCAATCATGTATTATACGCTCAAAGCCATTAGTGGCTTGCCAATCATGTGTTGTGGGCTCGAAGCTATTAGTGGCTCATCATTTCTTGAAAATTTTCTTCCTTTCATTTTAGAGTGTGGACATAGGCCTTCGACCGGTCGAACTCCTAAATCACACGATTAACCCATTTTAATAAGATAATTCACTCAAATAAGCATAGACTTATAATATCATACGACCGGACATTTACATTCAACATGCATACAATAAAGGCTAGCTCAAGTAGGGCATGGTAGCTATGATTTTGATCTTCCCTATCCATAACTAATCCCTTACCTAGATTTCTATACGGACTCCTTTCTTTCTTTTTTTCTTTTTCTTTTTACCCATTCAAGACACTAAGGATTTATGGATTGGTATTGGTTCCATAAATAAGAGTATGATTGACAATAAAGCAATAGATATCTTCAAAAGTGTGGTGTGGCTTAAGTTTAATCCTACAACTATAATATTGGGGTCTTATGCATATTAAGACCTTATACAATTCGAATTTTTTTTATTAAGATCCTAATTTTTTTCGTCTAATATAAGAATTCTACTTTTATATTGTTATTATTTTAGACCTTAATCAATAACAACTTGCCATATAAGCATAGGTCGTAAACTCTAATCAATAATTTAGGATATTAAAAAAATATATATCGAATTATAAAAGATGTCCATATGTGCAAAACCCTATAATATTGGCTAAAACTCTCTCATCACTGAATTTTTACAACTGCTATTAATCTAGACAATAAGCTATGTAATAATACATAAGGCAACTGATATTCTTAGAGCTCCATGACATTTGTACTCCGAACATGTCCGCGAGATTTGCCATATATTCCATCAACTTTTTATTCTCTTTTTCGATTCCAATTCCCAGAGCCTATCATTTAACTTCCATTTTGACCGAAAAAATAAAACACCGAAAACACCGCTATAAATATCCCAGTCACTCCCCACTTTCCCATTTATCAGAAATTCAATTAGGAGTAAAACACTGCTTCTCTTGCTCCTTAAATTGCCTAAAAAAAGCAACGCCAAACAGTCACACGAAAATGACTTCTCACCATATCTCAACCCACAGAGAAAACGCAGAGATCCACACCGGCGAGGCACTTTGCAAGCAAAAGTCTGTAGAATTACTCGAGGAGATCCACCTCCCCAAGGGTCTCCTCCCTCTCGATGACATCGTCGAGGTGGGTTATAATCGCAATACCGGGTTCGTCTGGTTGAAGCAAAAGAAGAGAAAAGATCACAGATTTCATAAAATCGGACGCCAAGTATCTTACGATACTGAGGTGACAGCTTTTGTCGAGGACCGTCGGATGCGGAGACTGACTGGGGTCAAGACCAAGGAGCTTTTGATTTGGGTCTCCATCTCAGATATTTATATTGACGAGAGGGATTTGGAGAAAATAACGTTTGGTAATCCGACAGGGATCTCTAGGACTTTTCCAGTTTCGGCCTTTGAGCTTGAGGAGGAGAAGAAGTGAGGTTTCTTTTATTACATTGGGTATTAATTGTTTTAGGATTTTCAGAAACCTGAGGGTGTGTGTGTTTTTATGATATTTAATATGTTATGAAATTTACGCATTTCAAATTCGTTAATGCTTGGATTAGTTGAATTTGACGCTTCTGTTAAGGTGCATTTTGAGAAATAATTATTAGATATAATGAGAGTTGTGCTCTCCGTACATTTATAAATACCGAACTTATTATGATTTTTTTTTTTTTTTTTTTTTAGTTTTAACTTTCTACATATAAATATTAGTAGATCGGATTCCATTTGTTAAATAAATAGATCAGATCCAATCGAATCCTAACGTGCTTGGATGATGGTTTGTTATTAGATTTTTGTTCATCTATGCTTTTTGTATACTTTGAATTGTACCCGTGTTTATTGAGATTTCAAAATGAATCATCAAAATAACAATGAACCATTGCCAAATGTTTATCTCATCCGTTGGTCAAAAATTATATATGTTTTGATTGAGATTATTTATGGATTCTGTACACTCTAATTTTATTTTATTTTTTTCCGTGATGATTTAATTTTCATTACAATGTGTTTAGTTTTTTTCTGTGATTACATGGTTGGTTAGTGATTCTGTTTTATAGAGCAATGGAGAGTTTAATGAAAACAATAAAAGTATTTTAGTGTTTTTTTTTTTTTAATGTTAAACAAAAGTCTATTTGAGAAAACGATAAAAATTTTGTGGTATTTTTTTCTAAAAAAAAAAAAATTGTTAAACAGAAGTTTAATTGAGAGCGCAATAGAACTTTTCAGAATTTCTTATTTTTTACTATTTGGAATTTCTTACTTTTCATAGATGTATTTTTATTTTGAATTGGTCATTAAGTGAAAATTAGATTTCTCTTAAATAAATTAGAGATATTATCACTTTTTTTAATATAGATAAATATCTTTTTTATATAGATAATTAACTACTAGTAAGGAATATTACTATTTTGATATAGATAATTAGTTAGTAATCGGTTTTTTTTTAAATTCATTTTAATTATTATTGTTTTCATTTTAATTTTGACAAACATTTTAATTTTGATAAACACATTTATACTGTGTTTCTTTTTTAATTGCATATTACAGTTGTTTTTTTTATGTATTTTATTATTTTTAAATTATTATAATTATTTTTTATTAAAAAAATATTCTTCAAAATTTTAACGTGATAAGGCCTACACTTTGAGGACCATCACTCCAAAATATCATGAATTCAAATTGGATCATAACATGCCTTTAAATATTCATTTATATCATTCATTTGCTATTTATCTTCTCTTTTTACTAATGTTTTCAGCTTTCATCTTTTGATGCTTCCACACCTCATTCACGACGATTACAAACTATGATTCACTCTTTCAACTTATGTGCATTTATTTTCAAACTAATTGACTTCAATTTCTCTAAAATAAAAAATAAAAAAATCAGAGATGCAAGTCTGTAAGCATTTTCATTTTAAAAATGATTGTATCACTCAAAACATTTGGATGTAACCAATCTCTAATAATTTTTAAACAGAGAGGTTTGGGAATTTCTTTTGGAAAGATTGCAAGCCGCGAAATTCGGGGTTGTTTTCTGACGAAATGGAGCGCAGATATTTTTAGGCAAACAAATATTAGTGAATTTCATAAGTGATTCATGGATTTCGAAAAAAAAAAAAAAAACTATAGTCTTGCTTAGAATTTGTCGAAGATTTTCTTTCCCCTAGGTATCTTTAAACCTTGGTACCATAAACGATGATGCAAAGCATGCTGGTTGCCCATAATCTTTTCTAACAATGATGCAAACTTTGTTTTTTAATTTTCTGTCGCTATTTCTCTCTTTTTTCTTTTCTTTTTTTTTTTTGATATATCTCTCTCCTCAAAATAGGTTCATAGAATAATTATTATATATGTTATTAATTACTCATTATGTATTATAAAATTTTTCTAGATTGCCACTTATCAAACTTGACATGTCATCTTTTTATTAGAAAAAATTTGTTAAAAACACATAATGTAGCCCAGTAGTATGCATGCAAGAAATAAGAGATATAACATACTCAAAAAGTGTTCATATGGTAAAAGACTTAAAGGTCATTTTTGAATATCCATGAAGATTTATCTTGAATTAACATCAAACATTGCCACTTGAATTATTGGTTTTTTTTTTCCTTGAAGTCCAATCTTATCATCAATTTTGAATTTCTGCATCGGCTTTGACCTTCAATTCTCGGTCATGGATTCTTTGGACCAATTTATTTTTTATGTTTTGAAATTTTTGTTGAAATGTCAAAGGGATTTTCTAAGATGATCCAGCATGAATCGTTGTCACCCTGTAAGCTTGTTTGGAGAACCTCATTGATCATTTCTTGTTGGAGAACCTCATTAATCTTTCATGAACTTCTAACATTTCCCCTAGTGGGAGGTGCGGTCCTGATCTGGATTTATGTGGAGTAAATCATTTAGGTTCAAAATGAGACAATGGATATTTTCTCTCTTTGCGAAGGATATATCAAGGATGATCTTTTTCCATCTCTTGATGTGAGTTACTTGGATTGATAAATCTTGGCACCGTCTAGAGAAATTTGTCCACCCGGTGAAATGAGAAAATATTGTTTGATTGGGTCCGTGACCTTACAGCTTACTGCGCTCATTACGTAGGTCATCAAAACAGAAATTGCATTAAACTAGACAAGACTCTTAATAAGAAAATGTTTTTTGGTTCGTGGTTGCATAAGATGAATTACCTTTTATGTCTGCATGTCATGCTATGGATTCTGACAAAAAGTGTTTGAACATTTTAATTGATTTGTTATTCTATCCTTTCCATCATGGATGGAATTGAATGCCAAAAACCACTTTCAAAAAGAAAAATCTCATTATTTCTAGATCAAAAAATAAAACTCAACTTGTTAAAGAGGTGCCATTTGTTTTGAAAACAAATGAAAAGGAGGGATCTTTGGAAATACTTAGAAGTTCAACCTACTATTTTTGCAGGGAGTTTGATTAGTTTGTCAAACCCAAGTAAAGAGCTATATTCTCTCATATTTTTTTATACACTAGTTTATTAATAACATTAAACTGTATAATGGTATAGCATATTAGTAGATTTGGGTATTTGTTGGGGTAAGTGAAAGAGTGCAGAAAATAAAAAAGAAAGACAATTAGGGTGAAACGCGTGCAACGAGACATTTTGGCCTGAATCTCATATTTTATCACTTCGAAGAAAAATTAGTACATTTCAAGAATTGTGTTTTTTTTCACTACATGAGAGTTTATAGATTTTGGCAAATCATCCCCATCCATACTAGACAAGATAAACGCACCTCTTAGAAACATCTTCTTCACCACAAAAGGACCCTCATAATTGAACGTTAACTTGCTTCTAACATCTTCCTGAGCACTAGATATCTTTTTCAAAACTTCCTAAAACATAGCTTTTTGTCATATGACATGGCAACACTCTTTGATACAAAAAACATAATAATTTTTATTTTTACATTTTCTCCTCGTCGAGGATGACATCCACTAAAAGAAGTTAAGGCTTTAGCGACGAAAATTTTCATCACTAAACCTAAAATTCCTATCGTTATTTTCATTTAGAGACAAAATGGCAACGAAACAAAATTGTTGGTAAAATGCTTGTTGTTAATGCTTTTAGCAATAGAATTGACATGTCATCGTAAAGTAGTGACATATATTTTGTCGCTATATTGATATATTTCCATCACTAATTTGATTAAAAAAAAAACAATTGTTTTGTTATTATAACATCTCGTTGCTAAACCGTCGCTAAGTTGTTTTTTTTTTCATCGCCATATAGTGATAGAAAATCCATTGCGGACCATGGTCACTAAACCGTAGCATGGTGTCACTAATCTACCAATGGATTATGGATTTTATATCCGTTGCTAAAATCCATCATTAAAAAATTAATAATTTTTTTCTCATCATTAGACAGTCGTTGATCCATCACTAATAAATAAAATATATTTTTTTAGTTCGTTACTAGTGATTTAATACTTAATTATAGTAGTAAACAACTAAGAATAAATAAAATTTATAACATGAAATATTATCGTGTACAATAAACATAATATAGAATCAAATCATATATATATATATATATATATATAGACACACACACACATATATGTTTCGGTGTATGAAAATATTAAAAAACTACAAAAAAGTCTAGTCATCCACATCATCATTTTCTACATCATCTTTCCGTTGTTGAGTATTGATAAGGTTAGTAGGAGGGAATGGTGGTTGAAAATAGATTTGCATGTCCTTTAACGACTACACACACACACACACACATACGTTTTAGTGTATTAAAATATTAAAAAATTACAAAAAAATCTAGTCATCCACATCATCTTTCTATTGTGGAGTATTGATAGGGTTAGTAGAGGGAAGGGCGGTTGAAAACAGATTTACATGTCCTCTAACGACTTGTAACACTCCCAACTTAAGACCTAAATAGGTTGAGAATATTATTGTTATTGACCTACATTCGGAGTGCAATGAATGTAAGCCAATAAAACATTACGTCTTTCATATAACATTACTAGGTATGGGTTATGCTTGCAAAAGACTACTAAATAACTAACAAGCCCTAAATTTCGAGTCCAAAAGCCCTAAATTTCAATCCAAAATGCATTGCTAAATTTTTTATTTTAATATTTTATTTAAATGGTTTGAATTGAATTGAATGGATCTATGTTTGTTGATTTTGTCAAATTCTTTTTCTATAAGCTTGTATAAATTTGTTAAATTCATTTAGTAAATACCCATTATTCGTTGGTTAAACATTTATTACTATCCTTTTTCTTATTATTTTCATGGCCACTTAATTGTTCAGTTTATCATTGATGTCAACTTGCAAATAATTAATTAAAATAAACTACTACTACTATGCATCACTTTAATATTATATTATTATCAACATGTCAAAATTTGGTTGATGTACAACCTATCCATATTTTACCACCTACTACAAAAGTGATTTATTTATTTACAAATTATTTCTCATAATTAGCTAACCATTTACTAGGTCATTACTTTTACTATCATATAGAATAAGGAAGTCATACGCCACTATGTATAATCAAATACCAATCACCAATAGAACAATGGAGTAGAGTAGGTCCAATTTACACCCATAAGTGAGATACATGTGGTGAACCGATGAAAATGATCCTTCAATATTCAAATTAAATGAGAACATCACCATTAGTCTTTACCTTTGGTTTCTAAATCATAAGAACTCGATGAGTGATTGCTCGATAAGTTAATCATGCATGTTATATATGTGTGCAAGTGTAATACACATGAAAAATCATTTTCATTTTTATTCCAAAATCCTTATTTGATGCGATGAAATCCTTTTTCTCGATCATTATGAAAAAAATTTTCTATGCTTGGACATGCCCTACCAAGTATCCGAAGGTAAACGTCCGCACTCGACCCACCATCTATTGAGCATCTAAATGTACAAGTCTATATATGCTCGATGCCAAGCATTTGAAAGTACATGTCTATACCTGCTCGGACTTGTCGAGTATCCGAAAGTATACGACTACACCCACTCGATCCATGAAAACCATGAACCATGAAACTTTTTTCATTTTCCTTTAGAAAACCATAAAGGAATTCTTTTCATGACTTGGCATACACATGCATTTTGATGTAAATACATAATCTTAATGAATCCATGTAAAGCATGCCATGTGTGGTGTGCATTAATACCATAACATTACATACCTCAACATTAATAAATGCAAAAAAAATACATTACCTTGCCATTCATGACTAAGCATTCAAAGTACCCAATACAACCATTGAACAATCAATATGGTGTAGCACAAAATATCACATTTCCTAGCATTAATCAATTCACAACACGATGCACCAAACATCCATTCAAACCACAACTTTCAACGATTACACATTCAAGCATCAAAACATACCAAAAGCCCTAATTTCCTTAATTAGGCCGAATTTTCACCTAAGTTAAACTATGTGAATTTTTTTATTTGAATGAATTTTTTTGTAATAAATCATCTAATTATATATTATAATAACACATAATCAATCAATCAAATATTAAATAAACCAAAGCACTAAAAAACCTAAATTACCATAATTGGACCTGAATGGTCCCTCTAAAATAGACATAGGAATTTTTCATTTTTCTTACTTATTTTATTGCCCAATTAACATTTTCTAACTTCAATTTAATCAATTTCACCTTTAATTTCATTTCCTTCAATTTGACCTAACTAAGAACCCTAACCCTAATTCACCAAATTAATCCAATTAAATACAAATTAATTGAGTAAAACTAATAATTAACTTCAATTAACATACTCTTGTGATGTATGTGAGATTAACTTACCTCAAAAGCTCCAAATTAGTCTTTAATTAGGTTGGATTTCCTTGAAATTTTTCTTCCTCTTTTTCTCCTCCAAGTTTCGACCAAAACCCAATCTTCCACGTAAAATTATAAGCTTAATGAAGTATTTTAGTGTGGTTTTAAGTGTTTAGATGAGATTATTTGTGATTTTCTATGGAAAATTTGCAAGAGTTTCCCTCAGTTTTCCCAACTTTCTAACATTTTTTCTTCTTCCTTTCTAGCCTTATTCATAAATGAGCTTAGGTAAAAATTTTAATTGTTTGACTTGATTTGTCCCTTTATTTGGTTTAACCTCTATCCTTGATTTCACTTTTAATCTTAGCCTTTCAATTCTTTTAATCCTAGCCTTCCATTGTTCTTTAAATCTTATCCATCTATCTAACTTCATCTTAGCCTTCCATTTGTTCTATAAGTAAAAGTTCATTAATTACCCTTAATTATTAAGGGTTACTGGCTACAAAAGATCAAAGAAAATTCTTTCAAAAGTTTTTATTTTAGTCCCTCAATTTCTTACTTTATCTAATTTTTACACTTCCTTGAGCCCTCCAAATATTGAATTGGCCAATTTGGATCCCTCTATAAGGTCTTTTCTAACATCTTTTTACCTCCTCGAGTCCATTTACAAATTTATTTGAAAGCTTAAAATTTTAATTTTATATAATTAGGCCCTAATTCTATGCAATTAGGTCCCTATATATGCATAATTAATTCTACACCTTTTTTAGAAATAATTTCTTTTCATAAACTTTCTATAGTAATTTATTCATCATTCGCATAATTTTTATACACACATTTAGGCACTCAAATTAATTATTTTGCATAATAATGCACTTATTCATATACAAAATATTCACTAAGCATAGAAAAATTCACTTAAGTGCATAGAATATTCTTACACCTCTCTAGCAAATTTTCTATGCTCATAGAATAATTTTTGTGGACATCCAAAGCACTCAAAATAATTATTTTGCATAAAAAGTACTATTTATGCATCGAAAAGCTAATAAAATATTCACCAAGTACGGAAAAATTCACCCATATGCACAAGGTATTCTAGCACCATTCAAAAAATTATTCTAAGTACACAAGATAATTTTCACACACGTTTAATATATATTAATTTATTTATTTTTAGGTTTAAGGTATTACACGGCTATTGTATAATCTGCATCGCTCATATCGATGCTTCACCTCTAACTACTACTATCAAGGAACCTAACATTCTACATTGTGTTTCTCCTTTGCCAATTGTATCTACTAAGCATAACCATGCTCTAAATCCACTAGAAGTTGCTATCTATATTGCTCATCATCTTGTTGTATACAACCATAGAACTGCAATGTGAAAATGACGAGTTGACATCAAAATTTGAGTAATATTGTAACGCTTGTGATTTGAAGCCATACGAGTAATCCCCGGATTTAATTTATATGCTTTGTATGAATATTTATTTTGTTAAGTATATTCATATCATGCTTGTACTATTGATAATGAATGTTTTGTTTGCAAAATTAATATTTGCTAAGTATTATGTGTGAATAGTAAATTAATTGATAAATGAAAGACTTAATAAATACGGATTAATTAAATGATTCTCATACATGTATAACTTAGGTTTAAAATTTAATTAATGACCTAAACATGTATTAATCTAAAAAATAATATCCTAATTTGGTGTTCTACTTAAATTAAAATGTTTAAGTATAAACTAACCACCTTACGACATGTAGCTCCTTAAGGGCATTTTGGATAAAAGTTTTGGCCAATAGAGGAAAATAAGAAGGGAAAAATTTTGCTTAAGTTTTCATTTATGTTTCATTTTTTCATCACCCATCTTTGAGAGCTAGAATTCCTAGGAGTGAAAGAGAGCTAAAAGGCAAGGGAGAAACTAAATTTCTCAAAGGAAGGAGTTGAAATTGTCAAGAGGAAACAAGTTTGGCCTCGAGGAGGAGAGTTTGGCATAAAGAATGAGATGTTTTGGCTGAGAGTTTGAAGAAGAAAAATTGAGGAGATTTCAAGGGTTTTCAAAGTGATTTTCACTTTAATCAAACATAAGGTAAATGTAATTACAACTCACCATAAGACTTAAGATAATTATATATTAAATTGGTGAATTGTGCTCTTACGAAATCTAGGGTTTCAAATTATGCCATTGAATGAATTATGTGAAATTGGTGCTTGGATTATGAAATTGAGGAATGATTGACTAATGTGAGATTATGATATGTATTTAATTGTTAATTGAATGCGTTGAATATGGTGTTCATGTAAATATTAAAATTCTAGGATTTGGTTAGTTATTAAATAAAGTCTTATATTTGATGTGATTGGGTAAATAACTAATTGGTGAATTGCTATTGTAAAAATGATGGGTATATGTTAAATTATCGATTTAGCATGAGTAATGTGGTGTTTATGAAAAACTTAGAAATTCTTTGTTTGGACCATGTGACTAAGTGTTGGTTACACTTAATTAATGAGTATTCACAACCATGATGATTTATATGTGTAAGTTAAGTTTGGATTAATTGTGTTGGGTGACTTTGGATGATTTAGTTTTAGTTTGTTGATTTGGTGATGGTTTTGTTGTTTTTTATAATTTGACCATAGCTTAGGAATGAATGGTTAAGGTTTATATGTTGTAACTTGATTTGACTAAGATAATTGATGGATGATTTAGCTAAATGATGCTTTGCTTGAGATTACTTGATTTTGGATGACTTGGCTTATTAAAAGGATTAGGCTAGTATTAGCATATATGAGTTTGCATGTATATGTATATAGTTGTTTGATTTAATGGATGATTTTTGGATTAGGTGGTTAGTTAATACCACTTGACCATGTGTTTTGATGCTTAATGTGTAATTGATGGTTTTGACTTTGACGTGTGCTTGATGTTATTCGACCATACTTGATTAATTAAAAGATGTTGTATGTTTGGTTAAATGGAACACTTGACGAATGCGAGTTGTGATTCGAGTTTGGGCTTATTGTTTGAATGATTTAAGGATACTTGGTAATCTTAGCTTTGGCTTATGCTTGTTAGACTTGTCATTAAGATTATGGATTGTATTGATGATATTTGATTGTGTTATTGTTGTTTGGTAAATTCGACTTGTTTGATGGGTTTGACTTGATTATGGTTGCTTGGCTTGATTGGTTGAATAATTGGAGAGTTGTGTTGATGGGAGATGGGTCGGCCTAGGTAGGTTTAATTAAGGATTGTATGTTTGTGTCTTATGATGGATTCGAGTTTATAGCCAAGGAAATGCTCAATGTTGTTATAGCTTGATAAAATTTAGATTTGATGATTAATTAAGGTTATTTGGATTGTGTTCAATATTGGGTTAGGCATGATGTTATTCAGCCATATATTGTCTTTGGATTATGTTCATGGATGGCTTGATGTTTTTAGGATGTTTTTATATTGTTTAAGACTTAATGTTTCGACTTTGTCATGTCATGTGAAATGTATTCATGAATAGCTTAATGTCATATAATTCATGTTTATGTTTATACTTGATATTGCATTCTAATTGCATGCACTTCATGAAATTTTTTTTGTCATGATTTCAAGCGTTCAAGAAAAAAAGACATGTACATGATTTTATGAGGACATAGATCATGGCTAGGCATGTTTAAAAGGGATAAGAGGAAATGATTTATGCCAACCAAATGCAACCAAAAATAATTTGCCTTACTTTTTTTTATAAACTACATATAGGATAAGGAATGGTTGAATCCATAGAGACTAGTTAATTGAATCACAATAAACCAAGGAAAGGAAACAAGGGGGTGATTTTTTTATTTAAGAGTTACTTGACACAAGAATAAATTCTAAATGAACAAAAATTAAGAACAAAGAAAATTCAATTTAAAAACAATATCGATTCAAAGGGATTATTCACAATAGCAAACTAATCATTGACATCATACGTATGTGTGTGTGTGTGTGTGTGTTCAAACAATTAACCAAAGATTTACATGCAAGCTAAGTAAACCCTAAATCTTCCCTAATTCAAGCCCAACGCCTAAATTAATTACTTATTAATAGTGAAAAAAATCTTGAGTGATGTGGAAGAGAGATGGTACATGTTCTACCATGATAATTTTAGTCAAAACCCAAGCTTGCGGATTCAATAAGAGTAGCAATTTTAAGCAATGAAATTCACTGTGAGAGAAGGGTAGGACTTGTTGGCTCAAACGAGAGATGTGGGGTTGGTTATGAAGTGTGTTCAAAGATTGGTGGGCATTTTATACAATAAGCATTAGGCTTGGTGATTTGTCAATTTCTTAGGGTCATAATAAATGACTTTACAATGGAATTAATCGACACCCAAAACTTCAAAAGCACTCGAATGATGATACAATAAGCATTAGATGGGGTTCATTTCCAATTAGTGACTCAAAATTTTCGTGGGGACTAATGCTTTACTACTCTAGTTTTATTTATCGAAGGTGGATTATATGATTATGTTCTTTGGATTTCAATTTAAAAAGCCCCCGAAAAGGTTAGGAAATAAAAATAAAAGAGAAATAGTGATAGTGAGTAAAAAGAGAATGAATTTTTCAAGAAAAAAGTGGGTTGAGAAATAATAGGGATGGGGTGGTGGATTTGGTATTTTCCGTTTTTGTTTTTTATTTTATTTATTTTTTATTATTAAAATAAGTTATTTATTTATTTTTTAAAATTTACTATTTTCTAGGCCCAACTTTGTCACTTGTCCATTCGTGATTAGCTACCATTAATTTTCATATGCCACGTCACATGAATATTTAACGCAGTTATAACGAAGGGTTTTAATTAACCCAAAAAATAGTAAAGGATCTTAATTAAAAAAAAAAATTGAACAATACAGAGTCCAAATGTAGGATAAAGTCTTATTTTTTTAATAATTTTTTTATCATTTTATTTGACATGTTTTTTTCACACATTATATATATATATATATTAAGGGAGGAACGTCGTCATCGGTCCTTAAAATTCAAGAGACTTAATGATCCACCAACATATTAATTTTCTAATTAAATTAAGGAATACTAAATAATATTTAATGCTTAGTAAATCAGAAATTAATTCATAAAATAAAATGATTTAATATGCAAACTTCATACAAGCATACTATCATTCACTAAAATTTTAGATTTAATTAACATTAAACAATAGATTAAACTGAAATTTAAAACATTAAAAATATTAAAACAATTAATAACTAGGCATGAAATTAAATAAACTTAAGATAAATGAGCAAATGAACTTCAAAAATTCTAAACAATTAAACCTAAGCTAGGAATAAGCACATGAAACATACATAAAAAAAATAAAAAATAAAAAATAAAAAAAAAATCAGATTAAATTGAACAAGGAAGAGCGGTCAAAAAAATTAAAAAAAAATAAAAAAAATAAAATCTATTGGGCCTTCGAGCCTATTGGGCCAAGCCTGCTAGACAGGCCCGAACCCATGAAGCTCGGCCCAATGTCCAACCTAAACAAACTAACCTAAACCAGCCAAGTAAGCCTGCCTAGCCCAGATCCAACCCAAAACATATTCATTTCCCTTTCAGCCCTAAATCCCTCTCTTTCACTTTCTTCTGTTTTTTCCCAGCTTCCTTTTTCCCATTTCTGTTGCTATCTCATTCCTGAACTAAATACATGAATATCAAAACAAGCCTTGGCTCCTAAACCCTACAGATATTCATGCTTTTACGAACAAAAAACTATTCCTTAGCATATCCTACTGAAAAAAAGACTACAGACAAAAGGATGAACTGTCCAAAGAATTCAGTGAGTAAGCATGAAGAAATACAAACAAAAAAATAAGTCTTAGGTTTACCTGAAGCACGGATAGAAACCAAGGGTAGATGTTGAATGAATTCAGTTGCAAAAGGGAGTCCCATTTGTCTTCCTCAGTTTCCTCGGTCTAGCTACCTCTGTTTTATGGTTTCAAAAATAGAGTTCTATAAATGCTCCCCCCCCCCCCCCCCTCTCTCTCTCTCTCTCTCTCTCTCTCTCTCCCAGCCACCTAAAGCCTCAAGCAACCCTTTTGTTTTCAAATCAAAACTGAAAGCCAAAGATAAAAGAAACCTGCCCTCTGGTGCTCTTGAACACAGTTCTCTTCTTTCGCCACCCCAGCTAAAAAAAAAATTTCCTTTTCTTTTCTCCCAAAACATCAAGAAAAAGCCTCTCTCTATTCTCTCTCCCAAGACCCTTTCGTCGCTATTGATCACAACCGTTCATTTCTCCCCCTCCTAACCCTCTGATCAACTCTGGTAACAAATTCCCACTCCTCGCTTTTTTTTCATTTCCATTCCTTCAACATTTTTATCCTTTTTTTTTCTTTTTAGTGCAATATGTCTTGCAGTCAAAGAAAAGGGGAAGGATGGGTGAGCTGGTCTGGGATAAAACTTGAAAAAATTCAAGCTGAAACAAAGCCTAATCCTGAAATACGGACGAAAGGGGTGGTGGACAGTAAATTCACTGTCTCAAATGTTTGTTTTGGCAATTACCAAAATGGTCCTCTATGCTTTTAAATTTTCTACAGTCATGCCCCTGCATTATTTTCAATTGCGGTCTTATTTCCTTTAATTTCTCTTTCGATTTAATTCAATTGCACCCTTAATTCCCCTCCATTTCAATAACTATTTTTATTCAATTATGCCCTTAATTTTCAACCGTTAATTATGCCATGTAGTTTTTCTTCTTTTTTTGTTTTTTTCTTTTCTTTTTTTTTTTTTTTTTGTGTTTCTTTGTGCAAAATAAAAGGAAATTGATTATATTTTTTTCAATTTTGATTTTTTTAATACAAAATAAGAGGATAAATAAAAAAAACCTAAAAAATGTTTTTTTAAAAAATTATTTTCCTTTTCTCATATTTTTTTACTTCAAAAATCAAAACACAATTAAGATCTAATTAAGAAATAAAACAAAATTAAAATTCATGGATCATTAACTACTATGAAAATAAAATAAAGGAATTAAGTCTTATTTATTTTGAAGGTCCAAATTTTGGTTATGACACCTCTTATGGTATTTAGTTTACTCTACGTAACGCACTAATGTCTCTATCCGCTTACTAGAATTATGCAACTCCATATGTTGCAAAAAGAACTCAAACAAGCTGATCACTCTATATATGTTTATTTGTAGGAGCAAAGCAAATTAATAATGATTTGTTTCGATTTTAATCTCTATGACTTTAAGGATTGCATGAAGAACTTAAAGATATTATGACCTCATTATTAGCTAAAGCTAAACATGTCTTCTTCATATAGTTGAATAGCCTCTTGTCAAGTCATGAGTTCTTTAACTAAGATGCCTTTTGTTTGCTAACTTCATCGATTAGTCAAAACACTCCTATTCTCTTCTCAAATAATTCGTCCGTCGTAAACCCTATAGTAGTAGTAGCCACTATGGATAGTCTTACAACCAGCAACAGTAGCACTCTTCTTTGCATGGTATCAAAGCTCAAACTAGAGGACATTTGAAAATTATAGGCGGTGGTTCCAACACTCAACATTAAGGTAATTCACACCAAACTCAATCCTAAATCGGTCTTAATGATCCAATCCTTTTCCTAGCCAAAATACAAATTGCCAACTATATAATAGATGGAATCACACTACTAAATTATAATGCTATCAGCAACCTCTCTAAGCAACAAATCATATGGTCTAACACACTAATTCAGCTCTCTCAACTTAATGGCTTTTGAACACTAGTGCCATTCATCATGTCACTCATGACCTCACTTGGTATTACTCACTTAGATCTTTATAGAGGTCTTGATTAATTACAAATAGGAGATGGTAAAAGACTTGGTATATTTAAAATTGTCTAAACCACTTTATAAATCAACACGCATACTTAAAAATATCTTGCATCATTCATGTTCCATATATTAAAAAACCATTACTCTATGTTCAATAATTTGTATGTAAAAATAATTTTTTTTTCTAATTTCACTCATTTTATTAGTGCCAATGATCTCTTTTTAAGGAGATTCTTCTCTATAGAAGGAATAAGAATGGTCTTAGTATTTTTTATGAATTATCAACATTCGTTGGTTCCTTAAGTCTTTCTCACAATCGTGCTCCTGTTAGGGCATGGCATAACCAACTTGGATTCCTACCCTTTGTACTTTAAGTCAACTTATTTTATGAAATAAAGTTCTATGTTCAACTTTTAGTTTTAAATTTCAGTTTATGGTTAGTCCATTAGGCAATTGTTTTGGGTTATCTTTAGGTACTAAAAGGTATAGGCCTTAATCTTTATGTAGCTCTTTCCTCACGCTTTCATTCAATGGATTTTTTTTTAATTTTTATTTTGTTGATGACTTTACCAAATTTATTTAGTTTTCTCTCATTTCAAATAAATCTATTGTCTTTAAATTTTTATTCCTCTAGTTTCAAAGTTAGTCGAAACCCAATTCTCCATTAAAGTTAAAATGGTTAAAACTGAATGGGAGGTAAATATAAAAAATTACGTACATATTTCATGACATTGATATTCACTTTCGTGTCATTTGTCCTAATATCCTTGAATAAAATGGCTCTATCAAGCATCAATATCATCATATTATTGAGATCGATTTCACTTTACTTGGTTATTCTAAATTTTCTCATAAATTTTAACCTTTTGCCTTTGCCATTACTATTTACTTGATCAATTGCTTGACTACTAATACTCTTAAGGATAAGTTTTCTTTGGAGTATCTTTATCAATTTAAACTCGATTATCATTTTCTCAAGACTTTAATTGCCTTTTTTTTCTTTTTTTTTCTTTTTTTGTCCTTTTAAGAAACATAAAATGGATTTTCTCTTAACTCTAAGTGCTTTTTTTTTAATTTATATTACATCACATTTATGTTTTTTTATGCAAATGCTTGTCATTTTACAAAGGTTAAGCATGGATAGCCCTCTACCACAATAGAATTCTCAAGACCAAACCTTTTTGCTTATATTGGCTTGTCCCAATCATCCGTTTCTTATGCTATCAACAACTCCACGCTTCACTCACATCGTCTTGTACCCATCCATCGGTTTCCTCTAGTTTTTCCTTTCCTACTACCATCATACCTACTACAACTAGGGATGGCAATTTGCCTCGCCCCAACAGAGCCCCACCCCACCCTGCGTCAATTTTCCTTGATCAACGCGAGGATTCCCCGCGTTGATCGGGGAACGAGGCAAGGCGGGGCGTCCTCGAGCGAGGACGGGGCGGGGATGGGATTTGCCGCCCCACCCCATTTGCCCCGTTTACCCCATTTCTTTTTTTTATTATAATTATAATTATACCCCATATAAAATCTATAATTAATGATTTTTAGGGTTTATTTTCTATATAAATTATCATTTTTTTTGTTATAATTTAAAATTTGGTGGTAAAATTGGATAAAATGAGACAAAAATAATAATAAAATTGTTTTTGCCCCGTTTACGCCTTGTTTGGGGCGGAGATGGTAAGGGAAATTTTACCCGTGCGGGGCACGAGGCGGGGTGGGGACGGGGATCCCCTTTTGGGGCACGGGGCGGGGATAGGGAGAATTTCTTAGGGGCGGGGCGGGGCAGGGCGGGGATGGGGATCACACCCCATTGCCATCCCTAACCGCAACTTCGCTACCGTCCATAGCCGGTTCTCTCATGAGCCATTCCATGAAATGTTTTCTAATATCTCCACTCGAACTCAACTTGATGGTTGACCTTTCAAACTTTTAAGAGCTCGGCGACTCGCTACCACTATTCGGTAATCCTCACGACAACCTACCCCTCCAACTCAATGCGGACATAACATAGTTTTTTTTATCCTCATGTCTATTCCAAACTAGTAAAAAATATCAACACTATTTCTAACTCACCAATTGATGCCTCTCGGTCTTTTACTTCTCCAAACTATGAGCCTATCTCGTTTAAAGAGGCCGACCTTTATTTTGAGTGGTATGTTGTTATACTTGTTGAAGTGGATGTGTTATATGCTAATCATACATAGACTTTGCCCCCCATCTTTTCCATATGAATGTCATTGAGTATTAATGGGTCTATCATGTCAAAAAGTAAGCTTATTAATCTTTTGAGCACTATAAGGTAAGGCTTATTATTAAAAATTTTAGTCCTATTATTAAAATTCCCTACCATTCACATTGTATTCAAAATTACCATTTCTAAGAAGTGGCCGGTTTGTCAATTTGATATTCATAATGGCTTTCTTAATAGTTTTCTCACCGAAGATGTGTTTGTAGAGAAAACCCCTAGTTTTATTGATTCTTCCTATTCCAACCACATGCATAATTTACATAAATATTCATATAAGTTGAAATAGGTTTTGTGTGCTTGATATTCTCGAATCAATCGGTTTCGATATGACTTGGATTTGTAAGCTCCAAACTGATACTTCTCTTTTTATTGTACATATTGCTGAGGTTTTTATCTTCTTCTTTGTTTATGTTAATGATATTCTTATCATAGGTAGTTACTCTTCTTAAATTACAACTCTTATTACATGACTTGTTGTTGAATTTTACCTTTGTGATCATGGTCCTCTTATATATTTTTTTGGTTTTAAAGTCACATTCATCGATCAATGCCTTCTTCTCTATTAGTAAAAATATATTCATGATATTCTTGCTTGTCCTGCTAAGTCCTAATGCAAATATATGGCTAATCTAGCATCTACTTTCACCCCGATTTGTCTCGGCAATAACAAGCCTTCTCTTAAGTCTTTTAAGTATTATCAAATTATTGGTGCTTTATAATACTTAACTCTTACTTATCTTGATTTTAGTTTTGCTTTTTCCAAATCATGTCAATTCATGCATTTCTCTACTGAAAATCATTAGATGACTACCAAATGAATCATTCTCTATCTCTAGCACGCTCTTAATCATGGTTTTCATTTTAGTTAGTACGCCTCTCCTCGGCTTCATACCTTGACTAATGCTAACTAGGCTGGTAGTATTGATGATTATAAGTCTACGATTGGCTATGCTATTTTTCTTGGGCATAATCTTTTCCTTTGAAAATATGATAAGGAGCCATTGCTCGCTAATCCATTGAAGCCAAATACAAAACCTTTATTGATGGTGTTGCCAAACTAATCTCGATTTAGTCTTTTTTTTTTTTTATGAGTCGGCTATTCCTCCTCCATCTCTTCCTACTTTTTACGGTGATAATCTTAGTGCAACTTACTTATATATCAATTTTGTTTTTAATATTCATACTAAACATTTTGAGGTTGGCTTTCATCTTATTTGAGATCAAGTAAAGGCTTTCTTCTTGTTAAGTTCATGCTTCTCATGGTCATATTGTTGATGTTCTTATAAAACTGCTACTTGCTAATCAATTTCTCACGCTCAATTCTAAGCTTCTTGAGGGTTATTTCCCCTCCTCGACTTAAGGGAGTGTATTAAATCATATAAGTTAGTTTTCTTGTATATTGCCATATGGTGACATCTTGACCATTGCAAAAATGAAATGTATAGGTAAAATATGGAGTCACCACTCAAAAGAAATAAAAACTAAGAAAAACCTAGCACTAGTCATAAGAGTTCTAAGTAAGAGAGTTGATTACACAACAAGAGAAGACTACAATCACTCTAGTGTACCATCGCAATGAGGTTACCTAATATTTTTAACCTATGAGAATTTATTTGTGCAACCATCGCTCTATCCTAATTTGTGAAATCAATTATTAAAGCCTTTTCTAACATGTGCTAAGATAGGTGATTTGAAGATTGAAACAAGACTCAATCTCTCACCTAATATGTTATTAGGTCATTGGAGACCATTTGAAAAGATAAAGATTGGGCCTCAAAGCCCATTGCTAGTTAAATACCCCAAGTCTCATGAAAAGATAGATAAAAATTAACATAAAATGAACATTGACCATAGGCTCATTCACTTGCCAAATAATGAAATAAAAATTACAAGTCTAAAATTAAAAAAGAAAATCCAAAAATAAGGAGATGGGCCTTAAACTTATATCCACTCGTCATACCACTTTTAAAATGCTAAAATTAGGCTCGAGGCTCAAGATCTATTTTAGATCCAAGTCCGAATATTCTCTAGAGTAGAGCAACCTACTCGATAAATCATAAACTATTAAAGAAAGTGAAGACTTTAATGGACCACACTCAAGACTAGGTCATTAAAAAATAAATAAATAAGAAATGGATCCAATAGAGGGTCAAAGTAGGTCAATGATTGAAACATAATCGATCTCGGCTCCTAAACCTACTTCATCTAGACCGACCTATAGTGGCATCACATGAAATAAATACATAAAGTGCATGGCATAATAAAATTAACATGTAAAAAATACAAATCACATAAGACTACACCATAGAAAATAAAATAACCAATAGGCCTCCCCAAGGTATTTGGCCTATTAATTCGTGTTGGCATATTTTAATTTTTTTAAAAACATAAAAATTACTAATCTATTACTAACTTCATCATTGATAGGTAGTTTTTTAGGGACTATATATATATATAAATAACAATACTATCTAGTATGTCAAACCCTTAAACTCTCATTTATTAGAAGTAATAACAAATAAAATAAAATAAAGTCAAAGATAATTGAAACCTAAAAATTCACGAGATCCCTACCCTAGTTAGATTAAATTTTAAAACATACCAAACATCAAAGTACTTAAATTTAGACCCTTTTTAAATCATTCAAAAATAATGAAGTTTTTAAATTTTTAAACTCTTTAATTATACTTTTAATCAAGACCTTATAATTCGATAGTCATCTACATATTCAATCTTAAACACATAATTGACATTACCAACATAAAAAACAATCATGCAATATCATAAAATTTAGATGAAAAAATAAAATCAAATTAATATTTTCTAAAATGGAAAGTTTTTTATTTTAGAAATCAATTTCCTAATTTAAAAGTTAGTTCCAAACTTGAAAGTAAATAACCTAAAATGAAAATTAGTTTCCTAATTTAGATTAAAGGATATTTTGAAAACAATTTCCTAATGTGGGCCACTTAAAATTATCTAAGTTTATTTATTTGGATAGTCTAAATTAATTAATTGAGCTAAAATAGTTTTGGACTAGTAGGTTTAATTAAAAGCCTAAAAGATAATTTAGTAAGAGTATAAATATAAACTTTATTAGATAAAGATGAATGTTTTATAGATACATGATCCTTCAAAAACAGCAAAAGAATATGGCAAGATCAAAAGCCTATATATTAAATAACTATTAATCCTTATAGGATTAGGAAGCAACAACCAAGGGTCCAATAAGGAATAGTGCCACCCCTCCGATTATCCTTTAGAGGACAAGGAAACTCTCCCCATGTAAATAAGAGGAGAGGTGCAATAAAAAGAAAGAGTAGAAGAGAGACTTTAATGAGAGAGAAAATTCTACAATAGCAAGAAAGAATATTAGGACATTCAACCCAAAGTAAAAAGAATGAAAAAATTGTTTTCTCTCTAACCCTAGCACACCACCTTCTCTCCCTCTCTCTTGGGTTGTCACAAAATTACACGGATTAAATTTCTATAGAAAACACTAAATAAATCAGAAAAAATAGAGCTAGTACTCTACTAATTTTGAGTGTTTCTTTGTGGTTGTTTGAATCTGCGTGGATTATCAATAGAGGTCGACCACTTGGATGGCTTCTTTCTCTACTAAAAAATTTAGATCTATGCTACAAGAGGTAAATTCTCTATTCATCGCTTTAATTCATGAATATATAGTTAGTTGATTCAATGGCATGATCTTGGGCCCTTTAGATGGAAAATTGTTTTTATTTTATTCCGAATCTCCATAAGATACATGATCCTTCAAAAACAGCAAAAGAATATCTTAAAAGTAAGAAGTTTTCTTGGGATGATAAACTATTACCAAAAATTTATAGAAGGATTCTCTAAAATAGTCACGCTTCACACTCAACTAACAAGAAAAAAATGTAAAGTTTGAGTGGAATGACGGATATGAAAGGAGTTTCCAAGAGCTAAAATTCGAGGCTAATTACAATCCCGAGTATTAGCTCCTCCAAAGGATAATGAAGATTTCATGGTCTATACCGATGCCTCCCAGATTAGGTGGGAGTAGTCTTGATATAAGATGAAAGGGTGATTACTTATGCATCTTGATAATTGAAGGACTATAAAAAGAATTTACTCACTCATGACTTAGAATTGATTGCTATTATCTTTGCCTTACAAATTTAGAGACATTACTTGTATCATGTTTGATATAACATCTATATCGATCATATGAGTCTCAAATATATCTTCATCTAAAAGGAATTAAATATAAAGCAAAGAATATGGATCAAAGTACTCAATAATCGCGACATCACTTTTCATTACCATCCTAATAAAGAGAATGTCATGGTCAATGCATTGAATCCAAAGTCAATAGTAGCCTTACAAGCACAAATTACACGAGATATAGAAAAAATACAACTAGAAATTATGCCTAGAAGAAGTAAGGTGAATTTGTTGGGTGCAATGACATTACAACTAGATACCAAGCAAAGGATTAAGGAAGGATAGCCACACGATACAAAGTTACTTAAGATTTAATAGAAAATGATTAAAGGAAAAATAATGGATTTTGCCATCGATGATGAAGGTATCCGGTGCTACCGTAATAGACTATGTGTTTTCGTTGTCAAGGAGTTTCGAGAGGAAATTTTAAAATATACCACATCATACACCATGCATCTTGGTGGTACTAAAATGTATCAAAATCTTAAAGAGATCTATTAGTGGAAGGGAATGAAATGTGATAATATAGAATTTTATGGCAAGATGTTTGACATATCAACGAGTCAAAGTTGAACACCAAAAACCCTCGGGATTGTTAAGACTATTAGACATTCTTTGACCAACAAAAGGAAATTTTCGCCTCCTAAATATAAGAGGGATGAGAGAGGTGATAATAAGAGTGTAAGAAAAAGAAAACTTACAATAATAAAAAAGAGAAAAAAATGTTTTTCTCTCAAAAATAGTTACTTACATCTCCTCCTAGAAAGCCAAAAGTTAGCATAAACTATCTTATAGGATTTTTAGAAAAAAATTAACTACACGAAGGATTGAAGATACCACTCTAGGATTTCGTTGCTTTTTTTGTGTGGGTGTTTGAGTCTGCATGGATAATCAATAGAGGTCGGACACTAGGACAGTTTCCTTTCCATTTGGATTATTTCTAACCTACGAGAGGTAATCTTTAACCATATTTATATTCATGTTTATGTATAATTAGTTGATTCAATGACATGATCTTGAAAACCACAGGTGGAGGAAAATTTTTATTTATTACGCACCATCATAAGATGCATGATAAGGCATGTTATTCCTTATATGTTAAAGGAATCTAATATAGATATGTGGAAGATTGAGATCGGACATGTCATTCATTATATGTTAAAGAAGTTATCACATTGGACTTTGATGAATATTTGCTCAAGAAATCTATGACCACAGTGGAAGTACACCAATATAGCGTAGTTGGTTTGCTTTAGAGCTAAGAAATTTAGGAATTGAAAAAAACTTATGTGATCATAATCGAACGGATAATAAACCAAGTTTGAGATTACACTCGATAAATTAAAATGAGAACTGAATTATATAAAAACTATTCTCGTGAAAGGTAATTACGAATTAATTAATCCTCCTAAATAATTAGGTAGTCATGATACCTTACTAGACGTCAATCTTGATTTATGTATCAATAGATAAAATAGATGTCTTTTATTGCCTTGATATATTATCAACATATCTAGGAGCCTAGCAAGTCATATGTATAAGTTTAAACATTCACACGATAAAAGAGAAGCAAAGGTTATTGGAAAAAAGTTTCTTGTTTTGGAAATTAGTTTCTAAAATGAAAAGTTAGTTTTCTATTTTAGAAATCAGTTTCCTAATTTGAAAGTTAATTCTAAATTTGAAAGACAGTTACCTAAAAAAAGGAAATTAGTTTCCTAATTTAGGTTTAAGGGTAATTTGAAAAATTGTTTTCTAATGTAGGCCTCACTAAAATACTTGACCCAATTTATTTGGATGGTTCAAATTAATTGGTAAATAATTGATCCAATAGGTTTAATTTAAAAGCCAATAAGATATATTAGTGGAGGGATAGACTTGAGCACTATTAGATAAGGCTCGGTTTATAAGAATAAGGTTAAACAAAGCCCATATAAGTAACATCTCCTTGACCTAAAAGGAGATAATGCCACAACTTTCTTGTCTTTAGAGGATAAGAAAGTTGCCTCCTAAATATATAGAAAGAAAGAGATACAACAATAATAAGAAAAAGCACAAGAAAAATATGCCAAACATAAAAGAAAAGGATAAAAGAGTTTTCTCTCCGTAACCAAACACCTCTCTCTTTCGCTCTAGGGTTTGCATAAAACCCTAAATTGATTCTAAAGATAAAAATAAAACTAGTCAAAAAAGGTAGATCTAGTACTCAATAATTTCTTATTGCTTATTATATGGATGTTTGAGTTGCATGGATAATCAATAAAGATTACACACTTGAACGGTTCCCTTTCCATTTAAATTATTTATGTGCTACAAGAGGTAAATCACTCACCTTAATCTAACTCATATTTATGTATGATTAGTTAATCTAATAGCATGATCTTAGAAACGCTAGATGGAGAAAAAAATTATTTTATTCTACGAGTTTCATAGGATGCATGATCTTTTACTAGAGATAAAAGAAAAGGAGGTACCGAGACTTGATACTTCTAATTACTTTGATTACTTTGATAAAAAGGCCTTGACTAGTAGCTAACGGGTTGTTGGTAGTTTGGAGGTGATGTGAATACATTACCTATGTCGGCGAGAGCGAGTGTTCATAGAAGGTGCATATAATGGAATTACATGATGTTTATGTTCCTCATTCGGAAAGAAAATGGTTTAGGTGTCATTGATTCTTTCATCACCCTTTTGGTTGGAAATCATTCTTCTTTGAACTAACCTCCGAATATTTCCCGACTTGATAGCTTATTTTACTATCTCAACAATGACTATCGCATTAGCAAAGTTAAGTGATGAATCACTACTAAAATACTCGAAGTAGAGTGCCTTAAAAATATTGGTAAACATGGAGATAAGTTTTTTCTCTATCAAATTTTATTAATGAAGGATGAATTTGGGCAACCACTTCATGCCATCTCCGAACATACTCCTTAATAGACTCTTTGATTAATTTTTTCATATTTTGCAATGTGGTTCTATCCGAAGCCACCTCTAAATTAAACTTCTATTGGTGAATGAAGGCATCTACTAAATTTTTCACCTTAAAATTTTAGCTCTATCAAGGCTCATGTAACGAGTTGAGGGCGGCATCATATAAATTCTCGTGAAAAAAAGTGAATTAGAAGCTTCTCATCATGCATAACTTTTATAGAAGATGGGTTTTTAGACATTGAATACTTTGAGAACTCAAGCACCTTAAACTTTCTTAAAATAACGAGCATTAGGCATCGAGCACATTTCAGCAACTTTCACTAGATCATATAAATTCATACCCTCGATAGCCTTAGACGTTTCTCGATGGATAGAAGTTTGTTTGATTCACTTTCTTCCTCGACTTGTATGGTTGACCGAGCTCTTCAACAATGTTCTTCGTATTTAGAACCGACTTAATAATGGGTTCTTTTGAAAAAACCAAAAATGGATATAGAGCATTAGGACATGATATCTCTTATGTAGTGAATCGAGTTTCGTATACTAAGGGATTTAAATTGAATTTGGATATCCATCGAATTTATCATTTAATTTATTTATTTATTTGAAGAAAAAAGGTTGGCTACTTTCAAAGCATGCTTCAATATAAATTGAGTCTTAACTATTGCGTGTATGAAACTATATATATATATATATATATATATATATATATATATATATATATATATATATATATATATATATATATATCAATAAAAAAATCTAAATATCTCAACATTAAAAAGAACAAAATCAAATAATTTTAATAAAAAAAATTATATTAAAGGTCAAAATTAATTTAAATTGAACAAGAAGAATGAAATATATATGTGTGTGTGTGTGTGTGTGTGTGTGTGTGTGTGTGTGTGTGTGTGCGTGCGTGCGTGCGCTCATTTTGTATAGAAACATAAAAAGAGATAACATAGAAATATTGCGCGCGCTTATTTTATATAGAAACATAAAAAGAGATAACATAGAAACATCTACCACCCCAAAGCCCTGGAGGTCGTTACCCAGTGGTTATAGGTTTTTTCTTTATCTTTTTTATTTTTTAGAATTCTCGTTATAAGACAATAAACTTAAAGAAAAAAAAATAGAAGAAGAAGAAGAAAAAAGTGAAAATATTGTCTCAATTTTAAAAATTAAAACAGTAATTTTTTTTCACAATTATTCATTTTTAAAATACCCGATTCAATAAGAATCTACAAAAATTTTTGTCTTATTCGAAAAATAAATACCAATGCTTTAGAAATTTAAGATTTTAAACGTTTTTTGCGGGATACCAATACTCCCAAAATTATAATCATAGGCTTTACTTCTTGTGATTAAGGAATTTTTTAATGCATTTGAAATCTTTATTCTCTTATAAATTTTAACAAAAAGAATAAAAAGGAAAAAATCTTTTCAAATATATAAGTCGAGGAAAGACTTTTCACGAGCTGGAGCCTGGAATTGGGAAATTGGAAGCAACACATTACCAAAAATCTAAAATATTATATTTATTAAAAATAATATTAATATATTACTTTAAGATAAGATTATTATCAAATCGGATCAAGATAGATCTATATTTGATCTGTTTAATGAACCAATCAATGAATTAAGATCATAATCTGACTCAAATGATAAAAAATTTATATTATATTAATTTAATTAATCAAAATCGAATCGAATTTGGATCAAAATCCATTTCATTAATAGCTCTAATTGCTTGCATCATAAGTTAGAAAAAAATGTAAAATAAAATAAAAATATCATTTACTTCATATGGAAAACATTTATCTGATTGATAACTTCATATATGAAGTATATGGTATAAGTTAAATACAAAAGAAACCCAAAGCGGGATCGGTTTACATAATTAGACGACTCACACCCCCCCCCCCCCCCCCCCCCCCTAGAAGCTATTTTAACCCAAAGAGTACATAAACCAAATCTTGGTAAAGTCCATAATAATAATAATAATAATTGTGCAGGTATGGATTTTATTTATAGCATACAACACAGAACAAAAATATGGTTCCTCTCTAATTGTGTGTTTGTGTTATCCCGAAAAAACATTATAAATTGTACCAGCATACTAGGAAGCTTAACTTGATGATTGCCCTGCTTTACCGGGTATTAGACTCGTTTGGGCTTTAAAGGATAGTGCCCAAAACAACTTAATATTGGAAAAACTCAACTTTCAGGTCACATCTTGCATCTACCAAGAGGTCACAAGTAGAATTTTTGTTGAGGTCGCATCTTGTCTCTACCAAGAGATTAGATTTGGAATTAAATTTTTTATATTTTATGTAAAAATAAAAGCTGGTTAAAATCAACCCCTTTTCGTTGCAGGGGGTGTCAAATTAATTCTTTATCGTCAGAAATATTATAAACTTAATTTTTCTTTCCTTCTAGGACTAAAAATTAACCAATGATGTACTCTCACTTGTCCCAAAAACAAAATTGAGGTCAACATTTACAAAGAAGAACGGCACAATTATTACTAGCAGCCCCTGATTTGTTATCAATGGAGTACAATGACTTTTTTTTTCCAAAAAATAAAAGCTGGTATGAATGAACAGGCCAAAAACATTAAATTAGCAATTAACTGCCAACCACAACCTTGAAATCTTGGGAAACTGTCACTGGCATTCTTAATTCTACCAAAATATTTTGGCACATCTTTCGTTTGATTCTGCATCAATGAGTTTTTAACATGTTGGATTCATCTTAAACCCACAGATATCAGAAACTGAAAGGAAAAAAAAAAACACTAAGCTCAAGTTATATATATATATATATATATATATATATATATTAAAACGATTAATCTCTAAAGTAAAAACACGTGGATTGTTTATATATTAATAGATCTAAATATTAACCAATAATATTTCTCCATAAATTAGGTTTTGCCACATGCACATATAAAAGAAGAGAAGAATTCGTAGATGCTCCATTTTTTGTAAAATTAACCAAGCAACTTAACTAATTTTATTATATACTAATTTATGTTTTTTTTTCTTAATATTGACATGTGTGCAAATTACATAATAAATAGATTTCACTGAAGATTGACATTGTTTACCATAAAGCCTTGAGTTGCGAGGATCAATATAGGTATTCTGCCAAGGCCAATGTCTATATTTTATTTTTAGGATACATTAGAGAGATTGATCTAGTGAATTCAAAGCGGGATCCGTTAAAAAAAAAAATCTAATTTTTTTTTTTTTTTAGCTTTTTTCTAATTAGTTAAAATAGTTATATCAAAAGAATCTTTTTTTTTTCAACTCAAATCGACCGCTCAAATATAAATGGCATAGCACGACCCTAGCAAATAAGAGTCATCCTTATTTCATTGCATTCTTATCATTTAAAAAAATATATATATTAAGAAAGGCTAAAAAACATCTAAAATACTATCTCGTTGCTCCTCCTCTTGGAATAGATCAATTGGATCCCCTCTTAAAGGTCTAGGTAATTTTTAAAGATCATTCCCTAACTGAATAGGGTAGCTCCATGTGACATTACCATAAATGGTCTAGTATTCACCGTTAAAGGAGCTACCATAAACCGACCAACCGAAAGTTTAAAGGTGTCATTTTGTTATTAGAAATGAAATGTTTGAAATAAAAATGTAAGAATCGAATGAAAATTAGAGAATCGAAATAATATTTTTATTCTCATACCGTATTTGGATTACTAATGAAAAATCAAAATGCGAGTTTAAATTTTTTAATATTTGATTTTTTTATATAAATAAAAATAATAATTAAAAATTAATTTTATCAAACTATAACGATTGTAAAAATAATAAAAGTGGTGATGGTAGTTTGTGGTTGTGGTGGTGGCTTGTGGTGGTAGTAGTTGTGATGATGATAGTAGTAGTAGTTATGGTGATGGTGGTTATAATTGTGGTGGTGGTGATAGAAACGAGTTAATAGACAATAAATAAATAAAATATATTATTATTTAAAAAAATTATTCTCATTTTTTATTTTTATTTTCATATTTTAAATGAAAATAAAATTATCTATAATTTTTATTCTCGTTTTTACTTTTTATTTTCGTTCTCACTTTATTTCTTTCAACCAAATAATTATAATATAGAAATAAAATTTTTATTTTTATTTTCATCACTATATTCATGGTTGCCGAACAATACCAAAGGGTCGTGGACCAGTTTCCCAAATTTCACCAATTTCCTACATCGCTAAGCATATACGGCCAGCCATTCTAAGTTCTGTGCAGGACCACAGGCCTATAGAGTGGTATACTCAACACTCTTCATTCATAAAAACAGGGAACTAATATACTTCAGGTCCATGCTCTCTTCCATAATAAGAGCTAGAAGCCTAGAACTAGGCACCCTTAATTTGGAAATTGAAGCAACAGGCTACACAAAGAAGCAACTTTGATAACTTGGACTCCAAATCAACAACCACCCATTATACATATAAAGCCTCATCTATCCTTCCGTTTCCATCAGCATACATAACCACCTTAATTTTCATAAACAAACCGGACCTCATAATGTCATCCCAAGTAATTGAGTCCCATAGGGAGAATGCTCAAATTTACCATGGTGAAGCTCTCTGCAAGGAGAAATGTCGCCAACTGCTAGCGTGTCATTCTCTCCCCAACAGCCGCCTCCCACTAGACATCTTCGAGTTGGGCCATAACCCATCCTCCGGATTTCTTTGGCTGAAGCAGCAGAAAAGGAAAGAGTACAAGTTTCAGCAAATTGGAAAGACAGTCTCTTATGACCCTGAAATCACAGCATTTATTGAAAAAGGTTGGCTGAAAAATGTCACTGGCATTGCAAGTAAGGCGTTCATTTCGTTCCCCATTGCTAATATCCACATCAAAGATCCTTCTTCTGGCAAGATTGAGTCTAGAATTCCCAGTGGATTGGGTAGTTCATTCCCACTTTCAGCATTTGAGATCAAAGAGGGCAAGGATGATGACCAGAAGAATCGAAACTGATGAGCTTAGATTTGAGATACAGCAAGGAAATAAAGCAAATAGAAGGTTTCAGGATTCAAGGTAGCTAGTAGCTCTATGGAAGTAGTTCTAATAATTCTGTTTGTTATGGTCATGTTCACCGAAACCTACAAGAATGTAAGTTAATGCCACAATATTAAATTGTCCCGTATCCTAGTTGAACTTTTTGCAGGAACATCCATTTACTTTGCAGTCCAGGATTAAACCATCTTAGCATACACTCATCTTACAAAACTGCTCCCGTTTCTAGCATCTGATGGAAAATTAGATAAAATGATTCGTAAAAATGCTACTAAATATTAATAATAATAAGTAACAATATCATGCTACAAGTTATTGAATTATTAAATAACACATGTATGAATCACGTGCTGAGAAAAATAGTGCAAATGTATGTTTTCAAATTGCAACAATACATCATGATGGTAAAAAAATCTAGGAGTTTTTCTCTCCATAAGAGAAGTCTGATTCTAAAATCAACTTGAGTAGCTGCAATTGAAATTTACAGAGAATAATACTGAACAAAAGCACCAAAATTGTTGAAATCATCTTGAAATTTTGGAAATAGGTCAGAAAAACAATGAAAACATAATAGCAATAACAGATGCTGCTATTATTGGAAGAAAAAAGCTTTAAACTGACAAAATATAAAAAATTACAATAATTATTTCTATTAAAAAAAAAAAAAAAACATAAAAGTAAACAGGATATTTTGACCAGACAAAGCAATAACAAATCTATAGTAAAACTTTTAAGGAGTAATATCAATCTACACGTAGTTAAAACTTTCATTACTAATACAGAAAGTATAAATCTCAATAAAACCTTATCAAAGTGGACTTTTTAGAGATAAAAATTTGTCCTGTCTTTTTTGAGCGCCCATCAAGGTGGCTCAAGTCTACACTAATCAATTTAAAATTAAACATAAACCACTACTCTGCATAGTTATGAAGCAACTTCAATGCCAAACAACATTACTATATGCGCATCCTTCTATTTGTTATGGTCTTCCTATATCTATGTTTAAGATCAAACAACATTTTTCAAGCAGTCTATTTGGTTGCTGATACTTCAATGCAAAGCAAATTACCATATAGGAGTTGGGACATGAAGACAATGTGGGATATATAATTTTCAGTTCTTTTCATGTTTTCCTTCCATGGCCAGTAACCAAATCACACAAGAGATATTAAAGGCTTGCAAGTTGCAAGTTTATTTGCAGTGTACAAGAAACAGCAACAATTTACTATAGAAGAGTAAGTAGAATAATTGCTTGGTTGATGCACCAAATGAAGCATAAATGAATGAAACTTTAACAGCTTTGATATGCATATTCGATGAATGCCTCATTCACAGAAAAATCATAAAATCAACACAAAGTTTAATGCCAATAGATGCTTCGTCCAATATCATTATAAGAATGCAAATGCCTCTTTCCCCGTCTCTTCGATCAATAAGAGCATGAGTAATAAAGAAAAGGACAACAATGCTTTACAGCATTAAATGATATTCCAATCCAAATTTACACTGAAAACTAAATAACTAGGGAAAGTGTCATGAAGTTTAATAGAATATTGAGTTGTTGATGTTAGTGTGTTGTGGAACAGTAAGTGAGTGAAAAACAGTCTGCACAAGTTCCTCAGTAAAAATATGGTCTGTACGCCAACTAAAGCCAAAACCATGATAATGCTCTGAGGTTACTGCTATTACTTACCAGTAAAAATCTGTTCTGCAAAGTCATAGTATTTTTTGTGAAAGATCTGTCCCTAAAAAGAAGGTACATGAATCAGCAATTTACAGCACCAAAAACTTCAACAGGACCACTGCCGAGCTCTCATTAGATCATCAAAATTCCTCCATGAAACTTAACTGTGTTGTAAACTTGAGATGGACATTTAGTCAACTTCTGCAATCTAATTAAGGCCTTTTTAATACAAGGTAAACCATCAATCATGTCATCTTTCTCTGTTTCAGCACGGTTTGTAGTGGCTTTCCTCTAGCTCCAGAGTACCTACAGCAATAGCTTGAAACTTGAACTTCTTGCAGGAACATCCATCCACCTTCGTAGTGCATCATTGAACCCTCCTATTGGTATCCTAGTTCATGTTTGAAAACTGCAGCAATTTCTAGCATCAGAAGGAAAATCTGTCCCAATTATATCCTCTGTTGTCCAGCCAATGTCATCACAATATCTTCATATTTTAAGGTGCTTCTTTTCTGCTTGGATTCTCTCCCAAGGTAATCACCAAAGACAATGTGATGAAAATTTCATCCAAGCTAATCCAGACACATTGTTAGCTCTGGCAGCAATTTTGCTGGCTTCAGCACATGCTTCCATGAAGATTATGAAGATTGACAGAGTCCATTACCTTTTCAGGGAAACCTCTTAGGCCATTGCAAGAGTCCATCCTCAAAGGAGTTTAGTTTCATCACTTGAATTAATTCATTAACTTCACACCAGAATTCATAATGTCTCACACTTCTGCAGGCCATTGTTTGGTTCATTTTCACATTAGTATCTTCGAACTCCAAGAGTCTTGTAATCCCACACAATTTCAGATATCTCATCTTGAGGCAGACTCAAACCTTGATGCTTTATTGATCTATGCAAATCACAAAAGAATTTGGGATCTTGTAATCGTAGATACTCATGCAAAACCTGCTCATGATCAGGAATCCAATTCCTTGGAAATGGAGTATAATCACAGGTTGGAATCAAAGACATATGGGAGAACTGAACACCTTCAATTGCATCAACAAGTCCCATTCTCAAAAGATCAGAATATTCAGGAGCAGAATTGTTACTACTCTCTCTCAATGGCCGACTGAGATCACGTGAAGCAATCTTGTAAACCTTTGCACGTGATTTTAGTCTATACCTTGCAGCATAAAGTTTAGCCAATGAGCTACGAATCACATATGCACAAAACCCAACAACTTTTTTTCGATTGTCAGCATATCTATACCAATCTGCCATAGTCTCGAGAAACTTATTCATTTGTGCATTAGTATGGGCTTGACCTGAGTAAAGCATCGGAGTACAAGGCAATGGCTCAGGATCCTTATCACCCTTAACAAACTTAAGCCTCCTAAACTGACTCATACATTGCTGCAAACAAGCAGTAACTGAAAGTAAAGTCCCCACGCCCTTTTCACTCACAATTTTGCCTCCACTGCCTGTATAACGAAGTGTAGGATATATAACTCTGCGGCTAATTATATGATCCAAGAACTGAATTCCCCTAGTTATGTGCTCAATCTCAACTTTCGAATTATCCAGCCTGATACCAAACTTCCTCTCGCAAAACTCAATAATTTCCTTCCGAATTTGCACTGCATCTTCTCTAGGCCCTCGAATGCCAATCAAGAAATGACCCCCATATCGAACGTAATCCATTTTCCTAGTCTTCTGTTTTCCACTAGATGGTACAAACTCTGGCCAAGAAGGGTTATGACACGCATCATCGATGGAATATTTCCATATAGAATCAAGCTTATTTGGCCTGAAGAAGTCAACAATCTTCTCGTCCATCATTTGATCCAATTCATTGAGACACACATTAGCAAGCAATGGACTCAAAATCCCACAATAACCATAAGTGGGTATCTTCGCTGCCTCCTCAGGAGCAAAATCAAAGAAAGTTCTCAACCAATAAGGGTCAGGTTTTGACTCATTCTCATTCAAAATCTTCTTCTTAGTAGATTTCCTCTTTTTCTTGTTCCTCGACTGTTCACCATCACCAATATTGCCCATTTCTCGAATCCTAACCGGCGCTCCAAGCGCATTTGTTATCAAACTCAACACTCTCTTATCTCTAACAACTTTTTCAACACATCCCATTACAACATCGGCATCAACGTCGTCAAGAATATCACTCAAATCACCCCTCAAAAACCACAAATATCCAGAAAAATTACTCCTAATAGTTCTAATTACTGTGTGTGCATTCCTTCCGGGCCTAAACGCGTGGGACTTCCTCGAAAACCGTGCTTCAAAAAGAGGCTCAAGCACCATCAGAAGCACCTCCTGAACAACCCGGTCTTGGAAGCACGGATCATCAGAATCCACCATTGCCCTGAGCTTCCTCTTGGACACTAGGTTGGTAGAAGGCCCATCGTTGGGGTTGCGGAGGATTTGGTGGGCCTTGTCGTTCCATTTGAAGCGGTTGTGAACTACAGCGGTTTGAAGAGAGAGCAGGGAATGGAGAGCATGGGAGTGGAGTGCGTTTCGAGGAGGGAACTTTCCGGTGACATGAGCGCAGGAGCGTTGGTAAGCGAGGACCCAGAGGTCGAGTTTGGAGAGGAAACCAGTGAGGTTAGAGAAAGTAAAGTTTGATGGTGAAGAGAAGGATTTGACCCAGATAGAAGAGCAGATATCTATTGGGTCTTCTTTGAGGAGAGAGTATGGGTCTTGGTGAGCGGAGGAGGAAGAGAAAGAGCGAAACAACGGGTAGGAATAAATGAAGGGGAGTTGTTTGATGGTTTGTCTCAATGACATTGCTATGTATGTTTGGTTTGGTTTGGTTTGGTTTGGTTTGGCAAAGGCAAGATGGTGTTTTGGTTTATGAGTTACATGGAAGAGAGGCAGAAGGAAATGGAGATATTTAAGGAATGGGGTGGTTGTGATGGTGGTTATGGCACTGAAGGTGTTTGATTTTTGTTCTCTATGGCATTTTTCTGTGTGGTTATGTTGGAGATTTCCAAAGGAAAACTTGGCGGGCTTGGTTATTAATTCGGAGCTGTCGTTTTGACTCGCTCTTTGTTGATGTGCTACTCATTTTTTGCACGGCCATCAACGGTTTAATGGTAAAATTCATCCTTCAAACCGCTTGTTCAGGAGCGGCCCAAACGACCTTTCCAAAGTTTTTATTGCTATTTAATTCTTTTTTTTTTTTTCCCTCGTTTGGGATTAAGGTTGCTTTTTGGTCCAACAACTGGGCTTTTTTCGGGGATTTGCAGGGTTTTAAAACCTATATTTTGTTCAGTATTGGGTTTTACATCGGTGTAGATTCGAGAACAAGAGAGGCTGCTGCTGTAGAACTTTCAGGACCTGCTATTGTTGGGTTAACCATTATTAATTTTTTAAATCAATTTTCATTATTAAAAAAAAAAGAATTGAAATGTTTAAACCATATCACTTAAACATTTCACTTAACTGTCAGAATTTTAATTATGAAAAACGAAAAAAAAAATTATTCATAAATAATGATGTAAACATTTAAGCTAATTGCCAAAGTTTTAAATGATATCGTCTGAATATTTCAATTAATTGTCAGAATTTTAATTGTCAAAAACAAAAAAAAAACATTTATTCATAAATTATCGTTAAAATATTTCAGTTAACCATCAAAGTTTTAATCATTAAAAACAAAAAAAATATTTATAAATTAATAATTTAAAATCTAAATAATTTAAATTGATAATATAATCTTTAATTTATTAAGTTTGTAATAATTTGAGGATAAATTTGGCTATTAAATTATCCATCAACAATATTTTTAAAGACGAATAAAACCAACCGAAAAAAAAAAACATACAAACAAATAAATGCATTACTAATTTGATTGCACAATCAATTAATTACTAAAAAAACTAAAAGATCCGATGAGTTTATTATTTTTTTACTGTTCACTTACCCTCAATTTCACTCGTGGACAAAGACTCATTTCTACTATTCTTATGCCTTAGCCATTGATTTTCCATATTCTTCGTTTATGGCCGTTCTATTTGTTGATTTTGTGTATTCTCTCAACTCTTTTTCTTTTGCTTTGGTAATTATTTATCTATTACTCTTGCATTTTATCTTTATTTTCTTTTTTGCCTTTCTCTTTCATCATTTTTTATTTCTTCCGTGAAAGAGCATTTAATGCTCTTGTTATTTTATTCATTATTTTTTTCAATCCTTTGTGGAAGAGCATTTAATGCTCATGTTTGTTGCCATCTTTCTTTTTAATTTTCTTTGTCAAATAATTTAATGTCGTTAAGAAATAATGAATGTCAATCATCATGTTCATTCACTTTTCATATCCCAATTACTCATGATTATTAATATGATTCAATTCATCATTCAATATAAGAAATTGAAAGGGTGATGCAATTGATTATTCATAGTCTCTTCCAATTCTCTCCTCGATTTTGAAGCCTATAAATAGGCTTGATTTGTTCATTAGTTGGTGTACAAGTTTCTTAGAGAGAATAAGAGAAACTTTGAAGTTCTTATCACTCATATTCACATTATAGTGATTTCATTTTCTTGTCATCCTTTTCTTCAATTCTCCTATCATTTCTATTTATTTTATAACACGTTATCGATACAAAGCTCTAACCAATCGAGACAATAGACCATGAGGTATGTATCTACCAAAAGATTTAATCCATTGTTTCAACAATTGAATTTCTTCTACACAAGTGCTCCACGAAAAGATCTAAATTATTTAGATCATTAAGAGGTATGTATCTAATTTATTTATGTATTTTAAATATATTAATACATGAAATATATATTTGAAAAACTTAAATGATCTACTAATGATCTACTATATGTTATTTGAAAAGATTTAATTTTATTATTATATTTGTTCTTATTTTATAATATTATTATTATATATTGTATTATAGAATTTTTATCATATCAAACCTCATAAACTTGATTTGGTGACTCTTGATATTTTGAATAAGAATTATTGATTATAAGTGCTTGATTTTGAAAAATATTCTCTACTTTTTATGTCTTGGATATGCTCATGCAGTAGCATATCGAGAAAAAGAGTTTAAGAAATATTTTGGATCGATTTTATACTTGTTAGTGGCTAAATAAAATGAAAAAGAATAAATCTCATCCAATTGGATCTACTCCATTTCTCGAAGTGAATGTGACAATTTATAATAATTTTAGACATGGATGAGATGTGGCCATAGCCATGAATATGGTCGAAATAATTATGATTATAATCGTAATGACCATAATATCACATTTCACCACCGAGTAGTGGATAACTATGAAAAAAAGGAATAAAAATAGATAAAGTCGGTATTCGAAAAATAAATATTATAGATGTTGAATTGATGAATATTGATCGTGTACACGTTGTACACCAAAGCACCTCATTAAGCCTTGTCAAGCCTTATTGAAAAATAAAGAGTAAAATATGAAGACCACTTTTATATATCAAAGTAATAGTAATTAAAATTAATTACTTGTTAGTTTTTCTATTTATAAATAAAATATTTTATATTTCTTATAATTTATGACGTATATTTATGGTTATAAATTTATTTTACTATTTATTTATTTATTTGTGTTTATGAGGAATATATTGATTTATTTATTTTGTATTGATTTATTTGATTATTTATTTTATGTTAATATTATATATGATAATATCAATCTAATAGAAAGCTCTAGAAGAGCGACTATATTATTATCTAAAGAGATAGATTTTGAAAGCTCTAGAAGAGCGATTATATCATGACTTGAAGAGATAAATTTTTGAAGCTCTAGAAGAGTGAATAAATTATTACTTGAAGAGAAAATTTTTAAAGGCTCTAGAAGAGTCGATATATTATTACTTGAAGTGACTAATTTAAAGGCTCCGGAAGAGCAAATATGTTATTATCCGAAAGGATAAATTTATTATGAATGATGTACTATTCTCTTCAAAGTCTCATAGAAATTTATTGAGTTTCAAAGATATTCATCTAAATTGATATCATATCAAGATAGCAAATGTGAATTCTTATATGTTATAATCATTATATCGGGTAGAAAATATCTAGTAAAAAATTTATTCGTTTTCTCTTCTAGTCTTTGTTACAAACATTGAAATGATTGAAACCAATAATATAGTAAACCAAAAGTTTACAAATTCAAATACTTTTATTATGTGACATGACCAGTTGTGCTATCTTGGGTCTTTTATAATGCAAAAAATTATTTATACGAATATCTATTGAAGAGCCGAAGATTCTTCAATTTAATGAACTTTCATGTTCCGCATGTTACCAAGGCAAATTGATGATTAAGCCATCATCAAGTAAAATTGAGATTGAATCTCCAGTATTTTAGAATGTATTCAAGGTGATATATGTGGATCAATTCATCCACCATGTGGACCATTTAAATATTTTATGATTTTGATAATGCATCCATAAGATGATCACGTATATACTTATTATCTACTTGAAACTCGACGTTTTTGAGATTACTAGCAAATAATTTGATTTCGAGCATAATTTTCAAATTATGCCATTAAAACAAGTCACCTTGATAATGCTAATGAATTTATTTCTCAAGCATTAAATTATTATTGATTGGCTATTAAAATAAAGGTTGAACATCTTGTTGCTCATGTTCATACTCAAAAAGGTTTAGCAAAATCATTTATCAAAAGGCTCGAATTAATAACTAAATCGTTATTTAAAAATAAAACTCCCTGTTTATGTTTGGGGACATACAATCTTACATGCGAGCAGCATTTATTCGCATATAACTCATAAGTTATCGAAATTTTCTCCTCTTCGATTGATTTATGGTCATGAGCTAAATATTTCTTATTTAAGATTTTTTTTGTGTCATAATGTTTATCCGTTAGTGCTCCTCCATAATGAAATAAAATTAGCACTTAAAAAAGAATGAGAATATATGAATCCTATTCAATAATTCAATCTCTTGATTCATGAACAAGAGAAAATTTTTACGACTCGATTTATTGATTCGTCATTTTCATGAAATAGTTTTTTCAACATTAGGGGGAGAGAATAAAAAAAATAAGCGAGTTGAAAATGTTGAAAAAAAATTGCATGAAGTACTCTATCTTATATCACCTTGATTCTTGTAAAAGATAATGTGAACTAAAAGTTCAAAAGATAATTCATTTACATGGTATTACAAACCAACTGTTAGATGCATTCTCAAATCCTAAATGAGTAACCGTAATGCATGTACCCGTTGAGAATGCTCTTATTAGAATTGATGTCCCGGAAGGACGATCTATTAATGTTATAGCTAATGAATTTAAAGCATGCCCGAAGCGTGGAAGACTAGTCGATTTTAAAGATAAAAATCCCTAAAAGCAAAGGGCAAGATGAAAATATTTCACAAATAGTCCAATATATTTCGATAATAGGCTTCAGAAAAAGTCCAAATACTTGAGAAAAATCAAGAGATTTTGATAAATTATATCAATGCGGGGAGAAAATAGGACGGAAAAGAAACATCTATTGATAAGATTTTTACATATAATATTACAATTGATATTATGAATAAAAATAAGAATCCTAAGTCTAAATTATTGAAGAATATTGACATAAAGATGATTGACTTAAATGAAAAGAGCAATCCGAAAGAATTATGTTCTCTTATAAAATAGTAGTTTTTTGAACTCATAGTTAAAACACTCGAAAATGTTAAGTCTGGTGGGATACAAATAAGTATTTATGCAAACACTAAATAAGAAAGATGAGATTATAAGATACAAAGCAAAACTTTTAACGGAAAAGTTTTCGTAAAGAATTGACATTGACTATGAGGAGACATATTCTCCTATAGTGGATGCAATTATCTTTTGTTATCTCATTAGCCTGAAAAAATATATGAAAAACATTCATATGCATGCATTTAATGAATGTGATCATAGTTTATTTGTTAATTTGAAATGATATCGGTATGAAAGTCTTAGAAGAACTTAACATGCCGAAGCATGTAATACATATTCTCGAGAAAAGAATTCAATTAAATTATAGAGATCTCTATTAGGATTATTAGTATTTATTTTATTATTTTAGTTTTTAAAAATTCAATTTATATTATATTTTTTATTTTTTATTTTTTATATCTACTTTTTATTACTAACCCGTGTGCATGTGATATAATCACTTCAATAATTATTAAAAGAAAGTTATAAGAAATAATCCTATTTGTTCATATGTTTTTATTTGAAAAGAGGTTTGTTTTATATGTTGATAACTTAAATATTATTAGAACTCCCGAAGAGATTTCAAGTGTCATAAGTTACCTAAAAAGAGAATTTGATGTGAATATTTTAGGAAAACAAAATGTTATCTCGACCTACGAGTTCGAGCACTCGGAGAATGAAATTTTCATTTATCGGCCAATTTATATAGAAAAAGGTTCTACAATGATTCTATATAAAGATCATTCATTGACTAGCCCGATGATAGTTCATTCTCTTGATATCCAAAAAGACCCTTTTCGACCTCGAGAAGATAACGAAGAACTACTTGGTCCCGAAGTATCATATTTTAGTGCCACTCGGTGCATTGATGTATCTTGCTAATAATATCCGACTCGATATAGTCTTTTTTATAAATTTATTAGCAAGTCATAGTTCCGTTTCAATATAGAGACATTGAAATAAAGTTAAATATATACTACGTTATCTTCGAGGAATAATTGATATGGGCTTATATTACTCCAATAAATCAAAGATAAGATTAATTGGTTAACGGATGTAGGTTATTTATCTAATCTATACAAAGCTCGATCACAACTGGTTATATATTTATATATGGAGATATAACTATATCTTGACATTCTATGAAGCAAACTACGAGCTACCACATTTTCAAATCATGCGAAATATCAATTTACGAGGCAAGTCAAGAATGTGTTTGGCTAAGATCAATGATCCATCATATACGAGAGATATGCGGTTTATCTATCGGTAAAAGAAGTTTCAACAATATCATATGAGGATAATGCTGCTTGCATAGTTCCATTAAAGGAAGAATACATCAAAGTGACAATCCGACAAATTTTTTCATTAAGGTGTTACCTACCACAACTTTTGAGAAGATGATTCATAAGATTGGAATACATTGTCTTAGAAATCTTAAATAATGCCTCAACAGGGGAGATCAAAATGGGGATCAATGTGTGCAATGAATATTATACTCTTTTTCCTTCACTAGAATTTTTTTCCCACTCGGGTTTTTTCCTAGTAAGGTTTTAATGAGGCATGTTCCTTGTATAATGGACATTCGAAGGGGAGTGTTAAGAAATAATGAATGTCCATCATCATGTTCATCCACTTTTCATATCCCCACTACTCATGATTATTAATATGATTCAATTCATCATTCAATATGAGAAATTGAAAGGATGATGCAATTGATTATTCATAGTCTCTTTCAATTCTCTCCTCAATTTTAAAGCCTATAAATAGGCTTGATTTGTTCATTAGTTGGTGTACAAGTTTCTTAGAGAGAATAAGAGAAATTTTGAAGTTCTTATCACTCATATTCACATTAAAATGATTTCATTTTCTTGTCATCATTTTCTTCAATTCTCCTATCATTTCTATTTATTTTATAACAAATGCTTCTCTTTTTCTTGTTTGTTTCTTTAAAAAAAAAAATCATTCATGCTATTCTCTAATCAATATATACTATAAATATTTTATCTAGCACACGCATGGAAACCCAAAAAAAAAAAAAAAAAAAAACCCCTAGGAAACATAGCTTGGCAAAGAATGAGTATTAAAATAGGAAACATGGCACGCAATGAGGATTAATTTGGGCTGAATTTACATAATACATATTAAATTAAATAATTTTTCTACAATTAATGTTAATTAATTTTTATTTTACACGTATGTTTTAAAATTATTTAAAATATTAAAATATATTATATAATACACATATTCGTGGCAACGAGTTAGTATTGAGCTAATTGTAAAGAAAACTAAAAAGCCGAGGTGTGTGAACAATGATCACTTCATTTATTATACACCACCTCTTTTGGTTTGATTCTCTCTTTTTTTTTTTTCTAGGTTGAACAACGGCTAAGGCCTAACCCGCAAGCCTACACTAGCAAGCCCAAGCATGCGGGCCTATCCCGGCAGCGACAAGCCAACCAAGCGCTAGCCTAGCCTTCTTTCTTTATATATATTATCATGAAATTAGTTGTAAAAAGTATAGAAAATAAACGTTATTTTTTTTAGTTTTACGTATAGTTTGAAGATGATAGAATATATATAATATTTTTTAAGATTTTAGTTTGAACATATATAATCGATTATATTACACTTATTGTTTAAATTTATTTTTTCAATTATTTGTTTCTTATTAAAATTCTCATCAAATTAATTTTTTGATATAATTTTATTTCCTAATAAATTAGGTTTTTTAATATATGAATTTTGAAATAAAATTTTTGAACGTTGGTGTTTTATTTTTAAAAAATATATTATTATAATTTATAAATTTTGATTATATATATATATATATATATATATATATATATAGAGAGAGAGAGAGAGAGAGAGAGAGAGAGAGAGAAGTATACTTTAGATAGTTTGACGTAATTTTTTTAAAAAATAACAATCAATTAAAAAAATTCACAAACTTTATTTGCGTTTTTATATATATTTATTCGAATTTATCGAACCAATTTTGTTGTAGTTTTTATTTTACTCTATTAACTTCAATATATTTCATACAATTTAGGTGAATTGCTTTATATATTTTTCTATTTATTCTACATACTCTAAATCTGCTATATATATAGTTTTGTTAGAAATTAACTATATATCTACACACATAATATCAATTATTTGTTATTTATTTTTTCATATTCTAATTTTTTTTAAAATAAAATCAGTTAGTTAATGTTTTGAAAGAACTTGCTAATTATTCAAATATAATTTTTTATACTAATATTATTAAATATTTTGTTAATAAATATATATAAATCAAATGATTATGCTCAATATATAGATTCGACGTACATTAATTATCGAAATAAAACTTCTATTTGCACTCGTATCATATGAATTGTTAACCCTACATATGTAACAATTATTTGATCTGCAGCATAATGCGAGTATCTAACTAGTATATACTACAATTACTTACGGTAAAAAATGAGTGAAGTTTCACACTTGCTAGAGCTAAATTTTCTATTAATAAAATTTTTTAAACGAGATACCATTAGCTTTTTCCAAGGAAAAAAAAAAAAAGGTGTATCCTTTCATTTTAGTCTCTTTCTTAATAAATCAAAATTACCATATGTTAGTAATTAGTTCAATAAGATTTTCTGTTTGTAAAATTGGCTTAATTAGTAGTCAATAGTTAACTATCATCCAATTACTCTATTAATTAGATTTGACTGGCAGGTGACTAAAAAAATCCGTCACCGAATCCTTAAAATTGTTTATGTGATGTGATCGATCTGTCACTTTTTTTTTATTACTATTATTAAATTATGAGATGCAATCACTTTTATTCTAAAATATAAATCCTAATTTTTTTCTTAAATTAATCATAAAAATTTCTAAGTTTTTATCAAATCACGGCATGACTATAATCTATACCATATTTGAAAAGTCTTTTCACTTCTCATGGCATCATTAATTTAGACATACGAGTTCAATTTTTCTTTTATGTAGAAACTAAATATGGCACACTCCACGCTGTGTAGTGTGTTTTTATTTATGATAATTCTAAGAATACTTAAATGTTTTATAAAATCCTTTCAATAAGTGATATAACATTTGCTATTCTTAAAAGTTTTTAAATAATAAAATTCATGTATTTTATTTCCTTATTCTTTATATAATAAAATTTTATCGGAATATATTTTGTAATTATTTTTATTGGTTTCATTAACTTCAATATAGTCCTTACAAATTATTTTTTTCAAATACATTGCAATTTATGCAGCACACTATGACCCATTAAGTAAGAACATAATATATATATATATATATATATATATAAAAATTGAGATAACTGATTTTATTGAAAATTATCTATCCATCTCCACACATAACACCAAAAATTTACATTTAATTTTTTAAAAATATTCAAAAAAAATTACTTTAAAATAAATAAACTAAATCATCAATTGAATAATTAAATTCAAGTATTTTATTTCCTTATTCTTTGTATAATAAAATTTTATCGAAATGAATTATATAGTTATTTTTATTCTACTTTATTAACTTCAATATATTCCTTACAAATTATTTTTTAAAATACTTTATGATTTATGTTTCACACTCTAATCCACTGAGTATCATTATGATGTATAAAAAATTTGGAATCGTTTCTTTTATTGAAAATTAACTATGCATCTATACACATAACACTAATAATTTGCATTTAATTATGTTCAACTATTATAAAATTATTTTTTTAAATAAATAAATTAAAATAATATTTTAGAAGAGCCATCTAATAATTTATATGCATCTTTTTTATACTAATATTATTTATTTATTTATTTATTATTATTATTATTCTAATAATCAAATGTATATATTTTCAAAAACATAAAAAGATTCATTTGTTCATTTTTATATAATTTTTATATTAATTTTTTTTATTCGATGCAATCTTATGAAAACAAGGATTAAGAAGTTTTTCTTTTAATTTTTAATTTACATTATTGTAGATTTTTATTTAAGAATTAATGAATAGAAAAAAACAAATCGTGTTTTTTAACAACAAAAAATATGAAAAACATTAATAATAATAATAAAATACAAAAAATTGGTTAACAAATTATAAAATTAGATGATTTTTTTTCTTCAATTCAATATATTTAATACATGCCATCAAACTACACTAATTTTTTAAATTTATTTTATAAGTTTTGTATGACTCGTAACATGGTGTTGCTAACCATCTAGTTGAATCTAAAATATTTTTAAAATAGTTGTTTAGCCTCGCGTTATGGATGTCTCCTTTGGTTTATTGTATATTCAAACGAAGCAACTAATTTTTATTTTATTTATGTACTAAAAAATATATTTTTAACTTTCACACTAAAAAGAATTCAATTAGAATTTTAAATGCATTTCAATCAAGAAATATTTTTATGCAATTGTATTTTGAATTAAATAATTGAACCCACCAAAAATTCGTCCAATAGCTAATCTTGAGAGAATATTGTATAAAAAAAATCAATTATTCTGAACAAAAATCCTAGAATCCAAGTTGCTACTAACTCTTGCATAAACCCGCATGAAAAAAAAAGTTAATCTTTCCAAAAATAAGAAAGAGGAAAAATTAAAATAGTTACTTTTAATCTCATTGCGTGAGTGCACGAGTACATCTCAATGATTTTTCATTCTTCTTTTCCAAGCCAACAAAAAATACCATTCATATCATAGTTAATTCTTGATTAAATTAGAAGGGGTCAATTAAAGAAAAAAAAATAAAATGAAAATAGCAGAAAGAGATGGTCAAAGAAAAAAAAAACACAAGGAAGAACCGTTTATGAGTTTGGATCAAATGTTCGGATGGAGACAAGCTAGAGCTTAATCAACAAAGTGAAAATTTGTGAGATATCCAAAAAAAAAAAGAAATAGATATTAATTTTCCTATCACTAGAACAAAGTGTTGTTCGTGACTAGGCATACCTGTATCTTTTAAAAAGGAATTCATTAATGCTAAAAACGAGTAAGAGGAAGGTCTGAACTCAATAAGATTCGAGTAGACTTACAAATTGATACTATACTAATGGAACCCCAAGTAGAACGGTTACAAACTATTGTAACTACCCCATAAATAAATACACAAGAACTTTATAAGTCTAAAACGAGTTCATCAAGAGTAAAAAAGATATGATTTTCTTTTCTTAATACATGGTGCTTTGTACCCTAAAGAGGATGACGAAGCTAATATCTATAAAGTGGCGATATTAGACATTGACTCCTAGAAATGGCAAATGAATAAGGATATGTAGATGACACACCTTGATGTTTTTATCACTAAAAAGTATACAAATAAGATTTGCGATTGCAAAGATCCATTTATGGACTTGAGCATGCCTTTAGAATTTAGAATCAATGTTTTAATAAAATAATCAAAGGGTTTGACCCTTGTGTATGCTAAATGTTAATGTGAGCTTACTAGTCTTGGTTATTCTATATGAAGACAAACAAATTACTTCTCCACTATAACATTATCATGTTGCAATCTATAAAAGATTGGATATTCAAGAATTTCTCCATGTATGACATAGAAAAGTAGCTTACATTTTAGGGGTGAAGATCTTTAGAGATATATCATATAGAATGTAAGGGCTCTCTTAAGGCGAGTACATTGACACGATACTAAAAGCTTTTGTATGGAAGAATCAAAGAAATGATTTCTTTCAATGTCACATAACTTGATGGCCGACCATCAAAGATCTATAGCGCCGGTTAAGGAACCAAGGTCTCATCGATTATCTAAGCATGTACTACAACGCTATCACTTAATTAGAAAGATTATCAATTATGAAAATATAAGGATAAAAAGGTCTACACTAATGACAACATAGATGATCCCTTGACTAAGCCTCTATCATAGCTGAAACAAGAGACCCTTGTTCAATTATCGAGTATAAGGGACATGGTTAGTTGGCTTTAGTTGAAGTGAGAGATTGTCGGTGTAGGTGCCCAAGATCCAATCTTATTTGGATAATTTAAATTATTATAATATTACATTTTTTATTTAATTAATAAAAGAAGTCTTTCTATTTATTTTTGTCATTTATATTTTAATAAAATTAAATAAAAGTTCACATGATATGCATTGTATCAATAATTGATCGAATGATATGGGAAAAATATTAATGCACTTAAACGATATCATTAAATATCTCAAGTTATAGCATTGTCAAGAATGGACATTGATTATATACGAGTGAGACTTGTGAGTGTTATACTTATGTTATAAGATAGCGAGTAGGAGATCTCACACCTATTACCATCATGATGCCAAAGGAAGCACTTAAGTGATTAATGTTATAAACACATCATTAGACGTGATTTGGTTTAATCTATGAAAATATCATACGAGATGGGTACAAATGATCCTTCGACTTAAGGTTAACATGGTTATCTTATTAGAAGATTTATATACTTTGACACTTATTTCGATAGGCTTAGTCAAGAGCTGCATATGGGCGATTCATTGGGTGTACTAGGGATTTAATAGAGATAGGTGGATGACTAAGATAGGACATGTCATTCCTTATATGCTAAAGGAGTTGTCACATTGCATTCAATAAATGTCCGCTCAAGGAATTTGTGACCATGGTGGGAGTATACCAATAGAGCATAGTTGGTTTACTCTAGAGCTAAGACATTTGAGAATATAAGAAAACTTATGTGATCATAATTGAATAGACTATAAACCAAGTTTGAGATCACACTCGTGATAAATTGACATGAGGACTAAATTGTATGGTAACCATGCTAGTGAAAGGTAATTATGGATTAATTAATCCTCCTAAAGGATTAGATAGTCATGATGCCTTACTAGATGCCAATCTTGATTTATGCATCAAGAGATAAAAAATGTGTCTTTTATTCTTGATACATTCTCAATATATCTAAGAGCTTATTGAGTTACACTCATAAGTTTAAGTATTCATATAATACAAGAGAAGCAAAGATTTTGGAAAATGTTTCTAAAAATAAAAAGTTTCCCATTTTGAAAAATTTTTCCTACTTTAGAAAGTTTCTTGTTTTGAAAATTTTTTTCTAAAATCGAAAATTTTTTATTTTAAAAATCATTTTTATAATTTGAAAGTCAATTTTAAATTTAAAAGTCAATTACCAAAAAGAAAAATTAGTTCCTAATTTAGATTTAAGGGTAATTTGAAAATTATTTCCTAATATGAGCTCTACTAAAATACTTGACCCAATTTATTTGGATGGTTCAAATTAATTAGGCTAAAAGAGTTTGAACTAACGAGGCTTACTTTAAAAATCTATAAGATACTTTGGTGGGAGAATAAACTTGAGCCCTGTTGGATAAGACTTTAGGTTTACAAAGATAAGATCAACCAAGCCCATACATATTGCAACTTCTTGTCCTTAGAGGACAAGGATGCTGCTTCCTATATAAATAATAGGAAGAGAAATGACAATGTGAGAAGAACCACATAAAAACATAGGGTAAAAGAAAAAGAAAAGGAGAAAGAGTGTTTCTCTTCCAACAAGCCTAAGTTGTCTTATCCCTCCTTAAAAGCCTAAGTTGCCCTAAAAAATCCTAATTTATTTCTTTAAAAAGCAAATCAACTATACTCGAAGGATTAGACCTAGCACTTTGTGATTTTTGTGACTTCCTTGTTGGGTATTTAAGCTACGTGGATTATCGACAAAGGCTGGACACTTGGATGGCTCCTTTTTACAAAGGCTAAATCTACGTTACAAGAGGTAAATATTTTACTCATGCTTTTAATTCATATATGTATGATTAGTTGATTCAACGGCTTGATCTTGAGAGTCTTAAATGAAAAAAATTATTTTATTTTATTCCACACCTCCATAAGATGGATGATAATTTAAAAAGCATTAGTAAGTTTAATGTAAAAGGACATAAAAGTTACGTAAATTATACACCTATCAATAACACTCCTCCTTGAATGTCCATTGTATAAGGAACATGCCTCGTTAAAATTTTATTAGGAAAAAACTCGGTGGGAAAAAAAATCCTAATAAAGAAAAAAAAAGTATAATATTCTTTGTATACATTAATCTCTATGTTGGACTCCCCACGTTGAAAATATCATTTAAGATCTTTAACATCAAGTCTCTCTTATGAACCATTTTCATAAAAACTATGATAGGTAATGCCTTAGTGAATAGGTCCGTTGGATTGTCACTTTGATATATTCTTCATTTAATTGAATTATGCAAGCATCATTATCTTCATAAAATTTCTTTATAGGGAGATAAACCGTATGTTTCTTGGATATATTGATCTTAGCCAAATACATTCTTGACTTGCCTCAAGAATTGTATTTCTATACGATTTCAATGTGTAACGACTATAGTTTGCTTCATAGAACTTTATGGTATAGTTGTATCATCATGTGTAAATACATAACTCATTTGTGATCAAGTTTTGTATGGATTAGCTAAATAATCTGTATCCGCATAACCAATTAGATATGACTTTGATTTATTTGAATAAAATAAATATTATATTAATTTTTTCTTAGAGATAACGTAGGAAATGTTTAATTTCATTTCAATGTCTTCATATTGAAACAGAATTATGATTGTTGGTGTAGGTGCTCAAGATCCAACCATGTATGGATTGGCTTGAGTTGATGTAATGTTGCATTACTTATCTTGATAATAGTAAAAAAGTCTTTTTATTAATTTTTTTGTTTACATGTCCAGTAGAATTAGATAGAAGTCCTTATAATATGCATTTGCAATATTGATTGATCGAAAGATGTGAGACAAACACTAATACACATAAATGATATCATTAAATATCCCAAGTCGTAGCATCGTCAAGAACGGAGATTGAAAATATACGGATAGACTTGTGAGTGCTATGCTCATGCTATATGATAACGAGTAGGAGATCTCACACCTATTGGCATGGTGATGCCAAAGCAAACACTTATGTGATTTATATTAGAGAACATATCACCTGGACTTGACTCGCTATGAGAACCTATTTGGTTTTAGTCTATGGGAATCTCATACGAGATAGGTACAAATGGTCCTTAGACTTAAAGTCATCACGGTTATCTCATTAAAGGACTTATGTACTTTGACACTTGTTTCGATGGAACCATTAATGGGTTACATGTGGGCGATTCGTTAGGTGTACTAGGAATCCAATGGAGATAGGTGTATAACTAAGATAGGACATGTCATTCCTTGTATGCTAAAGAAGTTATCACATTGCACTTCGATAAATGTCTCGCTCAAGAAATCTATAGCCATAGTAAGAGTACACTAATAAAGCATAGTTGGTTTACTCTAAGAGCTAAGACATTTGAGAATTGAAGAAAACTTGTGTGATAATAATCAAACCATACAAGACTAATAACCAAGTTTGAGATCACATTGTGACAAGTTGACATGAGGACTCGAATTGTATGGTAACCATGCTCGTGAAAGGTAATGATGGATTAACTAATCCTCCTAGAGAATTTGATAGTCATGATGCTTTACTCGAGGCCAATCTTGATTTATGTATCAAGAGATGAAAGAGGAGTCTTTTATTCTTAATATATTGCCAACATATCTAGGAGCATATTAAGTTATACACGAAGTTCAAGTATTCACATTACAAATGAGAAGCAAAGATATTGGAAAAAAATTTTCCAATTATGAAAGTTTCCTATTTTGGAATGAGTTTCCAAAATGAAAAGTTTCTTAAAATGGAAAGTTTCTTAAAATGTAAAATGAAAAAGTTTCCTAAAATCAAAGTTTCCTATTTTAAAAATAGATTTCCTAATTTGGAAGTTAGTTTCAAATTTGGAAATAAAGAACCTAAAAAGGAAAGGAGTTTCCTAATTTAGGTTAAAGATTATTTTAGAAAATTATTTCCTAATGTGGACCCCATTAAAATAATCTAAGAGTATTTATTTGGATAGTCCAAATAAATTAATTGGGCTAAAATAGTTTTGGTCCATTAGGTTTAATTAAAAGCCTTAAGATAATTTTTGTGGGAGGATAAATATCAACCTTATTGGACAAGGATGAATGTTTTAAAGATAAACATTAAGTAGTCCATAAGTAAAATAACTCCTTAACCTTGGAGGATAAGGACACAATAACCTAGAGTTTTAATAGGGACTTCGGTCACCCTTTCATTGTCTCTGGATGACAAGAAAACTCTCCTCCTATAAATAGGAGGAGAGGTGCAGTAAAAAGGTGTTAATGCATACATTAACATTTGGCCAAGCTAGAAAAAATATATAGCAAAATTTGGCCAGCCTTAATACTAAGCTAGGGCATACGGCCAAGAGAGAAAAAAGAGAAAATAGTTTTCTTCTAAACCTTAGCAAGCCATACTCTTTCCTCCTTGAATAAGGTTATCGCAAAGTTGCCCGAGATTGATTTCTAATGGAAAAACTTAATCCAAAAAGGTGAAGCTAGCACCCCTTCAATTTTGAGTGCTTCTTTGTGCATATTTGGGTCGCGTGGATCATCAATAGAGGCTGGACATTTGGATAGCTAATCAAAGAAAAGCAATTTAGATCTTCAACACAAGAGGTAGTTCTATACTTTTATCTTATTATTCATGTATGTATGATTAGTTGATTCAACGACATTATCTTGGGCCCTTAGATGGAGGAAAATTTTTATTTTTTCCGTACCTCCATAGCATGTACGATCCTTCAATGACTTGCTAATAAATTTATAAAAAACGCTATATCGAGTCAAATATTATTAGTAAGATATCTATCAATATACTAGTGGTACTATTATATAGTACTTCGGGACCAAGTAGTTTTTGGTTATCGTTTCGAGGATGAAACGATCTTTTTGGATATTAAGTGAATGAACTACCATTGGACTAGTCAATGGATGATCTTTATGTAGAATTATTATAGAAGTTTTTTGGGTTAAAGGTTCGGGATGTCCCTCTATTATTTTATTTATCTTAATCGCATCCAACTATTAATTTTTCAACAATTATGTCCCTCTACTTTAGTTTGCGCCTTAATTTTATCCCTTCGACCAACTTCTTTTGTAATTATATCAATTTTTGATGACAGACTCATAGGATGTTGACATATGGTATTTAAAAAAAATATCTAAAAAAATTTTAAAAATCCTAAAAAAAATAAATAATTCCAAAATCCCTTATTTTCTCTACCTTTTGGTATAGAAATAAATCACTAATTTCATATGTTAGTTTTTGTTTCTTTTTCTCAAATTCTGAAAAAAAAAAAATTAAAAAAATCCTAAAATGTCCCTTTTTCTATCTATTTTTTACTTTTATTCTTATGTTATGAATTTTTTTTTTTTTGGGTTTGGATTTGAAATAAATTTTCATAATAAATTTCTACAATAAATAAAATTTTTTTGCTTCTACTCTTTTTTATACATAAAAATAATTACAAAATCCTAAAATGTTCTTCTTTTTATGTGCCTTTTGCTTTTATTCTTATGTTATGAAAAAAATTTCATAATTTTTTTTTTGGGTTTGGATTTGAAATAAATTTTCATAATAAATTTTTGAAATAAATAAAAAAATTTTGGTCTCGTTCTCTCTTATACATAAAAAAAAATTCTTTTTTAGTTTGAATTTGAGAGAAAGCAAAAATAAAAAATGAAAAATTAGGGATTAAATTAATTACTTATTTCTATACATAAAGGTGGAAAAAATAGGCATTTCGAAAATTGTTTTATTTTTTCTAGAATTGTTTTTATGAAAAAAATATCTCGTGTCAAAATCCCGTGAGTTTATCATAAAAAATTGATACGAGTTATTGGAAAATTTGACGACATGAATGAAATTAAGAAGTAAATTAAGAGTAAAAGGACATGATTATTGAAAAAATTAGTAGAGAGATACAAATAAGAAAAAAATAATAATAAAAGGACATCTTGAACCTTTAACTCGAACTTTTTTTTATATATATAAATTGACTAATGAATAAAGATCTCATTCTCTAAGTGCTCGAATTGCGAGTTGAGATAAATTTTTTTTTCAAAGTATTTCATATTGAATTCTCTTTTTAAATAACTTTTGGCATTCGGAATGTCTTCGGGAGTTCCAATGATATTTAAATCATCAATATGTATAGTAATTATCATAAATCCCTTTTCGAATTTCTTTACATAAATACATGAACAAATATGATTATTTTTATAACTTCGTTTGTAATAAATATTTGTTAAGATGATTATACCACATCCATCCAGATTAGAAATAAAGAGTAGATATTGAAAATAAAATATAAAAAACATAACATAAATCAAATTTCTAAAAACTAAAGTAATAAAACAAACACTTAAATAATCCTTATAAAGATCTCTATAATTTAATTAAATTTATTTCTCAAACCGAAATGTAATAACATCTATTACAGGAGAATATGTTTCCTCATAGTCAATGCCACGTCCGTGCAAAACCTCTTATGCTATAAGTCTTGCTTTGTATCTTACAATCTCATCTTTCTTATTTCATTTCCGTATAAATACCTATTTGTATCTCATTGGCTTAACATCTTTAGGTATTTTAACTATGGGTTCAAAAACTATTCGTTCGAAAGAGAATATAATTCTACCTTGATTGCTCTTTTCATTTAGGTCAATCATTTCGCATTAATATTCTTCAATAACTTTAGGCCCGTAATCCTTATTTTTATTCAAAATATCAACTCGTAATATTATATGAAAAAATATTATCAATAAATGTTTCTTTTTATCCTATTTTCTTCATGTATTGATATAATTTATCAAAATCTCTTGATTTTTCTCAAGCATTTAAACTTCTTCTAGAAGACTATTATCGAAATATCTTAGACTATTTTATGAATATTTACATTATTTATATTTTTATTTTGATTATTTGCCTTTTTTTTTGAAATATTTTACTTAGAACTGATCGATCTTCATGTATTGATATAATTTATCAAAATCTCTTGATTTTTCTCAAGCGTTTGAACTTCTTCTAGAAGACTATTATCGAAATATCTTAGACTATTTTATGAATATTTACATTATTTATATTTTTATTTTGATTATTTGCCTTTTTTTTTTTTTGAAATTTTTTACTTAGAACTAATCGATCTTCTATGTTTTAGGCGTGCTTTAGATTCATTTGCTATAACATTGATAGATTATCCTTCTAGGAAATCAATTCTAATAAGAGCATTCTCAATGGGAACATGTATTTTAGTTACTCTTTTAGGATTTGAAAGTGCATTTGGCAATTGGTTTACAAAAACTTATAAATGAATTATCTTCTATACTTTTAGTTCACATTGTTTTGTATGAAGATCAAAATGATATAAAGATAGAGTACTCCATGTATTCTCTTTTTTCAACATTTTGAACTCGCTTATTTTGTTTATTCTCTTCCTTAATATTGGAAAAATTGTTTTATCAAAATGACAATCGGTAAATTGAGCCGTAAAAATATCTCTTATTCATGGTTCATATATTTAATTATCAACGAGGATTAAAATCTAACATATATTCTTAATCTCTTTTAAGTTTTCATTTTTAGTTTGTTGTGGAGAAGCACTATGGATATATACTACATAGTCAAAAATTCTTAAATGAAAAATATTTGGCTTATGATCACAAATAAATTAAAGAAGGGAGAATTTATGATAACTTATAGATTTGATGCGAATAAGTGTTGCTATATAACATTCCATGTCCCTAAAGATAAACATGAAATTTTTTTTTAAATAATGATTTAGATATCAATTGGAGCCTTTTGATAAATAATTTTACTAAACCTTTCTAAGTATGAACATATGCAATAAGTTGTTTAACCTTTATTCTAATAGTCAATCAATAATCAATTAATGCTTAGGATATAAATTCACCAACATTATCGAGGTGAATTGTTTTATGAAATAATCTAAAAATTGATATCCTAATTGAATTATTTGAGTCAACAACCTCGAAAACATCGGGTTTCGAGTAGATAATAAGCATACATGTGACCATCTTATAAATGCATCTATTAAAACTATAAAATATCTAAATGGTACACATGGTGGATGAATTGATCCACATATATCACTTTGAATACATCCTAAAAATGTTGAAGATTCAATCTCAATTTTACTTGGTGATGACTTAATAGTCAATTTGCCTTAAAAACAAGCAGAACATGAAAATTCATTAAATTGAAGAATCTTATGGTTCTTTAATAGATGTTTATATGAATTTTCAATAATTTTTTACATCATGAAAGGCCTAGGATAACCTAACCTCACACAATAAAAGTATTTAAATTAGTAAACTTCTAGTTTACTATACTATTTGTTTCAATCATTTAAATATTTGTAATAAAAACCAAAAGAAAAATCGGATAAATTTTTCAATACATATTTTCTATCCGATATAATAATTATAATATATAAGTATTTAATATTTTTTACATTTTTTATCTTGATATGATGTTTATTTAGATAAATATCTTTGAAACTCAACAAATTTCTATAAGACTTTAAGGAGAATAATGCATCATTTATAGTAAAATTTGTCCTTTCGGATAATAATATATTTTCCCTTCTAAAGCCTTTAAATTTTATTACTTCAAGTAATAATATATTCACTCTTCTAGAGTCTTCAAAATTTATCTCTTTAGGTAATAATATAGTCGCTCTTTTGGAGCTTTCTATTAGATTGATATTATTAGATATATATATATATATATATATATATATATATATATATATATATATATATTATAAACATAAATAAATAAATAAATTGTAAAATAAATTTACATTTATCTCTATATAATAGAAACTATAAAAAATATATAAAACATCTTATTTATAAATAGAAAAGCTAAAAAGTTATCAATTTTAATTATTATCATTTTGATATATAAAATTAGTTTCCATATTTTATTCTTTCCTTTCAATCTTGCTTAATAAAGCTCAATGAGGTGTTTCGGTGTACGACAGTGTATGCGATCAATGTCCCTTTATGCGATAACAATAATATTTATTTTTAGAATGATAGCTTAATCCACTTTTATTTTTATTTATTTATTTTATATATATATATATTTTCACTTTTGGTGGTGAGATGTACTATTGTGATCATTATATTTTATCCACATTTAGTGGCAAGGTGTATTATTGTGACTACTATAGTTTGTACACTTTTTTTGATAAGGTGTATTATTAAAATCACCATGATTATATGATAATTATTCCAACCATGATAATAGTTATGGCCACAATCATATTTATGTCCATAATTATCATAAGTTGTCATATTCACTTCGGAGAATGGAATAGAACCAGTTTGACATAATTCATGATTTTTCATCAATTGCTCGTTATTTTATTCGAAACATGAAATCAATTTAGAATATTTTTAAAATCATTTTCTCAATATTGTTATTTCAGGAGTATATTTGAGGCATGAAAAATAGAGAATATTTTCTTAGAATCAAGCACTCATAATCAATAATTTTTATTCAAAATATCAAGGGTCACAAAATCAATTTTATAAGGTTTGATATGATAAACTTTCTATAATGCGATATATAATAATAATGTTAGAAAATAAGAATAAAAATAATAATAAAATCAAAGCTTTTCAAAAAATATACATTAGACCATTAGATTCTATATATTAAATCATTCAAGTTTTTTGAACATATACTTTACGTATCACTAGATTTAAACTAAAGGATAAATTAGATACATACCTCTTGATAATTTAGATCTTTTGGTAGAGCATGTGTATAGAAAAAATCCAATATTTGAAATAAATTATTAAGTTTTTTAGTAGATACATACCTCATGGTCTATTATCTTAATTGGTTAGAGTTTCTTACCGATAATGTGTTATAAAAGAAATGGGTTTACCACATAATTAATCCCCGTATAGTTCTAATTTTTTTTTATCGAGACCCTCTAATATTTTTTAAGTTAGATTGAAACCTTCTACTCTTAGAAATTTATTGATTGAGACCCTTTGTTTTAACATCGTTAATTATTCATCCCGTGTGATAAGTTAAAACAAATGGTAGCCAATCACACAATTACATATGGTAATGTAGGCAATTATCATGTCAGTATAAATCAAAACAAAATGAAAAAGGTTTTTAAATGATTTTGTAAATTTAAAAACAAGAGTTAAATAAAAAAAAGTGAAAAGACCTAATTAACCCAACCCATTTAATCCTAAACTAAATTAATAAATGAAATGAAAAGACATTAGATTTATCAATAAAAACCATCGTTTGAAATTCTTCTCCTTTTTGTCTTTTCCTCTTCGTCTTTCTTCCTAACAAGATTGTTTGAAATTCTTCTCCTTTTCATCTTCTCCTCTTCTTCTTCCTTCGTTTGAAATTTTTTTCCTCTTCGTCTTCCTTCCTAATAAGACCATTTGAAATTCTTCTCCTCTTTATCTTCCTTCTGATAAGATTGTTTCATCTTCTCTTTCTTTTCTCTTTCATCTTCTTATCTTCATCTTTCATCTTTTGGTTTCATCTTTTCTTTGTCCTGTTTTATCTTTTTCTTTCTCAATCCTAAGAAAAACCCTAATTGTTAAACTTGATCAATTAGTGAAGGATGATATTAGTAGTGTATTCGACTAGGCATCCTTTTTTGGCATTTTTATCTCGTTTGCACAGGGTTAATCAAGTAATAATCTCTCTTTTTTTCGTTTGTTTCATCTTTTTATTTCTCAATCCTAAAGAGAACCTTAATTATTCATCATGATCTATCGGTGAAAGATGTTATTAGTAGTGTATTTAACTTTTTAAACATCTTCATCAGCTTGTACGAGGTTAATAAGGTAAATAATTATGAAATTTTATAAAATTTTAAGTAGTCAATATTGAAAAAATATGTCATCTATCATTTTGATTGCACTTGAATGGGTTTTTATGAATATTATTGTTTATTAATTGGGTTTTGTATTCCTCACTAAAGATTTATTTATTGAATAGGTTTGGATTTTGTTTTGAATTGAATAGCTTATGGAAAACACTCGTCTTATCTTGGTTTTGTCGATTATGGATGTTGGGTTTTGAATTGAATGACTTATGAAAAACACTCGCTTTATCTTGGTTTTGTAGTTATGGATTTTGGGTTTTGAATTGAATGGCTTATGAAAAACACTGTCTTATCTTGGTTTTGTTAGTTATGGGTTTTAGGTTTTAAATTGAATGACTTATGCAAAATACTACCTTATCTTAGTTTTATCAATTATCGGTTTTATTAGTATTGTTGTTTAGTAAATTGAATGGCTTTTATATATTTGTTTATGTTTTGTCTATTTGGATACTTTCTAATTTTTGCTTTGTTTTTTTGTTTGTTTGCCTTTATGTCTCCTCAATAATAAAATCGTGTGAAATATCTAAATTAAGGCTTCATTTTAGAGTTTAATTAAAAAAAATGACTTAGTTTTTCCGTTAGTGTAAGGGAGGTTATCGAGAGAAAAAATATAGACTCGACTTAATACAATTTAACGATTATTACATATAACCGAGGAACATGGATATAAGAAATGTAAGACAAGTGTTTTATAGAGATATTAGTCCTAAATTAACTTTTGAATAGAGTCTTAAGGAAGTGAAAGATGATATTAGTTGTTTACCCGTAATAAAAATATTATGTGATGAAATTATTGTTAACTTATATTATAAGAAAAGTAAGTTAATACACCCTTTGATTGGTCATGAAAACCTAAAAGCTACATGTAGTAAGCTTGGAATCATTGAACATAGGCAGTGGGTTGGTAAGCTTAGTTATGAGTGGAAAGATGATGATGTAATTGAAGAAATAAATATGTCTAGTGTTATAGATAGTAATATCTATATAGGTTAGGATTCCGTTGTCATGGAGTAAGATGAATGTAGTAAAGTCCATATAGGTAGGCATGATGTCGTGAATACCGGTGAGGGTAGTAATGTCCAGCTAAGTAGGGTTAGTCGAATGTCAATAAAGAGATAGTTGTTAAGTCAAATGAGAAGCCATATGATGATGTTGAAGATGCTGAATATGGGGTGGATGTAGAGTGGGTATTTGATGATGATGAATAAAAAAAATTAGAGAAAAGGTTAAAAAGATAAAACTAGTCTCGAGTAAGGTTAATGCAACTATAGAGAGAAATGTGAAGGGAAATTTGGAGGGAAATATGGAGGGAACTACAGGTGGTAGTTGGGTAAAAATAGATAAAATAATTCCGAGGAGAGAGGGAAATTAAGAAAAGTTGGCAAAACTAGAAGCTGAATTAAATGAGGAGTATTACAATTTAGAAGAAAGGGAGGAATATATATCTAGCAATGATGAAGAACCCGGGATTACGAAGAGAATTAGATCGGTTAGGTATGACTCAATAACGGAGTTTCCTCATTTCTAGCTTTGTATATTTTTTTAAGAATAAGAAAAAGGTTAAAGCTATTGTAATTAAGTATACCATTCATAGTAGAAGAGGTTTGAAGCTTCGAAGAATGATAGTTATAGATATAGGACAATTTACAAAGATAAAAGTTGTCCTTAGAAGTTGCTAATTTCTATTAATGGGAAAAGTAAAAAATGGATGGTGAAGACCTAATGTGAGGAGCACACTTGTGATTGGTCTTTCATAAATTTTATGCTTACAGAGCATTTTATGAAACAAACTAGGAAGAACAACATTGAATAAGAAGTTGCATGAGATTATGCAAGACACTATGGTAGATTTAAAAGTATAGATTACAATTTCACAAGCCAAACATGCTAAGAACTTAATGAATCCGATGTATGCCGGAGATATGCGAATGAGTTTCGAAGGCTTGAAGATTATGCAACTAAATCGAAGAGATGTAATGTAAATAATACTACAATTCTTGAGACAAAAGAAGATGAGGAAGGTTTAAACATATTTGAAAGAATGTATGTGTGTTTTCATGCTATCAAAGAATGCTTCAAAGTTGGATATAGGCCAATTATAGGGTTAGATGGTGCTTTTTAAAAGGGTCTTTTGAAAGGAGAAATTTTATCAATTGTTAATAAGGATGTAAACAATTAGATGTATCCTTTGTGTTGGACTATTGTGAAGTGGAAAATAAAGAAAACTAGATGTGGTTTATCAGTTATTTGATGGAAGATGTTGGAATTCCATATGGTAATGGATATGGATGGATATTCACAACAAATAGGCAAAAGGTAACTAAATATGATATATTAATTTTATGAATTTTAAAGTGAGGTTTTTTTTTTGTAATACATTGTTTGTTTTGAAAAGGATTATGTGATGCTTCACATGATTTAGTTCCTAGAACGTAACATAAGTGATGTGTCAAAGACATATTTACAAAACGGTGGAAGACACACTAGAGAAGATGTTAAAAATCAATTTTAGATATGTGTTAAATCAAGCACAGTACTAGACTTGGAAGAACATCTTAAGCATCTAGGGAAGTACAACAAGGCAACATTAAAAGCCTTCATGAAAAAGTGTCCTTTAAAATGATATAAGACATACTATGAAACTCATGTTAAATCCGATGTAGTTGACAATAATATGTATGAAACTTGGAATGGTTTTATTTTAGAAGCAAGATACAAGAATATTGTCACACTATTAAAGGATATTATATAGCTTGTAGTCAAAAGAATAGTTGTTAGGAGAATGTTTATTGTTAAGTTTAACGAGAAACTTTGGCCTAGGATTTGGGAAGAGATAGAAGAATGCAAAGACCTTAGTACAAAATTTAAGGTGTTGCATAATGGTGATGATGGGTATAAGGCTATTAATATATACAATTACAATGATAAATATATAGTGCATATGGAGAAAAGATAATAGATGTGTAGGTTGTTTGAGATGATTGATTTACCATATCCACATGTGATAACTATTTATGTTGCTAGAAAGTGGTAGGTGGAGAGGTACGTTCTATATTGGTATTTAAGAGATATGCTTGTCAATGTATATAAGAATTCTATCGAACCTATCAATGGTGAGAAATATTGGCTTAGGATAGATAAATAAGAGGTTATGGCTCCCGATATTGTCAAACTGTCTAGGAGGAAAAAAAAGAAAAGAATCTTAGAATCATGAAAATCATTGAATGGAATTAACATGTCCAAAAAAGGAAGGATGATGACTTGTAAAATATGCTTCAAGAAAGGACATAATAGATTGACATGTCCTAATAATCCTAAAAAGAAAAAGGTGAATATCTTCTATTTTAGTTGTATTTATAGGTTTTATCCATCTCATATACTATGGTAGAGTTGATTCAATCTTGTTCATAGGATGTTGATGGTGCTTTTGGTTCTAGATTAGCACCTTTTGGGCCAACATTGTTGTGGTTAAACATGGTTTTATTGAAAATGCTTCCAACTTTAGTTTTGTTGTAGTTGAACCAGCTTTAATACGTCATGTAAAAATTCTTGGATGTTTTAAATTATTTGATTTGTTGTTGTGTTTGTTTATATTTATAATCTTATGTGAAATCTTTTTTGTATTTAAGGGAAGGAAAAATTAAAAGTTGCAGTTGCATCTTCTCATAAGAGAAAAAAATGATGTTACTATCAATATGAACGAAGAAAAAGTTGATGAAAGTGGTGGTCCAACTTTGAGGAGTAGTAAGGGTAAGAAGAAGGCTAATGATGCCACCGCAACAAAGTAGAAAACTCGTTACAACAAAGTAGAAGGCTGCTGCAACAAAGAAGAAACCAAATTCGAGATGTTGTCAAAGTTAAGAGATTTATAGCATCATGGATTATAAAACAAAGTGGTGCTGCTAGTGGTTCCAAAACAAATAAAAGTGGTCCAAAAGAAATTAATTTTTTGAGAAATTTTGTTAAAACTTGATTAATTCTCTATAAGGAATACTATTGAAGACTAATTGATGTTTTGAGGAATTTTGTTAAAATAATTGATATCTAATCTTGTTATTGAGGTATCTTCGGTAGTTATGCATTTGAATTTGGAAAAAAACATGTTGTAAAATTAGATTTACTTGAGAGAAAATGAATTTTTATGTTACAATAGGATGCAACTATAAGAATTAACTTGTCGACAAATGCTAGCATTTAGCAACCCATAAATGCATTTGTAGGTTAACTTCATTCTAGAAAAGCGATTATCTCATATCTTTTTGTAGTTAAATGTTTTTGTTCTAAAGATTTACCTATAACCAACAAGAACAAGTGGTTTCATGCCCGAATCCGTTGTAAGCTTTGTTGTAATAGTCATGCTTGCAAAGCTAGATTGGATAATAACTACGACCAAGAATGGTAAAACATCACCCATATCTATTACTTATATAATTCTTGATTTTCTTTAAGAATATTACTACTAAGTTAGTGATGATACTTTATATAAAGAGGGAGAGAGAGAGAGAGAGAGAGAGAGTTATTATTTTTGAGCAAAAAGTGAAAAGAAATAATCAATGAAGGAGAAGTATTTATGTGCATGAGAAAAAGAGAGAAACGGTTTAAGATTTTCTTGCAAAAACCTATGCTTTTGCATAAACAATATAAACGGTTCGGTTTGTCTTGAGCTATAGCTAATTATTGCCATTACGTCCCATAAGCCTCAAGCCAAATTGCATTTTGCAATAACTTACTATAATAACTTGAAGCATGTTATTTGGGTTATTAATAACAAATTTACACAATTGTCAAACTCCTTTTCAAACTCACATCATTACAACCATAATGGCAAATATCATATAAATAAATATATGTTAATTTGCATTCACAAAAACAAAAGGCATTCCTTTTGCAATAACTTGTTGCAATAACTTGAATCATATTAGTTGGGTTATCAATAACAAATTTACACAAATTATCAAACTCCTTTCAAACCCATAGCATTACAACCATAATGACAAATATCATATAAATAAATTTAAGTAAAAGACATATTCTATTTTTAAAAGACATATTCTATTTTTAAACAACATTAAATCACCACACATTAACTTCAAGTCTACAATCTCCAAGTAGTAGCAACTCTTTCTCCTCTCTCTCTCTTTTTTTTATTTTTATTTTTATTGTAAGCATTATTCCTAACTTTGACGAGTCTCCATTTCAATCAATAATTCCTCATTCTTGTTTTTGATACATGAATTCTCATTTTTTTTAACTTAGAAATCACCTCATTCAATCTTAAATTCTTTGAAACCAACCTACAATTCATTGCATGTATTTGTTTTTTCAATTTCGCAATCCCAAAATAATCTCTTTCGATATGCAATCTAAATCATTCTTAAACCACACTTTAAATTTATAGCTAACATCTTTCGTTCCTTTTTGCATTGAATTGCAATGGGTAAACATTAAATCTAACACTTGGGTGTTTATCACTTTAAGACAATACCTTCACTGTTTCCATCCCACATAAACATATAATCGATGGTTCTTCATAATATGACTCGTAATTTTTTATCATCAAGTGCACATATTGACGAGTTGTGATACATCTAAATATTTAGACGAGGGAGATGATGTGGATGAAGTAGCCATGTCTTCCTAGATTGCGAGAAGACACTGCAAATGACGAACAAAGGTTTCAATATAGGGATTTTAAAACTTAGGGATTTAGGATTTAGAGATTTAATAAAAGCATAATTTGTGTTGGGTTATGGATTTAGAGATTGGTTGAACAATGAAGAAGAAGAAGAAAAGACTTGGGATTTAGGGATTTTGAAACAAATCGGGGCGGATTGCGAGAATAATGGAGAAGAAGGGAAGAGTTAGAATTTAAGGATTTTGAAACAAATAAAATGAGAGAATTGGGGCAATTGGGATTGTGAGAACAATGGAGAAGAAGAGAAGAGTTGCAATTTACAAAGAAAATGAGAGAATTGAGGCGATTTTACCGGATAAATGGAGAAGAAGAGAGGGTTAGGAGTTTAGGGATTTTGATACAATGTAACGATGAAAAAGATAACGAGTTGGATGTAAAATAATATGCTAAGGGTATTTTTATCCTCTTATTTTTATAAAATAACAATTTCTTAATTTAAAATTGTTTATTTTTTTCAAATTTATAATTTTTTTCAGAATTATAATCTCACAATTGGGATCCATATGTTCACATGTTAGTTTCGATTGGCTATCATCATTTTTAAAGCACCACATATGATTTACGATTAAGGAAAGGTCTCAATCAACAAATTTGTGAGAGTAGAAGATTTTAATCAAGTCGATAATTATTAGAGGGTCTCAATAAAAAAATTGAAACTCGTATAAGGACTAATTATGGGGTAAACCTTAAAAGAAATACTAACAACAATAGAATTAGAGAGAAAAATGATGGATAAATGATTTCACTATACAAGAGATAATAACTCTAAACAATTCTCTCAATGTGTCCAAAATGTTTGTACGAGAAATTAATAAATAATCAAGCATATTTATAGACTTCAAGATTAGGAAGAGAATTATAAAAGACTATAAACCATTAAAGGTGCATAAATAATTGAATCCATTGCATTACCTTTTTAATTTCTCATTTTTAATGTGATTCTTTCATATTTAATAGTAAATTAAATCACATTAAAAATAATGAGTAGTGAGAATATGAAATGAACATTAATTATTTCATAACATTTTCTAAATTCTTTTTTGGTTTTTGGATATTCAAAAGTATACTTTAAGTGAGTTTCCCAGCCTCCACCTCCTTATATTGCTTTATATATAAATAAATAAAAGGACCTAAAGTTTTTTTGAAAAAAAAATTAAAGAGGAGAACAATTTTTTTTAACCTCTATAGATTCTTCTAAATTCCAATCAATTGTAAATCTAGTTTAGGATGGTACACCGTTCGGTAATAAACTGTGGAGTGGTGGTATCATCAAATGAATCACTTGAACATTCCAATCACCAACTGTCACTTTCTGTTTGGTTGGGACACGGCGAACGTGCCAAGTTGTGGAGAAAACGAACGATCTCCCTCCTTCCCCTCTCTTTGCTCTGCTCCTCCATTGACTTGATACCAAAGCTAGCAGCCCCATTCCATTCCCGCGAATTCAATTTTGTCATCAATTTTCCATCAAAGTTCGATTTGATCCTTCTTTTTCTGTCAACTGGATCCAAATTCTCTACTCTGCCTCTCCCTCTGCACTTAAACATCTTGAGCAGAGAAGAAAAGATCAGCAGAAGAAGAAGAAAACCCTAAATTAAAGATCAAGCATGTCGAAATCGTTACCTTATTCAATGAAAGATGTCCATTACGACAACGCCAAGTTCCGGCAACGTTCGTTCGTCAAGGTTAATGCTTCTAGTCTCTTTATTATGCTCTTCTTTTCCCTATGAATAAATATGATCAGTCCGATCCTTTTCTATTCTTTTTTCTTTTTTCTTCTTAATCAGTTTTTTCTTTTATTTTTTAAATTGTGGGATTGCCGAAGGACTAGAAGGATTTGTTTTAGGAGAAAAAATTGAGTCTGAAAAAGAAAAAACAAAAGAATTTAGAAATGAAAGCAATGCAATACAAGCTATGAAGCTTTAGTTCTGCAACTAGAGATCCGCGCAGTAGGAGTTCAACTTCTTGCTAATACTTATGTTCATATAGATCCAGTAATTTGTCTGGACATTTGATTAAGTACTTCTTCTGACTGATAATTAATATACTATGCTAACAGAGTGAGGAATTTTTAGACTGCGTTCCCATTTTCTTCTTTAACTTTCAGCAACTAAACCCCACTGCTCCTTAAATCCAATAAATCCTAACCATGGTTTCATAAAATGCCATTCTGCTGTGAGCAGAATGCTGTGTTCTTGGACTATTCCAAACAAAGCCATCACAAGATCAGTGATGCCCAACTGGACTGGCAGAGCCTGAGATCCTTCCGGGGAAGGCGGTCTAGCTGAAGTTTTTTCCTGGGATTACACAGTTTACCTATGTAAGCATGGAGATCAGGGTCAAAGGTTGGGGCTCGCATCTGGTAAAACTTACATGATCAGGTAGAATATTGTAATTCTGGTTTGTTGGAGTATTAGAAAGGCTGATATATTATCATGGTTGGTTGGTTTATTAGGAATAAAGGTTTTGTTGGGAATGTAGATTTGGATGGCACAATGAGGGTGTGATAACGTGTTTTTCAAAGGGAATGTTTGATGAAATGCTGGAGAGGTTTCTGTTTGTCGAGAATTACACCATAGAATAGAATATTGGAATGTACAAGGAGTTTGGGTTTTTTTTTTTTTTAGTTTTCTCCATTACCAAAATAACAAACAGAAAACAAGAAGGAAAAAAAGTACAAGTTTTCTGATACACAAAGGGTTTCATTGGTGATGGATATTCATCTCCAGTATTGGTTAGTTTATTGTGCAGAGACACATATCTAGAAATAAGGTGAGTTTTTGCTTAATTGCCTTGTTAATTCTAGCCCTTCTGTTCCACCTGCCCTCATGTTTAAGGAACTATATCTCGATCATTTTTGATATTTATAAAGATATCTGGAAAGAAGGTAATTTCTTGCTCTATTAACTTGCTATTTGTAGCCTTTCCCTTCTTCCAGCTCTCATGTTTAAGAGTAGATGTCCTTTGGTGAAAGCTCTTTCCTCAATGCTAGCTTAATTGGCTAACTGCTCGGTCGTAGGAATGATGTCAGCAAACTTAACTGTGGTTTAGTTTGTAACTTGTGTTACTGTCAGCAAACTTAACTGTGGTTTAGTTTGTAACTTGTGTTACTTCCTTTGCCTTTCGCCTTTTCTTTGGCTTACCATATCTTAATCCAATTCAGGATTTAAAGGAAAGTGCACTTTGGTAGTTTCAAAAAATCACCGAGTTAGTAATGTTATTTTTGTAAACGTATCGATGTATGGTTAAAACAATGGTTGTTCTGAAGAATCTATATTGTAACAGATGCAGACCATAGGGTTTCAAAAATCAGGGTGTCGAAAGGCAATGGATAGTGAGATATAGGATAGTTCTTGTAATTTTCTGTAATCCATATATTACTCATTCTCAGTAATCCATGTTGTTTTCAGAATTTTAACTATTAGATAGGCGCATTATGAATGAATAAAATTTTAAATAGTGTGCCCAAATTAAGAGTTTTTCTTTTCCCATGCTTTCTAGCATTTAAGATTCACATTTACCATTCTTATTTTTCTTTTGGATGATTAATTCATTTACATTGATATGCCTACAACTTATTATCTATTGCAGGTGATCACACGGTCCTTGCCCACCAATAATGTAAAGCATGATTGTATAAGTTTCAGTACAGGAAAATTTTTAGCATTATTAATGATCTTTGGTTTAGCATATCTTATGTTCACACATACAAGTACTCCCCATTATGTTTCCCATGGACAAGCAGAAGGAATAAAGGTGAATGAAGAAGTTAAGGCCGTTTCAGATGCTATTGGTAGCTTCAGAAGATTTTTGAGGAAACCACCAAGGCTTCCTCCTCGACTACCGCCTGATGAAAAGGGTAGCAGTGATAATCTTCCTCATGAATTTCAGAAGCTAAATACTGATTCAAAATGGATGGATAGGCAAGAAAGAGTGCAGAAGGCTTTCATCCATGCTTGGTCAGGCTATAAAAAGTATGCAATGGGCTATGATGAACTTATGCCCCTGACTCAGCAAGGAGTTGATGGATTAGGAGGTCTAGGTGCTACTGTTGTTGATGCTCTTGATACTGCCTTGATAATGGGTGCTGATGAAGTTATTTCTGAAGCGGGCTCGTGGATTGAAACACACCTTTCTGATAGGATTAGCAGGAACGGCCAAGTTAATTTATTTGAAACTACTATTCGTGTCTTGGGTGGCCTTTTAAGTGCTTATCATTTAAGTGGAGGAGAGCAATGGACAAACATGACGCATAAGGGGCCTAAACCAATTGTTTATCTTGAAACTGCTAGAAATTTGGCTGATCGACTGCTTTTAGCTTTTACTTCTAGCCCAACTTCTATTCCCTTTAGTGATGTTGTTTTGCATGATCCATCAGCACATCGAGCTCCCGATGGATTGAGTAGTACTGCAGAAGTCTCTACTGTGCAGCTTGAATTTAATTACCTCAGCACTGTTTCTGGTGATCCAAAGTACAGCATAGAAGCTATGAAGGTTTTGGAACATATGAAAAATCTTCCAAAGATTGAAGGACTGGTTCCCATATACATAAGGTATGGGCCTTGTATATAACAGATTCATCAGTACTCCTTCACTGATGTCGTTAATTAATTAATGTATTTATTTATTTCTATTCCTTCATTTTTCTCATTTCTTTATTTAATTTTGTTGGTCTTTTGGTGGTGGGTCATCAACTAGAAGCAAAATTTGTTGAATCCTTTTTTTTTCCTAAAACTGTTCATTTAATAACAATGTCGCATTTTATGGGATATGGTTGCAAATTATGATTTCATTAGAAGAAAACAAATTTCTTTTCAAAAAAGAAAGTAACGAGTCTCCTCTTTTCCCTTCCATAAAATAGAAACTCATGAAAGCAAGCCTCTACCTGCCACATGCAACTTGTTGAGATTTTTTAAACCATGACATAAATGTGGCAGCTAAATCCCCATAAAATTTTATATTTCTAGTGTTTACATCCCAAAACATTGACTTTGTAAGGTTGATATATAGTCCTCATTCACTTTAATTTTATAGGTAAATTACGATAACCTTCCTATGGTATCATAAAATTACAGTGACCATCCAAAAGTTAAAAGATATTACAAAACCCCCCTTTGTTCCCAAAATTCCCGTAATGTTTTTTAAAATTCCTTATTGTTAAGGGGGTGATTTTGAAAATATTAAGGACATTTTGGGTATAAAAGGGTATTATCGTAATATTTACTTAAACATGGATGGGATTTCTGTAAAATATTTGAACTTTTGGATTGTCTGTGTAATTTTAAATACTTCAGGTTTTTTTTTTTTTTTTTTTTTTTTTTTTTTTTCATGTGCACTACATGTTTTGCTGGATGATTGTATTTTTTTCCTCAGTGAGACAAAAATTGTCATTCAGTTTGATACTATCCCCCTACTGGTTGCAGCCCTGACTCTGGTGAATTTAGTGGAGAAAATATTAGATTGGGATCTCGTGGTGACAGCTATTATGAGTACCTAATTAAAGTATGGCTTCAGGAGGGGACCAATCGAGATGGTAATTTTAAATATCTTTATGATATGTATGAGGAAGCAATGAAGGGTGTAAGGCACCTACTTGTTCGGAAATCAATCCCCAACGGATTGGTTTTTGTTGGGGAATTACCTCACGGACCTAAAGGTTCCTTTAGCCCAAAAATGGATCACCTGGTATGTGGAGCTTTTTCTATGTACTGTTGTTGACCTAGCTGATAAATTACTAATGTGTTCTGTGCTTGCTTGATATATTTCGAAAGATGGGAGTTTGCTTCATGGAAATTACTGGTCCCACTGCAACTTCATTAAAAATCCCCAAAATTTCACTGTCAAATAATATTAGTTTTGTATGTAGCAGTTGTTTTACATGTTCTACACAACTCTCAATTTGAGGGCATACAATACTTGTACATTGTGAATTGATCCATGAAGTATTGGACGTATGCCCTGCATTATCGATATCAACTTAGTTTATCAGATTTATCTGGAAAAATGGTGCTGTTAATGCAAGGCCTGGTGTTCCCATTATGTTGGTTTGAGGTAGCTGGTAATTTACTGATGTATATATGCTTGCATATGCTTTGGATGGCTGGGACAAAATATGCCAGCATATACTATGCATGGCCAGGACATAAATTAGTCACTTTATAACAAGAAGTCTGTTAAAATCACATAAAAATCAATTGACTAGACTCTACATGTTGCTTTGCCATTGTTTTCAGGTCTTTTAGCCAATTCTAACTTGAGTTGAGGGTATGCAATATTGACATATGGTAATGTGATGCATGGATTATCGTTCTGTCTTTACTCAAAACCATGCCTGCGCTGTCAGAATCAACTTCATGTTCAAGAATAAGCTGCCCAAATATTTCAAGGCATAATATTACTAAACTATTGCTGTTCAATCTTTGTTATTGTATTCCATAAAATTAAGCAGTGTTAGTTTAAGACGATTGTTTTGTGGTCTAGTAGGACCTGGGCTTATATTTGGGAATGTATTTTTCTTTCTGTATTTTGTTCTTTGATTCATATATTTTAGATAATCTTAACACTATGATGTGTCAAATGATCTTATAGATTCCTTCAGTAGAAATGAGGTTCACAGGAATTTAGATTCTTCATCAGCTATAGGCAATTAGTTAAAAGGAAGGGATAAAAGAAGGCTATTTGTGTTCTATTTTTCTGCCGTACTCTGCAGTGGTCTACCTTGGCTTGCATAATCCTGACTTCTGGACAATGCTTGTGATGTCTGTCAATCCATGAACAATGTGTTCTTCTTTTTTGCTTTTTCTTTTTCCTTTTTCTTTTCTGATTTAGTGAATATGGGATTGCGTGCCAATCATAATGGTCATCATCATATATCTCAGTTCCAGATTGAATGTATGTCTAAGGAATGAAAGTTTCTATTGCTCTCTTTTCGTCTTGTAATGGTCATTGACGATTGAGCTTTCTACTGGCCTTTTCAGGTCTGTTTTTTGCCTGGCACACTTGCACTTGGTTCCACTAAGGGTCTTACAAAGGAGAAGGCAATGAAAGAAAATTTGCTCAATTTTGAGGACCTTGAAAATTTGAAGCTTGCAGAAGATTTAGCCAAGACATGCTTTGAGATGTATTCAGTAACTTCTACTGGGCTTGCCCCAGAAATCGCATACTTCCATACTGAGGTTGGTTGAATTTGAATGATGTCAAAGAACTATCACACCTAAAAGCTTAAGCTGTTAGGTGAAACCTCAGGATATGATTTATCTTATTCTCTAACACACCTCCTTAGATGAAAGCTCTTTGGGCTCTTTAACACACCCCCTCAATTGAAAGCTATTTGGGTTTGAAACTTGCAGAGGCTTATACTACCTTATACTTAATTAATTAGAAGAGAAAGTGAGGATGGTAGAATTCCAACTCTTGACCGTTAGCTTAGCAAGGCTCTAATACCAAGTCAAGGAACTATCACACTTAACAGCTTAAGTTGTTAAGTGAAGTCCCAGGATATGATTTATATTATTCTTCAACATCTCTCTAACATATGTGTTTCATGAAAGCAATTCACTAAACCATCAATGTACCAAAGTGTGGTTACTTTACTACCCATTTGCTGCAAGCAGTTAAAATCTTTTTTTTTTTTTTTCCTGAAAGCAGTTCACTAAACCATAAATATACCAAAGTCGGTTACTTTACTACCCACTTGCTGTAAGTAGTTAAATTCTTCTTTTTTTTTTTTTTTTTCTTTTTTTGCATTTCCTTGTATTTATTTGAGGGGCTTCTACGTGGTGCAATGGAATATTATTGGACTTCTCTACATGGATGTAGGTTCAAGTACCAGAGTTGCCACTTCCTGAAAAATTGCAGGGTGGCATTGTTACTTGCATTCTCCCATTATAACTGAGTAAAGGTGTATTTCCTTGCATCTATGCTTTCTAGTAATTTGATGTCTGTTTTGATTAAGCAGGAATATTCAGAACATGGACTTGATGGTGGGAATAAGAATTCAAAGTTTGTCAATGACATAATAATCAAACATGCTGATCGTCATAATCTTTTGCGGCCTGAAACTGTTGAATCACTGTTTGTCTTGTATCGTATCACAGAAGACCCGAAGTATGCTCTTTAAATTTTTTGAGTTATCAAGTTAGCCTGTATTTTTTTAATTTCACTTCAAATACTCCTTGGTTCTGTCTATTTTTCATTTTGTTTGGGCAGAATTCGTATAGTTATATGATCAATTATAATGCACTGCAGATACCAGGAATGGGGTTGGCGGATCTTTGAAGCATTTGAGAAGTACACAAAGGTTGATTCCGGTGGATACAGTTCTTTAGGAGATGTTACTGCCCTTCCTCCTCAGAGAAGAGACAAAATGGAGACCTTCTTCTTGGGCGAGACACTCAAGTATTTCTACTTGCTATTTGGGGATAGATCTGTCATTCCATTGGATAAGTTTGTCTTTAACTCAGAAGCTCATCCCTTTCCTATTAAAGGCTCATGAGAGGACTTGGTATTTCTTTCTCATCAAAACAAGTATGTGAAGAGAAAACATTTGGGAGCCTTTTTTCCAGTGGGCATCAGAGTCGACTACTCCTTTTGGATTCATGAATGGATCTTCTGCATGAATATATAATTTATTCTGTTCAAGGGGGTTAAATGAAGTGGTTATGCAGATATTTTTGGAGTGACTTCCCTTCCCCTGCAATGCTGCGGTCATTTAAGTCTCTGCTGTGATCTCCATAGAAAAAGATAGTTCTCTTGGACAAAGCAATTTATATGGTCCACCAGAATATGGCATACTTGTAAGATGTTGTTTTTAATCACACTTCACATAATTTTATGCCGATGGTTTTTGCTCTAAAAGCAGTGAGGGTACAAGCAGTTGTAATTTTGACTTCACCAATTTTCCAGTATTATTAACGACGATGGAGCCCCATTTGGCCGCCTGATGTATTCATTCCACTTTTTGTTCATATTTTCATTATACATTGCTCAAAATCTACAAGCTATCGGCATGTATACATCAATGTCTTTGAATGATTCTACGTCACATCACAATCCAAATTTTCCTAGTCATCTTGGAGAAGAAACAGATGATCACCTTCTCGAATGACACAGACATCATCTATTTCTGCGTTCTCAGCATTGATGACTCTTGTAAATTTGTAGCCTCCAAGCTTTTCCCCTGCAGTGTGACAAATTGCTACAGTGAAAATCGGATTACACAGAACGAAGAACAGATGATTTAAGAAAACTAATGATCTCTGTTCAAGGTTTGATATCTTAGTTAAATGTTAGCTTCAGCCATGTTTCTGTTCAAGGTTTGATATCTTTGTTAAATGTTAGCTTCAGCCATGTTCTTGTACGTGGTAAAAAACGATTTGAATTCGTTAGTTTTGTTCCTTGTATGAAGGTTTATTTTCAGGCTTTGGAGGTCAAAAACTCACCTGCAATTCGGAGCAACTCCCCCATAGAATCAGGTAGGATAATTAACTTCCCAAGTTGGCTCTGCGATGTACTTCTGTTTTGAAGCTGCATATGGATAGTAACTCTCGTGGTCAATTTCTTTGCTTCCCCGTCATGGAGACAACTTGAAATGCATGAGCTGGAGTTTGTCTGTGCCTTGTTTGAATGGGAGATGAACAAACTGGGCCCAGTGTTTACTTCATGTTTCCCTTGACTACTCTTGGTGTCAACTACAGTTTCTGGCTCGATAAAATCTATTCTATGTTCATTCAAGATGTTCCTATTTTCGTAACATCGTAAGAGATCATATATGCTTTTATTTCCTTGCTGTTCCGCTAGAGCTTTTGGGGTCAATCCTCTGGCATCTGGTTTGTTTATGTTTGCTCCTCCTTCGAGTAGAATCTTAACCATTTCAATATTCCCCTTGCAAACTGCAGCATGAAGAGCCGTTTGGCTATCCTCAACTGCTGATACAAACCCTTCATGGCTGGTATCTTCGCCCAATTCACTTATTTCTGTAGCCTTTGATCCCTGGGAACCTATCTCATTTGCTTTGTTCACTGATAGATCTCCATGCATATGGTCTTGACACCCTCTCTTAGTACACCATTCATCTCTGTTTTGGGATTCAGAATACATGCTTTCTGGCCGTTTCATCTTCTGTAAATGGTCAGGATAGAATATCAACATTCGGTTAGGGTAAAAGAAAAGAAGGCAACAAAGATCTTACAACTCAAGATGCTTCATCATATCATATACCATGGAAAGATTATTCATTATGATGCGCCCATCTTCTGGATTCGCTTTTATGGTGTTCATGAGGGAAGTTCTGTTCAGTCGTAGTATTTGAGAAAGCTCAGTGGTTCTAACTGTGAAAGGTTGTGGCCTGTAACATAAAACTGCAACCTCACCAAACACCTCTCCTGCAATTGCTCTCCCAATAACCTGTTGTACAGTGGATGTGGGGATATAAATTGATGTTAACCTTATTGTTAGTTTAATCTATGAGAAATATATATGACTTAGCGAGAGAGCTGGGAGAATTACCTCTTCACGTCCATCAACATACACTATCAAATCCTGTAACAAAGGTTTTCCCATACGACTGATGTCAGTGATACATCCTGAAATTTAGAAGCAATGCATGACAAAGAAATTAGGTTTACATACCACGGTTCCCGAGACCAGTATGTAAAGATCTGTTGGAGCTTCGTTCTGCAGTATTACATCCTCCTTGGGTGGAAAATATTCAGCCTCCATTTCTGAAACCTTTTAGGGAGTAAAATTTCATCAGTCGTCTGAAACTGGGCAAACATTGATGCTCAACATGCTACTAACCCTCTACTAAGATTAAACTGCTGCCTGTTGGTCTTTTATCCTTTTACCCATGTATGTTTACAGCGGGTCATGTTTTTAGCTTAAGAAGAGAGGAAGGAGGAAGAAAAGGAATGATGCATGCATGCGAAGTCTTACCAGTTGGAAAAGGAAGTCATGAGAGACCCCTCGGAAGAGAGAAGCTTTTTGAGCAATAGGGTGGAAGAGATAGTCCGCAATGCTCGAACGAATGGCTTTCGGCAGACCATTTAAGGTCTCTTGCTGCTTCAATCCTTCTGTTTTGAACTTCAGGCATATGTGTGACAACATTTGGTCCTGTACGCGAGGAGGCAACTGGTTTCGTGCAGCAAATTCTGAAGCAGCTCTGACTGTGTCTCTCTGCAAATAAATTAAATTTACAGAAGCAATGAGGCTAGATAAAGCATCCTTTATTGAAAACACAAGTGTTGCTTAACAATTGACGTATATTGGATCAATAATATGGACACTCAAGGAGTAAATGATCCATCGTTTTCTGAAGTTTTGACGTAAAATTGGTGAACGACAGAATAGATATGTTGTCCAATTTATTTCTGCCACACGAGTGGAGTTCTTTGTTCTACTCCATGTAACTTATGCTTAATCTATGAAGGTGGAAATCGAGTTGGTAACTGGAATACGAGAAAGTTACAAGTGAGAGAACTCACGAAGTTCCTTGTGCGGCTGGTCCAGTGAACTACAAGGTTTGTCATATTTCCAATTAGGTATGAGGTCAACCCCAAGTTGAACAGCATGTAAAATATATCAAAAAGCATCTCCCTCGGGTTCTCAGCATGCAGGTCCCCATAACCTGTTGTAGTTAAAGTGGTAATAGACCAGTAGATTGCAGTCACGTATCTATTCCAGAGACTTTCCTCTTTAAAATTTGGGTTTACTGCACCAATCCATGTTCGCTTTGGATCCGGGTATCTATCTGCAATCAAATAGTTAAAGCATCCAGCACAGTGTACCGCAAAGAGGGTTACCTGAAATCCACCCAAAGGGAAAGGCAATTGGAAATATTACTAAGTTGGCCTATTTGGTGTTGCTGGAATGAAGAAAGTGGAAGTCTTAGTGACTTACAGAAACCAGTTTTGTGCATCGAGTCCAAAAATAGTTGAACCTGATGTCCTTCTCAAGTCTATATATTGGTAAACAAGCAGGCGCTCCTCAGTACTCCAATTCTTTCATTGTAAAAATATAAAACTTCATAGAAAAATGAAACTATAAAACTTCAAAGAAAAATGAAACTATCCGAGTCAGGTGACAAACCTTGCAAACAGGGCGCTGACTCGTCTGAGACGCCAGAGCCTGAGCATGCTGAGTATGTTAAGGCCAAACCCACTACCGTGATTTCTGAACAGCAGACTAAGAGACTGAAATGGGGCAGTCGAGCAGACATCGAAAATAAACCACGTAGATATGTACCTGCAAATTGGATTTGAGTGATTACTAGCTATATATTTATATATATATATATATAATAGCTAGAAAAGAATTGCTAAGTTGACTCATTGTGAAGGAAATGCTACACTTGTTTAATTACCTGAGTGCTATCTTCTGAGGGTCATCGATAAGGAGGTAAGATTGGCTATCTAAATATGCAACGAAGAAGGTGAGAACAATATCAACAGCAAAGAAACCGTTGACAATGTTGTCAAAGATGAAAAGAGCATCTTTCTTGTATGTTAGAAAAGCGAACTCAAATGGAGAGATCCAGGCAGAGTAAACGACTAGAACAACCAGCCACATCTCCCAAGCCCTGTAATGAATGGGACGTGTAAGAAGGCAGTTGCAATATATATATATATACTTGGAAAGAAATATTATATTTTATATAGAGCGATCAATTTTAATAACCTATAACGGGAATTGTAAGGGGAAACTATATATCTTCGAAGTTTGGTTGCCTGGTTTATCCGTGCTCCCAGAGATGGTAGGAGATCGCTAGAGAAGAAGCTGCCATGGGGAACACCATCCATTTGAACCTCTTCAAAGCAGAAGCGTTGGAAGAAAAATGCCATCTTAATTACTAGTTGCTTGAATACTTTAAGGGTACTTAATCTCAAAATTTTGTGGGGATGAGTCTCTGGTAAATGGCTGTGTCTGTGTGTTTATACTTTATATGTACTGAGGCTTGTGAGTGGCGACACGGGTTATGTCTTCTTTTTTATCACCTTTTTTTCTCTCAAGACTCTCGGCATGTCGAAAATTATTCTGCAAGGAAGCTTATAGAAATTAACTAGTGCGTCATTTGAGGATTGAAATGTAATGAAAGCAGGAAAAAGGTGAAGGGGGGGATTTTTGGTCCTGTTTGAACAAAAAAACGTAAACAAGAAAGAAGAAATAATGAACAAGCAGCTGAAGAACAAATACATTCTGGGATATATGGCACTAAAAGTGGCAGACATGAGTTTTGCTGTAATGCAGTTGCAGAGAAGAATAGCCTGAGAGACAGAGAAAGAGGAGCAAATAAGATAATGGCAATGATACTTAGGCTTGGTGGTGGAGGTGGCGGCGGTGGTGGTGGAGTTGGTGATGGTGATGGAAGGTCCATCATAGAAACATGTGGAGAGGTGAATCATATATAGACAAGGCCTATTTGCAAGGACAGATTTGAGCGAAAATATATTGGTGTTCTCATTTCAAAATCTAGAGATGGACCAGACATCCCTAGTAAATTTAGGGGAGGGGATGGCAGGTTGTGGATGCCACGTGGACCAATGGAATCTTTGTTTAGAGGAGGAGGAGCAATTTTCTGTCCTTCCTCAAATCCGTCCAACCAACCAAGCCAATTTTAACTCATTCACTCTTCCTGCTCCTTGTCGTTATAAGCCAGATGATTCTACACCGTATTTGCCCGTATTTGCATGAGCTGTAAAGCCCAATAAATTAAATTTATATATACATACTAAACTAATAAAGCAAGTTGGTTTAATTAAATGATTAACATATCATTTAAAAAGAATTTCATCCATAATTGGTTGATGCGGTAACATAGCACACCAATATTAGTAGGTTAGGTCTTGAAATTAATCCGCTGTGGTGAGTCTGAAAAAGTTTTAACGTAGTTTATTAAGGCTAAAACGGTCAGAAATCCACTCAATTTTATTTCAAAATCAATATTTGAATTTTTAATTTGTTTTTTTTATCTCTTAAAACTTTAATTTTTCTTTTGAGATTTAATTCATCTTTCAATTTTTTGTTATTTATCACAAATAAATAACAATTATTTAAATAACTTCACGATGAAAATCATTCAATGGGATTTATCTCGAATCCCTTTAAGAAATTTAAGAACATTTCTTGTTATTTTTTTATTTTTTTCGATTTTCTATGTTTTGAATGTTTAACAAATAAATTTATATAATTTCCAACATTGAAAATTTCTAGATTTTTTTCTAGAAAATAGATTGTATTTTTTATAATGTGTGTGCAAAACTTCAAATCAAAACACCAAGAATTGATTTTTTTTTTTTTTTTTTTTTTTGAGGAGAGAGGTGATAGTTAAAAACCATGGGATGGACTAATTTTTTTTTTTTTTTTAAAAGTTCAAAAAAGTCAAAACACAAATTAAAATTTCAAGAACTGGTTTTCAAATGAACTAAAATTCATGAAAGGTTTGTTTGTTCTAGTCTTTTGTTAATGGTTAAAGTGAGGCTAATCTCACTTTTTCACAAGGCTAAATAGGTCAATTTTTTCTTAAATTTTAAATTATTTGAGAACTGATATCTCAACTAAAAAACTCAAAATTGATCTTCTGTAATTTTGATCCATTTGAAATTAAATCTTTTCATTAGATTTTGTAGAATTTCATGCATTCTTTAATAGATTTTTGTATGTAAAAGTCACATTACTTGTACACAAATTGATATAAACTCTTGATTTATTGACTTATTTTTGAATTCTTAGTTGAGTTTAACTTTTGAGGAGAAAAAACTGATAAAAATTATTTTTTATTTAAAAAATAATAAGAAAAAATATATAAATCTGATAAAAAAAGGAATAAAAAAGAATTTGACTTTTGAGCATAAAAATAATAAAACATATATATTTAAAAGAGATAAAAAAAAAACTCATCAATGATAAAAATATCCATGAAAAATAAAAAACAACAATTTTTTTTATTAGTTACAAAAATCAGAAAATAAATTGAGTCATTTTGTTATATTTTTCATGAAAACAAAATATCCATTTGTTATTATTTTTGAGTTTTTCTAAATAAAAATATTTATAAGGAATTTATTTCCATAGGCTAAATTTTTGTTTTTTCATCAGATTTATGGATTTTCTTTTATTACGTTTTAAATATATATTTGTTGTTTTTTTCTCGTCAAAAGTCAAACTCATCTAAGTGTTTAGTAAAAAAAATTAAGGATTTGGATCAATATGCACAATCATGTGATTTTTATCTGCAAAGATTTATAATTGGTGAACGGAATCCTACAAAATTTAAAGAACGATCCAATTTCAAATGAACCAAGTTGCAAAAGGTCTATGTCGATTTTTTTTTTAATTAAAGATCAGTTTTCAAATAACTTAAAATTCAAGCAAGATTTTACTCATCTTGACTTTTCACGATATAAAACCAATTTGTAAGTTGAATAAAAGCCTAAATAACATATAATAAACCTTTTAAACTACCCCCTAACCTATGTTGTATATATTTTATTTTGACAGCCAGAAACCTAATAAAAGTGCTTAAAATAAGCTAATAAAATGTAAATAATATTTTGATAAATGGTTAATCATGAGAAATTTTAAAATGCTCAAAGAGTAAATCAATATTTACTTTTTGAATGGACTTTTAGGAGAGAGATGTAAAAGAAAAAGAGAGAGAAAAAAATTATATTCATATCAAAAAAAAAAAGAGATTATTTTCATCTTATTTAAGTTTTATGTTTTAATTTTCTCTCTTTTTTTTTTTTTAATTTTTTTAGTATCAAATTCTTTCTTATAAAATAAATATCAGTCGTTACTCCGTACGTGCCTTAAATTTCTCACGGATCATGAAAACAAATTTATCCACGAGATTTGTAATTGGTGGGCTCAATTAAGGGACAATTAGTGTAGAATTTGTTTTTTATGCCATTGAATCAGCAACCATATGTACGCCAAATGGATTCCCGCCATATATATCCATAGATATCCCTCTCTCCTTCCTTTGTATTGGTTTCGTTTCCTTAGATGATCAACAGACTCCTCTATCGTTACGTTCATTGTTTTTTCTTTCACCGACTTCTTGGCCCACGAGTTGATGACTTGTTGATAACACATAGCTTGTTTTATCTAAATTCCATACTTAGGAACGTTGCTTAGATATTTGCATTAACCTCTCTTCCAATTGAGCTTTAACGATGATTAGTATATATATCTCTGGATCAGGTGCCTTTTATATCATTTCCCACTATCAACTTTCCAGAATTGGAGAGAAAAAGAACCAAATTTTTCTTCGAAAATTTACATGAGGGTTACGTGGAAAGTAGGAAAACTTGCAAAAAGTTATCATTTATTTTACACGTGAAAGAAGTTGGGATAAGGGACGTAATAGCCGACGTCCAAATGTATCCCTGATGGATTCGTTCCATGCGGATGTTGGAGTCGGCAGATTCAGCCACTGGCGCAACTTGGAGGGATTGCAGCGGTAACTTTTTTAAAAGAGAAAGATGGCCGGATGAATTGCACATTCCTATTGGCTATTGCCGAGTTAGCATCTGCAACCTATTATGACTAGATATCGGAATTTCCTTACTTTTTTTTCCGTTGTTTCCTGCCAACTCTCTTTTGCTTTTTCAACCTTGTTTTCCTGGATTGGTATCCTATAGATCGTACTTATGAAGAAACATCAACGTTATATTCATTAAATTTAACTTCATTAATTCAAATTAAACAGTTGTAACGTAATATATATTAAAAATAAAAATAAATATAAATTAAAGCTTTATTATTTAATTTTCTCTAGTAATCTAAATCATTAAATTAAAAATCAACGTTAATTTGAAACATGACCGTTAATTGTTTTTAGAAATACGAGAGAATTGAAATTTGATTTTTCAATGCCAAAACCAAAAGTTAAAAATAAAATGATCTATCATGATATGTAAATTCAAATGATCATGTTTTGAAATCAGTACTTTGAATATTTTAATAATAAAAAATAATTACTAATTTTAAAACGATATTAACTACCCATTAATTTAGTAAAATAAAATCCTAAAAAAATCAATAGTCTAAAATTTACCTAAAATGATAGATTATATTACCTCTAACTTGAAGGAACCCCTATCCCGAAACTCATCCTTTATTTCATCAAAGAATGTGTTCTTATAGAAACAAATGCATTTATAGAAATAAAAGTTCTTACAACCATTTTTTTTTTTTAAATCAAATTCAAGATGACTAAGCAGGAGAGTGAATTATAAATTAATTCCTCTTGTTTCGAGAAGTAATTAATCCTTTTTATTTCAAAAACTTTATTTGAATTATTATTAAATGATTATTTTTAAAAACGATAGAGATCAATTAATTTATTTTTTGAAACAAAAAAGACTAAAATATAATTTACTTCTAAATAGAGAAAAAATTCACTAGAATTAAAATAATAATGTTATTAATTCTTACATAATTATTTTATAAAATTCATTTATGGAAAAATATCAATTATTGGATGAGTATCTCATACATTAAATAAATAGATTTCCTTAATAACTCTTATGAATTTAATAATTGATATTTTTGATAAATAAATTCTGAAAAATAATAATGTAAGCATAGCATTATTCAAAACATAAAAGCTAACATTTATTACGTGAGACACTACTAATGCTTGAGTCTTGAGAATAAGTAATCTGTTTTTCGTATGTCACTCTCTTTAGCTATCAAAATACTATAAATTATTCCCCTGGGCCATGTGCCTGTGTCTCGCATAGCTATTATGATGTTAACTGGCAGCTGCAAGAATGGTGTCAAGTCAAGCATTTTGAGTCTCACCATTGATGAGTATAATGGCCAAAAAAAAAAAAAAAAAAAAAAAAGAAAAGAAAAAGAAAAAGGAAAAGAAAGCGCCATTTAGCAACGAAAAATTTATATATTCCATCGTTATTTTTTTTAAAGATGGAAGTTCGATAAAACTAAATTGTAGCTAAAATGATTTTTGCTAATAATTAGCAACAAAAGTTACCATCCATCATAAGATTAGCAACAAGAAAGTTATCGCTATAATGAAGTATTTTCGTCGCTAATATGATGTAAATAGTCAATTTGTAATTGTAACATCCGTCGCAATATGGTCAATAAGTTGTTTTATTTTCATTGCTATATAGAGACAAAAATCTCTTACAGAATTTGATTGCTAATTGTGCTTTATTATCACCATTGTTAGATATGCATTGATAGGTTTATTAAAAATCCGTTCACCTTCGTCATAACTTTCCGACTCACAATAACTCACTAAGTCAATTTCTCTATGATGTATCTACTCATAATATTCAAACACAAAATTATATTTCACCAAATGATATTTAATTGTGTCATTTGTTTATATATATTGTTCGACACTTATGGCGATTACAAAGACACACCTTATCTTACTTTCGTCTATATTTTTAGGATGACTAATAGCAAATATAATAAATTCTTCAATTTCATTCATAAAATCCTAATTTAAAATCCCTTTAGTAAGCCTAAATTTGATCCATGCACGATCCGACCCTATTTTTTCCTTCTACACATTCGAGCCAACATAAAATTACTTAATTACTATTGCACAAACAAATATTCTAAGAAATTCTTTTAACTCCTTAAATGAGATGTCTTTGTCAAACACAAATGTCATCGTTATGCGTGCTCGAGTAGAAATTTAGATAGCATCTTCGTGCAATTGTCCTAGTACATGATATAAAGATGTGCTAAATCATACTAGAAACTTTCGATTGAGGTTATCAGCACTTATGACGATTACAAAGACACCTTATCTTACTTTCGTCTATATTTTTAGGTTTACTAACGACAAATAGAATAAATTCTTCAATTTCATTCATAAAATCCTAATTTAAAATCCCTTTAGTAAGCCTAAAGTTGATTCATACATGATTCAAACTTATTTTTTCCTTCTACATATCCAAGCCAACATAAAATTACTTAATTACTACCGCACTAACAAATACTCTAAGAAATTCTTTTAACTCCTTAAATGATATCTCTTTGTCAAGCACAAATGTCATCGTTATTCGTGATCGGGTCGAAATTTAGATAGCATCTTTGTGCAATTCTCCTAGTACATGATATAGAGATGTGTTAAATCATACTAGAAACTCTCAATTGAGGTTGTAGCATGAAACATCACATGTCCCTATATGTACTCAAAGAACAACAAGAGTTGGTGTTAAAATTTTCACACAAGTACAAATAACGATAACGTTTGTGTTTATAAAAGACATTGTATTTCCAAATTGTCAACATCTAGACAATTCAATTAACTTTCATTCTAACTTATATGAAATTAGAATGGAAGTTAAGCGAATGAGTATTTATGATTTAATTAACAATTTTAAAAGTTGCTTACATTTAAGGTTTTATACATCTTTCATTAAAAATCTAACAAAATCTGTATAGAGTCTTCCTTGTAAGTTGGAAAGTTTTCAATTATCGAAGACTCCACCTACATAAAAATAATACATCCAAAATACACAACACATGCACGCAATCCCTCTATAGGGATCCCCGACTAGTAATATCAACACATAAATAAATCTAAAGTATTCTAAATTACCATATCAACTACAACTATACGTAAATCATATAAAATAAAATTAACATATTAAATAAAATTCAAATTAAAAAAAAAAAGATAAATAAAAAAAAACCTAGATCGATAGAAGTAGCGTCGAAGAGAAGGCTATGGTACCCAAATTAAATTTTTCCATTGGATATCGATGCTACAAAATAAAAAAATAAATAAAATATGCCATATTTATTAGTTAACACATAAAAAAAAATAATATAACAATTTTTTTTCTTAAGGAAAAAAGGTAACAAAATTAATAACCACAACTAATTAACTACTAATAAAAATAATAATTATAATTAAATTATTATATTTGCTACTAATTGACATAAATAAGTATATAATAATCAAAAACTAATTGCAAGTCACTAACTAATAGTAATACAAATAACAAAAATGTAAAACTATTATTAAAAACAAGAAAAAAAATACAAAATACAAAAAAATCTTAGCTAATTAAGTATAATAATTTAACTTATATTAACACAACTAATTAATAATAATTATTAGATTTAGAACTAATTAACATCAAATAGCATGCATTGAACTACAAATAATAACTAATAAAAACAATAATAGCAAATATTATTCAATAAAATTTTAAAAAATGTATAAATTGAAGTAACTCGCTGAGTTGCATATGTTTAATAAAGTCAAAATCCATAAAAAAAAAAAATTGTAAGAGTAAAAGCATTAATAAAAAAAATTATTAACTAAAATTACATATATAACTAAAAGCGTACATGGTAACCGATGAGTTGTCGTCGGAGAAGAAGAGGCTGGAGTTAAAGGTTGGCCACTAGAGATCCACCCTATGAATAGTGATATATCTATTAAAAAAAAAAAAACAAACACTTATCAAAGAAGAGGAGAGGCATCAAAAAATAGAAGGTGAAAGAGGAGGAGGTACTGTCGTCAATCGTGCGAGGTCGCCAAAGGAAGATTGGGTGACGAGGATTTTTGAGTGAGGGAGGAGAGGGAAAAAGAGGAAGAAGAGGGTTACTACCAAATTAAGCTTTTTTTTAGCGATGGATGTGATTTTATCACTATTCATAAGTTTTTGTAACTATTTGAATTTATCAAATTGTGTCTTTTTTCCTCTTATTGGCGACAAAATGTTCGTTATCGTATTTACTACGAACACAAATCAACCACAATCTGTCATTGTATTACGACGAAATAATAGTCACGGACGTCGTCAAACTATTGTTAAATCATCTCACATTTGCGGGAAATTAGCGAGTGAAATCCCTCCAAAATTAGCGACGGCTAATATCAATTGTTGCTAAATATTGTTACAAATTAGTTGGTAATCATTTGCTAAATTTACTACAAAACAATTACTATGTAATTCAATAGTGATACTTGTTTTGTCATACATTCATCGATACTCTATCATTATTAACCCAAAATTTCAAAAAATTGATAGCAATATTTACTTATTTGGTAATCCATCGCTATACACCGATAACTTAATATCCGTTGTTAATTTTTATCATTATTTAAGTGTTTCTTTTCTTTTCTTTTCTTTTTTTTTTTTTAGTGTACAACAATGTCACAACACAGGCTTCCATTTTTCATTTGAGGAATTAGAGGTAACAAAGTGACAATAGGTAGATATTGGTTATTAAAACTATATTTAATAATGTACTTGCAGTGTGTTCAAAAATATTTTTTAAAACATGTTTGTACCGAAAAACGCATCAAGTGTTGCGTTTAAAAGTATTTTTCAAGATGGGTTTGGATTGAAAAAGAATCAAGTGATGTTATTTTAGTCTATATATATATATATATATATATATATATATATATATATATATATATATATATATATATATATATAAACATCTACACTACTTTATTTAACACACTATTTTTAATCCAAAATGAAAATAATGTTATCCTCTGACATTGTTTTTTTGCTCTTCCTATTCGAATTATTAATTTTTTTCAAAAAAAAAAAGTGTAAAGGAATTATTTAAAATAGTTGAAATTTGAGAGAATATATATATAAATCATTAAATAAAATCCATTCATATATAAATAAAGTAATATGATTATTAATAACAAAACGACATCCTTCGATTTAGATAAAAAAAATTCATTTAAAATATCCATCGGAGAAGTATGGTTTCAATCATTGACATGACAATCAATTTGCTCCAATAAAAAGGTAATTATGAGAAAATAAACTTAATTTATTTAATATATTTTGCAATTTAAATACTAAAATAGAAAAATTATAGTTTAAATTATCATTTAGAAATTACAAGGAAAAAAGGGTCTTAATTTCTATTGGTTGAGATATTAAAATGTGACTTATTTTATTCTTTAATATATTTTTTCAAAGTAAAAATTTATTAAATTTGTATAAAAATAAAAATAATATAATTCGAACTGATAATTATTTGGTATTCTATAGCATAATATTTTGATAAATAATTTTTTAATTTAAAAAATTAAACTAGATGATGTCATCCATAACGTAATACTACGTCTGCAAATATTCTTGTATAAAGCAGGAATAATATTAAGTAGAGGATGAAAGATTTATTTGAACAATCTTAAAAAATTGGAAGAAAGGTCGTTCTCAATCAATAATTAATGATTTCATTACAATTTATTGAGTTGGAAGGTTTTGCAGTTGAGCTTCGTAGGCTCCACAATTAATCATGAGTTTGGTTTGGTAGGCCCCGTGAGATAGTCCTACACTCTTGGAGACCTCGACCGACGTGGACAATGAAGAGTCATCTCTTAGGTCTCCCTCTCAAATACAGGCACATGCATGCTCACCCTAGCTCACACGGTTTCCTTGACGCGGTTGAGAAAGCAGAATGGCCTTCGTGTCCACCAGCAACCACATCACATTTTGAAAAGGATGCATTGAATCATGAGTATCACGAAAATGGTGAAAAAGAGGCAGATGCCCAGTTTTTGTTGATTACTTCTTGTTTTGTGATAAGGATACGATCCATCTCCTGTTGCATGTAATTTCTGCTTCTCCTTTTGTTTTTTTTCCCCAGCACAGATACAGTGATTACGAATCCGATAAGAACGTTATAGCTTTCTGCCAGCGACATATTTGAATTTTCTCACAAATGAGACGGATAAGAAATACATTTTATCTATTGAGAGTAACTAAACTGATGATTGGTTGATTGATATTCACATTATTTTAATTCATTGATAAATGTTAATTTGGAATTGGTCAAAACCAAGATATTTTTGTTTGGCACAACGCCCGACCTCAGACGCCTACCAAAGGGGGAAAAAATGATGAACCATGGCCACCAATTTGTGTTCTTAAAAGAAGTGAATTGAGCACCATTCACATGTTTGTAGTTGTCAAACTCAGGGCGGCTTAAGTAGTTGGATAGACGATTTCATGTTTAAATCCTGTTGCTAGTTTTTAAAATGGAGTGAAGTATTATATTTATTAGTTTATTCTACTTCATGACAGACACTTTAACTTCAATTCAAACATAGGTGTGCATAATAAGACCCCTCCAAATATTCATGAACATCATATAAACACACCATATTCTTTAATATGTGTTTGTTATCAATATTTATGCTTGTTTTCCATATATATATATATATATATATATATATATATATATATATATATATTCTTGAAAATAAATTTTTAAAAATTTATCTTTATAAAATATTTTAAAAATGCAGACCTCACATCAATTTAATGTATTCATGAAAATAAATTTCTTTAGATATTGATTCTAAAGTTCAAAATCAAGAAAATAAGCAAACAGGTCTATCACTTAGGTTTTTTTTTCTTGATAATATTTCAAAGAAATTTGAACTTGTAACTTCCTATTTATGGAGGAAAAAAAATTATATGCTACTATCTTTGTTAAAAATCATTTAAATTGATAACAGCCAAAAAGATTTTTGTGATAATCGAAAATGAAAAAAAAAAATACTATCATTAACAGAAAAAACTCTACACAAAACTTATGGGGTCATAAACAAATTAAACATTAAACATCTCAGGGCTGCTCTGGAAAATTTTCTGCTGCATAATTACCGATCGAGTAGCCAAATTTTCAGTAGAAAACGTTAAGAGAAAAAGAGAAAAAAAAAAAAAAGGAGAGAGAATAGGACTAAAGGAGAGGTAAAGATAAGAAAGTTCTCGTGATTGTTGGATGGATGACCACTGGGAAAATCTTAGGCTGTGCTGTGGTCCTTTTAATTAATGATTGTGAACCATCATGAAATTTAGGCCTCCTTGGAAATGGAAAGTATATTGAACTTTTCTATGCGTCTTATACCACATTTAGGTACTAATAGCGATAAATCAAAAGTATTTGTAATTGTCACCAGCAGAAAGTTGTAATCTTTGGCGGCATCTTCCAGGCCATATATTTATCCTCCATATTTCAATCATCAAAACTGGCCTGCGCCACTTGATAGTTGTCATCATAGAACTCTTGAAAATCAAATTGAAGTATTCAAGTCAACAAAGATAATATAAAGGAATAATTGCAAACTCCCTTCTACAAAAGTATACTTTATCCAAAACAAAAATGCTTGGTGATGACAAACATCATTTTCAAAAATAAAATTTTTTTAGGGATAAATTTAAAAAAAATTAAAAAGTTAAATGATATAATACTCACAAAAAATTTCAGACTATGGTTTTATAATTTTGAATAACAAAATTTGAATTTCAAATTTATTTATAATATCTATGTTAATGACTTTGGTAACCATGCATAATTGATTATTTACTTTTGTTGACCGCCCAACTCAATCAATCTCATCCCATATCTTTTTTCTCTTTGATGTAAATTTAGTATGCTCGAAGAGTATGTTAAAAACAATAAACCTCTTAGTTCAACTTATACGTCTTATCATATTCTTCAACTAGTGCGTCTTATCATGAAAGTATTGTTTGTAATTCATTGCTCAATTGAGAATTCAAACCTTACACGATAAAAATATAAAGGATTTATCTTAAATTTATTGCTTTAAATATTATTGGTTATCTATCGGTGTAAATATAGTGTGCTTGAAAGAGTTTGCTAAAAATGATATACTTCTTAACTCAACTAATATGTCTTAGCATATCTAAGACTATTATATCTTACCATTAAAGTATAGTTTGTAATTCATTGGTCAATTGGGAATTCAAATCTTACACGATAAAAATATGAAGGATTTATGTTAAATTTATTGTTTTAAATATTGTTGGTTATCTATTAGTGTAAATTTAGCATGCTCGAAATAGTGTGCTAAAATTGATATATTTCAGTAATCGGCTTATTATGTGTTAGAATATCCTTCAACGACTATTTCTTAACATTAAATACTTGTTTGTAAGTAATTGTCTTTCTAAATTCCTTTTCATCATTAGTATAATTGAGAATCGAATCTTACACGATAAACAAGGACTGGTCCGAAATATATTGCTTTATATATTGTTTTCCCTCCAAAAATAAAATACCCAACTTTTTTTCTTTCCTTGTATCCCTATATATATATAAAAAAAACATTATCCGTATAAAATTATGGTGACTTTTTTTTTTTGACGTCATTGGTGTTATGTAGCACTACTCTATCCAAAAACACCCATTAAAATAGTTTTCTATCTATAAACCCTAAAACAAATTTTCCATACTAAAAAAACCAAAATATCTAACTTCAAGTTTTACCATTTGAGTTTTTGGATATGAAAAAAAAAAAAAACTTTAAATTTTTATTGAAATAAAAATATATTTAGATGAGTTTTATCTAGCAAGTTATTACAAGTTTTTATATTTATAATTTTCAAATATGTACTACATATATTTACACTTATAATGATTATATTATAAGTGCAATTATGTTTTATAAATAAATTACTCACATATATAATATTCTAATTCTATTTAAAATCTAATAGTAAAAGATAATATAACGCTGTACAAATTTCAACATCGATCGAAAAGCTTTCTATTTAAAAGGGTATATATATATAGTTGATTGAATTAATGGTTGATCTCTAACGATTAAAAACTGGTGCAATATATCAGTTAGACCAAATTATGTGGATAGTTCTTCATTTTCGGGACAAGTGGAATGGCAAAAAATGAAAGAAATTCGTATTTATCACTTCCCGGAGACCAAGAATCTTTGGTGCCTGGTTGCATTAGAGGCTGCTCCCCAATCATATATGCATTAAACTGTATTAATATTGTTCCACGGAGATAAAAACAATAATTTGATGGTGGGTTTAAAAGAATCCCAATTAAAGCATTGATTTGAAATAAGAATCGCATAGAAATTGTTCCATTCAATATTCTAAACACGTTTTGAAAAGGACATCGCATTTGTATGCACATTAGAAAAAAGATTGTAGATTATCAACTTATATTCAATGATCTGAATTACGTAATACCATCGATAAATAATACAATTTTTCTTCTTCTTCTTTTTTATTCCTAACATGCATGAGCATAGATCTTGAGCTTAAGGAAAGCAACTTATCATATCTTTTTTCCTAACATGCATGAATATTTATCGTGAGCTTAAGGAAAGCAACTTATGATATCTTTTTTTCCTCACATGCATGAATATTTATCGATTGTGAGCTTATAGAGGAAAGCATCTTATGATAGCATAGTGATATATTCGATGCTATAAGCAAAGCAAATAACATGAACCAGCTAGCTGTGAAAAGCAAATTTGATTTTCAATTTTCATGATAGAATTCAACAACTTCAAAAGAACATCTATAATATTGTAACATGAATTTCTGATAAGTCAGAACATCAATAGAATAATTTTCATCGATAACAAAGAATGTAATGATAGCAGACAAGGACCCACCAAGTTTCAAGAGAGCCCATCGATCCCGGGACCCTGAGGCTGAGATTGTTTTGCCCAAATTGTACCGTTTAATTTCAACAGGATTTGACCTAATATACACACACACAAACACTCTGCTTTGACTTGACCAATCTATTATTACATAGGGTTACTTTTAGTTAAACTCGATCCCTTGTAGCTTTAAAATTAGTAAAGCTCTCATTAATTCTCTCTTTTCACGTTCATTTGCACTTGATATTGCAATTTGCATGGGTGGCTTCATGGCTTTTGCTTATTAGAAAATAAAGGGCTTTCAAATTCAAGATGGTCAATTTTCTGGTCTACTACCTATATTGTAGGGTCATTAATTAGCAATACTTGTTCAGTTCTTGAATTAGAAATAGTAGTTACTTTTTTTTTTTTTTTGGTTTTTTTCCTTTTTCTTTTTTAATATTCACTGGTTACTTCAGATTGTGAATTAGTTGATGAGAAAGAAGAAAGAATTTTGTAATGATTATGACTTTGGATTAGTAGCCAAAAATCTGGCCAATTCCAGTGACACCCAAACCTAACAAGAACGTGGTCGGTTTCTTGGGAAATAGCTAGGACAACGAGGCAGGTCCACCATATATTTGAGTATATATCATGGCACTTTGAATCAAGCGTACAAAACAATGCCTATGATGAGGTTGGGGGAATGGATACCATTTTGACTTCATTTTATAAAAATCTGTATCAATTTGGCATGATAGTGCGTGGAAGATATAAAAATATATGATTGAACTTTCCATCGGCCTTTTTCCACTTTAAAAATAAAAATTGAACTTAGATGATCATTGCCAATATAAAATCCATGTGTTGCTGCTAGTAGAATTGTTTCAAAATGAAGTATATCAATGCTTCAATTTATGATAAAAACTTCGCGATAAAATAATATAGAGTTCGGTTTCATCGAGCAAGCCACTAGAACTTTACATGAGTACTCATATATATATATATATATATATATATATATAAAGTAATGTTATTAATCGAAAGAAATAACATTCAAGAGGTAGAAATGATTTCGTCAATCGAAAGAGATAAAACTCATCGAAAAAAATATAAAAATCATAAATCAAAAGATGTGATACTTACATTATTAGCCATCGAAACATTCGAAGCCATTTGTCCACAATTCAGGACGGATCAACACTTTTTAGACTACAATAACGAAACTATCGAAAGTAGTAGAAAACCATTGAACTACTTACATGAATGCAAAAGCTAATTGTTACGAGGTAAACTAGAAAACTCGTTAGTGTCCCTTCTTTAAATAGCCCACGATCGATAACTACCTTGGGTGAGAAGTTGGGCACGAATAGTTATTAATAACTCGTCATTTTGTTGCCTTTAGACACATTGCTTCGTCGAATCCGGTTGATTGTAAGACTAAACTTATAGTTTTATTTAAATCTTACTACTTCATCTAGCTTGGTTGATTTATAAGACCAAACGCGTTACTTCATTTAAATATTATTGTTTCATCGAAACTTGATTGGTTATAAAATCAAACGCATCATTTCATTTAGATCTCAATGTTTTGTTAAAGCATAGTTGGTTATAAGACCAAACTCACCATTTCTTTTAGGTCTTATTGTTTTGTCATAAGAGGATATAGTGCTTCATCAATGTGTGGCTTTTTAAATTTTGAGGTACCAACACATGCCCTCCTTTTAGCCATTTATAGATGAAATGATGAAAGTTTCTTTCTCTAATGGGCAAAGCATTAAATGATGACGGACGTGATGAGAGCGCATGATGCTCCATTTCTTAAACAACTACCCGTAATCACTTTAGTGCCTTGGTTACCCAATAGATAATGGTTTTTATTTTACCACATCTAAATCGTTAAACCTTAAAGCTTAACCATCACAACCCTTAAAATATATCATATAAAAGGCAAGATAATTTTCAATATTTTTACTTTGACTACGATTTCTCCCTCTACTAAACCTTGCAAGATAAAAAAATTTTGTTTTCTTTCCGACATTCCGTCAAGCATTTCTTGCCTCTTATTGAATTCTTTTTTTTTTTTTATTTCTTTCATTTACAAAAAAATGGCTCCAAAAGGAAATACTAAGTCTTCGAAGAAGGTCATTCAAGAAAAAGTTAGCCTCTAGGGAGATTGCTATCGATTGAATGATCGTTTTGAGCAACTCCGGTGCAATTAACACATGCTTATTCTAAACTCGTTACTAGTAATGATGTCATTGATATTATGATTGGCCATAAGAAAAACATATGGAAGAGTTCTTATCCGATGTTAGATCTTACTATCAACATTGAAATCAATCATGATGTCGTCCATCTTACGGAGATGATCGACATAGTCTTTCTAAAGAATTATATTGTTGGTATACTTTTTTCACTTGAACTCTACCTAACACTCCAAAATTAGACTCCATCTCGCCATGGCTTTTCCTATTGTTTGGCTAAAACCGGATGCCAAATATGAAGACTAGGTTAAGAAGAGACTTATCCTATAATTGGGTGAGGAATAGGATGTAATGGGAATTTGTGAGGCCCTCCTTCTATCGACCCACTCTTACACCACAAATCCCGGGTTAATGACTATAATGGTCATTTTTTTGAATCCCCGCATCAACCAATTCTAATTTCCAAAAGGATACATTTCGATGACCTTACTTGATGTTATAGCCATCACTTGTTTATATCCAACTAGCCAAATTTTGGCTTTTAAGGCAAGTGGGGTAGACCGCAAAATCCAAGAGAATAGGCTTCTCAAAGCTTATGAACATTTGGTCAATCACTATGGAGAAGGAGCAAAAATATCTAGGAGATTGAATTTTATCTATTATGGACTTTTAAATACATCATTGGCTCGAAGTCGAAAAAGCCCATTAAAACCTTTTTGCCTTGGATTATCAACTTAGCTTGACTTGATGGGACGAGCCGAGTTACTATAGGATCAATCCTTTTTGCATGCGTATATGTAGGACTTTATGATGGATCAACCAATAGGTTTAATACTTTATTCTATCCCCTTTGTTTGTTTAGATGTGAGAACAGTTTTACTTTCCAACTTTGGATCAACCTTGATTTACTAAAGAAGACCTGGATAACTATGGCTACTCTCTTATGCATGAGGTATAGTATCAACCTCCAACTCTTTCAAATACTTTGATGTACATCCTTGACCATGAGCATACATGAGATGTATTAGAAAAGTAGATGCCATTCCATGCACATAATTGTGGGCCACTGTGGTTTCGGTTAAACAAATTTCTTTAAAAGGTATAATTTGTTACTCGTGAACAATCAATTTGGAGTGTAGTCTTAGTAAGTCGAGACTTGACTTACTCCCTTAAAGACCTAGTATTCGCCGAAGCCTATAGCCCCAACCTCTTCGTATGGTAATTTAGATTAATCCAAATGGCGATGAGACTATTGATTTCAACTATCAATTAGCCATGGAATAAGATGAAAGACATTTGAGATTTTCCGAGGCGAGTTATCGAAAGTGAATCGATGACTTATGCTAATGTGCTAAATATTAATTACTATTGTCCAAACATTGAAGTGACTTTTTCTTTCACCGTAATGTGATCGACATTTTGGGATAATAACTTCTCCGTAGTAGATGGATAGAAATTATTCTAAGATATTGATAGTACGTCATAGTGAGAAGATTGTCATCAAATAAAACTAAACCATTTGACAAAGTTCGTAAGTCATTCATTTTTTTTATTGTCATCAAATTTTTACAAACTAGTTTTGATTTGATTTAGTTTTTAAAATAGCCCTAGTAAAGAAGGATAATTTAAAGAAGAGAAAAATTATTTTTCCTTCTTCTTCTTCGAAGATTTAATGGAAGAGGAGTTGCTTCAATTAGTGCATTGACCATTAAAGAGGGCTATGATAGTGGTTTTAAAACCTATTGATCAACCGAGTGAAGAGAGTTATGAAAATGGTTTCGAAATCTACTGGTTTGATAGGCCCAAAGACTAGGGAGACTTCCTCTCTTCCTCTTGCCTCCATGCGAAGGGTAAGAACTTATTGAATGATTAGCCGGTTTACACAGCACCTCTAAATCCTATGGATTTTTCTCTAAAAGAACAAGAAGAAGCAATAGTACAAGAGGCGATAAGGATTTCTAGTAAAAAATCTCTACATTGAAATCCATGTTATGTATTAGACTTGAAATAATCTATGCTTTTGACTCAATTAAAGAGATTAAAAAAAGATTTTTTTTGAACGATTCCATCTCTTTAAGAAATCCTTGGCGAAACCTCGAACCGAATGATCGGATCTCTAAAGTTGATCTATTTTTGTAATCATACCATTTGACCACACTCGGACTAGATCGAGAAAGTTTATTTAATACTATCTCTTAAAAATCATTTTCACCATGAAATCCTATAAAATTACTTTGTTTGACTATCTTATAAGATATTGGATCCTTGTTTTGTTAGTGTAAGTGCCCTAGATCTAATCTTGTTTGGAATGGTTGATTTATTATAATGTTGTATTTTTATTTATTAGTAAAAAAAGTCTTTCTATTAATTTTTGTTTTTTATAATTTAATAAAATTAGCTAAAAGTTCATATGATATGCATTGCATTAATGATTGATCAAAAGAAGTGAAACAAACATTAATGCATTTAAATAATATTATTAAATGTCACAAGTTGTAGCATTGTCAAGAATGAACATTGACTATATGTGGTAAGACTTATGAGTGCTATGTTCATGCTATAAGATAGCGAGTAAGAAATCTCATACCTATTGGCATGGTGATACGGAAAAAAAAAACACTTATGAGATTAATATTAGGGAATATGTCACTAAACGGACTCATTATGAGAACATATTTTGTTTAGTCTATGAGAATCTCATATGAGATGAGTACAACTGATCCTTTAATTTGAAGTCATTTGGTTATCTCATTAGAGGATTGGTATAGTTTGACACACATTTCGATGGGCTTAGTCAAGAATTGCATATGGGTGATTCATTAGGTGTATTAAGAATCTAATGGAGATAGATAGATGACTAAGATAAGATATGTTATTCCTTGTATGCTAAACAAGTTATCACATTGCACTTTGATAAGTGTCCGTTTAAAAAATCTATGACCACAATGAAAGCATACCAATAGAGCATAGTTGATTTATTTTAAAGCTAAGATATTTGAGAATTGAAGAAAACTTATGTGATCATAATCGAATAGACTATAAATCAAGTTTGAGATCACATTGTGATAAATTAGCATGAGGACTGAATTATATGATAACCATTCTCATAAAAGGTAATTACATATTAATTAATCCTCCTACATAATTGGATAGTCATGATGTCTTCTTAGAGGCCAATCTTGATTTATGTATCAAGAGATAAAAGAGGTATTGTTTATCCTTGATACATTGTCAATATATCTAGGAGCCTTTTGAATCATAAGCATAAGTTTAAATATTCACACAATAAAAGAGAAGCAAAGATTTTGGAAAAGGTTTTCTATTTTATAAAGTTTCTTATTTTGAAAAGTTAGTTTCCTAAAATGGAAAGTCAATTTTCTATTTTAGAAATCAGTTTCCTAATTTAAAAGTCAATTCAAAATTTAGAAGACAATTGCCTAAAAAGGAAATCAATTTCCTAATTTAGGTTTAAGGGTAATTTGAGATATTACTTCTTAATGTAGGCTCCATTAAAATGCTTGACCTAATTTCTTTGGATGGTCCAAATAAATTAGTAATTAATTAGGCTAAAAAAGTTTGCATCAATAGTCTTAATTTAAAAGCTTGTAAGATATTTTGATGGAAGGATAAACTTTAGCTCTATTGGATAAGGTTCATGGTTTATAAGGATAAGGTTAGACAAAGTCCACATAGGTAACGTCTCATTGACCTACAAGGGAATTTGTCACCCACTATATAAAGAGGGATGAGAGAGATGGAAAAAGAAAATGGGAGAAAAGAAAAGAAAAGCATTTTAGCATGAAAAATAGAGAGAAAAACATTTTCTCCTAAAAACCATAGTTACTGGACCTCTCCTTACAAAAGCCAATAGTTGGCACAATTACCCTATAGGCTTTTTAGAGAAAATTAATTACATAGAATGATTAGAGGTAGCACTTTGTGATTTCGTAGCTTATCTTGTGGGTCTTTGAATTGCATGGACTATCAATAGAAGCCAAACACTTAGACGACTCCAATCCGCAAAGGTTAATTCAATGCTACACGAGGTAAACACTTGCTTTATATATATATGATTAGTTGATTCAACAACATGATCTCGAGAGCATAGCTGGAGGAAATTTTTTTTGTTGTATTTCACTCCTTCATAGGATGCATGATCCTTCATTGTCAACTTCCCATTTCGAGAAGAATTCATGAGTTGAGACTCATCCGCTTATATAAGTATATAAAAAATTCTTGACGACTCGTTCTTTTGCTTCTTTTTTTACTAACTCGTGTCGATCATTGTTTAGTTTTTTCTCTTTAGCAAGTATTACCAGTTGAAGAGCCACCATTATCTATCAAAGAATTGATACTAAATCAATCATAAGGAAAAATTTTAGTGGTCGACTTAGCAAAGGATAATTTTGAATAGGCGATAGCCAACGAAACTTTATTAGCTTCAACATATAAAATTCCTATAACTCTAATTATAGTAGTCAAGTCTTTTGGAACCTCTACTTTGTATGCTTTAGCCATTGCCTTGCTCGTTTATCGAGCACCACTCGTAATAGTTTTAATAAAATATACTAAAGAAATTGGCTCTCAAGATCTAAACTCCCATCATAAGCAATGATAAAAGCTTGATGAGTGACTCGAATCATAATCCTAGAATGGAAATTAATCCAAAATCAAATCTTTCATCAAAGCTCTCAATGCCGATAGACATTACCTGTTCGAGCTAAGCATTGTTTAAAATCAACAAATTCAAATTATGTCTAATTTAATTTTGACAAGGCCTCTTAGGATCATATAGCCATAGTTTTTTACTTTTGATGAGTTTTCTAATCTTTTCAATTTCTTCCTAACTTTATATTTGGATGATTATGAAGAAAACCTATTTAAGGTATTAAAGAACATGATCACCGAAGTGTTAGAAGAAGAAAAAGAGATGGAAGACTCGTTTGAAGAAAATAGGCAAGTCTTTAAGAGAGAGACTCCAACCAAAACTACTATAACTTTGAGTAAGGAATAAATTGATTTGGAGAAGAGTAAAATCCAATCGAAAGAAGAGATCGAAGAAGTAGAGCAAAGGTTGGCATGATTGAAGTCCGTTAGAGTTACTTTAGATTCCCGGATTGCTCAAGTCAATGATGACTTAATCAAATGATAAAGGCTTGATTTTGCTCATCAACAAGGATGTAGTCGATTGAATCTTGTTGGATCACTTGCAACTCTTTTAAATATTCTTAAGAATAGGATACCTAAGAAATAATTTTGTACTAAAACTCCAATTTATTCAAATGAAGAAGCATTTTTACTTTATTTTCTAATTACTTAGTTGTTTTTAGCCCTAGAGATAATTTTTAGACTCTTTATACATTGACCACAATTCTGGAAATTGAGATTCTAGAACTTCTTTATTAGTCTCCTAAATTGAAGGAATATATGGTTTTAAATACTTACCATTAATACCTTTATTATGTTTGACTCCTTGTAGGCTTTTCAACTTATAGGCATTCTTGAATAAATTTCTTTAATTCAAAAAGGGTCTTCATAATTAGGGGACCATTTGCCAAGAATATTGTCTTTTTCTCAATTAGAAGTATAACTTTCTAAACTAAATCTTCAATCAATTTTTTTTAACATTCGATTATAAGTTTGTTCCATTCTCTTTTTTTAAATATAAATCCTATTAAGTGCCTCGATTTTTTCTAAATTAAGAGGTTCTATTTTAAAAAATATGACATCTATGTAATCTATTCCGGATATCTAATTTTGTTTTGCTACTCTTACAGATCGGGCTATAATTTTGAATGATAGTACTACATCGTGTCCATTAGTTAGTTGATATGAACTTGTTCCAATACCCTATTTAAAACCAATTCGATGAGCCCATAAAGTGTTTTGTAACAACTAATGTCAATTTTGAAAATTATTGCCAATCATTTGTTGGATGTTCCCCTTAATGATTTTATTTAACGCTTGAGTGTAATAAGGCATCAAATTGCTCATGTCAAAGCAAAATTATTTTGCAAATTCTTGTATTTTAACTTTATTAAAAACTAAAGCTTGATCGATAGTAATCATTTTTGGCAAACCAAAACCGTGAATGATGTTTTATTTGAATGAAATGAATAACATCATTTTGATTAACTAATCGCATAAACTTTACTTCTACTCATTTGATAAAATAGTCGATAACGACTATAATATATGAATGGGACGCGCTTGATAATAGATTGATTTCTCTAATTAAATCCGTTGTCCATCCTCAAAATGGACATGGTTTGACTATTGAATGTAACTCGGTTACATGTATTCTAGGAATATTACCATCTTTTTTGCCTCTATTGCATCATTTCGCCATTTCAATATAATCTTTTCTCATCGATGGCCAGAATAAACCATGAGGTTAAATTACTCAACTCATTCTATCCCATGCCTAATGTAATCCGTAAAGTACAAAATGAATTTTTACCATTATTCTTAAGGCTTCATCCGTATTGAAACACCGGAGTAGGATTCTATCAATGCTTTTCTTAAACAACTCATTTTCTTGAACTATATAATTTCTCATTAAATGTTTCATATGAGAATTATGACCCATCAACACTCGGATTCATCAAGGCTTGAATGATTTTTTCCCTTCAATCAAAAATTGATCAAAGAATAGAAATTATGCTAACTTCCACTAGTTTTTTCATTTGATCAAAATCGAAATAATTTTATCTTCAAGAGTAATTAAATTCTTAAAAATGACAAAAGAGATTTGGTAACCATTAACTAATTCATTAGCTAACTAATTCTTTTCTCAAGAGATGTACTCGATTTTAAACACTTCAATCTACTTTAACAAACTTTTAACTTTTTTGAAGCAATGTTCTAAAATACAATTGTTACATTTGGCATAACCTAATATCCGATTGATACCCAATTGAGAATCTTCATATATCTATTATTCTTTGGTTTAGGACTAGATCGAGCCTAATTATCAAAGCTTTATATTCAACTCGATTGTGGGTACATGACCCTTCCAATTGACAAACCAAATAAGTTAGAATCCTACTTGGTGATAGAAGCATAGCTCTAATTCCTTAACCATTCCTTGAACTAAACCCAATGAAAAACAACTTCTATAGAGTTACCCATGTGTAAGCTATTTCAACTAGAAGTTCTATATCAATACGAGGATGATCGACTAAAAAGTTTATAAATGTTTATCCTATGATATATTTTTGAGGCACATACACCCAAATTGAACTGAATTAGAGAGAGGGTTTATTTACTAATTCACCATTTTAAGTGTGGGGTAGAGAGCATGTACTTAATGACATTAGTTTGTTCTATAACCTTAACGGTATAAATAAGTAAATAATGTCTTAATTTCATTATTGTAAAGTACAATGCCAAACAAAGTTTTTCAATAATTGGATATCTATATTCCATGATATTCAAAATCTTTCTTAAATAAAAAATTGCTCGCTCATTGCCTTCACTATTGCTCATTGATATATTGCATTAGTATTTTTTAGCCTAAAAGGCATTACAATCCATTCATAGGTACCTAAATAGCTTAGGCATCAAAAAACTATTTTATGCATGTCATCTTCAAACATATAGATCTAGTTATAATTAAAAAAATCCATATATAAATGAAAAGATCTAATATCCAAGTGTGCCATCTATTAACATATCTCGCTAATGACATCGAATATTCATCTTTAGGAGTACTTCGATTAAGATCTCTAAAATCTATATATGCTCTATTTTTTTTTTATAATTGAAAAAATGGTAAAGAACAATTCAACATATCTTGAAGTTTTGATAAAATCAAGACAAAGTAACTTTTTGATTTCCTGCTGAACCGGATCGACTACTTGTCCAACCATCCTTCTTAGAGCTTGTTTCACCTGGAGTGACATTATTTTTTATTAGCAATCGATTTTTCACCAAATTCTTATCTAAACCAAGTATTTCATGCTATTTTTAAGCAAAGCGAGTCTTTTTACTCTAATAAAGAAATCACTTTCTCCTTTAAAATATGGGTCCAATAACTCATTAACAAAAGTATGTTTTTGCTTTTTTATTCTTAGATTAATCTCTTCGAGTGGGTCTTAAGAACTTAGCCTTGGCACTTTAGTTTATTGAGCCGTTGACATGTCTACCAAGTTACTTCGTGATCCTTGTTGAGATCTTCTTCATGAATGCAATCTAGTGTATTGAGATTGATTATTATTCATTCTTGGATAACCCTTCTTTCCATCTCATAAATACTCAAATGATGAATGGTAGCTTGAATTGCCTCCAAACCATCTCGTTTTCACTTTATCTTGACTCATCATTCAAATATGAGTCTTCTTTATAGCTTCGTATACCTTCACTGATAAATTTTATATCATTTCTTCTTTGGTTCCTTCATCTCTTTTTTTAGTCCGTCGCGCCTTTTTTTTCTAACTAGACTATCTTTGATTAGAACTTTATCGACTTTCTTAGAGTTCAAAGATTGATCATTTTGATTTTGCTTCACGATTTCTTTTACTTCATCTTCTTTTAGTGCTTCTTATTGATGATGAAAGCGATCATGTCGATCTCGGTGTAACGAGCTCATCGATGATAGGCATAGCTTCTTGTTGGAAGCAATCGCTTCTCTAGGAAAAAGGAATTAACCCTCCACCAAAAACTCTAATCTTCATGATGTCGGATCGAACTTGTATTTGATTGACATCTATATGAACATTCTTAAAAGATTTAAAATTCTAAAATACAAGTTTTTAATAGAAAGATAAAGGTACACACAAATTCGAGTGGATCTAATTCCTTTCTAATAATGCATTAAAAAGTGTTTGGTAGCAATTACGAAAAAAGTAGTAGTTTTTATTTTTTATCCAACTCGTAATTCGAAAATTAGCGTGTCTCTTACTTTTTGTAAAATTTTTAATGAAACCACGAGACTAAAATGTTAGTATTGGTTAAATCTTTACTAGATTTTTCAAGAATCTTAAGCATGTCGAGTGGCATAATATTGATCGCAACACTATTATCAATTAATACTTTGGCTACTAGAAAGTCAATTATGAACATTTTAATAAATAAAGATTTTACATGCTTACTTTTGGACATATTTAGTTTTTCAAAAACAATTAAACGTTTACCAATAGACATCTCTATAGGTTGGATTGGCTTTTCTTTAATATCGGTTATTTTTATTTCGTAATAAAGTTATCGAAAACATCCTCAGTGTTGATGTTCTAACTGTCTTACCATTGCTAAATAATCAATTAGTAAAGTGAGAACCATGTTGCACTCGATTGATTTTACCGGTCTTGTAGTAGGATTCTAGTTGTTTCGAGAGTCTTCATCTATGATGATCTCAAAATCATCATCGTCGTCGAAATCAGTTTTGTAAATGGACTTAATGACTTTTTTCTTTTTTTCAAAACTCGAGGTTTCATTTAAAGTGATCAATGGTTCAAACTCGGCCTCTTTGCGTAATCTGGACTTTCATCCTATTATTTTCTTCTTGAGACACTTGGACTTTTTTGATTTCTCGCCATTTTTCACAATCAACTCTTCTTTTGAGTTATAGACATAGATAAGGGACTCATGTTTTGGTTGTCTTTAGGAACTACCATGTTTTAGCTATTTTGGAGAACTATCATGTTTTGGCTATATCGGATGAAAAAATTAGGTCCTTTTCCAAACTCTAACTTTTAATTTCTTTGGTTTTATAAAGCTCGAAGTTTGTTGTTCCTATCAAACTGTCTTCTTTCTATTAGATGTCTTTGATCATTAGTCCTTCGATAGGGATGACTCCTCGACTTGAAATGATCTCGAGTGGGAGAGGAGCATTTATAATTCCTTGAGATATATTCTTTTTGAGCATCATCTCTAATCTTTTCAACTTGAGCCATGGTCTATCTAATCAAAACCATTAGGTTCTAAGTCACTTGAAGAGCGACGAATCATTTCGTCATCTTATCTACATAATTGTTGTAGAACTTTTATTGAGTTAGATCTTCTTTCCTATTCGAGTTTTTTATGTTCGAACTCTTTCCATTGTGTTTCCTCTTCTTTGAAGCCACTTGAGTATGAAAAGATGATCTTTCTATCTAGCATTCCTTAATCACTATTTTTTAGCGATTCAAGAAGTCTAGGTCGAGCTTATAGGCCAAAATACCTATTTTCAAGTTGAATTTATGGTATTTTGACTCCTTCTTAACTTTATCAACATATGTTTCTGACCCAGTGAAGCCAAAAATAGAGCTATTTCTTCTTCATGGGTTAGATCATACCATTTATAATCTCTATGACCATTTAGAAAGTCTATGAAATGGTATAATTTATCTATTGTGTGTAAAGTAGTGATATGCCACTTGCAGTAGTGATCGAGCTTTGAGGCTTCAAAATGAGGAAATCAAAGAACTCCTTTGTTGACCATATGATTAAAAACCCGATTAGCCATTTTGGTGGCCTTCGATACGACAAGTTGTTCCCGTAAATCAAACAAGTCAAAAACATCAAAGTTCAAAACCTCAACGACTTCAAGAAAAGAATTACTATCAAATTTCATAATCTCTTTTTTATTATGAAAATTTAATTTTTTTGGCTCTATTAAATCTTGAATTAAATTCTTAAATAAAACATAATTGTTGGTTGAATGGAATTGAGCGCTATGCCATTTATAGAATTTTTATTTTTTCAACTCTTTTGAAGTTAGTAATTTTTATTTTCCTTTGAGCCTAATCCTATTATTGGCTAAAAGCCAATCAAAGATCATGTCCGATTTATCCAAATCAAAAGACTATTTATGATCTTCTTTCGACTTAAAACTTGCGGGAGCTTGTACATTCTTTTGAGTCAACTCGTTTATAGACTATTAGCTTTCCTTTAACATATTCTACAAAATTGACATCGACCGTAGTAGAATCTTGGTAATATGTTCTAATCATGGTACTCTTTCAAAGTGATTCTTCTCACGGAATTACTTTGAACGTTGACTTCCATTTAGTCGAGTCATAAAGGTCCTAAAACATCAAGCCCTTAAATTTTTTTTGAGCCTAAAATCTAATCCATCCCGTGCAAAGTGTAAAAACTCATTTTAGGTAAATTGACTTGGCATCAAACTCGGCTTTTCCGAACCTTAAAGGAAATTATTTTACAGATTTGTCATGTCACTAACTTAATCGTGCTAAATCTACTACTTAAATCTTGTGATCTATTCTAAAAAATTATGTTTGAAATGCATTCTACATATCCCATTAGGTAAATATGAAATTTGATAATAAATTAATACACCATATAGTAGTTAAAGAACTAGGAAATATTCACAATTTTAGAAAATCATCTCCTAATAACTCTCCATATTGAGAGGTAAATCTTACAATATGTTCCGAGTGAAAACATTATCCTTTCTAAAAAAAGAAGGTGAATTCAAGAGTTCGAAATCCTCTAAGGAAAGGATATTTCCTGTCGATGTAATCTGGATATGGCTTTTGCCGGGCAAGATGATTAACCATTTGCATTTATGGTCCATACATCCTTTCAATCATATTAGCCAAAACTTCTTGATTTATTTCTCCATATGTATTCCCAAGGATTGGACGTGGTGTTGAATCGTTTCCTCTAATTGCAACCATAGTTGGCATATTCTATGGTGAAAAAATGCTTGTTACCCTTAGGGATATGTTTGGAGGATGGCTATAACATTGTGTTAACATAACTACGGGAGGTGCCCAAGATGAATAGCCATCGGTTTGGCTATAATAAGTTTGGCTATAATAAGTATGTCTATTATGTGGCTCATGGTGACCATTTCTATTATCTAATGGTCTTAGGAATAGAAGGTCGGTAATCTAAAGGAATTTCTATTGACTCGATTGTTGATGATGTTACTTCTCTATTGATGTCAAAATTTCTTTCTTTGATTGGCTATTTTCCTTTTCTTTCTTCCAAAACCACAAGTCATCAAACATCCTCTCTTTTTATTCGAGTAGCGATTGCGGTTGTCTCAAACCTTGGTTCAATGGCAATCTCTACTTCCTTGATAACTTGTTTCATCAATGGTAACGGTTTCATTAAATAAGTGATTTGCATATGTAATCACTCTATCACCATAGTACCGCATACAATCCGATAGTTTGGTAGTATGATTATCAATAATTTTACTATTTTTCTTGGATGGCTTAACTATGGAAGCTTTTATTTTGTTGATATCCTTTTTAAGTTGGTTCAACATCAATCGTATTTATTGATTTATCTAACTACCGATGTTCAAAGATGGATCATATATCTTTTTTTATTAAAAGAAAGGAAAAAGGGGTTTATGTTTGTTATGATTTGTAAGCAATCAAAAAATAACTAGAGATAACAATAATAAGAAACCTTTGGTTAAAGTTCATTATCCACTTTGGTCTAATCATTGATCATTGATTTAATTATTTATCTATCCTTAACATAGCTATTCATCATAGGATAACAATATATATATATATATATATATATCATCATAGGATAACAATATATATATATATATATATATATATATATATATATATATATATATATATCCCCAATCTTTTTTTAGTGATTAGTTAACCAAACATATGCTACTTGATTAATTCTTTAGCTATTGAACAACTTACTAGATGCTCAATAGATTTAATCCAATAACAATAACAATATTAAAGTAGAGAAAGATAGGTGAAGCTAAATCATCTTTCTAGATGATCAAAAGATATAATCTAGTCTTGTTAGTGTAGGTGCCCAAGATCTAACCATGTTTGGATGAGTTTGAGTTATTGTATTATTGCATCATTTATTTTAATAATAATAAAAAATTCTTCTATTGATTCTTATGTTTTATGTTTATGTATTTAGTAAAATTAGATAGAAGTCCTTATGATATGCATTTGCAATAGTGATTGATCGAAAGATGTGAGATAAACATTAATACATATAAATGATATCATTAAATGTCTTAGTCATAGCATTATCAAGAATGGACATTGACTATATGTAGATAGACTTGTGAGTGCTATGCTCATGCTATATGATAGTAGTAAGAGATCTTATATACCTATTAGCATGATGATGCTAAAGCAAACACTTAGGTGATTTATGTTAGTGAACATATCACCTGGACTTGACTCGCCATGAGAACCTATTTGGTTTAATTTATGAGAATCTCATACAAAATGAGTACAACTAGTCCATAGACTTAAAGTCGTTATGGTTATCTCATTAGAGGATTCAAGCACTTTGACACTCGTTTCAATGGACCCGATGAAAGGGCTACACTCGGGTGATTCGTTGGGTGCACGAGGAATCTAATAGAGATGAGTGTATGACTAAGATAGGATATGTCATTCTTTGTATGCTAAAGGAGTTATCATATTGCACTTTGAGGAATGCCTACTCGAGAAATCTATGGTTATAGTAAGAGTACATAAATAAAGTATAATTGGCTTACCCCAAGAACTAAGTCATTTAGGAATTGAAGAAAACTTATATGATCATAATCGAATAAAACTTATAACCAAGTTTGAGATTATACTATGATAAATTGACATGAAGACTGAATTGTACGGTAACAATACTCATGACAGATAATAATAGATTAATTAATTCTCCTGGAGAAATGAGTACTCATGATGCTTTGCTTAGAGGTCAATTTTGATTTATGTATCAAGAGACAAAAGATGAGTCTTTTGTTCTTGATATATTGCTAACATATCTAAGAGCCTATTGAGTCACATGTATAAGTTTAAACATTCACATGATTAAAGAGAAGCAAAGATATTGGAAAAATTTTTTAATTTTGAAAAAGGTTTCCAAAAATGAAAATTTTCTTAAAATGAAACGTTTCCTTAAATGAAAGTTTCCTAAAATAGAAAATTTCTTATTTTAGAAATCAGTTTCCTAATTTGGAAGTTGGTTCCAAATTTGAAAGTAAATAACCTAAAATGGAAATGATTTTTCTAATTTAGGTTAAAGGGTATTTTAGGAAATTACTTCCTAATGTGGGCCATCTAACATTATCTAAGATTATTTATTTGGATAGTCCAAATAAATTAATTGGACCATAATGGTTTTTTTCCCAATAGGTTTAATTAAAAGCCTTAAGATATTTTGGTGGGATGATAAACATTAACCTTATTGGATAAGGATGAATGTTTTAAAGATAAAGATCAAAAAGTCTATATGTAAAATAACTCCTAATCTTTGAAGGATTAGAAAGCAATAACCTAAAATCCTTAAGGGACTCATTTTCGCCCCTCCTTGTCTTTGGAGGATAAGGAAGTCTCTCTTATAAATATATGGGAGAGAGAGGTGCGGCACAAGTAAGAAAATTAGAGGAAGAAATTCAACAAAGAGAGAAAATCATTCGAGGGTACATGATAAAAAGCAAAATAAATAAAGAAAATAGTTTTCTCCTAAAACCCTAATACATGCCACTTTTCCTCTTCCTTTAAGGTTTTTACAAAGTTTTTTGGATTAGATTTCTACAGAAACACTACACAAATTAGAAAAGGTGGAGCTAGCACTTTACTAATTTTGAGTGTTTTTTTATGGATGCTTGGACTCGTGTGGATCATTAATAAAGGCTAGACACTTGGATGGATTTTTTTGCTAAAGAATTTAGATCTATGATAGAAGAGGTAATTTTTTATTCATTGTTTTTATTTATTTATATATAGTTAATTGATTCAACGACATGATCTTGGGCTCTTTAGATATATATAGTTAGTTGATTCAACCACATGATCTTGAGCCCTTTAGATGGAGGAAAATTTTTGTTTATTTCACACCTTCATAGGATGCATGATCCTTTAGTTCCATATTTTCCAAAGGTTTAAACAAAAATTCATTTATAATCATTAATCTCTAGTTACTACCACATGCAAGTTTAAACAAGCAATTACACTAACTTGAATACTTAGCTAGCAATAGATTATGATGACCAAAGAATTAGCTTGCTCTCTAATCCATTAATTACATAATCATAACCAAATCATACAAAAAAATAAAATAATAAAAAAAGATAACTTTGGAATTAAAACCCATTAATATCACTTAATGATTAAACCAAAAGTTTTAACTTCCTTCAACTAAGATATATGTTTAGTTCTTCATGGCTAATTACAATGGAGATTTTTCTATCTATAATGGTTGCTAAAAGTAGAAATATCTCCCTAGAATGAGAGAATGAATAAAGTAAAACCTTAACTTCTTTATTTATAGCAAAAGGTAGGGTTACAACACACACTTGATAACCCCACATAGATGCATGGCTTACTTGATGTAGGCATATAACCGTATGCTATTTGCACTTCATCTCATGCTTTTTTTTTTTTGGTTCATCTCGTATCTCTAGCTACTCGCTTGTGTGATTTTTCTCTTCATCCCGTATCCCTAGCTTCGCCCAAGTGGAATTTGCACTTCATCCCATATTTTTGAATAATCGACTTTGATGAACTTGATACAAGTCGAATTAGAGTTTATGCTATTCATAAACATTTTAAACCTATTTCTTATCTTTTCAATGCATCAAATTTTGCATCAATTAGATATATGTAGCTTTAGTTATGAGCTAAATACTTGTACTAACTCAACCTATCTACCTAGCCTTGGGATTCCACTTTGCGGCTTTAGTTATGCAGCTTCTATGATAACGATCTATTTTGGACTCAAGACCTTCATAAGACTTGTAGGTATATCTTTTATGTATTCATGGGCTTGGCCTTGCATCAATTGGGGTTTTAAAACTCTAGATATGGATTAAACTCCATAAGGGATCTAGACTCAGGATAGGATTTGGATCAACTTTCTAAATTAGAATATGAAATATAATTTGGAAGTTAAAAAAATACTTGAGTATTTACCCAATATATCATTCTAGAAAGATTGAGATGTCCTTTATAAAGTCTCTAAAGACTACTATTTCCAAATCTAACTCTAAAGCTTTGAGAAACCTACCGGAGGTCTAGAAGGTCTAGGTTAATCATTCCGGACATCCACATGGTTTTCTTCTTTGTTTCACACAACTAGTAGCTTTTTCCTCCTATAGTTACAAGGCCATGTGACTCCTTTACTTCCTTGGTGGCTTTGGCTTCTTATGCATTTTGGTTAGGGTTTATTCACTCTAATTTACCATTTTTCATATAAAACCAATATCGTTAAATTGTTCTTAATTTACTAAATATAATACAATAAACACCAAAAAGTTCAATGTAAAAGAACATAAAACTCATGGAAATTATATACTTATCATTCACCTTTAAAAATTTGGACCATATCTTCTATAGAAACAAGGAGTGTTTTGTTAATTTGGTCCTCTTTAGATAGTTGACATCTCATCATACTTTTAGTAGTACCACGTTTTGCCATAACCTATCTCACTATGGACACCACAACTTATTGCTTTTCATTGAATTTGATCTTAAAATGGAGTATATTGATGCTTCAATTTATGACCAAGAGCTTCATGATGAAATGATATAGGGTTCGATTTTGTCTAGCAAGCTATTAGGGCTTTCCATGAGTACTTAATTTAAAGAAAAAGCAAAATATAAAAAGGATGTTATTAATTAGAAGAAATAACATTTAAGAGATTGATAGAATTTTGTCAATCGAAAGAGGCAAAACTCACAAGGTAAACTAGAAAAAAATATAAACGTTATAATTCGGAAGATATGACACTTACATCATTAGCCATCAAAACATTCGAAGTCATTTGTCCATAATCAAGGATAAATCAACACTTTCTAGACCACAATAATGTCTCTTCTTGTAGGAATGTAAAAGCTAACTATTATAGGGTAAACTAGAAAACTTAAATAAATTTATATTGAAAAAGTCTTGTATATTAGTTATGTCCCGATTTTATCAATGTCTCTTCTTTAAATAACCTAAGATCAATAACTACCTTGAGTTTAAAGTAGGGCATGAATATTTATTAGCAACTCTCCCTTCGTTTCCTTTAGACATATTGCTTTATCAAATCTAGCTAATTGCAAGACTAAACATATCATTTCATTTAAGTCTAACTATGTCATTAATCTTGGTTGGTTTATAAGATCAAACACATCATTTCATTTAAATATTATTGTTTTATCAAAACTTGATTGGTTATAAGACCAAATGCACTATGTCATTTTGGTCTCAATGTTTCATCGAAGCATGATTGGTTATAAGACCAAACACACCATTTCATTTAGGTCTTACTATTTCATTGTAAGAGGATACCGTACTTGATCGATGTGTGGCTTTTTAAATTTTAAGGTGCCGGCACCATGTATATTAAATTAGGCCTTAAAGAGAATGGGTCTAGTATTTAGAGCACAACGTTATTTACGGTGGGATGGTCTCGCTTTAATTCTTTATGGTGATGACAATTTTATCCCACCCATCGGGATTAGATATCATCAAATCCGATTAGAATAGGGTTTTACTTATTTTGATCAAGGTCAAATGGATACTAAAATTTGACCCAATTTTACTTGAATAAAGTATAGAAATGGATGAAGGATTCACCCATCCCATCACTTAACCCATATCTAACTTAATATTTGTACTAGTTTTAATTTTTTTTTATTATGTATAATTTTACAAAATTTATAAAATAAAATAATTATTTAATCTTTATAAAGCAAGTTAGGCACCACTTTGGGAGTGTATTCTACCTTAAACATAGGTATAACACAACATATGACATTCTAAAAAATGGATGTGCTCAACTAAAATGTAGATGGGTATGTGTTTGGTTGTTACATTCTTCTTTGTGTTATGGGAGATATGAAGGAAAATGTGTTGAGCAAGATATGATAATATCTCTATGAATGTTGAGCTGATCATTGTCATATGGTAACCTCTTGATGATCGTAAAAAATAAAAATGTATAGGTAGGTAGTTACATTCTTCTTTATGTTGTGGGAGATATGAAGGAAAATGTGTCGAGCTAGATACGATAATATCTCTATGAATTTTGAGTTGATCATTATCACATGGTAACCTCTCGACGATTGCAAAAAATGAAAAACATATAGGTGTGGACTCGCCACACGGTTTTCAAAAAGGTGAAAGGTAAGAAAAACCTAGCACTAGTCTTAAGACTTTTAAGTAAAGGGATTGATTAGATAATTAGAAAAAACTTCATTCACCCTAGTGTGCCCTCGCAATGAAGTTACCTTGTACTTCTAGCTTAGATGAATTCATTCATGGAAATTATCTTTTTATCCTCATTTATAAGTTGGATTATTGGACCTTTTTTTACCAATCCTCGGATAGGTGATTTAAAGACCGAAAGAAAACTCAGTCTCTCACCTAAAATGTCTTTGGGCCTTTGGAGTCCATTTGAGAAGGTAAAAATTAGGGCTTGAATCCTAGTACCAATTAAATCCTAATCCAATAAAAAACAAAATAAAGATAAAACAAATATAGGCCATAGACCCAAATTAACCTACCAAACGATAAAAAAAGAATAAATAATAAGATTACTAGTCCGTAATGACCTAACAAACCAACATGAGCCTTAAGCCTATATCACCTTACCATGCCCCTTTAAAATATTAAATTAGGCCTCAAAGCCCAAATTCAAAGCTAAATTTATGAGAAGAAGAAATTAGTAGCATCATAAAAATAAATTAAAATCGATTATAAAAAATAGTAATAAAAATAAAATAAATTGATGAGAAAAGGGCCATTAAATGAATAAAGTTAGTCTTAGGTTCTAAATCTATTCCATCTAAACGGACCAAGACTAGCATCACATAAAATATATACACCAAATGCAAATGCATATTAACATGTAAAAGCCACAAATCACATAAGATGACACCATAAAAAAATAAAATAGTCAACAAGCCTCTATAAGATCTTAGCCTATTAATTTAAATTTGGCTTATTTTAGTTTTATATAAAAAAAAAATTACTATCCTATCACTACCTTCATCATCAATTGACAACTCCTCAAGGACTTATTATATAGAAAATAAAGATACTATATAATATGTCAAACAACTCTTTTTTTTATTGAAAATAATGATAAGAAAAATAAAATAAAATAAATAAGACAAGATTAAAATTAAAAAAAAAATCAATAATCCCTTATTTCTAATCCGATTAAATATTAAAACATAGCACGCACTAAAAAAAAACCTAAATTTAGATCATTTTTTATTCTATCAAATATAAATTATTCAAGATTTTGAATCTTTCAATTACACGTTTAACCAAATATTTTGCTTTTAATAATCATCAAAATGTTCATCTTTAAACATATAATTTACATTACCATCCTATGAAATAGAGAAGCGATCATGTAAAACCATAAAATTCGAATGAAAATTAGATCGGAAAAGTGAAGTCTTGGAGTGTAATTACCTAAATTAGTAATTTAGGGACCAAATTGGATCTATGAACAATAACGGTGGCGTCGGTTTAAGTAGCATGCGAGGGCTGCTCCATCATTAGAAGCGAGCAATATTTATGATGTTGGAATCAACTTTACTAAGTGATCCGAATAGGTCGATGTGTGTTGGTCGAAAGTCGATAAGTTAGGAGTAGGGTTGGCTTCTTTTGATTGTTGTCTTATGCTTTTTCTTTGGGATGTTAGGGTTTTTTCTTTAGGTGTCTATGTATTCGAGTATGGATAGGGCATGATCTATTTATAATGCTACCTAGGTCACTTTAGGGCCTTTTTTTTCATTTTTTTGGGAGATTATGCTTGGATAGCCCATTAGGCTTGATGCACCTAGGCTATATTCATTTGGGGTTGGTGTACCGCCTAACGTGGGATGGGCAGTCTAGCCCTCTTCTTTTCTTTTTCTTTTTTTCTTTTTGTATTTTTTAGGTTAAAAATAGGGTGATGAAAAATGTTCTTTCTTTATAATGCTTATGCATCAAAGATGTAAGAAGACAAGTCTTCATATATCTTGACTTAGTGAGCTTGTAAAGAAGAAATAGGGTTGCAAAAATCAATCACAAAAGGTTCATTTCTTTGATTTTAGAAATGAATTAAATATACAAATCGTCTTAGGGTAAAATAATCAAATATATGATCCCTCTTGGAAAGACTTGACTTAAAAGAAAATCGAGTCAAACATATGAACTCTCTTTGAGTGAAGAAATCAAATGTACGATCCTTCTTAGAGACTTGACTTAAAAGAAAATCAATCAAATATATGAACCTTCTTAGAGATGATTTGATTTTGAAAAACAAGAGTAATCAAATATACTATTCCTTTTAATGATATTTGATTTTGAAAATGAGTCAAATATACAAACCCTTATGGGGTATAAATATACGAACCCTCTTAGGGTGAATGAACATTAAATATACAAAAGCTCATAGGGTGAAATAAATCCATCAAATATACAAACCCTCGTAGGGTGAAAAACGTTGATTAAATATACGAACCCTCATAGGGTGAAACAAATCCATCAAATATATGAACCCTCGTGGGATGAACTAAATGTTGTAAATATATGAATCCTCTTGGGATGTTAGAGAAATATACAAATCTTTTTAGGATTTTGGAGTGCTCGAATATGACTTTTTACTTTTGAACGATCTTCTTAAGAGAAACATTTTCATCTCGACTGGGTGACTACTCGAACAATTTTGAAAAATCAATAATGCCAACATGATGAACACTTAGATGTTTTTTAAACTTGGTCATCTCGATAGAGTGACCACCCAAACTTTTTGAGAAAACTAATCATTTCAATCGAAGACCACTTAGATATTTATGAATGAATGACTTATGGAGAAGAGATATGATCGAAAGAGACAAATTGATTAACTATTACAAGGTGACCTCCTAGCAAATGCTCACTATAACAAGGTGACCTCATAGCAAATGGTTCACTATTACGGGATGACTTCTTAGCAAATGATTCACTATTATAAGGTGTCCTTCTAGCAATCTGGTTCATTAAGACGAGGTAACCTCCTAGTAAATGGTTTACTTTTATAGTGTGACCTCCTAGCAAATGTTTACGGGATAACTTCCTAGCAAATGGAATTTGGTCATCTCGATAGGGTGACCATTTTTTTTTTTAAAAAAGTTGGTCATCTTAATAGGATGACCACTTGATTTTTTTTTTTTGAAATTAGTCATCTAGATAGGGTAACGATTTAAAATTTTTTTAAACTAGTCATCTAGATAGGGTTACCACCTGGATATATATATTTTTTTTGACATTTGGTCATCTCGATAGGGTGATCACCTAGATTTTATTGTTTTGTAATTTGATCATCTCAATTGGGTGACCACCGAATTTTTTTTTTTTGAAATTTGGTCATCTCGATAGGATGACCTCTTGAACTAGGTCATCTTGACAAGGTGACCACCTAGATATTTTTTTTTAAAATTTTGGCTTATGATGAATAGCCTTAAAAAGAAAGGTTTGTTCTTTCCTATATATAAGTTCTCTTTATCTAGGATAGTGATAGATCATTGTTTATGTGAGGATAGTTCTTTCAGAGAAGTCTAGGTTGCACCTTATAAAACTCAACTCCTCTTCTTGAATTTGGAAAATCGGCTCAAATCCTGTGTCTTGACTACTAGTTTGCTAGAGCTTATAGTGTGAAAATTGTTTTGACTTGTTATTATTTTGCTCTACCCATAAAAATGTGATTCTATCCTCTATCATTAGGTCATACTATCCCTCGGTTATAGTCATGGCTTTTAAATTTTCTCAATGGCCTCTTGCTTCTTAAAGAATCTATGAAAGGATGTTGATACATGTTAAAATATGTTTTTTTCCTAATATAGGTCTCATTGTTTTCATCGGTTCATGTCTTGCTATTTTTATACTATCTATATTTCATTCATTTCATCATAAAAAAACACCTAATGTCATTTTTTGTTCCATTGTTCAGCCATTATGCCGTGGATCTAATTATTTTTATGTTGTCCACTTGCCTCTTAGCTTAAGCGATATGCTTGCTAATCATGACTCTTGAATTATGGTCTCACTTAACCAATTGACTATAATCAATGTCATCCTTGATGATTCCCTTGTTCAATTATTTTGCTCACACTTTATAAATTGGTTCAATTTAAAAATAACATTATGAGAAAAAACATTATATTTTGAACAAAGTAGCATATTTTAATGGTATTTTTTATCAATCCAGATTATTATAAAGAAATGTTGGAAATGTGCATTATCAAGTATGTTACGTAGGTTGGTGTTGAGGTCTTAAAGAAAAAATGTAAAGGCTCAAAGTGTGTTTAATGATTTGAAGGCCAAAGATCACTTTAATGATTACATATGCTTTTTTTTTTTTTAACTTGATTACTCTTGTAAAATCTTTGTTATTGTGATTGACTCTTCTTATGAGTGCTTGATTGATGCGTTTTTTGTGCTCTTCCAATATATAAAGTGTGACTTGCATTTCCTCTAGAATCGCTAATTGAGGTAACTAATTCTTTTCTTAATGAAATAAAACCATCCCATCTTATTGTTGATTTTTTTCCTTTTTTTAAAAGGGTCATGCATCCTATGGAGGTACAAAAAAAAAATTCCTCCATATAAAATTCTCAAGATCATGCCATTGAATCAACTAATTATAAATACATGAATTAAAGCATAAATAAATGATTACCTCTTGTAGCACGAACTAAACCTTTGTAAAAAGCGAGTTTTCCAAGCATTCGGCCTCATCAATAATCCATACGGTCCAAACACCCACACAAGAAGCACTCAAAATTAGTAGGGTGCTAACTTCATATTTTCTAAATTTTTTAATATTTTTCTTTTAGAAATTTATTCAGGGATATTTTGCAATAATCCTAATTTAGAGAAAGATAGGTGGCATGTATAAGGAAAGGAGAAAAATATTTTTCTCAATATTTGTCTTTCTAGTCGTGTAGCCACTAGTTCTTCTCTCTCTTTCCACACATCTCTCCTTCTATTTATCGGAGGAGAGGCTTCCTTATCCCCAAGGACAAGAAAGTGTGGTAACTTGTCCTATGTGGACTTTAGCTTTTTGGCTTTCTAATCATTCAAGGATTAGGGGTTATTGTACACGTAGGCTTTTTGTTCTTATCCTTTTAAACCTTGATGTTTATCCAATAAGGCTCATGTTATTCTCCCACTAAAATATCTTTCGAGCTTTTAAATTAAACCTATTGGCTTAAACTATTTTGGCTCAATTAATTTTTAACTAATTTAGACTATCTAAATAAATTAGGTTTGATATTTTTTAGGAGGCTCACATTAGGAAAAAAGTTTTAAATTACCTTTAAACCTAAATTAGGAGACTAATTTCCATTTTAGGTTACTTACTTCTAAATTTAGAAACTAATTTCTAAAATAGAAAACTTTTCATTTTAGAAAAATTTTTATTTTCAGAAACCTTTTCCAAAATAGAAAACTTTCAAAATTGGAAACTTTTCCAACATCTTTGATGTTTCTTTTATCATGTGAAAGCTTAAACTTATGTGTATAACACAATAGGCTCTTATATATGTTGGCAATGTATCAAGAATAAAAGACACCTCTTTCATCTCTTGATACATAAATCAAAATTGGCCTTTAGCAAGGCATCATGATTACCTAATTCTCTAGGAGGATTAATTAGTCCCTAATTACCTTTCACGAGCATGGTTACCATATAATTCAATCCTCATGTCAATTTATCATAGTGTGATCTCAAATTTTGTTATTAGTACGCTCAATAATGATGACACAAGTTTTTTGATTCTCGAATGTCTTAGCACTTAGAGTAAACCGGATATACTCTATTGGTGTACTCCTACGGTGGTCACATATTTCTTGAGTAGACATTCATTGAAGTGAAATGTAATAACTCCTTTAGCATACAAGAAATGACATGTCCTATCTTAGTCATCCACCTACCTCCGTTAGATTCCTAGTGCACCAAACGAATCGTCCTTATGCAACCCTTTACTAGGTCTATCAAAATGAGTGTCAAAGGACATAAATCCTCTAATGAGATAACTATGATGACTTTAGGTTATAGATCAATTGTACCCATCTCATATGAGATTCCTATAGACTAAACCAAATGGGTTCTCATGGTGATTTTAAGTCCAGGTGATATGTTCTCTAACATAAATTACCTAAGTGCTTGCTTTAACATCACCATGCCAATAGGTGTGAGACCTCCTACTGCTATCTTATAGCAAGAGCATAGCACTCATAATTCTAACCGTATATAGTAAATGTCCATTCTTGATAATGCTATGAATTGGGTTGTTTAATGATATTATTTAAGTGCATAAACATTTGTCTCACATCTTTCGATCAATCATTAATGCAAATGCATATCATAGAGGCTTCTATCTAATTCTATTTAATAAATAAATAAATATATAAATAATTAATAGAAATACTTCTTTTATTATTGATAAAATAAATAATGCAATAATATGATAACTCAAACCATCTAATTAAGGTTGGATCTTGGACACCTACATTAATATTTTTTTCTTCTCACTTTTTCAGCCTTAAATTTTTATGTCATAGCTAGCTCATGCTGAAACTTTACGTGAAGGTTTTTATTTTTACATCATCAAGTTTTCTTCTTTCAAATCTTAGGAAGTATCTTTAGTTACACTTTTAGAATAGTGTTTTTGGCAAGTTCACGACTATCCTTTCTTTTTTAGGGATAAAAATGATGTGAGCCTCTTATGATGATTGAACTTTTTTGTTAGATGAGTTATTCATCTTTGTGTTTTAAGCACATTACGCCCTAATATACGAGTGATCATAGTCTTGAGTTATCATTATAAGAAATTACTAAGGTTTAAAAAGGGTCAGTAAAGAATTCGTATGATGATCATTTGCAAAGAATATTTCAAAGATAGCATTTTCTCATCTCAAAATCAATTTGCTTATGTTGATAAATTCTAACTATTTTGCATACTTGTTTGTTTTCAAAATGTCATGTTTTTGACCTCTTTGTATGTATTTCATCATCATTTAGAGCATTAAATCACTAATGACAAGATATCCTTTACATGAGTGTTTTTTGACGTGAAGAGATTGTATTTTAGGTTTTGAGAAGAACAATTGCCCCTTAGTAATTGTATGATATGTTTTGGAGTTTAACCAATCTTAGAGGTGTTTAGTGAATGCATTTATCATTATATTCCTTCCACTTAAGGATGAAATATCATGCTAAATGATACTTTCAAATGTATATTTCTATATTATAGTTCAATAATAAAGTCATGTAAGAAGAAAATTTGATATCAATAAAATATGTCACTTATTTTAGAAAAACCCAAATATAATATTTTGACACATGATGTTCAAAAAGCAATAAAAAAGACTCAATTTGTAAACCATAGGTCTATATCATCCTTATGTGATCTTGGCTATGCTTAATCAATATTTTCATCTCTTGTGTTGGTAACTATATAGTTCAGTTGTGGATTGGTTCTAGTGTTAAGTGTGCCTAAATTATCATCTGAGAGATCTAACCATGATCAATTAGACATCAAATTTTTTTCTTAAAACCAATATTATTCTCGATACTATACCCTACTATTCCGAGTGGTAGTCATATTTCTTATTAGGTTTGTACTAATACGAATATGATGGTTAAATTGGATCTATAAAGATAGGAATGATTTAATCGATATTATTGAGATGCTTTAACAACTCATCTAAAGACATAGGAATATGGGGTAATATATCTTAATATTTTTTACCATTTTGATTCCTTTTATAGAGGTACTTAACCGATTATTGATAGGTTGTTGATAGTTTGAAGGCGATATGAATACATTACCTATGTCACTTAGGAGTAATGTTCATAAAAGGTGCAAATAATGGTGACACTTGATTATTTATATTTCTCTTCGGAAAGAGTGATGGTTTGGGTGTCATTGATTGTTTCACCACCCTTTTGGTTGCAAATTGATAGACTCCAGCTTATGAATATCATTGTCTTTCCTACTTGCTAAAATTGTTTTTTTGGATTAGATTCGAAATCCTTTTTGCCTTAATAGATTATTCCACCCTTTCAGCAATAACCACACCATCAATAAAGTTAAGTGATGAATTGATGATAAGATACTCAAAATAGGGAGCCTTGAAGGTATTGATGAAAATAGAGATCAACTCCTTTTCAATCAATAAAGAATGGACTTGAGTAGCCACTTCACATCATCACTGAGCATACTTCTTAACAAACTCTTTCATTGTCTTTTCTATGTCTTACAATATGGTTCTATTTAGGATAACCTCTAAATTGAACTTGTATTGGCAAATGAAGGCATTTACTAGATCTTTCCATGTTTGAATTTTAGCTCTATCAAGAAGCATGTACCAAGCGAGGGAAGTACCATCCAAACTCTCATGAAGGAAGTGAATTAAAAGCTTTTCATCATGCATAACCTCTACCATCTTATAATAGTAGACTCGAATGTGAGTTTTAGGGCATTGAGTACTAATATACTTTATGAATTTTGGCACTTTAAAACTTTTTCAGAATGAAAACATCAAGCACCAAACACATTTTAACAGACTTTCATTAGGTCATATAGATCCATGCCCTCAATTGCTCTTAAGCACTCCTTAATAGATTTAAGTTTATCAACTTCACCATTCTCAATAATTTTTTCTTTATTAGTAGTCGAATTTGGCTTATTAGTAGATTTATTTGAAAGTACTAAAAATGGGTATTGAGCATTAGTATATGATGATGGATGCGGATGAGTAAATGCCTCATAGACTACAAATATAGTTAAAGGATGGTCGATCATAGAGGCTAATTGTGGTATTACTTCCATGCTTAATATGGGAAAGGTGAGGGTTCTTTAGTAACTAATGGTATATGAGAGTTAGCCTCCTTAGATATCACTTTATTTAATGCTTTTTCTCACAGCGAGTTACTCTAACAAACCGAGTTAGTCAAGCTATATCTCCCTTGAAAGCTTCGACCTCATTGGGATACTTTTGGTCCAACTAATTTCTTTCTTCATTCTTTAAAGTCTAGTATTGTGGATTTTTGGTGAAGATTGAGCTTTTATAGTAAGACCTATATTTCTCTTGAGATGAATGTACAAACTATAAGGCATAGAAAATATAGTACTTCACCATGAGAACTCACGATTGGGTATGATTAGGAAGTGTGCTTTGATTGAAAAGAGCACCGTGGCTATTAATATGACTTTATAGCCAACAATGGGTTAGACATCAAAATGGTGCTTACTATTACTACTATTTATATTCCAAACTATACCAACATGGGCATGATATCTTAATCCAAGAGAGCATTACACATATATAGTAAGCATTAATGATAGTCTTGATAGCCATGACGCTTATGAAGTAAGACAGGTATTATGAATATTCTATAAAAAAAAATCAAACATTGTATGCCTCTTTGTCCTAAGGATAGCCTAAGGAAAGGCTTTAGATTTATTTAGACATGATTGGGTAAGGTTGGCTAGCCAAACTTCTTTAAAGGCTCTCATGATAGGCTCAAGTTCAATAATAATAAGAGATACTTAAAGCTTTATTCTCATACATAAGCTTTACTTGGTTACCATTCATAGTCTCACGCACTAGGATAAATTTTCCACATGAGTGAACGGGTCGATTGCTTGAGCTCTCGAATCACAATCCCTCGAGTGCCACCTCCCTCATTCTAATCTTAAGTTAAGGAACTAGAGTGTGTGTAGATTCAAAAATCATTCTTATGTATGTGTTATTTTGTGCAAATGGGCCACACTTTGTATACAAGTTCAAATATCAAAGTAAAATTCACAAGAATACGGGAATATTAGGATAGAATAGAGATAATTCCCAAAAGGAAGATATAACATAGGATTAATTCTCTAATGGAGTTGCTATTTTATCATATAGTGACCTCTCGGTTATCATAAAAAATAAAAAAGAAACTTATAGGTGTGGAATCACCTTTCGGTTTTCAAAAGGATAAAAACTAAGAAAAACCTAGCACTAATCATAAGAATTCTAAGTAAGGGGTTGATTATACGGCCGGGAAAAACTATAGTCATCCTATTGTGTGCTCAAAATGAGGTTATCTTGTACTTCTAACTTAGGAGAATTCAGTTATGCAAATTATCTTTTTCTCTCAATTTATGTGTTATATTATTTGGGCTTTTCCTAACCGGTCCTAAGATAATTGATTTGGAGATTAAAAAAACAAAATTCGGTCTCTCACCTAAAATATCATTAAGTCATTGGAGCCCATTTAGAAAGGTAAAAGTTAGGGCTTAAAGCCCATTACCAATTAAATCACTTGCCAAAACATGGAATAAAAAAAGTAAAAAATAAAATTACAAGACCGTAATGACCTAAAAAGCTGACAAGGGCCTCAAGCCCATATCACACTTGTCATGCCATTTTAAAATGTTAAATTAGGTCTCAAAACCCAAATTCAAAGTTAAATCTATGAGAAGAAGAAATTAGTAGCACCTTAAAAATAAATTAACATTAACTATAAACAATAGCAATAAAAATAAAATAAAATAAATGATGAGAAAAAGGCTCGTTATTAGAATAAAGTCAATCTTAGGTCTTAAACCTACTTTATCTAGACAAACCAAGACTATCATCACACAAAATAAACACACCAACTCGTAAACACATATTAACATCTAAAATCCATAAATCACGTAAGATGACACTATGAAAAATAAAATAATTAATAGGGCTCCACAAGATCTTTGACCTATTAATTTAGATTTGGCTTATTTTAATTTTCTAAAAAGAAATTACTAGCCTATTTCTAGCTTCATCATCAATCGATAGTTTCTTAGGGACTTATTGTATTAAAAATAAAGATACTATATACTATGTCAAACAATTCCTTTTTGTTGAAAATAATGATAAGAAAAATAAAATAAAATAAGACAAGATTAAAAGTTAAAAAAAAAAATCACTAATCCCCTATTCCTAATCTGATTAAATATTCAAATACATCACACATTGAAGAAACTTGAATTGAGATCCTTTTTTATTCTATCAAATATAACCAAGTATTTAAGATTTATCTTTCAATTACATCCTTAACCAAATATTTTGCATTTAATAATCATCGGAATATTCATCTTCAAATACATAATTGAAATTACCATCCTATGAAACAGAGAAGCAATCATGCAAAACCATAAAATTTGGATGAAAATTAGATCGAAACATAAAAGCGTAGGGGCTTAATTACCTAAATCGGTAACTTAAGGACTAAATTGGATCTGTGAACAAAAATAGCAACGAAACTTTAGGTGACCCATGAGGGCTACCTTTTTGTTAGAAGTGAGTGATTTTTATGGTGCTGGAATCATCTCCGTCGGACTATCCGGAAGGGCCGCTACATGTTGGTCGAAACGTCGGTCGGTTAGGAGCGATGCTAGCTTCTTTTGGCTACTTTCTTTTGCTTTTTCTTTGGGTTGCTAGGGTTTTTCTCTAGGTGTCGGTGTGTCTAAGTATGGGTAGAGTAGGATCTATTTATAATGCTACCTAGGTCGACTTAGGGTTTTTTTTTTCTATTTTAAGGAGATTGGGCTAGATAGCCTACGAGGCTCGAGGTGCGTGGGCTTGGTGTGCGGCCCGAGCATGAGTCAGGCTGTTTGGGCCTTTTTTTGTATCTTATTTTTTTTATTTTTTATTTTTGGGTAAAATTGGGGTGATGACAATCATTTCAAGTACTATAACTTTATTTTATGATGTGTATATGATTTATCGTTCTAAATGAGAGTGTAACTCCCAAGATTTAGAAGAGATCGAGTACTCTTAGACTTTTGATCCTTTTTATACCAATAGTGAAAGGGGTGTGGCTTATAGGAAATCTTCCACCAATGAATTCTTTTAAGTTGAACACTAATGGGTCTTCGAGGGATGAAAGATGTACTTAGAGGGAGTATTATTAGATCATGCACTAGTAGTCGTAGTCACTTGTTTCTCTAATTTTTATGGAATGTGTTCGAGTATATAAGGAGAGATATTTGCTTTTCAAGATGGCCTTATTCTATGTCATGAATTATTGATTCAATACATTGGGGTAGAATCTAATTCTTTGGTAGTCTGTAAATGTTCTATTAAATAAAACTCAATAGCCATGGAAATACGTTTAGCAACTCCACCGAGTGTCGAGTTCTTCGAAAGGTATTTCAATTATTCATGTACTTCGAAAACAAAGCATGGTTACGGATAGACTAACTAATTTAGCCTAAATTCCTGTAGATTGTAAGGTCTTTTATAATTTTTACAATTTATGTTTAGAGATCATTAATGCTTGGAGGCATGATCACATGAGTTCGTATAATTATTCTCGGTAATATGTATTGTCTTTTATATATAGGGGTTAGGCTTTCTAGCTCCCCTCATTTTAGAGTAAGACTGTATTATCTCCTCATGTATTATTTTATTTTGATTACTAAAATTTGTCACGAGTATCGTCCTTGTTTGGTAAAAAAATAAAATTAATCTTTACTATTTAATAAAATTTTACTTAATAAACAACAAAAATTCCTCTATATAATTTGTTATATATATATATATGCAAATTCTATAAAAATCAACCTTAAGTTAGTAACTCTACTTTATAATTTGGAATACGTGATAATTATGATAATTAATGGTTGTGATAATTAATGATTATTAACCAAAAAAAATATATGAAATTATTATGTTAATATTCCTTGGTATTATATATGACTAGTTGTATACCTCCGCGTTGTGAGCAAAAATTTTGTGGGTCATTTTTAGTCTATTTTTTTCGATTTAAAAAATATATTTTATTAATTAAAATGTCAATGGTAAAAAAAAATATTGGTGCCTTGCATGTGTGATTATCTAAAAGTAAAGACATGGAAAAATAAAAAGAATTCGCATAAAATCGCATTGATTAATTAGAAAACAACACAATATTTCTCTTTTTCATTTCTAATGCGAAAAAGAAAGCAAAAAATAAATGGGAGATTTTTTTTTGAAAGATTAATAACAAAAAGATGATTGATATAAATCAAGATGCAATTAATATGAGAAAAATATGACTTGAAGATTAAAAAAAAAAAAAAGTTTCGAGTGTTTTGAATTATGTAAAAGTATGTTTCCATATATAAATTTCTATTGAATTGAAACCAAACACAAACAATGAAAAATAAATAAATAAAAAGTATTTACCTATCATAAACAAATCTATCCAATTACAAATTTGCTTATATAATCACTTTCTTCCTCATTGTATACCTAACCGAATGGGAATTCATAGCGTTGTAAAAACAAAAGTTGCAATCGATTTGTTTTGAAGGAAAGATAGCTAAAAAGGAGAGAGATTTACAAATAATTCAAATTTTAAATATATAAGAAATTTCTCATTAAACTTGATCTTGATTGTCAACACAAAATCGGCAAGCATATTGTTTAACAACTAACAATGATGGATTAAAATACTTTGAAATTCAAAATAAAGAAAAAAAAATTAAATAGAAATAAAAAGAACAAATTGAGAGAAGGAGAGAGGGATAGTTTACACCTTGATGATCCATGCATGGTCAAAAGAGGCAATATGGCAATTAAAGCAAATTTGGTTAAGACAAATAGGTGATAATATTGAGAACCATAAAAAAAAAATAATAATGAAAGGTAGTGTCATCAACCTATTTTTACCTCCATAAAAAAAACAATAAATAAATAAATGAATAAATAAATATGTAGGAATTGGGCCTAGATTAGGATTGAAAAAAGAAGGAGGAATGGGCCTAGATTAGGCATTGAGCTAGGCATGGTCAATAATAAAAAAATCCAGAATAGGAAAAAAAATTATCCTAAGTTAACCCTAGAAGCATCCCTAAAAATACTAGGCATACACTCACAAAAAAAAAAAAAAAAAAGAAAAGGGGGGGGGGGAGGGGGAGTGATAGCCACTTAGAAAAAAAACCCTACCTATTAAAAAAACAAAAACAAAACTTGTAAAGCCACGAGATAGCAACCAAAGTTCACAGGTGCAGCCACTTTTGCTCCGAGTTGACGTAAGATGACACGTGCCATACTATTGTGATTGGAAGGAAGAGATGAAGCTCGCGCCATCGATCCACCACCCATCCAATGTTTAACGTTTCCTCACACACGTAAGTATCTTTAACGATGCCTCGAGCATGCACCACATGCACTAGGTCTATCTCCTTCTCCTTGTTTTGCTTGTGTTCAATTCGATCATCGAATTTTTTATTTCATAATTATACCCCTATGCTTGAACTATTTTTTTTTTTTGTTTAATTTTCTTTGAAATTTTTGTGGATTGAGTGATTATATATTTGATTTATATTCTATAATATGAGTTATGTGATTAACATAGAATTAGGATGATTAATTAGATTAAAATTGTTGAGTTTAGGCTTAATTACAAAAATTAAATTGAAGAATTCTTACTCTTATTTGACAAATAACGATTTAAAAGAATTAAAATTAAAATTAGTTGATGTGTATGGGTGACAAAAGGGTGATTTTTATTAGGTAGAGAATATTTAATATTTTTAGTGTTTATTTTATTTACATGTATATATTATTATAATTATTTGAAAAATGGGATTAAGGATAATGACTTGATTGTATATTATTTTTATTTTCTATAAAATTCCCTAAGGAATTATCAATAAATGATGAAGCTAGCATTAGGCTAGCAATTTTTTCTAAAAAATAAAATAAGCCAAATCTAAATTTATAGGCCGAGGACCTTGTGGAGGTTTATGGCTATTTTATTTTTCATGAATTCATTTTTAAGTGATCTATGATTTTGTACATGCTTTTATGCCTTGTACCTTGTGTGTTTATTTTACTTGATGTCAATCTAGGTCGGTTTAGATAAAGTAGGTTTAGGACCTAAGACCGACTTTGTTCCAATGACGAGAATTTTCTTATTATCTTTTTATGCCTACTCGTTTATAGTTAATTTTAATCTTTTTTTAATGGTACTATTAATATTTTCTTTTTTCGGATTTAGCTCTTAATTTGGCTTTGGATTTAATTTTATATTTTAAAATAGTATGGTCGGTGATGTGGGCTTAAGGCCCATGTCCATTTTTTTTGTCATTACAAGCATGTAATGTTATTTTGTTTTTATATTTTATGGTTTGGTAGGTGAGTTTAGGTCGGGTTTATGTTCATTTTATTTTTTATTTTTGCATTTTTGTGGGACTAGAATTTAATTTGCAATGGACTTTTAGCCCTAATTTTTACCTTCTTCAATAGGCTCCAACTGCCCAATGACATGTTAGGTGAGAGACTGAATTTTATTTCGATCTTTGAATCACCTCTCTTAGGATTTGATACACAAGACTTAAATAATCAAGCATGCAAATCAAGATAAAAAGATAATTTGCATGAATAAATTCTCCTAAACTAGAAATACAAGGTAATCTCATTACGAGGGCACTCTAGGGTGACCATAGTCTTTCTTAATTGCGTAATCAAACCCCTTTATTAGAACTCTTGAGACTAGTGTTAGTTTTTTCTTAGTTTTCACCTTTTTAAAAATTCTACATGTATACATTATACATTTTTATTTATTTTTGTGATAGTTGAGAGGTCATCGTGTGAGAAAATAACAACTCCACTAGAGAACTAAAGGTTAAGCCTATATTGTTTTTCTTGCCTTGGGGATTTATTTTGTTTGATGCATTTTTATCTTGATTTTCTATTGCTTATTTGGTGTCTTTCATTTTAATATTTAAGCTTGTCTATGAAGTGTGGCCCGTTTCCATATACTAGTAGTCACACAAGAATGATCTTTGAGCTCTGTACAAATTCTAATCCCTTGATTTAAGATTAGAACGAGGGAGGTAGCACTCGAGGGACTATGGTTTCGGAGCTTACGCTACTCACTCCTCCACTCACGTGAAAAATTTATCCTTGTGCATGAGACTATGAAGGAAAACCTAGTACCTTTATGCATGAGAATAAAGCTTTGAGTATCTCCTACTATAGTTGAACCTAAGCCCACGATAGGAGCCTTTGAAGAAGTTAGGACAACCTTACCAAATCATGTCTAAATAAATCTAAAACCTAGCCATCGGCTACCTCAAGACAATGGGGTATAATGTTTTGTTTTCTTGTGTAGAATATTCATACCATTGGCTTACTTTATAAGCACCATGACTATCAAGATTAACATTAATGATGATTGCTTTGCTATCTTGGATTAAGATACCATGCCCTTGTTGGTAGAGTTTGATATAGAATTGACAATAATAGTAAACATCATCTTGATATCTAGCCTACTGTTGGCTTTAAAATTAGATTAATAGCCATGCTCGTTGCTTTTAGTTAAATCACACTTCAAAATCATGCCCAACCATGAGTTCTCATACTTTGCACGTTCATTTTAGGAGAAATATAGGTCACACTATAAAATCCCAATCTTCTTCAAAGATCCAAAACACAAGACTTAGGAGAATGATGGAGAACGAAGAAAGAAATCAATTCGAGCCAAAGTATGCTAATGAGCTTAAAGCTCTCAAGAGAGATATGGTTGGACTAACCGATTTCTTAGAGTAACTACTGCAAGAAAAAAACATTAAATGAGGGGACCTTTAAGGGGGTTAGTTCCCATATGCCATTGGTTACTCGAAGAACCCCTCGCCTTTACCACATCAAGCATTGGGGTAACACCATACTTATCCTCTATGAATGGTCATCCTTTAACCATACTAGCGCTACAAGAGGCATTTACCCATTTTTAACTACTAGAATATAGAGTCATATTCACACTTAAGAGTCATCATATCCCGAGTGCTCCACATCCCTTCATGGTACCGATTAAGGGAGTTGCTAGGTAACTAATCGAAGCTACAACTAAAGAGCTAGGAAAAAATAAAGTCGTGGAGACCGATGAAACTAATAAGTTATTTTCTATTGAGGAGTATTTAAGAGCTATTGAAGGAATGAGCCCGTATGACTAAGTGAAAGCTATCGAACTATGTTTAGAGCTTGATGGTATCATCCTACAAAAATTTAAGGTGCTTGAATTTATAAAATACACAAGTACCCAATGCCCAAAAACTCACCTTTGAGTCTATTGTAGCAAGATAGTAGAGGTTATACATGATGAGAAATTGCTAATTCACTTCTTTCATGAGAGTTTGGATGGTGTTGCTCTCACCTAAGTACATACACCTTGATAGAGCTAAAATACAAAGGTGGAAAGATCTCATGGATACCTTCATTTACCAATACAAGTTTATTTTGGAGGTGGCCCTAGATAGAACCACATTGTAAAACATGAAAGAAGGATGATGAAAGAGCATGTTAAGGAGCATGCTCGAGAGATGGCGTGAAGTGGTTGCTTAAGTCTATCCTCCTATGATCGAAAAGGAGTTAGTCTCTATGTTCATCAACACCTTCAAGGCTCCTTATTTTGAGTATCTTATCGGTAATTCATCACCTAATTTTGTTGATATGATGGTTATTTTCGAGAGAGTAGAACAAGCAATTAAGGTAAAAAAGATTTTAAAATCTAGTCCAAAAGAGAATAATTTTAACGAGTAGGAAAGATAATGATGTTCATCAATAGGAATTTCTCAATTTTCAAGTCAAAAAGCGATGGAGCAAACAATGGCGTCCAAACCATCACTCTTTCCGGACGAGAAATGTAAACAATCAAGCACCATTTTTATATACACCTCTTATGAACACTCGCTCATGTCGACATAGGTCATGTATTTACATCCCCTACAAACTATCGGCAACCTTTCAATTATCATCTTAGGCCTCCATTTACAAGAAATTAAAGCATAAGGTACCAAGACATGTTATCCCTCTTCCTATGTCTCTATATGAGTTATTCAAGCATCTCAACAATATCGATCGAGTCATCCCTATCCCTACGGATCTAGTTCGACCAATATATCCATATTGGTACAAGCCCGATAAAAACAATATGACTACCACTCTAGTGTAGTAGGGTATGGTATCGAGAGTTATATGGATTCCAAGAGAAAAGCTTAGTCTCCGATTGATCATGGTTAGATCTCTCTAGATAACAACACCGACATTAATCCACGATCAAACCGTACAATTGCCAACACAAAAGGTAAAAATACTAACTAAGTATAGTCAAGATCACAAAGGATCGACATAGGCTCATACATTCCACATTAAGTTCTTTGTTAGTTTCTAAATATCGTTTGTCAAAAATATTTTGTTTGGGGTTTTGCTAAACTAAGTGACATATTTTAATGGTATCAAATTTTCTCTTTATATGACTTTGAAATTTAGAAATATGCATTTGAAAGTATCATTTAGCATTGTATTTCAATCTTGAAAAAAAGGAATATGATGATAAAAACATTCATTAAATCCCTCTAAAATTGGTCAAATTCTAGAACATGTTATACAATTACTTGAGGGCAATTGTTCTTCTCAAAACCCAAAACACGACCTTTTTTACCTTAAAAATACTTATGTAAAGAAAGTCTTGTCATCGAGTTGATACTTTAAATGATGATGAAATGCATACAAAAATGTCATGAACTCAATCTTCTTAAAACAAACAACACTCAAAATAGTTAGAACTTGTCGAGCATAAGAAAATTAGTTTTGAGATGAAAAATGTTGTCTTTGAAATATTCTTTATAAATGATCATCATACAAATCGAATGTAGTACTTTTATGAGCCTTAGTAATTTCTTATAATGATGATCCAAGACTAGGATCATCCCTAAATTAGGGTAGAATATGCTTGATATATGAAGAAGAATAATTTCTCGATCAAAAAAGGTCAAGCAAAGTTCATAGAAAGTACGATCATAATCACAATCACCATGAGAGGCTCATATCATATTTATCCTTAAAAAAAAAAAGATAATCACAAATTTTCTAAAACCACTATTTGTAGAAAAAAATAACGGACACCATTCAAGCACTCACAAGGGAAGTCAATAGAAATAAGAAGGATTTTGCAAGAGCAATCAAGTCAAGAGGAAACATATACGATCTTTAAAGTGATTCTTAGTCTTTAAACCCTTAAACACACTTTAAGCATTTATATCTTTTTTTCGAGAGCCAAACACCAACTTTTGTTATGCTTGTTTAAAAATTCCTTTGTAATCAAAATGAGTTGTTTAGGCTAACAAGTTGTATTATCAATGAGAAAAAGGAAATGGTTTTTTTGATCTATTTATTTGGTCTACATAATTGTTTATGGCATCAAATCGTAAGAAAATGCAAGACAAGGCTATTATTTCAAACCATATTTTGAGCCCGACCCATTCCAAATGTGACTTGATATTTTATAAAAGTACCATCCGACCCTTTCATTTTCAATACATCTAAACTTTTGATCATTTTGCCAGAGCACCGATGAATATCCATTTGCAAAAATTCTTTTGTAACCTAAACATGATTGTAACCTAGTTTTGATAGATATATTTTGGCTTATAACTAATTAATCAAATAATTCATGAATGAGAATACTTTTTGATACACATCTCAAAGATTTCTTTGTAATAACCCTAACCGATAAGAAAAATATCATTAAAGTATGCTACTCGGTTCAAAATAGAAGGATTTGTTTCATAATGGTTTCATTAAATTGACCTAAATTTACAAAGTAAGAGCTTAAAAGTCGAACAAGTGAATGATCAAGGATTAAATTGATTACATTCAATTGGTTAAACAAGATCATAATTCAAGAGCCATGACTAGTGGCATATCGACTAAACTAGAAGGTCGATAGATAACATAAAAATAATTAGATTCATTACATAATTGTTGAACAAGGGTGCAAACAAATGACATTAAGTATTCCTCGATGATGAAATAAATGAAATCTAGACATTATGAGAATAGAAAGAAATGACGAATTGGCAATCATCTTAGGGGAAAACACGAGTTCAACATGTGTCCATGCCGAGGGGTAGTATGACCCAATGATAGGATGGAGATCACATTTCATGGGTAGAGTGGAACAACGATGAAGCCGAAGAAACATTTGTTCTAAAAAACTAGTATTTGAGACACAAGATCTAAGCTAATTCATCAAATTCAAGATGAGAAGTTAAGTTTTGTAAGGTGCGACCTAGACTTCTCTTGAAGGTACTATCCTTACAAAACCTATAATTTGTCACTATCACAAATAAAGAGAACTCTAGTATGAGAATGAACAAACTATCCTTGTCCTTATAAGGCTATTCATCATGAGCTAAGTTTTCATAAACATCTAGGTGGTCATCTTGTCAAGATGACCAAGTTTTTAAAAATGTTTAGGTGGTCACTCTTTTGATCAAATTTTAAAATCATGTCTACGTGGTCATCTTGTCAAGATGATTGATTTTAAAAAAAAATTAGGTGGTCACCCTGTCGAGATGACCAATGTCAACTTTGCCAAGAGGTCATCTTGTCTTAATGAACTAGTTTCTAAAAGGTCACCCTATCTTAGTGAACCATTTGTCGGGAGGTCACTCTATAATAGAGAACTAGTTGCTAAGAGGTCACCTTGTCTTAGTAAATTAGTTACTAGGAGATCACCCTGTAATAGTAAACTAGTTGCTAGGAGGTCACCCTAGCTTAGTAAACCATTTGCTAGGAGGTCTCACTATCCTTGTGAATCATTTACCGGAAGGTCATCCTATAATAATGAATAATTTCCAAAAGGTCACCTAATCTTAATGAACCATTAACTAGGAGGTCACCCTATCATAGAGAATCATTTACCGGGAGGTTACCTTGTCTTAGTGAACTATTTGCTAAGAAGTCACCTAATCATATTGAACCATATATTAGGAAGTCACCCTATAGTAGCTAACCCCATTTATCTTTTTTTCAATCATATATCTTCTTCATAAGTCTTTCATTCACAAGCATTCAAGTGTTCACCTTACCGAGATAATCGAGTTTTTCAAAAATATTTAGATGGTCACCATGTCAAGATGACCAATCTTTCTCTTAAAATGATTGTCCATCATCCCAAAACGATTCATATATTTCTTCACCTAATGAGGGTTTGTATATTTGATGAATTCACTTTTCTAAAATCAAATCACTCCTAAAGAGTTCGTATATTTGATTGATTTTCTCTTCAAGAGGGATCGTACATTTGATTGCTTTACTTTGAGAGAGTTTTTATATTCATGTAATTCTAAAAAATCAAATCACCCTAAGATGGTTCATATATTTCATGCATTTCTAAAACTAAATCACCTCAAGATGGATTGTATATTTCATTCATTTCCATAATCAAATCATCTATATATGGTTGTTTCTTTGAGTTTATCATTTTTTTTATCACATCTCTTTTTTATAAGCTCACTAATTCAAGATGTTCGAAGACTTGTCTTCTTACATTTTGACACATAAGTATTATAAAGAGAGGGTAGCTTCATCACTCTATTTTTCCATAAAAATATAAAACTAAAAAGGTAAGAATGTTAGTGTAGGTGCTTAAGATCCAACCATGCTTGAATAGGTTTGAGTTACTATATTATTTCATTATTTATAATAAAAGAAATCTTTCAATTAATTCTTATCATTTATATTTATTGATTGAATAGAATTAGATAGAAGTCCATATGATATGCATTTGCATTAGTGATTGATCAAAAGATGTGAGACAAACACTAATACATATAAATCATATCATTAAATATCTCAAGTCATAGTGTTGTCAAGAATGGACATTGACAATATATGGTTAGAGTGAGTGCTATGCTCATGCTATACCATAACGAGTATGAGATTTCACACCTATTGGCATGATGATGCCAAAGCATGCACTACGGTGATTTATGTTAAGAACATATCACAGGACTTGACTCACCATAAGTACCTATTTGGTTTAGTTTATGGGAATCTCATACGAGATAGATACAACTAGTCTTCCTAGAGAATTTGGTAGCCATGATGCCTTGCTAGAGGCCAATCTTGACTTATGTATCAAGAGATAAAAGAGTTATCTTTTGTTTTTGATATATTACCAATATATCTAGGAGCCTATTGAGTCACACACATAAGTTTAAGCATTCACATGACTAAAGAGAAGTAAAGATATTGAAAAAAAATTTTAATTTTGAAAAAGCTTTCCTAAACTATAAAGTTTCCTAAAATGGAAAGTTTTCTATTTTAGAAATCGAGTTTCCTAATTTGAAAAAATTTTAAAGTAAATAACCTAAAATGAAAATTAGTTTCCTAATTTAGGTTTAAGGGTAATTTGAAAAATTGCTTCTCAAATGTGGGCCTTTTAAAACTATCTAAGTTTGTTTATTTGGATAGTCCAAATTAGTTAATTGGGCTAAAATAGTTTTGGGCCAATAGGTTTAATTAAGAGCCTACAAATATTTTGATAGGAAGATAAACATGAACCTTATTGGATAAGGATGAATGTTTTAAAGATAAAGATCAAAAGCTCACATGTTAAATAACTCATAATCCTTGAAGGATTATAAAGCAATAACCAAGAGTCTAAATTAAGACAAGTTGCTACCCCTCTCATTGTCCTTGAAGGACAAGGAAACTTTCCCTTTATAAATAGGATGAGAAATGAGTAACAAAGATAATTTTTAGGGAGAGAAATTTAGCACAATTAAAGGAGAGTTATGGTTTATAACAAAAGAAAATAGAAAGGAGAAAATAGTTTTCTTCTAAAAATCCTAACACACACCACTTTCCTTTTCTCTTTGGGTTATCACAAAATTGCCCAGCATTAGATTTCTATAGGAAATACTAAATAAATCAAAAGAGGTGGAGCTAGCACTTTATCAATTTTGAGTTCTTCTTTATGGTTGTTTGGAATGCGTGGATAATCAATAGAGGGTGGACACTTGGACGGCTCCTTTCTCTCGCTAAAGAATTTAGATCTACGCTACAAGCGATAATTCTCTATTCATCACTTTTGTAATAACCCAAAATTTCCTTTTATTTATTTATTTTTTTTATGTTTATTATTTATTTATTTATTTATTTTTATGTTTATTTTTTATGTTTTTATTTTATTTTTAATTCAAATTTTACTACAAAAAAAAAAAGAAAAAAGAAAAGAAAGAAAATGATGAAACACAAAAAAAATTATTTAGGGACACAATTGAAGTAATTAGGGGTGTAATCGAGTCAATTAAAAAGTTTAGGCCTTAAATTGCACCTCTAGGGACCTAATTGATGAGATTGTGCTGAAATTATTTCGCAGAAGGGCGTAATTGCTGAAATTGCAATGCGAGGACCAAACCGAAAGTTTGGAGCGAACGACAGGATCGAAATGGAGAAGATAACTCGTCGTTCGCTCCAAGGAAAATTCTCTCCAAAAATCTTTGGGAGAATCCGCCCAAATCCTTCATGAATTTCTTGTTTTTGATTGTGTATTAATCATGGATTTTGTTGCCAAAACCAACACTAACAGAAGCAATGAAAATTTCCTGTTTTAATTTCACATTAATCATAAATTAAACAAGAAAACTTTTGACAAAAAGTTCAGGAATTTAGATTTGATTTTAGGAAATTTTTTTGGCTATAAAATGAGTTGAATTTCAAGAAAGAAGGGGAGAAAAAGAGGAGAGGAATTCGGGTTGAGAGAGGAAAATCGAAGCAAAAAAAAAAAAGAAAAAAAAGGTTGATTTTTTATTTTTTAGCGAGTTTGGTTTTCCGGGTTTTGGGTTGAAGGTGTTCATAGTTTTGGGTTTGTGTTCTCCAACCTAGAGCCATTTTGGAGCATTCCTTAACTTTGATTCGAGAAAGATTTTTGTTCGTTAAGGTGGAGGAAAAGAAATTGAGAGTAGGGTTGCAAGGAATTCGTGAGAAACCGGCATTTTAGGTCTTTGCGTTTCTAGGTTTTCGTTGAGCTCTTATGGGTTCGTTCTTGATGTTCTTCCCATTTCTAGGTAAGCTTTTAGGATTGAATCTCCGGTTTTTAATTTGGTGGTTGTTTTAGTTTCAACTCGTCGGTTTTGTCATCTTATGCAAGTTCTAAATAGTGGTTTATGCAATCACGTTTTTCCTTTTAAAGAGTATCCTTAAATTCGAAAAAAAAAACTAAAGAACTAGGGAGATAAAGTGAAGAACATAAAGAACAGGAGAGAGAATGGCTAAGGAGTGGTGTTTGATCGAACTTTTTGAATTGTTAATCCTTTGGGTCCGTTTCTAGGCTTGGGCCTGGTCAAAGTTTTAAAGAGGGGGCTGGACTACAATCAATCCAGCTCGTTCCATTTGGAAAAAAAAAAGGGTCGGACTAGGCTCGGTCCAGCTCGTGCCCCTTACCCAAAATCAAAGGAGGGGGCTGGACCGGAATTCAGCCCGACTGCGTCCTTTACCGAAAAAAGAAAAGAAGGGCAATATAAAAAAAATGGAAAATAACCAAAAGGAAGAAAAAAAACAGTGTCGGTAAAAAAAAAACAAGTAAAAGTTATGGGTTAATTGTTTAGGTATAGGATGATTTTTTTCTTTTATTATTCATTTAATTTTTTAGCTTCGTTTATTTCTTGTCATTTTTAGGTATTAATTTAGATTTTTTTATTTTTTTATTTTCTTCTCTTTAATATGTATTGCTAGAAAAAAATCTTGACGAAGTCTCCTATTTGATAGGGACCGATGCCACCAAAAACTCGCCTAAAAATTTTGGCGAAGCCTCCTACATGGTAGGGACTTACTTCATAAAAACATATAATAATAATAATAATAAATAAATAAATAAATTCGATGAAGTCTCCTAGGGACCGACGTCACCAAAAATCTAAAATTCTCGACGAAGTCTCCTATCCGATTGGGACTAACATCACCAAAAAATCATGGTTTAAATCAAGATATCCTCCGACACATCGATTGTGTTAAGGCTTAAAGTAGATCCGATGTTTGAATCAACGTGTCACCCGACGAAGGGGATCGACGATCGTTTCAATACAATGCCACACTCAAAACTAAAAAATTCAATTTGTCTAAAAAAAATGAGAGCTTAAGAATTAGAAAATAATTTTTTGTAAATAAATTATTTTAGGAGGTAAATTTAGAGCTAAACCATATGTGGTACCTTTTTTCCAAAAGGGCTTTTAGGTGATCGATATCTTCCCAAAGGCGTAACCAACTCCTTACCATAGAATTTCCGAACCAGTGATCATTTTAGGTTCCTAGTTCTTTCAATACTAGGTGGCGACTCCAAACTCGGTAAATAAATTTGTAAATATTCAACCTAATTTTAGATATTTTCGAGGAGTCCTATTCGACGTCGAGTAGCGACTGAATGGCAACTCCACTAGAGTTAGGCCATAGGTTTAGTTTTTAATTTATCCCCTTGTTTATTTTTGTCATTTTATTTTATTTATGTATATATTTAATTTTTTTTGTCTACACGTTTATTTTTGAATTGGGTTGTACTTTTTCTTTTAAGCGTTGCACAAACCACGAAGAAAACCTCTAAAAGCTCGGACCCGAGCTAAACCACGATAGGACTTAGATAGAGGGATCCGGAGGCGAGTATGACGAAAGTCTATCGATGCTCTTCCGGATTCTCGTTTGGACTAAAGCTCATCCTATAAATCGAAAATGGTGGAATAACCTTCCCCTACCTCTAGTGTATAAGGTTTGAGGTTGGATTACCTCATTGGTAATTTAGACGAGTCTAGAAACTTAAAATATCTTTAGGACTAGTCAAGCTTTGTCCAACCATAGAAAAGCTAGATCTTATCTATTAGGGTTGACCCAATTAAGACACGAATCATTATCAAATGATCTAGATATCGACCCTTGGTATTCCAAAGGTATTTTTGTAATTTTCCTTAAAGGTTATCCTTCGTATTAAATCATGACTGAAGAAGTCAAAAATAAGATCGAGGATTTTGGATCGGATTTGAGCGGTGTCCGAATTGATGAAGGAGATTGTCCGCCCTTGAATTTCGTGTCGAGACTCGAAAAAAAAGGAGAAGTTTTACCCTTTGTGTGCTTATAATAAGAATGGTTTCATCATTTCAAAATCAAGTCACGACCGAAATTTTGCCTTCAACGAGTACTAGCTTGGTCTAACTCATCCTCGACGGGATTCTATCATGATTTAACGAGTAACAAAATAAAGAAAAGGTATCCAACCCGAGTTCAAAATCATGCATTTGCATTAAGTATTTATTTGAATATATTTCTTTTGCATTACCAAGTGAAGTAAACATAGGCCACTCCATTCAATCTCCTCCGCGCGTCTACAACACTCGACTTTGGCCTCGTCAAATGGAAAATGAAGAAAGACCACGACAAGAGGCAATCGACCGGTAAGAGTTTGAATCACTTAAAGAAAGTGTGGCTCGGATGAGATCTTTATTAGAGCAAACATTAAGAGGGGGAGGTTGCTTGAATCAAGGACTATAACAACTCGAAGTACCTTAAGCTATTCCATTGCCCAATCAATCAAGGACTCCCAATCAAACAACTTTTCAGGCTGATGGCTCACATCCTCGCTAGGGCATTTGCTCATCCCATGGACCTACGAGTCCCATAAATGCCGCATATGCCCCCGTAGATCCTACGGAAGAAGAAACTCACGATTATGGGGCGGTTGAAGGTCCAAATATGGACAAACTCGTAGCATTAGAAGAATGCCTAAGGGTAATAGAGGGGTTAGATGTTTACGATCCTATCAAAGCCGCTAAAATGTGTCTAGTGCTCGATGTGGTAATTCCAAAGAAGTTTAAGGTGCCAGATTTTGCTCAATATACCGGGACCCGGTGTCTTATTACCCACTCGAGGGTATACTGCAATAAGATGACAAATGTTGTTCACGATGAAAAACTACTCATACATTTCTTTTATGAGAGGTTAAGCGGATCGACATTGAGTTGGGATATGAGGTTAGAGGGGTTCAAGATCGGAGGATGAAAAGATCTAGTTGATGCTTTTCTCAAGCAATACAAGTTTAACATGGAAGTGGCTCCGAATCGTTCGGTTCTCAAGGTATGGAAAAATGGTCTAAAGAGACCATTAAGGAGTACGCGTAAAAATGGCGCGAGGTAGTAGCTCAAATTCATCCACCATTACCGGAATATGAGTTAATCTCGATATTTTTGAATACTTTAAAAGCACCCTACTTTGAGTATTTGATTGGTAATGTTTCAATCAACTTTATCGATATTGTTATCATAGGCGAGAGGGTGGAGCGAGCAATTAAAACCGAAAAGATTTCTCATGGTTCCGAAAAGACAAAGGGCGATGGTAACAAGAGAACGGATGAGAAGATACATCGAGTTAGGACTAGATCTTATCCATCCAAAAATCAAGAGAGTAACCAAAGAAAGCATAAAAACCATGATAGCTCCAACCAAAGGCCTTCATTCACCCACTATACCCCTAACCCAACTAACACCATGAACCAAACATACCCATCAATCAATCAAACCCATCCTACATACCTCACCAAACTTACCAAGTAAATCAATTCCCTTAAGTTACCATGCATTTTCAAAATCCATCAACTCACAACCATGATTACAAAAAAGAACTTGAACAACTACCACCCTTACCTATCTCATTGGGTGAGGTGTTTGAACATCTAGTGAGTACTAGACCGATTACCAATTCCTACCAAACCAAAACTCCCTCCTTATCCCGTATGGTACCAACAAAATGAACGTTACGAATATCATTCGATGCTACTTGGACACGATAATTGTCCTGCTTTCAAAAAGAGGCTCTCGACTTTGATTAAAAAAAGATGGATCAACCTTAATAGTTGTTCAAATACTCATGATGTGAGCATGGATCAACTGCCAAGCCATATGGTTGTCAACGCATGAAATGAATAGATGGTGTGAGCTCGAAAGATATGGTGATGATGCATGCTCATCAATCCGTAAATGTTATCTTTTAATTTTTTCGGATTTTGAAAACTATGTTTTGAATACTTTAGTTATGCATGAGCTAAGATGTATATTTGAATGAAAGAATGCTTAAGTTTTCTTTTGTAATTTGATATTATCCGACTTGAAATCAAGAGATGTTCATTTAAAAGTATTACTTGGCATTAGCATCTTTCTTCATTAGGGAAGCATAATGAAAATTCATTCAAAGAAATGTTTACAAAAAAAAAGATCAAATTTCAAAACATGACGGATATATGCTAGAGATAATTTCTTTAAAGATATATCCTCATGATAGCCTTTCTCAGCAGAAAGTAATGAGCAAAATCCTCCATTTTGGTAAGAAAAAAAAAATCCTTTATCCTTTCTCAAACTTAACCTTTGAAGGAAAAGAAAACATAATGAAGCCCAAAGGAAAGACTAAATGATTGGCATCTCAAATAGTGAAGAACAACATATCGTCCACTCATGATAGCATTCATCATTTTTCTCTAAATTAATAATCATCGTTCAAAAGAGATTAGTGTATAACAACACGAGTGAATCGAGTCTTTGAGATGAGGAAATGCCATCTTTCATATGTCTCACATAAATTTTATCCTTCGTCATCCCACTTTGAGCCTCGATGATTTTCTTCATAATAACCCGAACCGGGATCACTTCTTACACCGAGGGCAAAGTGTATAGTTCATGAATGATCGATAAAACTCTTGAAAGCTTCTATCAAAAGAATCCCATCAATTATCTTAAGAGGAAAAAGAAAAAGAGGGGAGACAAAAAAAAAATTCCCGAACATAAAAATTATAAGGCAAGATGGGAGTTAAAATTCAACAAATAGACAAAGAGAGTTGAGGCTAGAAAATAAAGTCAACGACACGAAAAAATTTTCTCAAGGACGTAGCGACCCAACTAATGGCTAAAGTGATAAAGTCCAAGTGACACGACCTAAAGAGATTTTCATGGACAATAAAGTGATTCTATGTCAAAAAAAAAACCTTTAAACACGTTGAGCCTTTATATCCTTCTTTTATAAACCCAATACTATAGCACTGGATTACGTGCTTTTACAAATCCTTTCGATCAAAGATAATTTACCTAGGTTGTTGGATTCCAATCTAAGAAAAAAGATGTAAAATGATGATTGAGAAAAAGAAAATATGATCGATCGGTATGCTTGATTGTCATTTTTATGACATTGAATCATAAGTCTTCATCAACAAACCTTGGGGCCAAAATAAACAGAATCAAGATATTCTAAGGCAAAATTATCCTTCAAAATCACTTATTTTTCCAAATACTTTCTCGCTCAAAACTTTTTCATTTACCTAAAATGAACTTATCTTGGACTAATTACCTTTAAATGCCTCAAATGTCAACTTTTATGCAAACTTTGCATGACCCAAACACTTTTTTGCTTGCTTAGCCTAACTTTCTTAAAGAAATTACATCATAGCATTTGAATATCATGATTTGACTTTTGATCAATAAATGTAAATATCTTCATGAATGAAAGTACTTTTATCGAAACATCTCTACATTTCGTTTAGATAATCCGAATTGTTTTAAGAGAATCATTCAAATATACGACTCAATCCATAAGAGCCAAATGTTTATGATCTTCTTCAAACGATGAAAAAAATATATTTTAAGATCAATTTGTAAATTGTGATGCAAGCATCAAGAAACAAGCATTCGAACACAAACGGTGATGATGTTAAGAAAATGATAAGTGTCTAATCTCAACCAACACTTGGGGGCATTTCGTACCCCGACCGAATGATATTTCATTAAATTGAGAATACTTAGAGGGCAAGACCAAGAGTCTAGAAAATCTAATTCGGTTAACAACTTGTCAAAAAATGGCATCACTATGCTATGCCAACTAAAGGATCGGAGGTCTAAATATTATGCTTTTTTTGTGCTCAAATCAAAGCACTCAAAGCCATCAAGCTAGGGGCAAAGAATAGTCTTAAGGGGGACAATGACTCGGTCAAAGTTTGGTCATCGATCAAAGCAATCGAGTATGGTTTCACGAGGGTAGACCATAACATATGGTGGGTTATCATCTCTAAAATATAGCAAGGACCAATTGGTTAAAGGAAAAAAAAAGGAAAAAAAGACTCAAGTTCACTATGAATAGTGGTCCAAACCTCGAGGGCAAAAAAATTTTAACGATACCGCGAGATATAATCCGGCACGACTTTTCAAAATGAGGCAAAGGGGGATTAAGTATCGACAAGATGGGGCGACCTATGTTTCTCTCGGGTAAGATTATTGTCAATTTCAAGTAAAAAAAAAAAAACAAACAAAACGTTCAATCAAACCCGAAATTCAAAAAAGGGATCACATTTTCTCACACATTCTTTCAAGCGAGGATCGCCTAATAATAGATCATTCACTTAGGTAGGGTCCCCTTACAATAGACCATTCTTTCGAGCGGGATCGTCTAATAATAGATCATTCACTTAGGTAGGGTCACCTCGCAATAGACCATTCTTTCGGGTAGGATCGCCTAATAATAAATCATTCACCGATGGAGGATCACCTCTCAACTAACCATTCTTTCATGCGGAATCGCCTAATAATAGATCATTCACTTAGGTAGGATGATCTCGCAATAGACCATTTTTTCAAGCGGGATCGCCTAATAATAGATTATTTACTTAGGTGGATCACCTCACAATAGATCATTCTTTCAAGCGAGGTTGCCTAATAATAGACCATTTATATAGGTAGGGTCACCTCTCAATATACTATTCTTTCGGACGGATCATTCACTTAGGTAAGGTCACCTTACAATAGACAATTGCATATTCAATTTTGAGGGTAGGTCGCCACTTTATAATAAGGCCACACATGACATGTTTAATTTTTCAAGGTAGGCTACCCTTTACAATAAGGCCATGCATTGCACGTTTAATTTCGGGGTAGGATGCCTTTTGTAATAAGGCCACACATTGCACGTTTAATTTCTAGAGTAGGCTGCCCTTTACAACAAGGCCACGCATTTGGACGTTTAAATTTCTAGTGTAGGTCGCCCTTTACAATAAGGTCATGTACTCGCATCTTTTATTTTTCATGTGCTTTGTACTTAATCTTACATGAACTGCAAATTTATTTTTTAGAAAAAAAAGTAAGAATATCTTTACAAGCTCACTAGACAAATCTATTCGAAGTTCACACTTCAGTTAAGATTTGCATCGTAAGCATTAGTAAAGAGGGGCAACTGTCATAACCCAATTTTTTTCCTTTAAAGGAAAAAAAAGAATAATAAAACAAAAAAAAGGAAAAAAATATAAAATCTCTATAAAATCATTCAAAAATCTATTGAAATCTTTCAATAATCTTTTTTAATTAGACTCTCCTTATTTTTAGCTAGAAAAATCTCAAAATTAAGATTTGATAATTAAAATTTGAATTTGAATTGATTTTAGGAGGTTTTGGCTTATAAAAAGCTTTCGGATTTCAAGTTGCAAAGGGGTGGAAAAGAAAAAAAAAAGAAGAAAAAATACAGCAAAAAAAAAAGAAAAAAAATATTGAAAACCTAAAAAGAAAAAGCCAAACGAGCCCTAACCCAATAACCGGACCACTATAACCCGTTTACCCGATCGACCGTTTCACCCTCGGTCTAATCGTTTTCCGATCGGTTTTAACCCTAAACACCACACCCTCGTATAGCTTATCACCGGATCGGTCCATCAACACCGGTTAGAGAGAGAAAGAATCACGGAGGAGAGAGAAATTGAATATCAAATCACCATGACCCGACCCAAAAATGACACCTAATCGTTTCTCTCAACTTCGATCACCAACACAAAAACCACCACCACAAAACCGAACGTCGGTCTCCCTCGAGTGTTTTTATATAAAAATCTTGACCCAAAGACACCAAAAAATGGTTTAATTGAGCTCGACCCGCTTTCGACCCGTTTTGTAAAACCCAAAAAAATTGACCGATCTAGAAAGAATTGGAGGTCCTAACCACCACGAAATCCTTCTCTCAACCTCATGAGTCAACCGATATGCTTGGAATCTCGAAAGGAGATCGGATTCACCACCGGTGAAGAAAGGAGATTCGATCGAATCTTTGGAGGCTCCGATCTCCCTTCTCCGGCGTTGTCTCCAATCGATAGCACCACCGTTGGATTCGCAACGATCCGATCTGTAAGGCCGAGTGGTCCACATGCCTAAACGATCGCCGGAAGGCGAACGTTCACTTGGTAGTGACCTTTGGTATTCTAGGGGTATTTTTGTAATTTTGGTAAAGGTGAATTTTGGATTCGTTTGTGCTTGTTTTTTTATTTTTTATTTTTTTATGTGTTTTGTAATAATTTTTTTTTGTCTTATGCATGTCCAAAAATCTAAAGATATTTAGTTGTGAAATTTATTCTAATATGTGATGTTTTTTATATGATTAAAATATTGGATCAACGAGTCTCTTATTTATTAGGGACGGACGTTGATTTTCATATATTTAATTTCTCAAAATTTATTTTAGTTGATTTCAGTTAATTAAAGTCTTAGAGTTTTTTTCTTTTGAAAATTAAAAAAAATAGAAAAAAAATATATCCAAATTTTTAACGAAGTTTCCTATATGGTAGGGATCGACGTCACACAAAAATCTAAAATTCTCGATGAAGTCTCTTATCCGATTGGGATTGACGTCACTAGAAAAAATCATTGTTTAAATCAAGATATCCTCCGACACACCGGTTGTGTCAAGGCTTAAAGTGGATCCGATGTTTGAATCGATGTGTCGCCCGATGAAGGGGATCAACGATCGTTTCAATATGATGCCACGCTCAAAACTAAAAAATTCAATTTGTTTAGAAAAATGAGAGTTTAAAAATCAGAAAAGAATTGACGTAAATAAAATATTTTAGGAGATAAATTTAGAGCTAAACCACACGTGGTACCTTTTTTCAAAAAGGACGTTTTTAGGTAATCGATATCTTCCCAAAAATGTAACCAACTCCTTACCATAGAATCTCTTAAACGATTGTCCGTTTTAGGTTCCTAGTTCCTTCAATACTAGGTGGCGACTACAAACTTTATAAATAAACTTGTAAATATTCAATCTAAATTTTAGATATTTTCGAGGAGTCCCTTCCGACATCGTGTAGCGACATAATATATAGTTAGTTGATCAATTTAATTCATGAATATATGGTTAGTTGATTCAACGACATGATCTTGGCCCCTTTAGATAAGTAAAATTTTGTTTTATTTCATACTTCCATAGGATCTATGATCTTTCAATTGGTATCGAGCTTATATTGAATCTTTTATTGTATGTTATATTAATTATTATTAATTGTATGAATTAACTATGTTTGATTTTAAATCTTATGTTTTGGTGTTTTATATCAATTTAAAACTAAAATTTGAGCTAAAAATCTGTGAGTGTGCATGAGGTTGATGTTGGACGTTGTTGCTTGTGTGTACAAAAACCTTAGGTTGGTTATGAGTTGGTTGCATGATAGGCCAAACCTGCTAGCCAAGAAGTCATGCATACAATAAGGTAGGTTCGCATGCCAAGCTCACGAATAAGGTTCAAGCCAAGCTCGTGTGTGAGGCGCGAGCCAAACCCACGTGCAAGGCCACTAGGGAAGCATGCATGTAAGATTACCGGCTAAGTGCTCATACACTAGGCTACGGCCCCGGGCAAGCACGCACGAGCGCCGTAAGCCGAGGGTCGGGGCATCAAATCCCATGGGTCCAAAGTGGGCCTAAGGCCCAAAAAGTTTTTTAAAAAATTAAAATTTAGAAAAATTTTGATAAATGTATAAAATAATCAAAACATAGATTTATAATTAAGTTTTGAATGCAATGTGTTTCATTAGTATGCCATGTATTAATGTGATTGAAGCATGGGTAAATGGTATGGATGAGTCGACCTAGTTTTATGGGAATGAATATTTATAATTTTTTTGATAAATTGGACTCGCACATCTTACTTTCTTTATTACTTATTATATTTCTCTTCTCATCTTACTTTCTTCAAATGTAACTCGAGATTTCTTATTCAAATAAATATAAAACTAGAAGATAAGAATTATAATAGATGTAAGTAGAAGATGCCAAGAAATGAAAACATTTACGAAAAAAGTTGTAATAATTTTTTAAATAGGTATTTGACCTATTAGTCTTCTTATGGCTCGAGGGAGTCGGTATTAAATATTCATCTCCATTCATCGATCCTTGTGTCATACATGAGATGTATGTATATTATGCGATTTATGTTAGTATGCATGTTATCAAAAATATGATTATTGATTAGTATACATGTTAGATGAGACCAACCAAATCAATTCCTTCAAATAAAATATTATGTTAATTGTCTTCCAACGTTATGAGGAGGGAACTCTTTTAGTCGTCGTTGGCTTATTGAGATAATTCAAGATCACCTCTTCCTCAAGGAAAATAAATCATAGGCCATACGATGTCTCCGAACGTTGGGTCTAACTTCAAATGAGTTGTTCGGTTTGTTAAGATAACTCAAGGTCTAATAAAATTATAGATAAAGATTGGTATTTACAAAAGATGTGATATGATAAGGAGTTGTCATACCAAATACCAATGAGATTAAAAATTACATTAAATGTAATTGATAAAGAGTTACCTACCTAATCCTTCATGTATGGTTTGTTGAGATAACTTAAGGTTAATGCATGTCAAAGGATGGGATTCTAACCCACTATGAAAAGGAATCGAAAAGCTTTCTAGAATCCTATATTGAAGATTATAAAATTTGAAAAAAATAGTATAAGCAAACATAAATTTTACTTTTAAAATTTATGCTTCGTTTTATGTAATTTAATTAATCAAACCAAACATTTTTCTATTCTATAAGATTACACGATATGACTTGCAACATATTGATATGATTGATCATTGATGGAAGTAATTCCTTCAATGGCATAAACTTCCTCAACTAGGAAAAGAATTTGAGAATAGCTCTCTAATATGAGAAAATTCTCTATACGATAGAGAAAGCTCTCGCAGTTGAGCCTCCTCGGGATCAAGCATGATGCTCTAAGTAGAGATAATGTGATCACTACTTAGAGCATCATGCTTACTACTATGACATTAGAACATAGACCTAACATAAAGGCACACATGCCTTTGATATCATAGTAGAGCTTAAAAGCTTGTTTGAGGAGAATACTAGGCATAAGCACTATGAGATAGTGAGAAAGCTCTTGAGAGCTAGAATGGATAAGGGATCTAACTTCAAAAAGCATCACTAAATGATAGGCTATATCTACGGAATGGTCGAGCTTAAAGTTAGAATTGATGCTAAATTATCCATTAGCCTAGTATTGTAATTGTTGCTCTAATAGCTTTGGACGATCCATCATGAACTTTAACATGATGTACGGTTCATCATGAACTTTAACATGATGCATATGGAAAAGACCTTTAGAGAGTTGTTTTCCATCCTAAGGGAAGTTCGATCCGAAATTAATAAGAAGAACAAGAGTTTTGCACTTCTTGTTAACAAGGAAAAGGGCGCGATAAAGGGTAAGAAAAAGCCTAAGAAGAAGATGTCTTCAACTACGCCTACTTAGAAGAGTGAAAAAAACCCGAGACTTAAAATAGCCCAAAGAATGCGATCTACTTTCATTGCAATAAGAAAGGGCATTGGAATAAAGAGTACTTAGAAGGGATACAAAAGAAGAGTTCTACTACCACCTCAAGTATTTATGTTATTAAAGCCAATTCTTTTATTTCTAATTCCATCTCATGAGTATATGATACCGGATGTGATGCTCATATTTTTTAAATGTACGGGAGCTTAGAAAAGGAAGGAAAATAGCTTTAAGGGAGATGACCTATACGACTACAATGGATGAAGAGTTGGATCATTAGATGAAGGTATTTATGAGCTAGCCCTACCATGTAAGAATGTGGTAAGACTCAATTATTATTATTAGTATAGACTAAAGATGTTATTTTTATTTCTTGTTTTGAATAAATATTTCATTTTTAAGAATAATAATTATTTATAAAGATGATTTTTTATGAAAATATCTTGATAATAATTATATTTGAATATAACTCCCATACATATAGCATAAATACTAAAAGACTCAAATAATCTAAATAACATAAATTTATAGCAACGTCAACTTAGTTGTATAAACGAGAATATCATATCCAATCTACTTATAAATAGATATCTAGAATCATTTGATGATATCTAAGGAATCTTGTTTACTTGACAAAGAGACATAAATCCTATTTTAGTGGAAAAGAAGGAAAAGCTACTAATAATGCCTTGCACATAGAGATGTATATAGGCTCATGTTCACCCAAGTAAGAGGAGAACATGCTTATCATATAACCTTTAATGATAGTGGATCATGTTTTAGTTATAAGACGAAGCCCAAAGTATTTAAAAGGTTCAAAAGTTTATACTTAAAAGCCATGTGAAAAACTAGTAAAAGTATTATGGTATTTTGATTCGATCAAGGTAATGAATACTTAAATGTTAAAATTTTAGATCACCTAAAAGAGAATGACATTCTCTATGGACATCACATGTAAGATATGGTCCGGTCCATGATGAGTCGAATTCATATCCTCATTTTATTTTAGGATAAACACTCATGATTGTAACTTTTTCATTGAATAGGGTTCCAATTAAATCTATTTAAATAGACCTCATATGAGATATGAAAAGGAAAGAAAATGAATTTATCTTTTCTTAAGATTTGAGACTCGTGAAATATATGTAAAATTTTTTGACAAAGACAAACTAAAGCCTAAATAAAAGAAGTGCTAATTTGTGAGATATTCAAAGAAAAAAAAGAATTTCATTATCCTACCACTAGAATAATGTGTTGTTTATAAACGGACATACTATGTTCCTTGGGAAGGAATTTATGGATGCTAGAAATAGTGGGAGGAAATTTGAACTCAATAAGATTCGAGTAGACTCACAAATTGACACATCACTAATGGAACCCTAAGTAGAATGGTTATAAAAAGTTATAACTATCCCATAAACAAAAACATAAGAACTTCATAAGTTTAAAGAAAATTCATCAAAAGATAAAAAGATATGATCTTTTTATTGCAACATATGGTGATGTGATCCCTAAAAGGGATGACGAAGTTAACACTTGTGAAATGAAAATTTAGACATTGAGTCCTAGAAAAGGCAAATAAAAAGGATGTGTAGATGACACACCCCGATGGTTCTCAAGAACTTACAAATAAGATTTACAAAATGCAAAAGTCTATTTATAGACTTTAGCATGCCACTAGGAATTAGAGTTGACGTTTTAATGAAACAATTAAAGAGTTGGATTATTAATCAAAAATGAAGATGAACCTTGTGTACATAAAAGGTTAGTAACAACATACTAATCATGGTTATTCAATATAAAAAGTTAAACAAACTACTCCTCTGCTATAATATTATCATGTTGTAAACTACAAAAGATTAAGATATCTAAAAGCAATTTCCTAAGTATAACATAGGAAAGCAACATATATTCTTAGAGTGTAGATCTATAAAGATAGATCACTAGAAATGTGAGGAGTCTCCAAAGACAAATACAATGACATGATACTAAAAGGTTTAGTATGAAAAAATTAAAGAAAGATTTATTCCAATGTCATATAGCTTGATGGTCGACAATAAAGGATCCATAGCACAAGCTAAGGAACCAAGGTCTTATCAATTATCTAATCTTGTATTATGGTTGTACCATCTAATTAAAGAGATTATCAGTAATGGTGACATAAGGATATAAAAGGTTCACACTAATGACAACGTAGCTGACTCCTTGACTAAGCTTTTGTCATAGCTAAAACATGAGATCCTTACTTGGATCATCGGGATTAAAGAGCATGACTAGTTAGCTATAACGTAAGTAGAAGATTATTAATGTAAGTGTCTAAGATCCAACCATATTTGAATGAGTTTGAGTAATTGTATTATTGCATTATTTCTATTATTTATAATAAAAGAAGTATTTTTTTATCAATTCTTGTCATTTACATTTATTGATTGAATATAATTAGACGAAGTCCATATGGTATGCATTTGTATTAGTGATTGATTGAAAGATATGAGATACCACTAATTCACATAAATGATATCATTAAATGTCCCAAGTTGTAGCATTGTCAAGAATAGACATTGACAATATGCAATTAGACTTGTGAGTGCTATGCTCATGCTATACGATAGTAATAGGAGATCTCACACCTTTTTACATGATGATGCCAAAATAAACACTTAGGTGATTTATGTTAGAGAATATATCACTAGACTTAACTCATCATAAGAACCCATTTGGTTTAGTCTATGAGAATCTCATACGAGATGGGTACAACTAGTCTTTCGACTTGAAGTCATTATAGTTATCTCATTAGAGGATTTATGCACTTTGATACTAGTTTCGATGGACCTAGTAAATGGTTACATGTGGACGATTCGTTGGTTGCACTAGGAATATAATGGAGATTTGTGGATGAATAAGATAGGATATGTCATTCCTTATATGCTAAAGAAGTTATCACATTGAACTTCGATGAATGTCCGTTTAAAAAATCTATAAACACGAGTTGAAGTATATCAATAGAGCATAGTTGATTTACTCTAAGAGCTAAGACATTTAGGAATCAAAGAAAACTTATATGATCATAATCAAACAAGACTTATAACCAAATTCGAGATCACATTGTGATAAATTGACATGAGGATCGAATTGTTTGATAACCATACTCTTGAAAGGTAATAACGGACTGAATTATAGTCGGTCTACTCTAAGAGCTAAGACATTTGAGAATGGAAGAAAACTTATGTGATCATAATCGAATAAGACTTATAAATAATTTCGAGATCACACTATGATAAGTTGACATGATGACTGAATTGTATGATAACCATGCTCGTGAAAGGTAATAATGGATTAATTAATCCTCATAGAGAATTAGGCAATCATGATGCCTTACTAGAGGTCAATCTTGACTTATGTATCAAGATATAAAAGAGGTGTCTTTTGTTCTTGATACATTATCAACATATCTAGGAGCCTATTGAGTCACATGATTAAAGAGAAGCAAAGATATTAGAAAAATTTTTCAATTTTGAAAGTTTTCTATTTTGAAAAGGGTTTCCAAAAATGAAAAGTTTCCTAAAATGAAAAATTTTACTGTTTTAGAATTCAGTTTTCTAATTTGAAAGGTAGTTCCAAATTTAAAAGTAAATAACCTAAAATGAAAATTAGTTTCCTAATTTAGGTTGAATGGTAATTTGAAAACTTGCTTCATAAATGTGGACCTCCTAAAATTATCTAAGTTTATTTATTTAGATAGTCCAAATTAATTAATTGGGCCAAAATAGTTTTGCACCAATAGGTTTAATTAAGAGCTTGAAGATATTTTTATACGAGGATAAACATAAACTTTATTGGATAAAGATGAATGTTTTAAAGATAAAGATAAAAAAACCCACATAGTAAAAAAAATCCTAATTCTTAGAGGATTAGGAAGCAACAACTAAAAGTGAAAATTAGGATAAGTTGTCGCCCCTCTCATTGTCTTTTGAGGACAAGGAAAATCTTATCCTATAAATAGAAGGAGAGTTACAATAACAAAGATAATTTTTGGCGAAAGAAAATTCAATACAATTAAAAGGAGAGCTTGGGTCCATGGCAAAAGAAAATAAAAAGAAGAAAATAGTTTTCTCCTAAAAACTCTAGCATTCACCACTTTTCTCTTTTTTTGGATTGTCATAAAATTACCTAGATTAGATTTCTATAAGAAACACTAAATAAATCAAAAAAAGGTAGAGCTAGCATTATATCAATTTTTAGTCCTTCTTTGTGATTGCTTGGAGTGCGTAGATAATTAATAAAGGTTGGATGCTTGGACGACTCCTTTCTCTACTCAAGAATTTAAATATGCGCTACAAGAGGTAATTCCCTATTCATTGCTTTAATTCATGAATATATGGTTAATTGATTCAATGACATAATCTTGCACCCTTTGGATGGAGAAAAATTTTGTTTTATTTTGCACCTCCATAGGATCCATGATCCTTCAAGGAATTGGACCTAGATTAGGATTGAAAAAAAAAAAAAAGGAGGAATGGGCCTGGATTAGGCATTGGGTTAAGCTTGATTAATAATAAAAAAATTGGAATAGGAAAAAAAATCCTAAATTAACCACTAGAAGCTCCCTTATAAATACTAGGTATACACTCACAAAAAGGAGGGAAGTGACGACCACTTAGAAAAAAAAAAAAAAAAAAACCTACCTATTAAAAAAAAAACAAAAACAAAACTTAAACGACCAAAAACAACAACCGAAGTTCACACCGCTATCGCTCCTCCTCTAGTTGACAAAAGATGACGGATGTCATACCGTCATGATCAAAAGGAAGAGACAAAGCCAACGACACCGATCCACCACCCATCCGATGTCCGACGCTTCCTTACTTTTACAAGTATCCCGAGATGGCGCCTCGAGCATGTACCGCACACACCAAATCTATCTCCTTCTCTTGTTTTTCTTATGTTCAATTCAATCCCTAAATTTTTTATTTCACAATTACACCCCTATGTTTGAACGTTTTTTTTTGTTTCATTTTCTTTCGAACTTTTATGGATTGCATGATTATATATTTGATTTATTTTCACGTAGTATGAGTTATGAGATTAACATAGAATTAAGATGATTAATTGGATTAAAATTGTTTAATTGAGAATTTTTGCTCTTATTTGATGATTTAAATGAATTAAAATTTAAATTAGTTGATGTGTATGTATGATAAAAGGGTGATTTTTATTTACATGTATATATTATTATTATTATTTAAAAAAAATGGGGTTAAGGTTAATGACTTAATTGTATATTATTTTTATTTTTTATACAAGTCTCCGAGGAACTGTCGGTCAATGATGAAGCTAACAATAGGCTAGCAATTTTTTAAAAAAAATTAAAATAAGTCAAATCTGAATTTATAGATTGATGACCTTACGAAGGCCTATGGCTATTTTATTTTTCATGAAGTCATTTTTAAGTGATCGATGATTATTTTACATATTTTTATGTCTTGTACTTTATGTGTTTATTTTATGTGACGCTAGTTTAGGTTAGTCTAGATAGAGTTGGTTTAATACATGAGACCGACTTTGTTTCAATGATGGGCCCTTTGTTGTTATTTTTTATGGTGATTGTTTATAGTTAATTTTAATTATTTTTTATGGTGTTATTAATTTTTTCTTCTTGCGATTTAGCTCTTAAATTTGGCCTTGGATCCAATTTTATATTTTAAAATGGCATGGCACGTGATATGGCTTGAGGGCCATCTCTCTTTTTTTTAGTCATCACAAACTTGTAATTTTATCTTCTTTTTTTTTTTATGGTTTGAGAGGTGAATTTGGGCTAGGGCCCATGTTCATTTTTTATATATATTTTTGTGGGACTAGAATTTAATGTATAATGGGCATATAATCTTACTTTTTACCTTTTTAAATGGGTTCCAATAGCCCAATGACATACTAGGTGAGAGATTGAGTTTTATTTCAATTTTTAAATTACCTCTCTTAGGACTTGATTAGAAAAGACTCAAATAATCAAGCATGCAAATCGGGATAAAAAGATAATTTGTATGAATAAATTTTCTAAACTAGAAACACAAGGTAATCTCATTGCAAGAGCACTCTAGGGTGACTATAATTTTCTCTAGTTGTGTAATCAATCCCCTTAGTTAGAACTCGTGAGACCTGTAGTTTAAGGTTTTTCATAGTTTTCATCTTTTTAAAAACTTAATGGTGACTCTACATTTACACATTATATATTTTTATTTGTTTTTACGATTATCGAGAAGTCACCGTGTGATAAGTAGTATAATAAAGGAAACTTTGAGAAGAATAAAATAGAAATCAAACAATAGCATAGAGAATCCTATAATTTCTAGGTGATAAATCTTTCTCTTGGCCTTGTCGTCCTTTTTATGGTACTTGTATCTCTCAGTTCTATCAAAAGCGTAAGCGACATTCTTTTCCTTGTTCCAGGATTCGAGTTTTCTAGTTTTATGATGTCAGTTCGCCTGAGATTGGAGTAAGACCGAAAAAAGGAGTATAACGGTTGAATTGCAAATCTAGCGTTCTCCCACCATTTAGCTTTATAGTACCATTCCCTATTCAGAAAAGTGTCGTGATGAGGCATCACATTAAAAAGCAGTTTAGTGCTACACTGATTAACTTAGCCAATAGCCATATGATTGCTATAATTCTCCTAGAACTTAAAAAAGTTTCTCAACTTCATCATAAATTTTAGAGTACTATGAGCGTAATTATTAACAGTTACTCTACGGTAAAAAAATAAATATTAAAAGGAGAGAGAGACAAGAAAAAATTTAAAAATATATTTTTGAACTTACACTCACATATTTTAGTGAATCAAAATATTATTTTTTAAAAATAATTTTGCATCTCTTTTTTAAAAATAAGTATATGAAGTAATTATTAATGGTTATTTTTTAAGTTAATAATATTAATTTGAAAAAGAAAATGCTTAAAAAACACACATTTATTAATAATAAACCTGACAACTTTTCTCTTTTCCATTTTTGAAAGCGATGGATCCTGAAAAACAAACCAAAAAAACAATTTTTACATGCTTAACGACATCGTTAGTCGTAATACGACAAGTCTTTGTAAAAGCGGGTTAGACTCGCTAGAGAAGAAGGTAATGAATGATGCGTCATCCAAGTGGTAGGTGCATCGTTCACAATACGTTTCTGAAACTTGTTATGTTATTGTACTTGTATGAGATTTATTTTAGAATTGGAAAAGTAAATAGAGCTTTCTAATGTAGTTAGAGAAGAAACAAGGAATTGAAATCCAAAGGAATTTGAATTTAAGTATTTTCTTAATTAATATATGTTATTGGATATATAGTTTGTAAGTAATTCATTTAAAAGTTTATTGTTCGATACAATTTATTTTTAGTCGTCTTAATTATTCTGTCTAGCATGCCAAACAAATTGTTACTGTCGAAAAATATGTTAATGCAACAAATTAAACAGCTTCAAAATTTGGTATATTTAATTTCGTAAAGATTTAATGTCGTCAATATTAACCAACCTCATGGTAATGCCAAAGATAACACAGTATGGAGGCCAAAAAAAAAAAAAAAAAGGGAAAGGAATTGCCTCCGAAGATATTCTAATTTCCAGCCACAAACTGATTGGCCAGCTACTGCAGACCCATTAACTTGGGTTCGAGTACACACCAGGGGGACCGATTTAAGCTTATACAATGATAGCTCACACAAATGCAAATGCCCTCTTGCACAGATTGCTGGATAGATGCATGTTTATAAAAATGTGGTGAGTGTGAAAGGGTGGTTGCATGTAAGCCATCAGCGTGGCTTTTCTCAGTCATCTCATGTGATGAGGCCTTTCTTGGTCCACACTTTGCTAGTGGTTGGAGGTTGCACTTATCCTCTCGTTAAGGAACCAGCATTACCCTAACGTGGTGTAACTGAATGTAGGGATTAACATCACATTGACATAGAGCACGATTAGACTGGTTAATGTGATAGTTTAGCCAGATGGATAGAGGCATAGTTGGGCTTTGAGAAGCTGCCGGGAAGCCTCTTGGTTACGTTGATATGTTTTGACAAGGAATAATAGGATTCGTAAGCTTGGGATTGAAAGCGGAAAATTAAAGAATATAATTTTTTTTGCTTTGAAAAGCCATCTTTCGGTAATGACGGGTTTTGTAATTTACCTCACCAAGTAGGCTCTTGTTTTCATAAATTCAGCCATGTGTTTGCCAAAGAAGCTTAGACAAGACAAAAGATCAAACGCACCACATCCTCATCCGATCTTCGACTGAAGACCGAGGAAAGTTGAGTAGTCTTTCTCATCGAAACTGCCAAACTCACATCGTGGTCCATTTAGTACATCGTCTAGGCCAGGATTTTGTTTGCGTTGCACCCCACTTGTGCCGATTTGGGTCACGTATTTATTCTTTTTCTAACAGTTGGAATTTCAAAATAAAACTTATTAACTGAACTGGTAAAAAATAGAATATCTATATTAGGAATGAAGAGCTCAAATAGTTGGATCCTAGTGGCCGAAAAGGAAATACAATCTCTTAACCATCAATCATACCTCTCCCCTCGCCTGACATAACACCACCACCACCCCCCACCCCACCCCAGACCACCACCACCACCTCCCCCCCACCCCCCCCCCCCCCCCAACCCCAAACACATCTTGTTGAATCTGTTCCCTCTCTTCAATTGTTTGAACTTGCAATTTTTTAACTGAAATCCTAAGTCCCAACTCTTTTTCTTTGTTTACTTCTTTTTTATTTTTTGTAATTGCTTTGCATGAACTCAGCAGGAAATTCGTTGCAATTAAATGTCAAAATAGGCCTAGCCAGTACAAGGGAATGTAGTCCACTTACAAATTTATGGGCATTAAAACCCAGATATAAGAATATAAAGCCAAAAATAAGAGCTTTTCCATCCGATTACATAAAAACCGAGCCCAGCTTACTCAAATAAATGTTCAGAAAGACTTTTGAAGATCGTGGCACTCTTAACTCCTAATGGCTCTTGCAAACAAGGGATACAAATCTTTTTTTTTGTCCTTTGACTTATGGTTAGTGATATACAGATCGCTGCGCAAAATGTGTCCTCTCCATTCATAAGAAGGGCGCTAGACTCCTAACGTAACCATAGTTGGAATTGTCTCCCTAAAAGTGGAGGAAGCAAACCCGGCACAGATAGCATGATACGGCATCTTGGATGGAATTCTCATTCTCCTCCTCATACTAGACATAAAAAACAATTATTTAATGAAAGCATGATTTCTAAGCATGTCCATCACATCATCACCAAACATAATTATATTTACAGCTATACACATACATATTCAATTACAAAATCCTCAATTTGCATATAGATATCATGATCCATTATACGCTGAAAAAAAAAAAAAAAAAAAGGATTTCATTGTCCTCTCTATGGTGCAAGTTGATCTTTCTACTATTATATAAAGGTTACCACTCCATGTGTTAATAGTTTGGCCCCATAAGCTCTATAATTGTTATACTATCGTAAATTTACTCCTACTAAAAGCAAAGAAAAAGACAATTACGTCTATTCAGGCTAAATTTAATTAAGTCTATTCAAGCTAAACAACTTTATTTGAACACTAATTAGCCATTGAATGATCCTCCAAATACAAGAGGAGAACTTGTTTTACTAGTACTCTCTATCAATCTTACATATGACGAATTATATGTACCACACACTATAAGAAAACAAGGAGTTTGTTATCATTTTTTTGTGACGGTATTGAAATCCATTGCTAAAACCATGAATTAGAGATGACTTTGAGTTAATCGTAGCTAATTTTGTTTCAAATATTGGTTTTTAGCAACGAGTTTTGAAAATGTCGCGGATTTGGACCAATTGTAAAGTTTTTAGCGATGGTTTTAATTAAACCATTGCTAAAAATCCCTTTTTTTTCTTTTTTTTTTTTGGATTTAGTGAGGGTTTTAGAAGATCATTGCTAATTCCCAAAAAAATGGTTATTAGCGACAATTTTATGAAAATCGTTGCTCCTCTTTTCGAGAGGATTTTGGCGATGTTTTTTTTATAAGCTGTTGTTAAAATCCTACGATACTATGGAGGTTTTTAGCGAGGTTTTTAGTGACAACTTTCATAAAGCTGTCTCTAAAAACCCCCGAAAATAATGGTTTTTAGCAATGGTTTTTTGAAAACCGTCGCTAAAATCGCTATTAGCAATGATTTTTTGGATCATCACTAATTTGTTACCATTAGGAGAAACAAATTTTTTTTTAAAAAAAAAATAGGGACTTTAAGTTTTAGCAACGGACCAAAAACCTTCGCTTAAAAAAATCTTTAAATAGCTACTACTCGATTTTTCCTCATTTTTCTCTTCTCTTCTTTTTCCAGCGACTCCACCTCCTCCATTTTTCCTCCATTGACTCTAGCAACTCCTCCAAACTCCCCTTCTCTCTTCTTTTCTTCTTTCCCTCCATATCTTTCCTTTTCCTCCTCCATTTTCTACTTATTTCTCTCTTTTCCTTCTCGTCCTTCCTTCCTTCATCTTCTCCATAAATAGTCTTGCATGCAGCCAGCTCCTCCTCCTCTTCACCCCGAGTTGGTAGTAGCTCTTTCTTCTATCCTTCTTCATTTACGTAATTGGTAACTCATTAATTTTTTTTGTCATTTATTTCAATAATTTTTGTATTGGTGGTTTCATTATTTATTTGTCAACTATTAATAAGTTTAATTTATTTTGTTATTGGTTATTAATTAAATTAATTATTTATTAAAAAATTAATTAAGTGTTAGTTTATTTAATTATGTGTTAATTAAATGATTTAGTTATTAATTAAATTAAGTTTATTTGTTATTAATTAAATAATTTAATTGTTTTAAAAAATTAAATAGGTGTTAGTTTAACTAATTATGTGTTAATTAAGTGATTTACTTATTAAATTAATTAATTTAATTTGTAGTTAATTAAATTATTGAGAGAAAGGCTTTTTTGGTGCCCAACCTTTGATTTTTTTTATTTATTTATTTATTTTTTTTGCCTGTTTTAGGGTCCAACTATTGATTTCTCATTATTGTCTACCTAAGCTTTGATTTTTTATTTGTTTTGGTGTCCGAGTTCACCTAAAATCTAATTTTGCTAACGTGTCTAGCAAGATTTGCCAAGTGGTAATAAAAAAAGCCATGTGGCGATCAACCTCGTCACTTCGGTATCTCATACTCTCATATAGCTATGGCACTTGAATAGAAAAAAAGTCAAAAGTTAGGAATTGAAATAAAATAAAAAAAAATTAAAGGTCCAGTACCAAAAATGCAATTTTTTAAAGAAAATTATTGTCTTGAGGTTGTAAAATTAGTCCAACAATTTCTAATAAATATTTTTCATATCTTACTCATGGCATTTTTTTCCTTATTAATGGTAATTTTTAATATTCTATATAAGTTTTTAAAAAATACTTTTTAAAAATTCTAAACCCTTTTACATCTCTAGACAAATTTAAACTTATGCCATTTAATCTATATATATATAAGGTCTATTTAAGATTAAACTTATAAAAAAATAAGACATATAAAATCCAATTATGATGGGATAGAATCAATATAAATAAGTTTAGTAATCAATTTTTTTTATTTGAGTATTTAAAGTGTAATATTTTTTATAGCGCTAATAATAATGATAGAGATAATAAGTCACTAAAGAACTTGTAGCTTAGTAGTAGTGGTTATCAACGTCAACCACTTTGCGAGGGGATCTAAAACAAGGAGTCATCACCTAACTAATTGAAAAGAACTAGGAAACCTTAAACATACTGGTCTACATAGATATCCGGGTAAGGGATCGATTACGAATGAGGAAGATATGACATCATCACCATCCCATCCTACCTAAGGTAGGTCTGCATTGTTTGTCTATGAATATAAAAATTTAGTCTTTATCGTGTTATACTTTTATACCTATTTAAATGAATTACTTTTATACAAAAATGAGACAAGATGGTTCGGGTATAAATAGGATAGTTTGGACGTCCAAGCCAATCTAGGCCAATACTCCTACCCAAAAGGAAAAAAGTGGAGAAAATTAGAATTTTGACTAATCATTAGTGAACACGACCTATCATCGGTAGATAGGTGAGATTCTAGAAATAGATAGTCTTTTATTGGCATGAACAATGAGTCATCGACGAATTGAGTCATGAATTTAAAAATTTACTAACAACTTCGACACAAAAGTGGAAAGTCATCGACAACTTCATATCGCTCGAGCGAGGAGCAAACAATCGATTTGAAAGCTACTAACGACTTCACAACATAAGTGGGAAGCCCTCGACGACTTTATTTCAATCAAGCATGCAATAATTAAAATCATTTTGAAATCCAACTTCATCACATAAGTGAAAAATCACTAGTAGCTTCGTTTTTATAAAATAAGTAACAAAAAATAAAAAACAAGAATCAAAAAATAGGAAACAGAAATCGGTAAAAACAAGGATTAGGAATTAGACAAAATGATTTCGAAGCCATCGACGAATTCAGCACATAAGTGAAAAACCATCGACATCTTCATTGTATGATTGCAACAAGTCATACAAAGTCAATTAAACTACAAAAAAAAAAGGCACAAACTTTGTATTTAAACCGAGTAGGCTTAAAAAAATAGGAAAACAAGGTATTTTATCCTTTAACGAGTCATTGCAATAATATTCATTTTAATCACATTTAATTCATAAATGTTAAGCTAAATGTTACAATTTCATTCGCATTCTAAACACACCAATCATTCTTAACCTTTATCGGAAGTGTAATGGTTTCGGGATTTTTTACCCAAAATTTTTGTAAGTTTGATGTTTGATTTGGAGTCAATCTTACGCTATTCATTCTCGATGATAATCGATTATTCAATTAGTCAAAAAAGGAGAGTAACTGCTGGTTGGCAATGTATAGTGTGAGTGCCATGAAATGGCCAAAAACTCTTCCATTACTCGGGAGAACACTCCAAAGCTACTTGTAAAATTTATAGAGTTCATGAAGGCTCAAAATGACTTGTGTTGCTTATTTTCCTATCAAAAATCAAGCAAATACGATCTATTATATCATGATGTTCCTGCCAACACAATGCAACACAAGAAACTTTTTTATTTTTTTCTTTTAATTTTTTTCCTTTGTTTCTCCCTTTTTCGGTAACTCAAAAATGTCAATGGGGCTATTTCGAGGGATGTTTTATGGCTTTTTTCATGGATATCTTGGGAGGTGTTTTAAGGTTATCCTAAGGTTGTCTTGGGGGCGCTTTGGTGGCTCTTTTGGTGGTTTAATAATGCTATCTAAAAACGCTTTTAGGGAATTTTTAGGGGTCTGTTGGTGGCTGATTCGAGCCTAGTTTTAAGGTATTTTGGTGTGTTTCGGTTCGGTTTTTAAGGCTATCCTGTAATGTGATTTAGGTCTGGTTTAGGGATATTTTGGGGCGTGTTTGAGGACTTGGAGTGAGGGGCTATTATGATGTTTTGGGGGGGTTTGAAATAGGGGCTATAACGTGGCTAGCAAGCATGATAAAAGAGTGGCTAGTAAGAGAAAAGTCGTTGTAGGTTGCTTTTCGAAGGCTATGTAGGGCGAAAGAGAAAGGCTAGTTGTGGTGTATATGGGCTGGAACTTTGTAGGAAAGAGGCTGGAAGGGCTTGGCCTCTAGGCGAGAGGGAGGTGTGGGGGTGTGGAGTGAGGCTGGAAGCTGCTGCAAGCTTGGTGTGTGGGTGAAGTTATTTAGGTAGTGGGCGGGAGCTTTAAATGGGAATGTGGCATGGGAGTTACCGGTATAGACGTGAGCGAGGCTATTGGATTTTAATGAGAAAGCTGTTAGTGTGTGGAGTGAGGTATGCTTGTGGAATGAGAGTGAGGGCTGGAGGTATGAGAATTTGGTGTAGAAGTGCTTGTAGTGGGTCGTAATGGTGAGGGTGGTGATGAACGAGTGTAACTCTCATGAAATTTATTAATTATAAACATATATACATGTTTAAATATTCATAAGCATGCCTATATTAAGTAAAAGTGTTAGTATGAATTGTTTTTAAAAAAACTTTATGATAACGGTATATTTGATGTTTACGTGGAAACTTTTGGGAGGAAAAATTTTGGATAATATATTCAATTATCCTTGGGATATCTAAGTATTTGAGATGCATTATATTAATAACAAATGTGTTATAAAATTTTTGGAACATTGGAACTTATTTTTGGGAAAATTTCGAATTGTTTAAAAGAAATTTTTTGAATTTTAAGGGTGAAAACTTCCAAACTTTGTGTGATTTATTTAGGGATCCTACGGTGATTTCTAGGTAACACGCAAAGAATAAACGTTGTTCATATATATGTTTCCTAGCTCTCTATAAAATTGTGTAATTTGTAGATCTATAGATATAAATCTATGGTCGATTTCGTACGGACCGTTTTGATGTATCACTGCTTGGAATTCGTGGAAAAAGAATCGATAAGGAATTTTTGATTTTTAAAAAAGAAAATTTCCAAATTTTCATGAAGGAAACTATGTTTAGTTTACTTGAATCAAGTTAATTATGGTGTTTATTTAACCTAATTTTTTAGTTAGACACTTAACCAATGCATTAAATGAATTAATAGCTAACTCACCCTTTTTTTTTTTGCCCAAACCCACCACCTCTTACATGACTCACCCATAACTTTTACACCTTGTCCCATTAATTTTTAACACTTGAAAATTATTCACTTAAAAAGGAAATTAAGTATATATATATAGAAAGTTTTAAGATGGTGAGAATTTTTAGCAAACCAAAACCACCAAATTGGGACGAGGAAAAAGGGCAAGAAAGAGAGAAAGAAAAAGGAAAGGAAAGGAAAAGAAACAAAGAAAATCTAAGGAAATCCAACCACATTTAATCTATGTAATTAGGTTTATTTATGCTTTTACATGTCTATTTTTATGTGTTTGAGTTATGTATTGATTGACTTGTTTGTTGTATTGTAGAGCTTGGTTTGTGTTGGTGGTTGTTTGATGTCTTGGCTTGCTCCACTTATGGATGTTGTTTAGGTGATGAATTGTAATGTTTATAATTCCTAGTACATGTCCAAGTATGTGATGATGAGTTGGATTATACTTGGATAAAAATTTAATTGGACTAAAACATGGTTAATGTGGGTTGGACTAAATGGTTAAATCGGTGTTATTGAGGATTAGTTTCTATCCGAAATCGGTGTTACTGTTCAAGGAGCTTAAGGTGCTTTACGGGTGAAACTTAAAGACTAAACGTTGTTTATATATGTCTTAAATAACTCCCTGTAAAATATATTTATCATTAGATTTATATAGAAAACATTATACTCATTTTAGTATAGGCTTGTGTTGGATGAACTACTTGTTGGACCAGATTGAATCTTAAACTTCAAAATGATGTTATGAATTGTGTGTTTAATATTTAAATCTAATTTTTGGATATGTTGTAAATAAATATGTCTAAGTTCTAATAAAAAAAGTATAGGATTTAATTATGCTCAGAAGTTGGTACGTTGTCTACTTGATTAGAGGTTGCCCTATAATAAACCATAAATTAGAAAGGAGGGGAAAATGAATTCCTAGGGTTTCACTCAATAACCCTTTCAGCCTAAGTAAGAAAATGAATAAGATTGGAACCATTTTATGTAATTAATAACATAGGACTCAAGTACAATCTAATTAGGTACACATTAGTAAGTTGGGATGAAAAAGTAATATTTCGCCACTTTAAGGACCTATTCGGCTTAAATCCTAAACTGTGAGGATTTGGATTCCAATCCTTTAATTCCATAATTAATGGTTTGAGTAGACCCTAATAAGTATATAAGAACATTTAGACAAAAAAAAAATTGCTAAGTAAATCAAAATTTTGACCTAGAACATTTAAAAGCCCAACTCGACCTAAAATGCCCCGATTTGGGTTCAAAGAGAAAATGTCACCTTAGTATGTTTTAAAGCTTGTTTTGAAATATTACTCATTACATACTTCAAGTGAAGAATGAATTGATAGTGTAGGTTCGATACCCGTGATAAGTTAAACATGGTAACATGGCATCACGTGCATTAGTAGGGATGAATTGAGAAAGAATTAAATGGTTGAAAAGTGATGTGTATGGATAGGATGGTAACATAATCAAAGAAAAAAAGGGTTAGCGGTTCAGCTATGTGCGTACTCTAAGCTGTATGCTGCAGGTATTAGGCGATGGATTCCCTTCGGTAATGGCTACAACGAGGGATAATTTCATTGTTAGTAATCGCTGATTTGGTAATCACCTATAGAGTAGATCGCTAATACCCAAGGTACCCAAAATTTAAAATTAATGAGTAAGGTAGGAAGTCGGAAAAGCAATGCATATCACGTGCATCATCCCATTTACTAATTTTTGGCTCACCTCATTATTATTTGCATGTTATTATAGGTAGCGATGATCTGTAGTACCAATAAAGATGCTATCGGATCCTCGAAAAGGGCTCGGGGGTGACACAAACCTTAGGGGATTTCATTTTGATTGTAAATTTTAGGTTAGGATATCGGTAGCCATTTTGATAGTATTATAAATAAAATAAATTATAATTTTCTTTCGATGTGAATATTATTTTCATGTAAATTGTATTGTACATATTTCAATATGTAATATGTTGTTATGATACCGAGCATATACGTAGTAAGGTTTAAGTCGGGTTGGACGTGTCAACTTGACTCGCTCCTCGCTTAGTTACTCTTATTTAGGTAATAGAGAGTGAGCCGGGGTAGGGGCGTTACGGGGTTGTATCGGAGCTATGATTTAGTTAATTGGGTAGAACCTTAAGTGTCACTCGAGCACGATGATCGATGTGCTTACTCAACGGGTAACAATTTGATTCTCGATTTAAAAAAAATATATGTATGATTATTAGTATGTGATTTTCATGCTTGGTATATAATTATGTTCTAGAAATATTAATACGGCAATTATTATTGTTATAGATGTCGTATTTATTTCATACACCCTGTCTTGTTAGGATACGCTAACAACGGGCTACCATAACTACCTACTGGGTTGAACTAAACGGCCCGACTATGACCTCGGATCGGGATATAGTAGCCCACGTTAATCAAGTGCATGACTTGATTCGGTGAATAACATTCGATGATGCTTCTTTCTAGCGATACCGTAGTATAGATTTCCTACGATTGACTCGCGTCGGACTCTTTTACCGAGAGATCGGCACTTGATTGATGAGGTTTGGGAAGGGTTGAAAGTTAATTTTGTTATCAAGACTTGGTTCGAGCTTTCCTTCCGATACGGAGTTAGGCGGACTCATACGCGATTAATGTATAGCTGGGGTCTACCGTTGCCCCTCGCTCGCGAGATAGTACGTATTGCATCGGATAATGTTATTGGCTGGTGAAAGGTTGAACACTCCTTCCCTCGATGCGTCGGATATGTTGGTTGGACATAATAGATCGTAACTCGATCACGTGATGTAGTACTTGTTGTGTATTTCTTGATGTAAATAAGTACACTTTTAAGAGGTAGACATGCTTGTAAATACCTATTATGTATGAAATACTTCACATATAAATATCTATAATTTCACACGTAAATGGATGATTTACGGTATATGTTGTTTTTTAATACCAAAACTAACATGGGCATAACATGGCATGTACAAAGTTCAAGCATGCCAAGAAAGGAACCAACCCGAGCGGGAGGTGAAGGGACCTCCAATGATCACAATATGAATCCACGGGATGCTTTAAGTCGCATGATGGATATGATGCGAGCAACAACAACAAGACCAAACGAAGAAAATGAGACAACTTCGGCTATGTATTAACAACCTCCACCCCGCCACCCCAACATAAGAATGACGCACCCCGAGTATAAGAATGATGCGGTAGAGAGGTTTCATAGAATGAGTCCTTAGGAATTCTCTTGGGGTGTTAACCTAATGATAGCGGAGGAATGAATTAAGTCATTAGAAGCGATATTCGAATATTTGCAATTCACCAACAATGAGCGAGTATCATGTGTTATTTTTATGTTAACTAAGGATGCCGTGCACTGGTGGGAGAGTGTACGACTAACCGTAGACGTGCCGACTTTGACTTGAGAAGGATTTAAGAAGGTCTTCAATAATAAGTACTTCACCACGGATGTAAAGGCTAAGAAGATTCGGGACTTCTTAGAACTAAAGCAAGATGGGATATTAGCGGTGAATATACAAGAAAGTTTGAACAAGGTCGTAGATTCATCCCATTCATTACAAGGGACGAAAATCCAAAAAAGAACAGATTCTTGATAGGGTTAAATCCCGAGTATGAAGTATGGTTTGGATGTCTATAGCTAATACCTTCTCAAAAATGATGGATAAGGCGATGATAGGCGATGAGGATCATAAGGAGATTATAAGAGAGGTGCGAGCGGAAGAAGTAAGTGTTTAGATCGAGAGCCTCACCCATCGGGTCTAGTAAGGTAGGGATCTGTCTAGGAATTTCAATCGAAATGGTGGCCGAGGGAATACTCGAGCCACCGGACCGAGCACCTTATATCTTGAGACCACCGTCGAACGACCAACCGAAATCAATATTGGGTAATCCATTCCGGTATAATAAGTATGAAAAGTTCCATTTCGGAGATTGCAAATCGAATGTCAAAATATTTTATGTGTGTCAAAAGTCGGGACACATGTCCTACAATTGCCCTCGAGTGCAAAAACCGGGACTAGGAAGAGTACTGTTCGGGTGCACACTATGACCTAGAAAGAGGCGGATTAAAGGAATAAAATAGTAATTCGCGATAATGTCTCAATCCTTAGCTTGATTGCATATGTTTTGATTGATTCCGAGTCTACACATGCCTTTATATCAAATACGTTAGTAAAAAACATAAGAGTCAAACTTGAGACATTAGCCGTATGATATCTTATAATGGTTCCTTCGGTGAAACTATGGAATCAACGAGTGTGGTTAAAAAGTGTCCGGTGCGGATTAAAGATAAAAGATTAGAAATCGATTTAATAGTGTTGGACCTTCGAATTTTGATTTGATCCCGGGGATGGATTGGGCGACAAAGCATGGTGCCAATATAGATCGTCGAGGAAAAAGGATAACTTTTAATCTACTTGAGAGTCGACAGTTAGAGTTTAAGGTCGATTTAAAGCTTCAACTCGCACCGATCATTTTGATTGTCAAAGGTCGAAAGATGCTTAGGAAATAGGTATATGGGGCACCTAACACATGTGGTAGACGAGTCAAGCGAAACAAAAGTTAAAATCGAGAGATATAGAGATTGTATGGGAGTATTTAGATGTATTCTTGGAAAGTCTAATGATGTTACCCCTAGAGAGAGAAATCAAATTTGAGATCGAATTGGAGCCGAGCACAACTGTGATTTCTAAAACTCCCTACAGGATGGCACTAGTTGAGTTGAAAGAGCTGAAGGTGCAATTACAAGACTTACTAGACTAAGGATTCATATGCCCTAGTTCCTCACCTTAGGGAGCTCTAGTACTATGCATGAAAAAGAAGGATGGTAACCTAAGGCTATGTATTGACTACGGGAGTTGAATCGAGTGACGATTAAAAATAAGTACCCATTATCCTTGATTGATGATTTATTCGATCAATTGTAAAGGGCGACGAGTGTTTTCCAAAATAGACTTACAATCGGGGTATCATCGGTTGAGGGTAAGATCGGAAGATGTGAAGAAAACGACATTTAGAACAAGATACGGACACTATGAGTTCCTAGTAATGTCGTTTGGGTTGACTAATGCCCTAGTTGCTTTCATGGACTTGATGAATCGAGTCTTTAAAGAATTCCTAAATAAGTTTATCATCGTATTCATCGATGATATCCTAGTTTACTCTCGAAGTGAGAAGGAGCATAAGGAGCATCTAAGAGCCACCTTACGGACACCGAGGGAGCGAGTAGTTATATCCCAAATTCAAGAAATGTGAATTTTAGCTAGAGTAAGTGGCTTTCTAGGCCATGTGATAACAAAGGAAGGCATAGCGGTAGATCCAAAGAAAATAGAGGCTATCCAAAATTGGCCTACCTTGAAAAACATATCGGAGATACGAAGCTTCTTAGGGCTAGCCGGTTATTGTTAGAGATTTATGAAGGGCTTCTCTAAAATATCTAGGCCTTTTACTAACTTGATGAAAAAAGAGCATTAAATTTTAGTGGATGGACGCTTGTGAGGAGAGCTTTCAAGAGTTGAAACGACGATTAGTCATGGCTCTGAGTCTGGCCAGTTCCGTCCGAGTCCGAAAACTTTATGGTGTATAGTGACGTTTCTAAAAATGGGTTAGGAGAGGTGTTAATGCGAACGGGAAGGTAGTAGCCTATGCTTCACGATAACTAAAGAAATATAAATGGAATTATCCAACACACGATTTAAAGTTAGCGACGGTAGTTTTTGCCTTAAAAATCTAGAGATGCTATTTATACGGTGCAAAATATGAGATATATATAGATCATAAAAGTCTACGGTATATCTTTACGCGAAGGAGATGAACATGAGACAAAGAAGGTGGTTGAAGTTAGTGAAGGACTATGACTATATAATCAACGACCACTCGAAAAAGGCCAATGTTATTGTCGATGCATTAAGTAGAACATTGATAGAAATGATGCGAGTAATTCGAGTTGTCAATAGTGAGGGGCCTACAAAAGCTGAAATTGGAGATAATTCCTAAAGGCCATGAGAGCATTTTATCGGCTTTATTAGTCCAGTCGATCCTATAAGAAAGAATTCAAATAGAGCAACAAACGAATGAAAGGCTAATGGAATAAAAGAAAAGTGTGAAACATGGGAAGGAGTCTAAGTTTACCATTAATGACAAAGGAGTAATTAGATTGAAGGGAAGGTTGTGTGTTCCCTCGGTAGAGGATTTGAAAGAAGAAATACTAAAAGAAGCGTATGCGGCTCCCTATTCGATACACCCGGGAAACACAAAGATGTACGGGACCTACGACTATTATTGGTGGCCTAGAATGAAGAAAGATATAGCTAATTTTATGGTAAGGTGTCAAGTCCGTCAACGAGTGAAGGCGAAACATCAAAGACCCTCGGGAATGTTAAAACCATTGGCAATTCCGGAATGGAAGTGGGAGCATAAAACTATGGATTTCTTCATGGGATTGCCAAGATCGAAAAAAAGGTCGGATGCTATTTGGGTGATCATTGATAGATCGACCAAATCGGCATATTTTCTTTCGATCAAAACCACCTATAATTGGAATCAATACGCCTAGTTATACCTTGACGAATTTGTAAGCCTACATGGGATCCCAATCTAAATTGTGTCGATTGAGATCCTAGATTCATCTCATCATTTTGGAAAAGTCCGCACGAGGCCATAGGTATGAAGTTAAACTTCGAGCGAGGCTTATCATCCACAAATTGACGGACGAGTTGAAACGAGTGATCCGGATTCTCGAGGATATGTTGCATGTATGCATTCTAGATTGGTCCAAAAAATGGAAAAGATATGTACACTTAGCTAAATTTACTTATAACAATTACCACCGAAGCTTCAATTGGGATGCTCCCTATGAAGCTTTGTATGGATGTCAATGTAGATCTCTCGTGCATTGGGATGAGATAGGGGAAAGAAAGTTGATGCGACCGGACCTAGTGTAACAAACGAGCGAAGTGGTAAATAACATTCACCAACGATTAAAAATGGCTCAAAACAAATAGAAGAGTTACGTCAAAAAGAGGTGAAGGGATCTAGCATTTGAAGTTAGTGACTATGCATTCCTACGGGTATCATTGATGAAAAGCGTACTTCGATTTAGGAAGAAAGAAAAGTTGAGTCCTCGATACATTGAACCATTTGAGATATCTGGGTTGAGTAGGCGATAAGGCATACTACCTATCGCTACTACTATCATTAGTAAGAGTACACAATGTATTCCATGTATCTATGTTAAGAAAATGTATCGGGGAACCATAGTAGATTTTGGAGACGGAGCCAGTCGAACCTCACCACGGACTTAACATACGAAGGGAGATTAGTCCAAATCCTGGATAAACAAGTGAAATAACTCAAGAATAAGGAAATTAGTCTAGTTAAGATTCTGTGAGAAAGTCACTATCTCAAAGAATTGACTTGGGAACGTGAGGAAGAGATGAGGCATAAATATCCGGAATTGTTTGAGTAAGTCAATTTCGAGGAAAAAATTCTTTTAAGGGGGAGAGAATGTAACTCCCATGAAATTTATTGATTATAAAAATATATAAATTTTCATAAAAATGCCTATATTAAGTAAAAGTGATAGTATGAATTGTTTTAAAAGTTTTTACGATAACGGTTTGTCGACTTTTAAGTCGAGAATTTTGGGAGGAAAAATTTCGGATAATTTCGTTAATTATCCTTAGGATATTTTTAAGTATTTAGGATGTATTATATTAATGAGAAATGTGTTGTAAAATTTTTGGAACATTGAAACTTATGTTTGGGAAAATTTCCAAATTGTTTAAAAGAAAATTTTTCAAATTTTAGGGTTGGAAAATTCTAAACATTGTGTGATTTATTTGGGATCTTAGAGTGATTTCTAGGTAAAACTTAAAGAATAAAATTTTTTCATCTATATGTCTACTAGCTCTCTATAAATTTACGTGATTTTTATATTTATATTTATAAAGTTATGATCAATTTGGTATAGATCATTTTGATGTACCACTACTGAAATTTTTGAGAAAAGAATGGACAAGGAATTTTTGAGTTTTGAAAAAGGAAATTTTCAAAATTTCATGAAGGAAACTATGTTTAGTTACTTGAATCAAGTTAATTAGGGTGTTTAGTTAACCTAAGTTTTTAGTTAGACACCTAAGCAATGCATTAAATGAATTAATAGCCAACTCATCCTTTTTTTTTATCCGAAACCTACCACCTCTCACATGACTCACCCATAACTTTTACACCTTGTCCCATTAATTTTCATCACTTGGTGAGAATTTTTAGAAAGTCTATATAAATATAGAAAGTGTTAAGATGGTGAGAATTTTTAGAAAGTGTATATAAATATAGAAAGTGTTAAGATGGTGATAATTTTTAGCAAACCAAACCCACCAAATTGAACGAGAAAAAAATAGCAAGAAAAAGAGAAAGAAAAAGGAAAGGAAAAGAAAAGAAAGAAAGAAAATCTAAGAAAATCCAACCACATCTAAGCTATGTAAGTAGGTTTATTTATTCTTTTACATGTCCGAGTTTTATGTGTTTGAGCTATGTATTAGTTGAGTTGTTTGTTGTATTGTTGAGCTTGGTTTGTGTTGGTGGTCGTTTGATGTCTTGGCTTGCTCTACTTGTGGATGTTGTGTCGGTGACGAATTGTGATGTTTATAATGCCTAGTGCATGTCCAAGTATTTGATGATGAGTTGGATTGGAATTGGATGAAAATGTAATTGGACTAAAACATGGTTAATGTGAGTTAGATCGAATGGTTAAATCGGTTTTATTGAGGATTAGTTTCTGTCCAAAATTGGTGTTGCCTGTTCAAGGACTTTAGGGTGCTTTCTAGGTGAACCTTAAAGAATAAAAGTTATTTATATATGTCTTGAATAACTCCCTGTAAAATATTTTTACTATTAGGTTTATATATAAAATGTTATGCTCGTTTTAATACAAACTGTCTTGGATGAACTACTGCTTGGACTGATTGAATCTTAAACTTCAAAATGATGTTATGAATTGTGTGTTTGGTATTTAAATCTAATTTTTTGATATGTTATACATCAAGATGTCTAATTTCTAATATAAAAAAAGAATATGATTTAATTATACTCATAAGTTGGTACGTTTCCTACTTGTTTAGAGGTCGCCTTATAATAAATCACAAATTAGAAAAGAGGAGAAAATGAATTCCTAGGGTTTCACTCAAGAACCCTTTTGGCCTAAGTAAGAAAATGAATAAGATTGGACCCATTTTATGTAATTAAGGGCATAGGACTCAAGTATAATTTAATTAGGTACACATTAATAAGTTGGGATAAAAAAGTGATCTTTGGCCACTTTAAGGACCTATTCGACTTAAACCATAAACTGTGGGGGTTTGGATTCCAATCCTTCAATTCCATAATTAATGGTTTGAGTAGACCCTAATAAGTATCGGATGACGTTTAGACAGAAAAAAAATTGTTAGGTAAACCAAAATTTTGACTTAAAACATTTAAAAGCCCAATTCAACCAAAAATGCCCCAATTTGGGTTCGAAGAGAAAATGTCACCTTAGTATGTTTTAAAGCTGATTTAAAATGTTACTAATTACATACGTCAAGTGAAGAACGAATTGATAGTGTAGGTTCGGTACCCACGATAAATTAAACATGATAATATGGTATCACATGCATCAAATGCATTGGTGGGGATGAATTGAGAAAGAATCAAATGGTTGAAAAGTGATGTGTATGGATAGGAGTGGTAACATAATTGAAGAAAAAAGGGGTTAGCGAGTCCGACTTTGTGCACGCACTATTAGGCGATGGATTCTCGTCAACGGTGGCTACAACGAGGTATTATTCCGTTGTTAGCATTCGGTGATTTGATAATCACCTATAGAGTAGACCGCTAATAACCAAGGTACCAAAAATTTAAAATTAATGAGTATGATAGAAAGTTAGAAAAGCATTGCATATCACGTCCATCACCCCCTTACTAAGCTTCGACTCACCTCGTTGTTATTTGCATGTTATGATAGGTAGCGGTGATTGTAGTACCAATAAGGACGCTATCGGATCTTCCAAAAGAGCTCGAGGGTGACACAAATCTTAGGAGATTTCATTTTGATTGTAAATTTTGGGTTAGGGTATCGGTAGCCATTTTGATGGTATTGTAAATAAAATAAATTGTAATTTCTTCCAATCTGAATATTATTGTCATGTAAATTGTATTGTATAGATTTCAATATGTAATATGTTGTTATGATACCAGCATATACGTAGTAGGGTTTAAGTCGGGTTGGACGTGTCGGTGTGACGCACTTCTCGCCTAGTTACTCCTATTTGGGTAATAGAGAGTGAGCGGGGGGAGGCGTTACAAATAGTGTCTATGGGGGAGAGAGAGGCGGCTAAAAGAGTTTTCAAAAATGAGAGAGATGAATAGCATATGGTATAAAAAAATGCATGGGTAGCTTTTTATAAGTATGGTTTTTTATGGCAAAGTTTGTTTTGGTCCTCCAATCTTAACCAGCCAACAATTTGAGTTTAAATTTTTTTTTTTATGAGGCCCTTAAATTTAAACTATTTAGGAATTTTTTTAAATTTTTTCTAATTGTGCCCCTCCTTAATTTAAACAAGAATTGAAGGATATAAATTTTGATTTTTTCATTGGACCCTTAATTGCTTTTTTTAATTATTTTTAACTTTTTATTTTGTCTAATTATCCCCCTTTCTAACCTAATTCTTTTTTATTTTTAATTTTTTTATATTTTGGCATTTTTTTTATCATTTTCTTGATATTTTGTAATAAAACAAAATAGGAGCAAAAATTAGGTGCTAACACTTGCCCTTCTTTACAATGCTTTTGTCACAAAGTCATTGAAAGTTTATTATTTGAATTTGTATAGAAAGCTTTGTAAAGAAATAAAAATTGAAGAGAGAGCATGCGATGCACACTACAAGTGAACCTAAATAAGAAAAACATAATCGTCAAATTTGAACGATAGGCGACCATTTGATGAGACGTGATCGACCACTAATTTTGCAAGGGTTTGCAAACCATTTTGACCTTGTTGGATATGATAGACCACTCGATTTTACAAGACATGACGGACCACTCGACCTACGGGATGTGACAAACCACTTTGAATTTACGAGATGAGACGGACCACTCGACTTTGGAAGATATGACATATCACTCGACTTTACAAGACATGACAAACTACTCGACCTTGTAGGATGTGACAAATCACTTTGACTTTGTAGGACATGACAAACCACTCCGACCTTACGGGATATGACATATTATTTTGACTTTGTAAGGCATGATAAATCACTCTAACCTTACAAGATATGATGGACCATCTTGACTTTGAAAGAGTGACGGATCACTTTGACCTTGCGGTATGTGGTAGACTAACTTGATTTTATAAGACGTGACGGATCACTCGACCTTGTAGGATATGACATACCACTTTACTTATAAGATGTGATAAACCACTTTGACCTTACGGGATGTGACAAACCACTTTAACTTTGTAAGACGTGATAGATCACTATGACCTTGCGGGATGTGACATACCACTCTACCCTTGCAAGATATGATAGACTACTACGACCTTACAAGATGTGACGAGACTACTTTGATTTTACAAGACGTGACGGATCACTCGACCATGCGGGATATGGTAGACCACTTTGACTTTGTAAGACGTGACGGACCACTCGACCTTACGGGATATGACATACCACCTTGGCTTAAAAAGACATGACGGACCATATCTATTTAGGAAGAGGTGATAGACCACATTGGTATGAAATGACATAATAGACCATGTCTATTTGGAAGGATGTGATAGACCACGTTAGCTTGAAAGGACATGATCGATCGTATTTATTTGGGAACACGTGACGGATCATGTTGGCTTGAAAGGTCATGATAGACCATGTCTATTTGGAAGGATAAACAAACCACGTTGATTTCAAAGGACATGACAAACTATCTCTATTTAGAAAGATATGACGGACTATTCGACTTGAAAGGACATGACAAACCATGTCTATTTTAGAGGGATGTGACGGACCACGTCAACTAAACTAAGGTATGATTGACCATTCGACTTAGGTTAATGTGACGGAACACATTGGTTTAGAAGGGTATGATAGACCATAGTTTTTTTTAACAAGGCATGACGGACCATTTTAACTTAAAATGACATAAGAGGCCATGTTTATTTGAAATGACTCGATAAACCATGCTTTTTGACAAGACACAAGCAATCATTCGACTTATACTAACGTGATAGAACACATTGGTTCAAAAGGATATGATAGGTCATGTTTTTTTACAAGATATGACAAAACCATTTTGACTTAGATTGATATGATGGATCACATTGGTTAAAAAGGATATGATAGGCCACATTATTTGACAAGATATGACTCACCATTCCGAATGAGACCGACATGATAGACCATATTGCTTTTAACCGATGTGATAGACCAAACTTTTTGAAAAGATATGATTGATCATTTTAACCTAAGTCGACATGATAGATCGGATTGGTTTTAGCAGACGTGATAGACCACACCTTTTGACAAGATATAATTGACCACTTTGACCTAAATCAATATGTGATAGATCGTGTTGATTTTGAATAACATGACGAGACTTTGTTTTTTGATAAGATGTTACTAACTCTTTTCATTTAGGTCGACATGATGGGCTACGTTAATTTTAGACGGACATGACAGATCATGTTTTTTTGACAAGATATGACTAACCACTCTAACTTATAATGACATGATAAGTCATGTTTATTTAAAATGATGTGACGGACCATACTTTTTGATAAGACATGACTGATCATTTTGACTTAGATCGACGTTATAGGCCATATCTATTTGAAATGACATGACGAGACCATGCTTTTTTATAAGACATGACTAACTATTTAAATTTAGATTGATGTGATAAGTCATATTTATCTTAAATGATGCAATAGATCATACTTTTTGATAAGATATAACTGATCAATCTGACCTAAACAACATAATAGACCATATTGATTTGAATAACATGATAAACTATGCTTTTTGATAAGATATAATTGACCAATCTAACCTCAATCGACATGATAGACCACATTAATTTTGAATAATATGACATACTATATTTTTTTGACAACATATGACTAACCATTTTAATTTAGACATATGTGACAAACCACATTACTTTAGTTTGATTATGTTTATAAAACTGACGACTCTAATATGTGTGTGTGTGTGTGTGTGTCAAAATTGACAGATTATAATCCGAATTTGATTCCGTATCTACCCTTATAAAATCATACTCATCTATCATGATCATCATAAAGAAGAAAAAGATCTTTTAAGTATTGGATTTTTCTTAGGACATTATATGGTATGTAGAGAACAAAATAACACCTCGGGACTATGTTGGTTTGGTTAGCGAGTATAAATTAAAATGCTTTAATTCTTTGGCCATTTTCATGGCTAAAGCAAAGAAATTAGGCGCCATAAATCATCAAACTTTTTTACCACATTTTAAACCTATTTGGGACGGTTAATGTGTCCTTTTCATAATTATATTATAAACACAATATTAATATTAATAATATATTTGATAATATTTAACTATATATGATTTAATATTATTATATATTCATTATTTAATATTTTAAATAATATAGTTATTAGATTAAATTGAAAATAAAACAATAGTATTTATTTCGTATGATAATATATAATTAGTAATATCATAATATTTTAAAAGTAATTTTAGGTATATTCTTAAATTAGTATAATTCAATTATTTAAATAAATTGAATTATACTAATTAGTATTATTTTATATTATAATATCATAATGATTGTATGTTGGTAAACTAATTACAAAAGAATATAAATATATTAAATATTATTAGGATAATAACTCATAATCAAGTGAATACAATAATAAATATTATCATTAGGTGCTTTGAACTCGTGTGATTCAAATCTATTCTTTACTCGGTGTTAGAACCGATGATAGGGATAATTATCTTAGCTACTGTCTTTACCTATTTTGTTTTAGCAGATCAAGAATTTAAGAAATGAATTAGATTTTGTTCTCATCAACGCTCTCTCTCTCTATTTTTTTTTTTTTTTTTACGATTAGGATATTCAAACTTTAACTGGATGTTATTAGAAGTGAGTAATTAGTTGATGAACTGAAAGAGGCTTTAGGAATTGTTGAAAAAAAAGCTTGAAATTATTCCCGTGGAGCAAGGAGTTATAGAGTTATAATAACATTACATCTATGAGAATGAGGCGAGTATTGAAAGAGGCTCTATCTCACTTGTTGTTTTGCCTTGGTTTTATTGCCTCCAATGTTATTTGTTATTAGGTTTCCCTTCTTTGTACCTATATTAACTTCGTGCTCTGTGTTTTGTTTGTACTTCGTTTCCATTTTCTCGTTATGCATTTCGACGATGCTTGCTATGGCTTTTGGTGCTACCTTCTTTCTTTCGTTGTCTCAAGCTTTTTTCTCGGTTTCTTGGTTGTGCTTTCTTGCTCCATGTAGACATCTTTGTCTTTCCTTTTGATTTTTTTGTTTAAATTTCTTTAGGCTTTGTTGTGTTATGTCCGCTTTTTTCCTTGCTTTTGTGTTGTCCTATTGCTAATTCATGTGCTTGCTTTGTTGACTATTTTGCTTCTCCGATTTTATGAGAGCTCTTATCTTCTCAATTTTATTCATTGTTACTGCTCGATGCTCCTGTTCTTTTTGTGTTTGTTTTGTTACTTCCTACTTGTCGTTCTCTTTTTGGCCAAACTTTTAACAAATATTTTTGTTGTTGTTCTTTGTTTTCATGCTTTTACTATTATTCTCTTACTTCCCTTTTTTTATTTCTTTTAATGAATTCTTTTTTTTTTGTTTTTTTTTTTTGTTTTTGTGCTTTTACTCGTGTTCTCTTGCCTATCTTTTTTTTTTTTAGATGAAAGAATTTTTTGTTCTTCTTTCACATAGTTATTGAAATGTTATTTATTTGTTTCATCTTATAGTTTTTTTGTTTTTTGGATTTGCTTCTCTTAGGTCTTTGCTCTGCATTCTAGTGTTGTGAAAATTAAAAGGCGAATGCCTATTCAATACAAGCACAGTGTTGGTGTTTAAAAAAATAACAAATAGGCTATAACCATAAAGACATGAGCTTATTCAGAAACCAGCAATCATTAATTTATTACATCCCAATAAAGACTTTAGATAAATATCTAATCTATTATTGCATATTTATATATTAGATATACCTCTTTGTTGTTTGTAATGTTTATTTACCAGTTTTTGTCGTTTTCGTAATTGCATTCATTTCTTAAAAAAAACCAAAGAGTGAACATGTTGTTACCTTTCACATGTATGGGATTTCTGTTTGTGGATTTATTTATTTTCCTATTGCTAAAAAACAAAATGTCTTACAATATCTTCGTGGAAATGCAAATAGATCAATTGAAGTAAACATTTATTTTTTAAATTTTCTTAATGGGATTTACTTAAGATTGCTAAAAAAAATTAAATAAATTTCATGATTTTCCCTTCTACCACTGTTTCTATATAGGAATAAAAACAAATGATTTGCCTTTTTCTATTGCCCATCCCCATTGCGATTTTCTACATGATTTATTCTATCACACTCGCTTGCTCATCTTGCTATTTCTTTACCCGTTTGAAATAAATCACCTAGAAAAACAAATAATTCTTCTTTTCCTATTGCAATTTAATTGGGTTTTTGGATACAGATGGCTTTGTTTTGAAATAGTTGTAATTTACTACCATATTTAAATTTTTATTGTTGATCAATGCCTAGCTCTTGCCCAACATATACTTTGTTAGCAAATTTTATTTTTTTTTAACAAACAAAGTTGATTTCTCACAACGTAGCATGGGTATAAGTCTAGTATATATATATAAAAAAAAAGTGTAAAAAAAATAGTATAATCTTACAATTTATTTAATTATATTTCTTTACTATGTAATTTGACTTTTTCTTCTAATTTTTGCCAACTATTTACTGGATATGAACTCCATACTTTATTTACATTAATCTTCACAATTATCGCTCGATATGTTCTTCTTTATTCGAGTCTTTGATTAATATAAACTTTCATGTTTACTACTCGATTTAAACTTTTTTTGTTCAATGTTAATTTAGACCTCATGGTTTTCAAGATCGATATAAACTTTATATCTTAAATCAACTTTTGTGGTTAATACTCTGTTTGGACATATTAGTATAATATCGGCATTGTGGTCTTGGGCTAAATATAAACGGTCGTTGTTCTAGAATTCTTACTTGTTGGAACTTATTTGTTTTAAGGTTTTTATAAAATTCACATTCATGATTCATCATGAGGTATATTAATATCATCTTAATCGTTATCTAAGTGATCTCTAGTATATTTCCGGGAACATTTTGAATTTGTACTTCATGTATGGTGGAAAGTGTATTTTTGATAATGACTAAAATTACGGACTAAGGGTGAAACGTTTATGAGAGTGTAAATAACACTACTTCCGTTAGCTAGTTAATTAATACATCTAGCGGGAAGTGGCTTTCATGACATCCCAATTAAGCAATTAACCGACAAGTTAAGAGGCAAAATGCCCGAATTAAGGAAGTGGTTCGAGTTGAGCAAAGCTAGGTAGACTCAATTGATGAATTACCTTACCTATCCGGCAAGAGTTTGCATCAAATATTTAAAGAACACAAGTGGTTTTTGGCTTTTTAACTAGTTTCCTTTAGGGGTGTTCACTATTCGGTGAAAATCAAAAAACGAATCGAACCGTATCGAAATATCAATTTCGGTGTAGTTTTTTTTTCGAAATTTTTTTTAAAAAAAACTAAACCGATATATAACCGAGTTTTCGGTTTCGATTTTGGTTTTTTTTAAAAAAAAAATCGATTAACCAAATAACCGAATTATTAAATTTTTTTAAAAAAATTCATGAGTGAAACGACGTCGTTTCACTCCCTTTTGAATTTACAAACCTAAAATGACAAGTTCCTCTTCATCAATTCATCTTCCTTGTTCTTAAAATTTAAAATTTTTTTAACTTTTTTTATTTCTTAAAAAAAATCAAAATAAATTGTAAAAATATAGAGACTAAATTTGTTTCTCAAAACTAGATGGATTACTTTATCATTTATTTTATAAAACTTCAAGAGTTGAAAATGTTCTTTAACAAATAAACTAAATTTAAATATTGATCATACAATATTTTATGTTGACTAATTTAATTGTAAAATATTTTATCGAAACAAATATAAGAAAATAAAAAAATCTTAAGTATTAAATACATGTGAAAACCGAATTATCGAATAAAAAAATTAATATATTTCAAAATCGAATTAAAAAATCGAATAATAATTTGATTTTGTTTCAATTATTTTTTTAAATAATTTGATTAATAAAAAATTAATAAAAATATTTTAAAATCGAATCGAATTATTCAAGGAACATTTCTAATTGCCCTGCCTTTGGCATCTTTGTCAGTGCCTCATGGTGTCACATCTACGGATGAGGTCCCATCGACAAATTTCTTTTGCAGAGATATGCTGGGTGCTGGTGGCGCTTAGTCATTAGTATAGTGGTTTCTGCGTACATTTATTCTTGACTATGCCGAGGATGACTTACATATTTCTTATATCAATCAAAACATGCTACAGTACACAGACAAGTTGAGTTTAGCTGTGGTATATTCGGTTATTTTTTTTAGTAAAATAAAATTCATATATGTATATAGAGGAAAGAATTGTGTATCCTAAAAAATTGATGGACCTTTTAAAAATAACAAAAACAAAACAAAACGTGCTTGTGATCAGTCTTGAGATGATGTCGACCGCAGACACAACGTACGTGTGGGATAGTGGAGGCACCGGTGGCTGCTGTTGATGATTATTATTATGAAAATAATAATGACATAACCACGTGAAAATGGTTTGCAGATTTATTGTAAACCCGCAATGATTGTAATGATATTCTTGTTGAATCTACTGTCATGGTCGTGCCGTATCTTTACAAGAGGGGGCCTAGAGTAGTACAAGCATGCGTAAAGCATCCCGATATTTATGAACCCTTTAAGTGTGAGTAGAATAAATTGAGAATAGATGCATAATCATTTGGATGCAATTAAAACAAGATCTTTGTTGAAAAAATCTATAATTGATCCATCTATCACTTAAACTGGATCACTTTTGTTCATGTTCCTCATTAATATTCCTTAGTTTGACAGAACCGTATCAATTTGCCCATTGTGGATCAATTAAATACTAAGATGTGGTTCCACTTATTAAATTGTATTTAAAAAAAAAAAAAGTTCATGAGATCAGTTTTTTTAAAAAAATGAATTCGGAGATGTTTTATTTTTGTTAACAATCATTGAATTTTAATCCCAATTAACTCATGTTAGCTAATGAAGCTGTGGCTCTATTAAGAGATAATAGGTATTTAAGTGCATGGACTTTAGTGATTTTTACAATCGTGTGTCTAATCTTTAAATTATTATGAATCAGTGTTTCAATTTCTTTTTTTTTTTTTGGAAAGTCAAAATTTTTTTTTTATTAACATATAAGTGATACAAAACAAATTACTCTCTTTATATGTGTTAAATAAAAAAATAAAGATTTGACAAAACTCTTCATAGAATTAGTGAGTCATGGTCTTCCAAACAATATTTAATCTTTTAATAAACCACAAGTAGATCTCTATGCACTTTCCTAACTATTGTTTCAACATTTAAAATCTAACGATAAAATATATTTTCTGAGGTCAGTTAATTTTCGATTAAGTATTTACGTGACATATGTATAGGTTCCACAAAATATTAAACAATTAAAAATCAAGAAAAGCCATTTTAACTAAAATAAAAATTATAAATAAATTAAAAAATAGATTAAAAACAAGAGTAAATATATTTATTTGTTCTTATATAATATCTAATGTCTATCATCTGTCTCTAAATTTTCACTTGTATCTTATCTATTTTTTAAAATGTTAAATCTGGTACTTCGAACGAATTTTTTTAACATAATTTTTGTTTTTACCAAAATGCTCTTTTAAAAAAATTCAAAAAAATAAAAAAATAATATATATATATATATATATATTAAGTCACGTGACCTAAATATTGTATTTTTGAAGTCTTTAGAATATTATTATTATTACTATTACTATTATTATTATTATTATTATTATTATTCAATTAAAGACATTTCAATAAAAAAAAATGGCTGGAAAATCAAGCCTAAAAGATATATTAAATATGTCCAAACATATTTAATAACAAATGAGATATAATTAAAAAATTAAGAACATTTGAAAGACATTAGACATTAGGTTAATTATAAAGATAAATAAATATTGTTATCCTAATAACAATAAAACGAACACTAGAAATGAAACGGATCTTTTTTTATCCAAAATGTAAGCATTAAAAAACACAAAAAACAAAAACGAAAAAAGACAGAAACAGTTCTCCATCTCTGCTTGCATCCCGCTTTCGTCGTCTAATTAATTACTTTCCGATCTAGTTTTCATTATCTAATTCTCGTAACTTTAATATCTGACATTGGGTGCATGTATAAGATTCAAGGGTTGTGCATGACAATGGGCGGTGGAGATAAAGATATTGAAATAAAGTTCAAAGAAATTGAACATTTTCATGTTACGTTGATTTTAATGTAAAACTCATTTATTTCCTTTTATTTAATTTTTTAATTCAAATTATTTTTCTTTTAATTGAATCTTTATTTTTTGTCCACCTATATTCATAAAACGTCCCATAATCAGTTAACAAAAAAAAAAAAAAAAAAAAGTAAAATGCACCTAAAAGAATACTTAATTGTAAGTTTTTAAATAGTTGAAACATTTATTTGTAAAAAAATAAAATAAAATAAAGAGTAGACAATTAATTTTAAGAATCACTAAAATTCAAACACTTAAAAACATATTATCTCCTCCACAGACACCCATATTTACCTTTTCCTACAATAGCATTTATACATAGAGTCTCAATTTTGCTATCAAATAATTTTTTATATTGTGTTTTCTTTAAAACTTTAAAAAATTCACAATTACAAACTTTCATCTATTTTTAACACTTTTCATCCATATTTCTATCCAAATTATATTTTATTTTTTTAGTTCGCAAAATGATTCCAACAAATTGTTAATTAAAATAATTTAAGAATAAAATTGATACGATTTGTTTGGAGTTTATAACGTTAATCTAAACAATTTTTTTTTTATCCAAAATTTTCTTCTTATATAATTCATAATTTCAAAGCCATGCCCCTGCTTTCAAATGTGAACGATTACTTTTATATGAATTAACTCGCACCATTAGATTAGATTAACATTTTATGATTAAAAAAACGTCAAAATATTTATTTAAAAAAACACTAAAAAATTTAGGAAAATAGCAAGAAGAAATTAAGACAATAGAGAGAAGAAGAGAGGAAATTTTGGCGGGATGAAATCCGATCAAGGCGATCATAGCATCAGACAAGACCATTATCAAATACAAGCTCTAAGCATAAGAAATTTATAAATATTTAAATCAAACAACTGTTTGAGAAAGGTTTTAAAGATTAGATTTACGATTCAGTAATTTTTTTTTTTTTTTTTTTGGGTAGTGAGAAAAAGGTAAAATTTACATTTGGAGGGTGGCGGACGCCTTTTGACTTGAATGAAACTAAAATTGTGAAATCAGAGACAATCATTGAGAAAATGACATTAGATGATATGCATCGTTTGCCTTTATTTACTTCTGGCCTAGGCCGCATCCAATCCCAAATGCAACTAGCTTCGGTTCCAAGCTCATGGCCCTTTATTCTTTTTTTTTTTTTTTCTTATTAGTTTTCTTTTTCTTTTTTTAGTAAATACACTTTACTATATGAATTTTATCTTCTTTTACTTGTCAAATTATATTTTATATATCTAAATTGTACAAAAAAATAAAATTCATTGTCACCTCATAATCAAGTGCTGGCTGACCAAAATCAATTCTTATTTATTTTACATAATTTTTGGTAATTTATTACTACTAAAAAATGTTTGAACAAGAAATTTCTTATCTAAATTTGTAAATCATATAATCTTTTTTATTTAAATATTTATATTAAAAGATAATTTATTTTTTTATTTATTATTATTTTTTTTAACTGGAAATAATTTAATGGATAAAATAGGCATAATGTAGTGGAAAGAAAACGTATCTGTACAATTTTCCATACATAACTAAATAGCACTGCTTTGATCTGGATATCATTAGTAATATTCTATCTTATCCTTTTTATTTTGAGATAGAAATCAAACGCTATCTAGGAGATTTTTGGTTGGAGCCTCTTTCTTTTAACTTTTTTTTTTTCTTTTCCACGTCAATCTCTTTATGTTCCTTCCCTCTTCACCACTTTGTTGTCTTATTTATTTTCTTTTTACTTTTTCTTCATTTTATTCATAATTTTAACATTAGAAATCTCACAAGACCTCAAAGTAGTCGAGGATTTTATTAAAGTTTTATATTTTTGCATCAATTGATTGAAAATTTTATTATTATGGCGTGACTCTTTGCTCACCAATACAAACAAGTGAATCCCTTATTTTGTCAATCTGTCCTTCAATTATGTGAAACTGTGTAACCACGCTTTTTTAGCTTTGAACTTTTAATGGATGAGTATATTTAAAATTAATTATTTATGAGAAATTTATGGAATCTATGAAAAATCAAAATATTCATAAACTCTTAACTAATAGATGAAAAAAGTAGTAAATCTTCATGAAACACACTTATAATCGAGTAATGTTGTGAGGAATTTTAGTACTAGTTTACTCAGCACCTTCTAGGCATTTGTATTATTCAATTATTTTATTGTATTTTTTCTAATCTTTATAGATTATTTTGAATTCTCTCTTAATAATAAGTTTGAATATTTACTATATTAAATGTTTGGTTTTTAATTTCTGAATAATTTTTTTTATAAAATTTGATAAGTTATCATTAAATTAATTTATTTTATTTTCACTATAAAAAAAATAGCGATGGACTACAATCCATCACTAAAGAGCGAGTAAATAGCGATCAAACAATGTCCGTTTGATTTGGCAATGATTTATCGGCGATTGATGATATTCCATTGCTATTTGTGGAGCGAAAATCTTCCTAAGTGTTTTAGAGACTAGTTAGTGACGAAATTGCTACGAAAATCAACAATGGATTACTTGTTTCATCATTATTTCGATGTTTTGCTTCAACGACATAATATATGTTCGTCGAAGTACTAAATTTGTCGCTAAAACTAAAAAATAGGCATCCTTTTGAAATAAAGAAGCCACTCATTTAACGATGAAATAGCGACAAAAATTAAGTTTTCATTGCTAAATAGCGACTAATCGGTGATGGTAATGTTTCCATCGCTAGTTGTAAAAAAAAAAAAAAGACGACCTTCGGGAATTAAATAGTTGTTCATTGTACGAAAGATTAGTGACAAACACTTACTTCCATTATCATAATCCAAAATTTCGCCACAATTTTTTTATTTAATTCTTATTTTATTTTATTTCATTTTGATTTGATTTTGGAGTTTATTACAAAAAAAAATGAAAAAAGGATTCAAAAAAGAGAGAAAATATATAAAAAAAATACAAAACAATTCATCCAAGGACACAATCACATTAAACAGAACCGTAATTAACATAATTAGAGGTACAATTGAATCAATTGAGAAATTTAAAACCTAAATTACACTCCATAGGGACCTAATTGATAAGATTATACTTTTAAAAGACTAAAATTGCATAAAAAAGGATACGATTGCGAGCAATTAAAATACATAGGGACCAAATTACAATTTTAGAGAAAACGATAGGACCAAAGTCTTGCGGACTACACTGTCGTCCACTCCAATCCGGAAATTCCTTCGGGATTGTTCTTCAATCTTTCCCAAGGGACGAATCTTCCCCCGATTATGTTTTTTTTTTTTTTTAATTTTGCATTCACTATGATCCTTAGCTGGATTTGATACGAGACAAGGAAATCCAGCTAAGGATCATGCCTCAACACAATTCGGTCCTTGATTTTAACCGATCAAAGGTAAAATTCCAGCCTTAGTAAGCTGGATCCAATGTAAATGGATTGATTTCGAGGGGAGATATTTGAGCCAATTTGTGTCTATAAAAGGCTTGCATTGGCACGGGAAAAAGAGCAAGAAAAAGAGGAGAATTCTAAGTTGAGAGAGTGAAAATAAAAGGATTTTAGGAGGAATAAGTGGTGCATTTTTCTAGGTTTTCCGGATAGTAGTTGTAATGTTCTTCGTGTTCTTCATTTCTAGGTGCCAGTTCATCCATTATTGGATTCGTTACTCAATCGTTTTTTTGTTTTTTTGAGTTTGGTTACAATCATCCCATGACTCCTAATTCTGATTTCCAACTTGGGAGGTTTAATTTTGTTTTTCTCAATTTTCCTTTGAAGAAATTCGGGTAGGGGTTGGTTTTCTAGGTTTTATGTTCTTCATTTTTCTAGGTTTGCCATTCAATCTACTGGGTTTGTTCCAATTTTTTTCCCATTAAAACGTTATTTGTAGTGTCCTTCATTTGTCTAGTTCTCAATCATCAACAAACTTCCAAGTGAATCATCTTCACCTAATCTAGTTCGAAGCAATTATTCTAACCTACAAAATCAATAGCAAACACAACAACAAAGTCCCAAAATTATCCTTCATTCCTTTGGTTTTTCTTAGGTAATCCTAATAACAAAATCATTTCATTTTTTGTTATATTAACTCTTAAGTTATTATTAATAGAGTTCGAATTCGAAGTAAAGAAAAGGGGAACTAGACGTTAGGTCCAAAAAGAGCAAAAGGGATGGGAGAGAGAAAGAGAGAGAGACAGAGAGGCGGGAGTCTATTTGATAGAAAATAGGAATGGAAATGAAATGGGTTTTGTTTCTAACTTTGCATTAGTCCAAAGGAAAAATGTGTGAGTTGGGCCAATCTCAACCCACGCCAAAAGAAGACCGGGTTGGTTTCAGTCTAGCCCAATCGTGGTCAATAAAAAAAAGCAAAGAAAAAATGACTAAACATAGGCTAGTTGTAATCCGACCACTTCCTAAAAAATCATAAATATATATATATGCACTACAAAATAGAAATTGGAATAGTCTAGTTGTTAAAAATAAAAATAAAAAAAAGAAAAAAAAGATTTCTTTTAATTTTGATTTTACTATAGACTTATTATTTTTATTTCTTGTTATTTGTTTTTAATTTTTTGCATTAATTTAGATTCAATATTTTAAACATTTGTTGGAATTTATTTGATGAACCTTAAATGTTAGAATTTATGTTAGTTATTAGGTTACATGATATTTTTTTTTCAATAAATATTAAAAATTTTCAATGAAGTCTCCTATCTAATAGGAACTATCATTTGATAAAAAAATAATAATAAAAATTCTCAATGAAGTCTCCTATCCGATAGGGACTCGTCGTTTGACCAAAAAATAATGAAAAACTAAAAATTCTTGACGAGGTCTCCTATCCGATATGGATTGTTGTTACAAAAAATCAACATTTATAATCAAGATATTTTTTGACACACCGGTTGTGTCAAGCCTTAAAGTGGATCCGATGTTTGAACCAACGTGCCACTCGATGAAAAGGACCGATGATCGTTTCAATACAATGTCACACCCAAAACTAAAAATTTTAATTTGGCTTAGAAAATTGGAGTTTCAAAAATATAAAAATTATTTGTAAAAAATAAAATAATTTAGGAGATAAATTTTAGACTAAGCTAGACATGGTACCTTTCCTAGGCAAGGGTGCCTTGAGGGTGATTAATATCTTCCCAAAGCGTAACCAACTTTTTACTTGAGAATCTTTGAACCAATGCTTATTTTAGATTCCTATTTCCTCAATACTTGATGACAACTCCAAACTTGTAAATATTTCTATAAATAAATGATTACCATTAGATTATTTTTCTTGGGAGTCTCGTCCGACGTCGGGTAATGACGGAATGACAACTCCACTAGGAACCTAGAGTTAAGCCCTAGGTTTAGTCCGTTTAAGTTTATCTCGTGTGTTTATTTTTACCAATTATTTTTCAAGTGATTTATTTTTTTCATTTAATTTTGAGCTATTTATTTCTTATACATGTTTTAAATTTTTGCAATTTATTTTTCTTGCCACATATTTATTTTTGAACTAGGTTTGATGCTTTTCTTGAATTATTGCACACACCACGAGAAAACTTGTAAAAGCTCTAGACTCGAGCTAAAACCCTACTAGCATTTAGATATAGGGATTTGGAGGAAAGTATGAAGAAAGTCTACTAATGCTCTTCTAAACTCTCGTTTGGATCGAAACTCACCCTATGCATAGGAAATGTGGAATAACCTTCTCCTACCTCCTCATGCATAAGGCTGGAGGCTGAATTACCTCATTGGTAATTTAGATAGTTTAAAGCTTGAAGGGACTTCAAAACTAGATGACCTTTGCCTAAAAAATTGAAAAGCTAGATCATGTCTAATAGGGTTGACCTTTTAAAACACGAATCATTTTTAAATGATGTCTCGTTATAACTCTCAACTTTTACAAGCTATCAAATAAAGAAAAGTATCCAACCCGGTTTAAATCATGCATGGGATCTTATATTTATTATGTAATCCAATTTATTTTTTAGGAAGTGAAATATAGTTCGTTCCACCAAAACTCAATCCCCTTCGTGTGTCCACAATACTAGACTTAGGACTTGTCAAATGGAGAACGAAGAGAGATCACGACAAGAATAAGTTTGCCGACAGGATTTTTACTCTCGAAAGAGGATGTGGCTTAACTAAAAACTTTATTAGAAATGGCACTAAGTGAGGGAAGTAACTCAAATCAAGGGCAAGCATAACCTCGAAATACCATATACTTGTTCCATTGCCCAATCGACTTAGGCCATCCACCATACCAATAACCAATCAAGTGGCTTTCCATGTTGAAGCCTCATATCCCGTGAGGTCATTTGCCTATTTGATGGATCTACGAGTCCCGCAAATGTTGTATGTGCCATATAGGGGAAGAGACCTACAAAGCAAGTAGAGTATCCAAGTATGGATAACTTAATGACATGAGGAACGCCTAAGGGCAATAAAAGGGTTAGATGTCTACGATCCCGTCAAAGTTATCAAAATGTTTCGGTGCCCAATCTGGTAATCCAAAGAAATTTAAAGTGTCAAATTTTGCTAAATATACTAAAACCTAGTGTCCTATGATCCACTTGAGAGTACACTATAGCAAGATGACGAAGTTGTACTCGATGAAAAATTGCTTATACACTTCTTCCATGAGAGCCTATGTGGATCAACGTTGAGTTGGTATATGAGGTTGGAGGGGTCCAAGATCAGAAGATAGAAAGATCTAGCTAACACTTTTCTTAGACAATATAAGTTTAACATGACGGTGGCTTCGAACCATTCTCTAAGGTATGGAAAAAAGGGCTAAATAGACCGTTAAGGAGTATGCGTAAAAGTGGCATAAGGTAGCAGCTTAAATCCATCCGTCATTACTAGAGTATGAGTTAATATTGATATTTTTAAATACTTTCAAAGCATCATACTTTGAGTATTTGATTGATAATGTTACGGATAATTTTACTAATATTGTTATCATAGCTAAGAAGGTGGAGCAAGCAATTAAAGCCGAAAAGATCTTTGAAGTTTTTGAAAAGAAAAGGAGCATTAGTAATAAAAGGATAGATGGTGAGATACATCGAGTTGACACTAGATCTTATCCATCCAAAAATCGAGAGAATAATCAAGGAAAACATGACAACCATGGTAACTCCAAGCAACTCCCAAAGACCTTCATTCACCCACTATACGCCCGATCCGACAACCAATATGAATAAAAAATACCGTCAAATCAACTAAATTCATCCTATATGCCCCCACCAAACCTATCAAGCAAATCAATTCCCTCAAGATGCTCTACATTTCCAAAATCCACCAATTCACAAAAAAAAAAAAATTGAACACTACCACCCTTACCTTTCTCATTAGGTGAAATGTTTGAATACCTAGTGAGTACTGGGTCGATTAACCAAATTCCTACCAAACTAAAGCTCGCTCCTTATCGTATATGGTACCAATAAAATAAAAGTTATGAATATCATTCTTGTGTTTTTGGATACAACATTGATTATTGTTCGGCTTTTAAAAAAAGGCTTTTGGCTTTGATTAATAAAGGCCGGATCAATCTTGATAGTGGTCCAAATACTCCGGATGTAAGCATGAATCAATTACCAAATCATACGGTCGCCATTGTATCGAATGGAGAGATCGAGCGAGCTTGAAAGATATGGTGAGGATGTATGCTTATGATTTGCAAATGTCGTCTTCTAGTTTTTTAAAATTTTGAATACTATTCTCTAAATTTTTTGGTTATGCATAAGTCATATCTTTAAATGAAAAAATATTTTACTTTCTCTATGCCAGTTTATATTGTCTTATCCGAAAATCAACATATGTTCATTTGAAAATATTACTTCAGCATTATATTTTCCTCTACTAAGAAAATACATTGGCGCATTCATTCAAAAACATTCAAAAGACTGATCAAATTTCAAAGCATGATAAATATATACTAAAAGTGATTCTTCAATCTATTGAGGAAAAAGATACATCCTTATTTCTAATGAATCTTTCTAAACGGAAAGTAAGAGGGCAATCCCTTTTTTTGTTGGAACCAAAACCAAAAAGAAATCCTTTTATCCTTTCCTAACTAAACCCCGAAGGAAAGGTTTGCTTAAGAAAATATCATGAAGCCCAAAGTTGAAAGACTAGATGATTGATGCCATAAATAATGATGAAAAGTACATTTTTGAGTCATGATCTCAAATTATATTCATCATTTCTTCTCTCAAGTAACCTAAGGGTTTTTCAAACTAATTTCCAAAGAGATTAGCATTTATCAACATAAGCAAATTAGCTATTGAGATAAAAAAAAAGTCATCTTTCATGTATAAAATTTTATCCCTTATTACCATTTTAAGCTTGATGATTTTTCTTTTTTTACAATAATCTAGATTAGGATCACCCATCATACTAAGGGGTAGAATACAAAGTCCACAAAGGGTTGATAAAACTCTCAAAAAAAATTATGTCAAAAGAGCCCCATCAATGATTCTGAAAATGAAAGGAAATAAGAGTGTGATGTAAAAAAAGGATAAAGAAAAAAATAAAAAAATAAAGAAACAAAAGGAAACTTCCCTAACACAAAAATTACAAGTTAAGATGAAAGCCAAATTCAAATAAATAGACAATGAGAGTTAAGGCTAGAAAAAAAGTTACAATTAGAATGACAAAGACACCTCGAGAAACCCTAAAAAAAACTTTTCAAGGTGACACCACAGCCTAACTAATGGCTTAAGTGACAAAGTCAAGCGGCATCACCTAAAAGAGACTTCTATGAACAACAAAGTGATTCTACATCATAAGACTTTTAAAAACTTTTTGAGCCTTTACATCTTCCTTTCATAAGCCTAAGCCATAGCCTATAGTACATATTTTTACAACCCCTTTCTAATCAAAGGTAGTTTGCTTATGTTGTTAGAAAGTAGAATGATTGAGAAAAAAAAACCATGACCGATCGGTGTCGTTGTTCGTCATTCTTTATGACAACATAACATATGTTTTCATCAACTAATTTGGAAGCAAAAAAATCAAGATATTCTCGGGTAAAATTATTCTTTAGAATCAATTTTTCAAAAATCAAGACCTCTAAAATTATTCTTGTTTTAGCCTAACAACCTTCTTGAGAAAATTACATCATAGTATTTGAATGACATATTTTGACTTTTGATTATTCGACTTGAATATTCTTACAAATGAAAATGCTATAATTGGAATATCTTTGCTTTTCTATTAAATAATCTAAATTGTATTTAAGAGAATCATTCAAGTTCACGACTTAATCCATGAAGACCAAATTTTTACTTAACAATTTCTCGCAAAATATGATAAAAATTCCAAGACCAATTTGTAAATTATGATTAAAGCATCAAAATATGAAATCACAAGCATATACAATGGTCGCACTTAAGAAACATTAGATGTTAGGTCTCGACTAGTACTTAGGGGTATCTAGTGACTTAATTCAAATTGGAAACGATTGAGGGCAAGACCAAGGATCTAGCAACTCCAATCGAATTCAACAACTAGTCGTACAATGGAATCACTGTGCCAACGAGAGGAATAGAGGTCTAAACAATAGGCTTTTTAGCATAAATCAAAGTAGTCAAAACCATCAAGCTAGGGTAAAAAGAGTAGTCCTAAGGGAGAATAATGACTCGGTCGAGTTTGATAAACAATCAAAATAGCAAGGCAAGGTCTTGTAGAGGCGAGACCACAACACATAGATGGTTAACCACCTCAAAATTTCAGAAAAGTCCATTTATGTCAATTGGTTGGAGAAAGTAAAAAACTTCAAGTTCACAACAAACGAGTGATCAAAGCTTAGGGAGCAAGGAAATTTCAACAATACTGCAGGATATGATCTAGTACATTAGTCCAGAATAAGGCACTAAAAAGAGAATTGAGTGATGATAAGGCGAAGCGACCTATGTTTCTCTTAGGTAAGAAACTAACAATTACTACTAAATTTATTAATATATTTCGGGAATATCAACTCAAATAAAAAGATAGAACCATCAAAATTTTCTTAAAAAAAAGGGTTCACATTTTCCCACACATCATCTAAGGCATGGTCGCCCAATAATAGACCATCATCTCGAGCAGGATTGCCTAAAAATAGATCATCATCTTTAGCAGGGTCATCCAATAACGGACCATCATCTTAAGCGAGGTCGCCTAAAAATAGACCATTATTTTTGGTCGAGTCGTCCAATAATTGACAATCATCTCTAGCAGTGGTCGTCCAATAATAGACCATTATCTAAGGTAGGGTTGCCTAAAAATAGATCATCATCTTTGACATGATCATCCAACAATAGACCATCATCTCGGGTAGGGTCGCCTAAAAATAAACTATTATTTTTTATAGGATCGTCCAATAATTGACCATGATCTCCGATAGGGTTGCCCAATAATAGAACATTGCATATTTAATTTTTAGGATACGTCGCCCTTGACAATAAGGCCATTTATTGTATATTTTATTTTTAGGGTAAGCTACCTTGACAATAAAAACATGCATTGCATGTTTTATTTTTCAAGGTAGGTTGTCATTGAAAACAAGGCTACGTACTACATATTTAATTTTTAGGATAGGTTATCCTTGACAACAAGGCCATGTATTGCACATTTAATTTTTCAAGGTAGGTCGCCTTGATAACAAGGCCACGTACTGCATATTTAATTTTCGGGATAGGCTACCTTTGACAATAAGGTCATGCATTGCACATTTAATTTTTTAGGATCAAATGCCCTTGACAACAAGGCTAGGTACTACATATTTAATTTTCAAGATAAGCTACCCTTAACAAAAAGGCGATGTACTCGCATATTTAATTTTGAAGGTAGGTTACCCTTGACAACAAGGCAATGTATTGCACATTTAATTTTCGGGATAGGCTACCTTTAACAACAAGGTCATGTATTGCATATTTAATTTTCGGGATAGGCCACCCTTCATAATTAGGTTATCCCAACACAACTTTACTTTAAGGTTTAATCTCCTAGCACAATAAAACTACCCCTAAAAAACTTCTTTACAAGCTTATTATACAAATTCATTGAAAAACATCGTTTTCATTTAACTTTGAGCCGTAAGCATTGTAAAGAGGGGCAACTATCATAACCTAAAATTTTATCATTTTTTATTTATTTCTTATTTTATTTGACTTTGGAGTTTATTATAAAAAAATTAAAAAATTGTAAAAGGATAAAAAAAAATACAAAAAGTAAAGAGAAAATATATAAAAAATAAAAAAATTCATCCAAGGACATAATTGCATTAAAGAGAACTCGTAATTAAGATAATTAGGGGTAAAATTAAATCAATTGAGAAATTTAGAACCCAAATTGCACTCTATAGAAACTTAATTGATAAGATTATACTTTTCAAGGATTGAAAATGCATAGAAAAAGCGCACGATTCCGAGCAATTAAAATTCATAGGGACCAAATTGAAATTTTAGAACAAATGATAAGACCAAAGTCTTGCGGACTACCTATCGTCCACTCCAACCTAGAAATTCCTCTAGGGATTGTTCTTAAATCTTTCCCAAAGGATAAATCTTCCCTTGATCTCTTTTTTTCTTGCATTAATTATGATCTTTAGCTAGATTTGATACCAGCTAAGGATCATGCCTCAACACAATCTATTTCTTGATTTTGACTGATCAAAGGTAAAATGATGAGTTTCTTTTAACTACGACCATATCATAAATCATATAATAACTTAAGCATCCATATTTAATTCTTTAGAACAGAAAAGCAATCAAATATATCATTGGACATACTATAATAGACACTCATCTTGAATAAACCATTAGAAGTAAAACCTATTTCCATTCCTCCTAACTTCATTGTAAAGCATTAAGCACCGACTTATTTCTCCTCAAAATACCCAAGGTCTCCTATCCTTTCGGATTTGATGCACAACGGTGTATCTAATCAACACTTCAAATATCAACAACATAATCAAATATGCATTTATATATTTCATTATTGAAAAATATATTATTCACCTCACTTTTATTTAAAAATTAAATGGGTATAACTATTTTTAAAATTTATCAAAAAAAATTGTCCAGGGGTGCTGAATTTATCCATGAGTCTTCTTAGGGTCAATTTCACTTTTTTAATCCCGATGAAGACTAATTATTCGATTAACTAGAGAAGGAAAGTAATTGTCTATTGGCAGTGTCTCGCTATTATAAAAGAGGCTACTATTGGAACAATAGCTACTACATCGGTCTCTACTCGGATGGTTGTTTTCATGGTGGTTGGATGATAGAGAGACTCGCCGAAAGCAACGAGAAGTGATGGATGGTGGTTATCTTGGCCATGAGAGGCCATTGGAGGTAAGAATGGCTACCGTATGGTTGTTTTCTTGGTGGTTGGATGACGAAGAGGCTATAGAATGTAACGAGAAATGGAAAATGGTGGCTATCTTTATCATGAGAGGCTATTGGAGGCAAGAATGGTTGCTGGTATTGACGACTTCTAGGGAAAAGATGATTAACAAGGAGGAAAGCTTCCTAGAATGAACAACTGGCATGGAAAAGATGGTTGGCATCGAGGAAAGCTCATTAGAGTAAATAACTCACGTGGTCGGGCTTTATAGATGGTTCATATTGGTTTTGATGGTGTTTGGTGGATGCGGGTCCGGTGGTCAATGAATGTAGAAGGTGTTTGGTAGAGGTCAAGTGAGGTTGGTTTGGATGAAAATGGTTAGAGATGGGTGGCAGTGGCAAACTCTCTATCTTTCTCTCAATCTCGAGTTTTCTTAGTTGGATAGTAACTCGGAGTTAAAAATTTAGGGAGAAAGGTTATTTATAGAGGACTAATTAAGGTTTAGGGAAATTTTCAATTTTAGTCCCTAATTCCTCTCGCCTTTTATAATTTTAGTGCAAATCTCTCGGGTTTTCTTTCAATTATCTCCCTAATTGAAACTATTTAGACTTTTTTTATTCTAATTTCTTTCAATTATGCCTCTTATCTTTAATTATTGCCTTCGCATTTTGAACTCTTTTAATTATATCCTCAATTAGATTTTCTTTGGTCCTCACTTCTTATATTTTTAATTGAACCTCTAAATTATTATTATTCATTTATTTTTTATTCCTTTTTCTCTTCTTTTCTTCTTTTTTTTTTAATAATTTAAAAATTAGGTAGGGTAAAATTTGGTGTTAACAATTACCTTTTCTTTTCGTTGTCAAGTCATTTAAAGACAATTATTTGAATTTGCATAGAAAGTTACCTCTTCTTTACAATGCTTTCATCTTCAAGACATTGAAGGACTATTTTTTGAATTTGCATATAAAGTTTTGTAAAGAAAAAAAGTAAGAACGAAGAGAAAAACAAATAATGTACAAACAAGTAAAAACACACATTATTTTATTGGCCTATTGCTCAAGGCAACCTCGCCTCTATGGGTGACATAACCAAATGAAACAGTACAATTTATCATTCAATATGCATTCATGACTCGTAAATTATATCTTTTTATTCGTAAGAAACTTAGGTCGTCACTATCCAAACCATATTGCTTTATTTCCTCTCGGCTACCATCTTTCTTGCTTTATGTCAAAGTTCAAGGCTCATCGTTTTTCTTAAGTTGGTATGTTTGCTCATTTCATTTTTGTTATCCATTGGGTTATCGGATCATCTCGACATCATCTCATTAGTGCTTTGTGAGGTGGTGAATCCTCCTTTCCATCTTCGAATTTTGGTTTTTTTTTTTTTGGCTTTTAGGTTCTTTGTTTATACAATCCATTTTTAAATTTATCAAAATTGTCTATAATGTCCTAAGATTCTTTTTTTTTTTAAGAATTTTGATTAAGAAGGCTTTATCATCATACAAGCTTTGATATACATCTTTATCATGCAATTCTTTGACATTTTGTATTGTTTATCATGTTTTATAGACAATACTAATATATCATTATGCGAGAGGTCAAAGAAAAAGGATTTTAGGGACTTATCACATTTGAAAATAAGATAATTTTGAAAAAAAAATCATATATTTGATCATGTAAGGATATTTAAGGAATTAAGAAGCAAAAGAAAATATTAACGCATAGAATGGATTGGCCAAAATTTTGATAAATATCTTTATTCTTTTAAATAAAAAGAGTTACAATTCATGTGTAATATTTCTTCACAACATTTGAATTTACCTGGTTTTGGCAATTCATAAACATTCATGTTTTTTAAAATGAATGCTCCACCTTAGAACTTTTTTTCACTACATATAGACCTTTATAGTTTTATGTCCATTTAATCCGATCTACCGCTAGTATTTGTAGAACTTTTCTCAACAAAAGCTCTTCTTCTTGAAAACTTCTTCGACACACCTTTTTGTTATATGCTCTTTCTATTCTTTTCTAACATAGTTGGGCATGACGATTAGCAACAAGTCATTTTACACTTATCAAATTTAGTTGTTCAAATTGAATCTTTTCCCATTTATATTCTTCAAATTTTTCCTATTTCAAAACTCTCAAAAGAGGTATTTCCAACTCTAAATGCATCACTCGCCTCTATTTCATATACCAAAGAGTAAAGAATTTCCCATGTTAAAGTTATAATGACTGTTCGGTAAGCCTATAATGCTAATCGTAATGCCTCGTGCCAATTTTTATATGCCACCACCATCTTTTGGATAATTTTCTTCATATTCTTATTTACTCGCTTTCATGACCTCATTCATCTTAGTCCTATATGGAGAAGAATTATGGGGCTTTATCTTCTAATATTGGCACACATCTATCATCATTTTACCATTGAAGTTCTAAGTTTTATCAATTACTAAAGTTTTAGGAGAGCCATATTTATAGATGATATCCTTCTCAAAAAAAAAGGAATGTAACATCTTTTGAGTCACGTGTGTAAAAGAAGCAGCTTTGACCCACTTTGTGAAATAATCAATTGCTATGAGGATAAAGTGATGCACGTTACTTGTTTAGGGTTTATTGGCCCAATCACATACATGTCCCACCTTACAAATGGCTAAAGTGATATCATATTGAAAACAAGTGCTCGAAGGACCATTTATTCGATCAATATGAATCCGACACTAGTGACATTTTTGTATATAATCGATACGATATTTTTCCATTGTGGTCTAAAACTAACCACTTCATTGGATCCGTAGAGTCATCATATATCCGTTGACATGTGTGGTATAAATTTCCTCATGGACTTTCCTTATAGTCTTTTTTATCTCGACTACACTTAGATACCTTAGCAAAAGTCACCAAAGCTTCTTTTGTATAGGACTTTACTCGTCAAGATAAAAATTTATACTAACCTTATGAGTGTCTTTCTATCATTTTTTGTTGCATTCAATATATACGTGAATTCCTTAATGTCATAATACGGTGATTTCCCATCCGGTTTATTTTTAATCGTACAACACCGGTATGCTTCGGTGCATTCGTAGTTTCAATACAAATAGGTTAAATTTTCACATTGCATTTAATTCTATTTATTGAGGTAAGGATAGTTAAAGTATTAGTAAAATGATTCTTCTCTCCACTTAGATGGGTGAACTCATTTTTTTTCAAATTGATTGGCTACCTTGGTAGGTATTCTTGATTTTCATTTTTCATCTACCATTCTCCTTTTCATTGGGTTGATTATGAGCAACTAACCATCATATACATCAAGGTTGCTAATTTTCATCTCTATGGCTGCTTCTAAACCATGCATATAAGCCTCATACTCATCTATATTATTTGTACATTCAAGTTATAACTTGACAATCATAAAAAACTATTTCTCTTTTAGTGAAATCAAGACCGACCCAAAGCATTTCCAAACACATTAATTGTTCCATCAAAATACAAAGTCTATATGTCACTATTTTGATTGAGTTCTTCTTCAACCAGACATGATTGACTCATCAAAAAATTCAAATTTCAAAAGCTCGTAGCCGTCAATTACATTATCTACCAAATGATCAACTATTACAGACTCTTTTTACCACATTTCTGTCATATACATAACATCATATTTCGGACAACATGATTCATCATCTTATAATTCAGCTAGATAGATATGGTTTCTCAAAAATATAATTGAGTGGATCCATCTTCAAAATCAATCACATAGTATAATAAAGCATGTACTATCTAAATCATCATATGACTAGAGTGCAACACATCTTCTCAAGCATGCTATACCTTGATTCACGATCGATGAACTTTTTGCTCAAACAAGTAGATGGTTTGTTCTCTCTTTCTCAACTCATCATACCGACCTAGGAAATTTCCCATGACTAATTCTATTATTGATAAGTACAAAATTAAAGGTCCTTTTGGTATTAGTGGCACCAATAATGGTGGATTCCGTAAGAATTTCTTGATCTAATCCAAGGCTTTTTAGGATTCATCATCCCATACACCAAGATTCTTTTTTTGTAACGACCAAAAGATAGACTTAAATGTGTTGGTTAATTAAGAAATGAATCAAGTAATGTAATTTAAGTAGCCTAAGAAGCTTCTAACTTCTTTTTCAGTTGATAGGAATGGCATACCCGAATGGCTTTGATTTTTTCAAGACCAAGTTTGATTCTTTGTTGCTTACTATAAACCCGTGTAATTTTCCCGACTTTACACCGAAGTGCATTTTGACGAATTCAACCTCGCTTAATACTTTATCAAACTCATTGTACATCCTTTAATTTAATCATAAGATCCATATATACTTTAATCTCATTATACATCATGTCATGGAATAATATAACCATGGCTCTTTGATAAGTAGCCCCAACACTTTTTAACCTAAAAGGCACGAATTTATAACCAAAAGTTCTTCAAGGTTTGATAAATGTCATTTTTCTTTTCGTCTTTTACTACCATCTTGATATGATTATACACTAAAAATTCATGAATGAATGAATAGGTTGCATTCTTTATAACATGGTTGATCAAGAAACCAAAATATGGTAGTATGAAGTAATCTTTTAGGCTAGCTCTATTTAAGTCCCAAAAGTCTACACATATTCGGATCCTACCTTCTTTCTTATCCACTATGAATATGTTTGACACCCATTTGGAGTATTCGATAACTTCTAAGAATCCAATATCCCATTTTTTTTAATCTCTTCTTTTACTTTAAGCAAAGCAACCGGCTTTGATTTTCTTAGCTTTTGTTTCACTAGCTTACATCTTATGTTTAGAGGCAATCTATGCTCCAATATCTCATTTATCTTTTTGATTACCTCTATTTAGGTGCCAAAAGTCTTGATACATTTAAATCCTACCATCTTTCTTATCCACTATACCTATGTTTAACACCCATTAAGAGTATTTGAAAACTTCAAAGAGTACAACATGCCATTTTTTTTAATCTCTTCTTGCACTTTAAGTAAAACATCTAGCCTCGTTCTCCTTAGCTTTTGTTTTACTAGCTTACATCCCCGGGTTTAGAGGCAATATACTCCACTATATTAGCGTCTAATCTTGTCATACCAACATATAACCAAGCAAAAAAATTGGAATATTCCTTTAGAAGTAAGATCAAACTCTCTTTCTTGGTATTCTATATCAAGGTTCCAACCTTTAAGTCTTATTTATTTTCATCATTCCCTACATTTATCACTTTTGCGTTTTCTTTGTATGGCTTAATGGACTATTTTGAAAATTCTATTAATTTTGTGAATTCTTTCACATCATTCTCATCCCACCTTTCTTTATCTATGGCAATTAGAGTTTCTCAAAGTATACCAATCATTTTTAGTGTAATTGTTTTCATTTTTAAAGAGGTAATCCTAATATATGTCTCCGAAATAAATAAATAAAATATAAATAAAATGAAGAAAAACAGAATACACATAATATATTTCAAGAGAAATTTGGCATGGTTTGATGTATTAGTATTATTTATAAAAATAAAAAATAAAACTTCATGTCAAGAGGTTCTTTCTAGGATTCAAGCCAAAATTCTATTAGAAGGTTAAAGAAAAGCATGATAAAGATAATTACTTGGCTTTGTAGAAACAAAAACCTCTTTATCTGACTCAGTTGATCAGCTTCTCATCTTCAACATACTTATAGAAAAATTGATCAATATCAAATGCCTCCTCTATCATATTGACATTGAGTTGTAGAAAGGTTACCATGCATAAGTTTGTTGATGATGATGTCGATGGTATATACTAATCTTTACCATTGGTCATTGTTGCCCTCGCAGTGTTGACTTCCATGTCATTAAATATATACCCTAAATCTAGGTCCTTAACATTCATAAATTCCATATATGAAGGTCGTGGGAATGTAACAAGGATATGAAGAATGTCAATTTCTCTATCATATAGATCTCACCCCTCAATACAACCTAATCTCTTATCATGTTTCTATTCAACCATTCTTTGATTGTCTTTCTTAGATAGCTTGTAACCTAAACCAAAATATTGGTCAATCATCCCTTACTTTATGAGGTTTATGCTCTTAGACAAACCATCATCTATGCTATATGGTATTAAACTAGACTTCACTATATATTTTGTTGTCATTTTCATAACATTCAACGACTTAGGTATCCTAATTTATGGATTCTCAAGAATTAACTCAACAATGACTATCTCAAAGGTATGCAAATTACGATCCCAAGTTTCTTTTGCCTTAATGTATGGAAAAGATACATTCTTAGTCATGACCATGATCTATTCAACTTTAATAGTAACTAGTCTTCCATCGGTTATATATTTTAACCTTCGATATAATTAAAGATATGAAAGCTATAGCAAAGTGGATCCATAACCTTCCTAATAATAGACTATAGGTAGGCTAGATGTCAATCACTTGTAAAATAATTTGGAATTGATACGATCCGATATCCAGTGTCAATTTCTATATAACCAATGACTTACCGAGTTGTACCATTATAAGCTCTTGTCATCATCTTATTTGGTCTCATGTATAAAGGATCAATCGACAAATAGTCTAACGTATTTGGTAAGACATTGAGAGTGGACTCGTCAATCAACACATTCGTTATCATGTGATCCTTATATTTAACAATGATGTACAAAGCCTTATTGGGACTAGTTCCCACAAGTTCTAACTCATCTTCAATGAAATACAAATAATTATTGGCTTGTACTTTACACACTAAATGCTCTATCGAGTCAAAAGTGATATCTTATGGAACATATACTTAATTAAGGACTTTTTAAAGTTCTTTTTGATGAGTCTTAGAATTGATTATCAAAGATAGTACGTAAATATAAATAGGTGTCTTATTTAGTTGGTCCACCATACTATACTTGTTGTTCTTCATCAATTTTATGAATTCCATAACCTTTTTTATATTCAAAAGCCTATTCCTTTTAACATTCATAGATAAGGATTTAATGCCTCTGTCCTTTCAGTATTCAAATGGATGAATTCAACATCTTTCCCCTTCACTACTATCAATTCTTCAAGGGTAAACCACCTTTTTGTGCGTGTAACTCGCCTAATATCTACCACTTTATCATAAGAAATCTTTATAATAACATGTGACTTGTCGAATAAGTAAAAGGTCTATGATTATAAGGAGTGGCCCGATAGTCGGTATGTATAGGAGTAAGTGCTTTCAAAACCAACGTTATAAAGCCTATTCCACTTGACTCGTACCTTAAGAATTCAAATCGATCAATATTATGATTTAAGGATAAAAAATTCTCTTTGGGCTTTCTTTTTCCTTTTCCACCCTCAAATTCCCTATTATCAATATAGTTTAGACCATTTAATTGAATTCAAAACATTTATCAATGGCATGTCCTCTTGTTTTGTGCAACTTGTAAAACTATTCAAGCATGAACATCTACTTGTGATTCGATAGGCTTCATATGAATACCATTGGAACTCATCATGTCAAACAAAATAGACATGAACATCTTCACTATTGACCTCTTTTAATCATATGCCATATCATCAAAAGACATCATGTTTACCCCTCCGATGGTAGTATGTTTGACAATGGATTAATGTTCCTATTTAAAGAATTTAGAGAATCCTTAAACTCATCCAATAAATACCGCACATTTTTCTTAAAACTAAAATAGTTATTAGTGTTGTAGCTAGTTATATTATTATGATACTCATATACTTCATCCGACTTATACCATCTTAGGAAGGGTGGTTACAATAAAGTGATAGGTACTAGAGTCACTTGACCAATTATAACTAGGTCCTTGAAAAGATCTTCTAGAGGGATAGGGAGAGGTGGCATGATATTTTTGAATTGATTGCACTTAGTGTTCCTTTCAATATTCCGATTAAACAACACTTACTAATTATTAAACTACCCGAATGCCAAATGATTCGTATGAAAGACTTGCAATTGATATTGCACAAGGGTTGGTGTTTGATTTGTTATATTGATGACATTTCATGATACTCATCAAAGTTATAAATTGAGCAAGTAAGATTAACCATATTGTCTCATGGAGAAATTGATTATTGGCTTTCCATAGGGTTTCCCACCAACTTCTTGAAAAAAACGTAGGTGCTTTGACTTGATGCACTCCTATATCATTCCTTTTTCCGAAGTAACCCCTCTTAAAGCTTGATTCAAAAGGGTTGGCTACCTTACCAACCTTGATGGCATGATTAATATAGTTGGTCATAGATACTATTTCCACAAAGTTGTTAGGCTTATTACTAAGTAGATAATCATAGTATGGGCTTTAAAAATGTTTATAAAGAGGGTGACAAATTCTTTCTCCAATAACGATGGTCGAATTCTTAAAGTAGTCTCTCCCTACCTTTGAGCATACTCTCTCACCGACTCTTTCATACCTTTCTCCATAAACTTTAGATCGGATCAATCAAGTGTCACTTCCAAATTGAATTTATATTGCTTTATAAAACTTTAACTAAATCTCTCAACTTCTTGATCTTTACATGGTTTAAATCAATAAACCAAGTGGGGATTGAACCTTTCAAGCTCTTAAAGAAAAAGTGAATCAATAATGATTTGTCATTGTTTACTTCGACCATCTTGTTCGGATAGATCTTAAGATGGGTCTTTGGGTATTAACCATCATTATACTTTAAAAATTCTATCAATCAAAAATTTTTTAAGATCACCAAACTCAACACAAGACATTTATCCATTATCGGGAGAGGCTCATATACATCTACCCCTTCGATAGTAAGAAGTTGTTCCTTAATGGTAGTGAGCCTTTCTTCTTTAAACTCAATAGTCATCTTATCTTTTCCATACCATCAGTAGTTAAATCAATAGTAGGGGTTTTTTGAGCTCATAACATATGTGATAACAATAAAATGGGAGAAGGAGTTTTTAGAGGAACTAACTCGGGCATGCCCCTAGGAATTTATGTATTGGTCGGATTAATAGTAGTGACACTCACTTGATGAGGCATGAAGAATTATAGCATTAGTGGCTATAGTCTAAAGAGTGGGAAAGGTTTTGATAATAGCACTTCGGAGCCAGCAAATGATTAAGCTATCTTAAGCTTAGGAGGAGGCCCTATAGTGACATACGCTTGCATGCTCCGCCGAAGTAAGGTATTAGGCCTTGTAACTTCTCCTTTTAGCACTTCAATCTCCCGTCTATGAGTTTGCTCTAACGTAGCTCTATCTTCATTCTCTATTTTCTCTCTTAGTCTTGTTTTATGGATTCTTAAAGGAAGTGTAGTTTCTATAAAATGAACTATATTTCTATACAAATAAGAAAATAGTAAAGTAGAGTACATAAATAACATATTGACATGAATAACGACATTGAGATTGAATATCAAGTGGCCTTCACGTGGAGGTGACAAGAGGATTAAGTCATTGATTATTCGATCCTTTTGTGTTGTCTCAAATTGGTTTAAAGATGAAATTAAGTTTCATCATTAACCTTGGAAAATTTTGAAATGATGGATAGCTTCATTATTAATTGGTTTAAGATGGAACCGTGTTCCATTAGTAACCTTTAAAATGTCCCGACCTAAGTAGAAAATAATCTTAACATAGATTTCTTTTTGAAATACAAAAACCTAAGGAAATCATTATCATCATAGATACATTTCATTTACAATCACGTTGTTTTGAACTTGAATCAAAGTAACCCATAGGATGCGATATATTTCCCCTTTTTGTTCTCTTTTTCTTTTTTTTTAAATGGTCAAAGCCGTTTTATTTCGAAGAGTAAAAATCGATGACTTCAATGACATCTACTTTCATGAGATTATCATAACATCACTCTTATTTATAACCATCATATTAATTCAGATTTATCTAAAGTATTCATATGAGATCCCACATTATAGATGAACCATACAATTTAATGAAATATGCTAAAAATTTATTAGTTGAATATTCCAAAGATAAGCACATAGCTCAAATTAGCTCATAGTACATTTTTCTTTTATATATTAAAAAAAGAGAAAATTTATACATCAAAAAAAATATAAGAAATTAGTAAATTTCATATCAACCCTATCAAACTCCAAAAACTTTTCCTTACCTAGAAATCTCATATAGCAAGTAATTGTATCTCCTTATGTAGTTGTAACGGCTTTACACACATCATGCACTTTACCTTTTCTAATAGAAAAGTTTAGTTTTTGAAGAGCTATGGATACATTAGTGACCTCCTTAGCTTGATTTTCCAACATAAGCAGTACACTTACTTCATTCATTAGTGACCTAGGCTAAATGATTGTGCGAGTTGGGCCAATATAAAGATTTTATATTTTATTCCCTTTCCAACTATTAATCATCTTTCTTAAGTGAGATGATTGTCTTGGGCTTGTCTAATTTCTTAATCAATTCCTTCCTGTTGGTGTGCTTTGATTCAAGAGAAAATTCCAAGTTGACATTTTCTTTGTGAAGCTCTTCCACTTCTACCTTTAGGCCATCTATCGCATAGATAGCTTGTTCATACTAGAATTACAAGTGATCAACATTGGTGTATTTCAAAGACGACTCTGTTTGAATCTTATGACATAGCGATTTCCAATATTCATCTTGGGCTACTATATCTTACCGCATTTCTAACTCTTCTTCCGAGTCTTTCATTTTACCCTTATTTTCTTCAATCTTCTTCTTATTTTCAGCCAAGTCATAAATCAGTTTTTTTCTCAACTTTAAGTTTTTCAAGCTCTTTTTCCATCGTCTTATCACTTCTTTTGATCAATTAGACTAGCTAGACAAGACATTAGAAGCCTTTGGTAAAGGCACTAACTCTTCTCTTTGGATCGAATGACTTGAGGATCCATTTCGATAGCTTGATCCAGAGTTAGTTAGATGTTTGCAATCTCTTACCCTATTTACTTTCCAATAAGGATATCTCTTTATTGTGATTAACTTTTGGTCAAACATTCCTTCGCCTACCATTCCATGGATGAACTACTCTTACGGAATACGTGAGTGGAATTTAGGTGAGGCTTTATCTTTCAACTTCCCTTCAAACTTAGCTAGGCCAATGGTTCTTGGAATAACATGTTCATAGCTAATTTGTCTCAACACCATAAAAAGGCATAGCGTGTATACCCAAATGCTATTATAAGGGGAACCTGTGGTTATGTTCCATAATAAGTTAGGTATGGCCTTTGGTTCATCCAAACCGACTTCTAAAAAAACCATCGGTTCGTATATTTATGAACAAATCAAGCCACTCTTATTCGGATTAGTTTTTCCATGTTATAGCCACAAATTCCTTTAGAGGCTTTTGATCAATCTACCAATTTGACTTAAAGACAGACTTGTATATTTCAATATGGTTGATAATCCACACAAACATCACCTCATACTTTCTTTTTCTAGCTCTTCGACGGTGACTCAATGATGAAAATTTTTAACTAGGATGGCGATAATGGGGTTTATGATATGTTTTTTTTTTTCAGCAAAGACATTGATAGCATTATCAAGACCGATTATCTCGATAGATGAAGGGAAATGCGTTAACCAAAAAATCATCAATACTAGTATTTTACCTCTCTTAGAGCTAGCTCACGAATCTTTCACCTTTGATTTGAATAGTTCATTCCAAGCTTTCCAACGCCAACCCTCAATGTTACTCTTGGCTCTACAATGACTCATGTTTATGCCTCATCAATCTTTAACTCTCTTCACAGACATCTCCCCATCTTCGGTATAGATAGACACTATATAGAGAGCTCGATATACATAGAATTGATGATATCCTTCTAATGTAGGTGTTAATTCCAGCTTTTGAGAGTAAAACAGCTTATATAAAGGGTCTCATAGTTAGGTCAAACCCTTAAGGGCAAGCTTTTGACATGCACTTCAAACAACACAACAAGATTGCCATATTTCATTGTAAACCTATTATGATCATTGGATTTAACATCCCTCAACAAGTTAAATAGCTTTTGAGTGTCATTAATCATTAATTGAAAGTATGTGATCTTCTTATAGTTACTTTGAAAATCTAACCCTAAATAATCCTATTTTGTCTATTGTAGAGCCTTAGAATTTTTATGGTATTTAGACATTGCATGAAAATGAATCTAAATTCTTTTATCATCCATCTTAAAACATTCATGACCAAACTATTTGGTTAAGATTGCAATACCTTTCATCTATCCAATGAACTTACATAGAAAAAATGATTCTAATGTTTGGTTCTAGTCATTATATGGGTATGTAGGATCTATTTAAGTCTCAAATAGGGTCTCTTTTGACTCAAGAGAACCAGGGCTAACTAAATACAAAGATGGTAACTATAGAGACCATCGGTTACTTATGGCAATAATGGTAGCTTTTCCAAAGAGTTTAGGTTTTATAAGTGCTACCCGAAATGAAACCTATCAAGGCACTAGTAATTCCTTCCTATATCCAAAGGCGAGTGTGTGTAAAAAATAATTATATAGTGTTATATATAATGGCAAAACTACATATTTAGTCTCAAAAATTAAAACTAAGAAATTGTAATTAAAAGGTCGTAAGGGAGATAAAACACAAACAACATATTCCCAACACATATGCAAATAAACATGTAATTGAAAGAAAAAGTTCAGTAAAAAATTATTTATATAAGTATAGAAACATGACATATAACTAGATATTCATTCACACGTGTATTCAAAGCTTGACTCTAGCATGACATATCCCTATGGAGTCAACAAATTATTGACAAGAGCTCGTAATTAGTCGAAGTTATGACCTAGTAATTAAAGGGAACTAGGAAACCTTAAACAAAATTAGTTTATATAAATATCCGGGTAAGGGTCGATTATGTATAGAAAAAATTAACATCACCACCATATCTTTCTACTTAAGGTAAGTTGCATTATAAGTATGTGAAAACTAAGGTCTAGTCTTACTATTATAAGTATGTGAAAACTAAGGTCTAGTCTTACTATGTTATGGTTTTTTGCCTATTTGAGTGAATTTGTTTTATTAAGGTAAAGTGGTTGAGTAATTTGGTATTTAGGCTAGTCAAATGCCCGTATACATACTCTAAGGGAAAATAGGGATAAAAATTTAAATTTTGGTAATTCTTAGCAATTGTAAATCTATATCAATAAATAGGTGAGTCTTTAGGAATTGGGAGCATATTGGCATGAATGAAAAGTCATTGATAACTTCATCCATACAAATAGGAAGTCATCAATACCTTCAATTCATGAATTTAGGAAGCCACCAACAACTTTATCCACACAAGTGAAAAGCCATCGATGGTTTCGATTCACAAATACAGCAAGTCATTACAAATATTTAGAAGCTATCAAGAGCTTCATCTACATAAGTAGGAAGCCATTGATGGTTTCAATTCACACAAAACTAAAAAAAATTCATATATTAAAAAAAAATCAAAACAAATGTTGAGTCCCTTAAGACTACAAAATGTTACAAATTATTTAAATAAAATGATGAGTCCCTTATGACTAAAATTATATCATAAATCATTGAAATAAAATAAAAATGGTAAGTCTTTTGAGACTCGTAGCCATATCATAAATTAATCAAATAAAATAACAATTTTCTAACGAATGTAGCCGTATCATAAATTATTTATATAAAATGAAAATAACGAGTCTCTTACGACTACAACAATATCTCAAATCAATCAAATAAAATAACGAGTCCTTTACGATTGCAGTAATATCATAAATCATTAAAATAAAAGGAAAATGGTGAGCTCTTTGCCGGTGTGTCCATATCACAAATCAATCAAATAAAATGATGAATCTCTTGCAATTACGGACGTATCATAAATCATTCAAAAAAAATGATGAGTTCATTATAACTACAAGTCATATCACAAATCATTCAAATCAAATGTTGAGTCCTTTACGACTAAAGCCATATCACAAATCATTCAAATAAAATGTTGAGTCCTTTACGACCGTAGCCATATCATAAATCATTCAAAGAAAATAATGAGTTCCTTGTGATCGTAACCATATCATAAATTATTCAAATAAAATAGTGAGTCCCTTATGATTAAAATCATATCATAAATCATTCACAATAAAAATGGCGAGTCCCTTACTACCGAAAATCATTCAAATATTAAAACAAATAGAAATCACAACAAATGGTGAGTCTCTTACAACTACAACCATGTCATAAATTATTTAAATAAAATGATGAGTCCTTTACAACTGCAGATCATATCGGAATCATTGAAATAAAATGAAAATAATGAGTCCTTGCAACTATAGACATATCACTAATCAATCAAATAAAATAGCGAGTTTCTTATGGTTACAATCATATCACAAATCATTCAAATAAAATGTAAATGAAGAGCCCATCACAAGTGCAGTCATATCATAAATAAATCAAATAAATTGATTAGTTTCTTGTAACTACATCCTTATCATTAATCATTGAAATAAATGTCGAGTTCCTTATGACTACCGTCATACCCTAAATTTTACCCTTTTTCTTTCATTTTAGTTTTCTTTCTTTTTCTTTTTGTTGTTTAAATTCATACTTGTTTTACATAAAATAAAATTAAAAAATCAACAAAAAATATTTTCTTTCATTTAATCAAAATTCAATACAAAATTACAAAAAAAAATTAAAAAAAGTATATATATATATATAAAGGAAAATGAAAGCGAGAGATAGGAGGACAGCTTCCCTCCATTTCCTTTATAATTTTTCAACATTTCCTAACTACCCCGGATAATTTCCCAAATCGGTTTTCTACCTAAGCCGAAGCCTCTCTTATGCAATTCCCGCATAATCTTCCTCCACTTGTAGCCTCCACCTAAAGCATCCTACTATTGCAAATTTCAATAATCTCTCCCCAAGTCAACAATCACAACTCCAGCAGCCTTACGATCTACACTCGCCAGACCTCCTTTACAACCCACAACCTCACCCTCTCGCCTGACCATCCTATCAGCCCCAACTTGCTCCCGCATAGATTCTCACCTCCAATCAACAATATCAAGCCCGCCACCCTATTGCTACAAATTTCAACGAGCTCCCTCATCACCCAAGTTAACCTCTAGCACCCTCTATTGCCGTAAATTTCGCAACACCACCCTATAACCTCTCCTATTTCCAAGTAGCTTCAAATCAAGCATACAGCGCACAAAATTGTCCAATTCAACCCTTTGCTTGACACCCATATCCTACGTAAAATCCCCCACCATCATAGTGAGGGAACCAACTAAGCATTCACGAGATATATATATATATATATATGCACAAGTAACAACACAAAAAAAGAGAGGGATTCGATCCGAAAATTAAAAAAGGCAGGAAGCCCAAAATTGAAGGAAAATAACCAAAAGAAAAAAAAACTAAAAAAGAAAGAGGGAGATTAAACTTACCCTAATCGAAGCCGTAAGCCACATCCTTTTCCATCAATCCTTCTTGGTAATTCGATCTTATTTCTCTTTAATTTCGGTTTTGACAAAATTTTGATTTGTGATTGAAAATTGGGGGAAGGGGGATTAAACCTAATTTGAGGTCATTTACAATTTCAATTTGAGGTTAAAACACTAAATTGAAGCCGAATTGAATTCAATTTAAACCTAGGGTTCTTGATAATTTTTGAATAAATTAATTTGAGGGTTTTGCTAAAATCGGGTCCATTAAGGGTTGAAATAACTAGAGTTCACTAGAAATCAAGCCAATTAGCCCTAATTGAAACAAATTTTTCAAGAAATTACAAAGCTAAGGTTCGGCTAATTTGGGAGAATTTTGTGAAATCGATTTGGGGGTTTTTGATTGAGCAAAGGAAAGAAGGAAAGGAAGGGGAAAAGAAAGAAAGAAAAGGGGAAATCAAGCGGCCATGGATAAACCTCCACCGGTTCGTCCATGGCAACCGCAACGTTTTTATAAACAAAAAATAGAGAGAAGAAGAAATAAGGAAGAAGAAAAAGAAGAAAAAAAAAGAGAAAAGAGAGGAAGAAAAAAATGAAAAAGGGTGGAGAAAGAGGGACGAACCTCCACTCGGTTCGTCCATGGAGGTCGGAGCCAATGGAGAAGAGAAAGGGAGAAGCGAAGAAAAAGAAAGAGAAAAAGAAAGGGCGAAACAAGAGAGAGAGGAGAAAAAGAAAAAAGAAATAAGGTTTTTGATCCAATTTTTTTTCTATCAAGGGAGCTAAATGTGTTTGTGGGTCAGGTTAAATCCAACCCACATGGAAACGGCCGGATTTCCAATTTTTTTTTTTTGATGGGTTGGACCGACGATCCAGCCCGCCTCTTTCCCTTAAAAACAAAAAAAGGAAAGGGGTTGGACAATCCTAGCCCTTCCCCGCTTAATTTTTTTTTAAAAAAGGAGAACAATCCAAAAAAAAAAAAGAAAAAATATTTATTTTATTTTATTTTATTATGCATGTTGTGTAATTAATTTAGTTAATGTACTTTTAATTTTAAGTTTGTTTATGCATGTTACTTAATTTATATTAATTTAGAATTTTTTTTATAATATTTTTTAATTATTTTAATTTAACGTTGAATTTATTTTATACGTATTTTTTGTTGATTGAAACTTTAGTAGTTAAATTTTCTTTACTTAATTAATATAGCTTAATATATTTGTTTAGTAATTAGGCTTGGTATGTAATGGGTGGAGCAATCGTCAAGTCTCCTAATTCGTTAGGGACTAATGAGAGTTCTATTCCAAGTAAAAAATAAAATAATAAAAAATAGTAAAGAAATAGAAAAGAAAAGTAGAAAAAAATAAAAAAATCATTTTAATAAACAAGTGTTCTCCGACACACCGGTTGTGTCGAGACTCAAAAAGTGAATCCGATATTTGAACCGACATGTCTCTCGACGAAAGGGGTCCGACGATCGTTTCAATACGATGCCACGCTAAAAAATAAAAAACTTAATTTGACTTGAAATAAAGGACTTGAAACATTAGAGATTTAAATTGAAAAATAATTTGGCAAAAATAAAACACTTTAGGAGATGAATTTAGGACTAGACTAGACATGGTACCTTTCTCGGGAAAGGATGCTTTTGGATGATTAAATATCTTCTCATAAACGTAACTAACTTCTTATCCTAGAATCTCCGATCCAAGTGCCCATTTTAGGTTCCTAGTTCCTTCAATACTAGGTGGCGACTCCAAATTCTGTAAATAAATTTTGTAAACAAATAAAATCTTAAACTAAAAACATAGAGATATTAGAGATTTATTTATTTTGTGGAACCTCGTCTAACATCGGGTAGCAACGGAATGGCGACTCCACTTGGGGACTTAGAGTTAGGTCATAGGTTTAGTCCTTTTAAGTTTATCTCCTCTCGTTTATTTTGCCAATTATTTTCCTAGTAAGTTATTTTTTTATCTTTTAATTTTGATTTATTTATCTCTTGTATATATTTTAAATTTTTTTTAATTTTATGCAATTTATTTTTCTTGCATTCGTGTATATTTTTTTTTTAAACTAGGTTGTATGCTTTTCTTTGAACTCGTTGCACACACCACGAGATAACCTACGAAGCTCCGGACTCGAGCTAAACCCTATTATGATTAGATAGAGAGATTCAAAGGCAAGTATGATGAAAGTCTACCGATACTCTTTTAAACTCTCGTTTGGATCGAAACTTACCTTATGCATAGGAAATGGTGGAATCACCTTCTCCGATCTCCTAGTGCATAAGGCTAAAGGCCGAATTACCCCATCGGTAATTTAGACGAGTCCGAACTTGAAAAGACTTCGGGACTAGATGAGCTTTGCCAAAATTATAAAAAACTAGATCCCGTCCACTAGGGTTGATCCGATTAAGACACGAATCATTTTCAAATGATATTTGTTCTAACTCTCGACTCTTGCGGGATGTCGAACAAAAAAAGGTATCTAACCCGGTTCAAAGCATGCATGTATATATTTTATATTCATTGTACATATGTTCCTTAAGTTTTTCAGGATTTTGAAACATAGGTCGCTCCACCAAAGCTTAATTCCCCCCGCACATCCATAACACCGGATTCGGGACTTGTCATATGGAGAATAAAGAGAAAGCACGACGGGACCAAATTCATCAATAAGATGTTGACTCTTTGAAAGAGGACATGATGCAACTAAAAGCCCTATTTGAGCAAGTGCAACTAAGTTAGGGAAGTAGCTTAAATCAAGGTCAAGCACAACTTACAGTTTCATATACTTGTTCTATCACCCCATCGACCTAAGTCATCTACCGACCAAGCAACTAATCAAACAACTTTCTATATAGAGACTTCATATCCTCGCTAGTGCATATCCAATGGATCCATGAGTCCCACAACTATGACCTATGCCGATAATGGATCCTGTAAAAGAAGAGACTTATGGTTACAACACAGCTGAAGGTCTAATTCCAAACAAGTTAATGGCTATTGAAGAATGCCCGAGAGCTATCGAAAGGGATGAGGTTTATGATCGAGTAGGAGCAAGTCGAGATGTGCTTGGTACTCGGCGTGGTGATCCCAAGAAAGTTTAAGATACCATAATTCACTAAGTACACTCGGTATTCAGGTGTCCCATGACCCATGTGAGAGTCTATTGTAGTAAGATGGCCGAGGTTATACACGACAAGAAGCTCGCTAATACACTTATTCTATGAGACCCTAGGAGGATGTGCTTTGAGTTAGTATATGAAGCTAAAAGGAGCCAAAATTAAGAAATGGAAGGATTTGGTTGATGCCTTCGTCAAGCGAGTACAAATTTAACCCGGAGGTAGCCCCAAACGGATATGATCTATAAAACATAAAAAAAGATATAAAAGAAACCATTAAGGAGTATGCACAAAGATGGCGTGAGGTGGCAGCACGGATTTATCCGCCACTACCAAAACAAGAGTTGACCGCTACTTTCTCAAACACTTTCAAGACACGAGTATTTTGAGTATCCGATTGAAAAATCTTTTTCTAATTTTACCGATATTGTTATCATAGCCGAGAAGGTAGAACAAGCAATCAAAGCTGAAAAATTTCCGATGGTTCGAAAAAAAAAGTAATAGTGGTACCAAAAAGGCGAGATAGTGAAATACACCAAGTTGAGACTCGGATCTTATCAAACCAAGAATCGAAGAAGTAATTGAGAAAAATATAAAAATCATGGCGATCCCAGTAACCCCCAAAGACTTCATTTACCCAAGATAGCCCCAATCCAATGAACACCATGAACCAAACATACTCGTCAAATCAAATGAATCCCTTCCATATGTCCCATCAAATCTACCGAGCAAATCAATTCTCTCAAGCTAATATGCATTTTCCAAATCCACTAACTTTTAACAACCCACAAACACCGCACAACCATTACCACCGGAACAACCGAGACCACAAGAAAAAACTTGAATAACTACCGCCTTTACCTCTCTCATTGGGTGAAATGTTTGAACACTTGGTAAGTATTAGACGGATCACTCCAATCCCTACCAACCCCATGTTCCCTCCTTATCCTCCATGGTACAAGCAAGATGAAAGATGTGAATATCATTCTTGTGCTACGAGGCATAACATCAATTATTATCCCGCCTTTAAGAAGAAGCTTGTGGATTTGATCAAGAAAGGTTAGATCAATCTTGACGATGGTTTGCATGCTCCTAACGAAAACACGAATCAACTTCCAAACCACACGAGTCCTAATATAAGAGCTGAGGAGACTAAGGGAGTCCGAAAGTTATGGAGAAGATGCATGTTCACAATTTACAAGTTTGGTATTGAATCCTATTTTCATGAATATTTTAGTTATGATGAATTGAGTCATATCTTTGAATAAAAAAATGTTTCTACTTTCTTTTGCAATTTTATATCACCCGATCTAAAATCAAGAGATGTTCATTTGAAAGTATTATTTGGCATTACATCTTTCTCCATTAAGAAAGTATGATAGAAAATTCATTCAAAAATAAAAAAAAATTGCAAAGATTGATCAAATTTTAAAGCATGACGGATATATGCTAAAGACAATCGTTCACCATGGTAACCAAAGATATATCCTCCCTTTCTAAGTAACCTTTCTCGGCAGAAAGTAACAAGTCAATCGTCCATTTTTTTGGAAAAAACAAACCAAAAAAAAAACAACCAAAAACCACAAAAAAACAAAGAAATTCTTTATTCCCCAAACTAAACCCATGAAGGAAAAGTTTTGCCTAAGAAAACAAGCCCAAAGGAAAGACTCAATGATTGGTGTCTTAAATAATGATGAACAATATATCTTCAAGTCATGATCTCAAAGAACATTCATTATTTTCTTTTTAAGGTTCTCCAAATCAATCATTACGGTCAAAAGAGATTAGTGTCAATGTAATACGCAAATTAGTCTTTAAGATGAGGAAAGGCCATCTTTCATATATCTCACAAAATCTTATTCCTTGTCATCCCACTTTAAGCTCGATGATTTCTTTTCACGATAACCCGGACTAGGATCACCCCTCACACTAGGGGCGGAATGTACAGTCCAAAAATGATCGATGAAACTCTCAAAAATTTCTATCAAAAGAATCTCATTAATAATTTTAGAAGAAAATGGGGAACAAAAAATGATGAAAGAAATAAAAGAAGAAGACTTCTCTAATACAAAAATTACAAGCCAATAAGGGAGTCTAAACAAACAAACAAAGAGAGTTGAGATTAGGAAACAAAGGCAACAGATCAAAATGACAAAGTCCTTGTGGCAAGCCCTAAAAAAATAAAAAAATAAAAAATTCATGGACATCAAGATGACACAATAGCCCAACTATGACTAAAGTGACAAAGTCCAAGCAGCATTACCTAAAGAGATTTTCATGGATATCAAAGTGATCCTATGTCATAAAACCGTACATTTTTTCAACCTCTATATCCTTTCCTTCACAAACCTAAGCCATAGCCTACATTACGTGCTTTAACAAACCCTTTCCGATTAAAGATAATTTGCTTAGGTTGTTAGATTCTAATCTCTAAAAATAGTGATGGGGAAAAATGAAAAAAATGATCGATCAATATGCTTGTTTGTCATCTTTTATGACATCGAATCATGAGTCTTCATCAAATAACTTGGAGGCAAACTAAATAGAATCAAGATTTTCTCGGCAAAATTATCCTTCAAAACTAATTTTTCAAAATACTTTCTCGCTCTAACCTTTTTCCTTTACCCAAAATGAACTTACCATGGACTAATTACCTTCAAGCGCATCAAATGCCGGCTTTTATACAAACTTTGCATCATCTAAACACGTTTTTGTTTGCTTAGCCTAACCTTCTGAGGAAATTACTTCATAGCATTTGAATATCATGTTTTGACTCTTGATCGGTTAACTTGAACGTGGTAATGAATGAAAGTATTTTCATTGGAACATCCCTACATTTCGTTTAAATAATCCGAATTGTTCTAAGAGTCATTCAAGTGTACGGCTAGATCCATGAAAATCAACTCGCCTATTCAATGTTCTTTTTTAAAAGATGAAAAAAATTTTAAGACCAATGTGCAAAGTGTGATGCAAGCATCAAAAGACAAGCATTTGAACACAAAGTGTGATTATGCCAAGAGAACGACAAATGTTTGATCTCGACTAACGCTTGGCGGCATCCGGTGACCCGATTTGAATTAATAACACTTAATGGCAATACCAAGGACCTAGCAACTCCAATCAAGTTCAACAACGGGTCGGATGATGGTATCACTATGCTAGTTGGAGGAATAGTGGATAAGCTTTTGAGCATAAAGTCAAAACGAGTCAAAACCATCAAACAAGAGGCAAAGAGCGATCCTGATGGAGAATAATGACTCAATCAAAGTTTATCAAGCAATCGAGTGGTCGGGTATGGTCTCACTAGGGTTGACCACAACATATGAATGATTAGCCATCTTCAAAGTTTAGAAAAGACCGTCTAATTTGGTTGATTTGGGGTAGTAAAAAAACTCAAATTTATAATAAATAGTGATCCATACCTAAGGGCTAAAGGAATTTCAGTAGTATCGCAAGATAAGATCCGAGTACGAAGGTCCAAAGTAAGACACCAAGGGGGAGTTAAAAGCCAACAAGGTAGGGTAGCTTATTGTTTCCCTTAGGTAAGAAACTAATCATTTTTATCAACCTTATAGATACATTTCGGGAATATCGACTCAAATGAAAAGATGGAATGATCATTCAAGTTCAAAATTCAAAAAGAAAGCTCACATTTGCCCACACCATCCATTTTAGGCGAGTTATCAAATTTAACTCATTAATTAGGCAAAGTTGCCTAACGATAATTCTTGAGGCGGTGGTCGCCTCACAATAAACCATTCTTTCGAGAAATGTTATCCGTTAATCATTTTGATATTTAGGCAAGATCACAAACTTAGCTCAATTTATAGCCGGGGTTGCGTCATTTAGTTTATCATTTAGGCGAGTTTATCTAATGATTTCTCATTTTCGAGCAAAGTTGCCTAATTTAGTTCATTGTCCTAGACAAGGTTGTCTAATGATCACTCTCTTTCTTCGAGCAGAGTTGCCTAATTTAATTCATTGCTTAGGTATATTTACCTAATGATCTTTTCATTTTTAGGCAAGGTTGACTATTCAATTTATCATTTAGGCAATGTTGCTTAATGATCATCTCATTTTTTAACGGGGTTGCTAATTTAGTTTATCGTTTAGGTAGGTTTACCTCCTTTATAGGCGGTGGTTGTCAAATTTAGTTTATTACTTAGATAGGGTTATCAATTTAGTTCATCGCTTGGGTAGGGTTACCTTTGCTCATTTACGGGATTGCCAATTTTATCCATCGTTTAGTTAGGGTTATCTAACGATCTTCTCATTTTTCGAGACGGGGTTACCAAATTTAGTTTCTTACTTAGGTGGAGTTACATCAAGCTCATCATTTAGGCATGGTTGCCTAATGATCATCTCATTTTTTAGGCAAGGTTTCCTATTTAGTCGATCATTTAGGTATGGTTACCTAACAATATTTTTTTTAGGTAGGGTTACCTAATTTTAGTTCATCATTTAGGCGAGGTCGCCTAATGATCTTTTTATTTTTTAGGCGGATTTCCTATTTAGTCAATCGTTTAGGTAGGGTTACCTAACGATCTTTTTCATGCGGGGTTGCCTAATTTTAGTTCATCATTTAGGCGGGGTTGCCTAATGATCTTCTCGTTTTAGGTAGGGTTTCCTATTTAATCGATCATTTAGATAGGGTTACCTAACGATCCTTTTTCGAGCGGGATTGCCTAATTTTAGTTCATCATTCGGACAGGGTTGCCTAATGATCTTCTTATTTTTTAGGCGAGTTACCTATTTAATCGGTCGTTTAGGTAGGGTTACCCAATGATCTTTTTTCAGGCAGGATTCCCTAATTTTAGTTCATCATTTAGGTAGAGTTGCCTAATGTCTTCATCATTTTAGGTAGAGTTGTCTAGCGATCATTGCATATTTAATTTTTCGGGGTTGGTCGCCCTCCAAGTTGATCATGTAATGTATATTTGATTTTTTAGGATTGGTCGCCCTCCAAGTTGACCTTATAATGCATCTTTAATTTTCAAGGTTGGCCGTCCTTCAAGTTGGTTGTGTACTTCATATTTAATTTTTTAGGGTTAGTCGCCCTCCAAGTTGACCATGTGATGCATATTTAATTTTTCGGGGTTGGTCGCCCACCAAGTTGATCTGTATACTCGCATATTTAATTTTTCAAAGCCGGTCGCCCTCTAAGTTGGCCGTGTATTGCATATTTAATCTTTTAAGAGTACTACATATTTAATTTTCCGGGTAGGTTGTCCTTGATAACAAAGCCACGCATCACATGTTTAATTTTCGGGGTAGGATGTCGGTAACAACAAGGCCATCGCACTTTGTTTTCATAAGTCATTGCTTTCATGCGGACATTCCATCCTCAACCACGTCTTTTTTTTTTTGTAAATCTTAGTTTTTTTTTCATATTTTCTTCTTTGCAAGCTCACTATGCAAACTCAACCCGAAATTTACTTTTCGGTTAACGTTTGCACCGTAAGCATTACAAAGAGGGGCAACTGTCATACCCTAAATTTTACCCTTTGTTCTTTCATTTTCGTTTTCTTTCTTTTTCTTTTTGTTGTTTAAATTCATACTTGTTTTACATAAAATAAAATTAAAAAATCAAAAAAATATTTTCTTTCATTTAATTAGAATTCAGTACAAAATTACAAAAAAGAAATATATATATATATATATATATATAAAGGGAAAATGAAAGCGAGAGATAGAAGGACAGCTTCCCTCCATTTCCTTTACAATTTTCCAACATTTCCTAGATACCTTGGACAATTCTCCAAATCGGTTTTCTACCCAAGCCGAAGCCTCTCTTATGCAATTCCTACATAACCTTCCTCCATTTCTAGCCTCTACCTATACCATCCTATCGTTGTAAATTTCAACGGCTCTCTCCAAGTCAACAATCGAACTCCAGCGACTTATAATCTCTACTACCGGACCTCCTTTACAGCCCACAACTTCACCCTCTGTCCAGCCATCCTGTCGACCCTAACTTTCTCCCCGCACGATTCTCACCTCCGATCAACAATATCAAGCTAGCCACCCTATTGTTGCAAATTTCAGCAGACTCCCTCATCACCTAAGTTAACCTCTAGCACCCTCTATTGCTGTAAATTTCTCCAAGCACCACCCTACAACCTCCCCTACTTCCAACGAGTTTCACAACCGCCACGACTCATAAAGCTGTCTAATTCAACCCTCCACTTGACACTCATATCCTGCGGAAAATCCTCCACCATCATAGTGAGGGAACCAACCAAGCATTCACGGACGGACATATATATATATATACACACACACACACACAAGTCACAACACAAAAAAAGAGAGGGATTCAATCCGAAAATTAAAGAAGGCGAGAAGCCCGAAATTGAAGGAAAATAACCACACACAAAAAAAGAAATCGGTAGCAAAAGAAAAAAAATTGAAAAAGAAAGAGGGAGATTAAACTTACCCTAATCGAAGCCGTAAGCCACATCCTTTTTCATCAATCCTTTTAGGTAATTCGGTCTTATTTCTCTTTAATTTCAATTTTAACGAATTTGGGTTTATGATTGAAAATTTGGGGGGGGTAAAATTTTGGTTGAAATTAAGTTTAGGAAGTATAAATTAAACCTAATTTGATGTCATTTACAGTTTCAATTTGAGGTTAAAACCCCAAATTGAAGCCGAATTGAATTCAATTTAAACGTAGGGTTCTTGATAATTTTTGAACAAATTGATTTGGGGGTTTTGCTAAAATCGGGTCCATTAAGGTTTGAAATAACCGGAGTTCACTAGAAATCAAGCCAATTAGCCCTAATTGAAACGAATTTTTGAAGAAATTATAAAGCTAAGGTTCGGCTAATTGGGGAGAATTTTGTGAAATCGATTTCGAGGTTTTTGATTGAGCAAGGGAAAGAAGGAAAGAAAGGGAAAAGAAAGAAAGAAATGGGGGAAATCAAGCGACCATGGCAACGACGAACGTTTTTATAAAGAGAGAGAGAGAGAGAGAGAGAACGGGAAAGAAGGAAGAAGAAAAAAAAACCTAAAGGAAAGAGAGGAAGAAAAAAACGAAAAAAGGTGGAGAAAGAGGGACGAACCTCCACTGGTTCGTCCATGGAGGCTGGAGCTAGTGGAAAAGAAGAAAGGGAGAAGAGAAGAAAAAGAAAGGGTAAAACAAGAGAGAGAGGAGAAAAAGAAAAATGAAATAAGGTTTTTTATCTAATTTTTTTCTATCAAGGGAGCTAAATGTGTTTCGGGTTGGGTTAAACCCAACCCACACGAAACAGGCCGGACTGTCTAGCCCATTTCCAATTTTTTTTTTTTTTTTGGTGGGTTAGGACCGACAGATCCAGTCTCGCCACTTTCCCTTAGAAACAAAAAAGGAAAGGGGCTGGACAATCCCGACCCTTCCCTTCTTAATTTTTTTTTTTTTTTAAAGGAGAACAATCCAAAAAAAAAATATTTATTTTATTTTATTTTATTATGCTCGTTGTGTAATTAATTTAGTTAATGTACTTTTAATTTTAAGTTTATTTATGCATGTTAGTTAATTTATATTAATTTAGAATTTGTTATTATAATATTTTGTAATTATTTTAATTTAACCTTGAATTTATTTTATACGTATTTTTTGTTGATTGAAACTTTAGTATTTAAATTTTCTTTAATTAATTAATGTAGCTTAATGTATTTGTTTAGTAATTAGGCTTGGTATGTAATGGGTAGAGCACTACCAAGTCTCCTAATTTGTTAGGGACTGACGAGGGTTCTCTTCCAAGTAAAAAATAAAATAATAAAAAATAGTAAAAAAATAGAAAAGAAAAGTAGAAAAAAATAAAAAATAAATAAATAAATCATAAAACTCATAACAAAGTCTCCTATCCGATAGGGACCGTTGTTAATAAAAAAAAATCATTTTAACAAACAAGTGTTCTTCAACACACCGGTTGTGTCGAGACTCAAAAAGTGAATCCGATGTTTGAATTGATGTGTCTCTCGACGAAGGGGTCCGACGATTGTTTCAATATGATGCCACGCTTAAAAATAAAAAACTTAATTTAACTTGAAATAAAGGACTTGAAACATTAGGGTTTTAAATTGAAAAATAATTTGGCAAAAATAAAACACTTTAGGAGATGAATTTGGGACTAAACTAGACATGGTACCTTTCTCGGGAAAGGGCGTTTTGGGTGATTAAATATCTTCCCATAAGCGTAACCAACTCCTTACCCTAGAATCTCCGATCCAATGCCCATTTTAGGTTCCTAGTTCCTTCAATACTAGGTGGCGACTCCAAACTCTGTAAATAAATTTTATAAACAAATAAAATCTTAAACCGAAAACATAGAGATATTAGAGATCTATTTATTTTGTGGAGCCCCGTCCAACGTCAAGTAGCAATAGAATGGCGACTCCACTAGATACTTAGAGTTAGGCTATAGGTTTAGTCCTTTTAAGTTTATCTCCTTTGTTTATTTTGCCAATTATTTTCCCAAGTTATTTTTTTTTATCTTTTAATTTTGAGTTATTTATCTCTTGTATATATTTTAAATGTTTTAATTTTATGTAATTTATTTTTCTTGCATTCATGTACATATTTTTTTCTTGAAGTGGGTTGTATGCTTTTCTTTGAACTGTTGCACACACCACAAGATAACCTACGAAGCTACGGACCCGAGCTAAACCCTATTATGATTAGATAGAGAGATTCAAAGGCAAATCCTAAATAGACCCCACAACTCGATATAAACATAGACCCAAAAATTACCTTTTCAAATAATATTTCAAAATTTAATAAAATCCAACACCCAAATAAATCCCACAACCTAGACACCAAACCAATTATGTTATTAACCATGCCACTAACCTCAAAAGTTAAAGTCTTGATTTTTGTCGATATTAGTCCATGGTGAGGAAGCGACAATGAGAGAGTAAATAAAATACAAATGAAGAAGTGAAAGATAAAAAAAGAGATTAGATGAAGATATAAGAAATGAGAGCAAGACAAATGAATAGATAAAGGATTAGAAAAGCTAAAGATAGAGAATGAGAGAACCTCACATATCAAGAGAGAGGTTGAGAGAACACTTACTTTTATAGGTGGGTGAATTAGTATAGTTAAGTATGAAATTGGATATTAATTTATAATTAGTTAAAGTGGGTTAGGATTTCATTAAAAAAAAAAGTGACATGCATCCTTCGTTATTTTTAGTTAGGCACATGGATTTACTTTTAATTTGCACATTTGTGTACATGTCCTTCGTTATTTCTAATAAAAAAATAACATGTGGACTAAAACATTCAAAAGTTTAGAGATCCTCAAAACCAATTAAAAATTTCAAGAACTTTACTTCAAATGATTTAAATTTTAAAAGTTGTTATACCATTCTAACCAAATTGAAAAAAGTAAATATTTTCACATTCATCCATATCTTAATCCAGGTTTTTTGGAGATCGAGAGCAATACCAAGATGAGGTGTGGTGCAATGTGATTTCTATAGATGCATTTCATATCTTTTAGAACAACCATGGCAATTTGATAGATAAGTGGTTCATGATGGATACAAAAATACATACTCTTTTGATCTAAAAGAAAAGAAGGTTGTACTCATACTTTTGAAGAGGGATCATTCGATCAAATCACAAAGTGGCTAAAGAGGTATTACTTCGAGTCTATGTTTATGAGGACATCAAAAAAGAAAAAGATGGCTTATGTTTTGGTGGCTTTGGAAAAGAATGAAAAAGAAAACAAGATTCCAAAAGAGCTGGAGTTGTTACTTCAACGATATGAAGTTATAGTCCAAACAAAACTTTAAAAGGATTACGACCTATGAGAAGCATTCAATAAGCCATTAACCTTATTTTAGGTTTAATCATACCTCATAGAACTACATATAGAAAGTCCAAATAAGCATGAAGTGCTAAAATGACAAATAATCAAGCTTATGGGTAAAGGATTAGTGAAGAAAAGCATTAGTCCTTGTGTCGTACCTACACTATTAGTGCTAAAGAAAGATGGTTCATGAAGAATGTGCATTAAAATAGAGCTCGTGAACAAGATTACAATTAAGTATCGAGTTCCTATTCGAAACTTGATAATTATCTAGATCAATTGCATAAAGCTAAGATATTTTCAAAGATAGACTTAAGAAGTGGATTCCATCAAATAAGGATGAGGTAAAGCGATGAATGTAATATAGTGTTTAAAACTCGAGATGGTCTATATGAATAGATGATGGTAATATTTGGACTATCTACTACACCAAATACTTTTATGAGGCTCATGAATCAAATATTTCAGTCTTATATAACTAAATTTATTATTTTTTTACTTTAATAACATACTTGTACATAGTCATGAATTAGGAGAGCACTTGGAGCATCTATAACAAGTATTTTTATGTGTTAAGAGATAAAAAGTTATATGCTAATCTTAAAAAGTGTCACTTTTGCACCAATTAACCTAAATCGGGATTTGTGATAATAAATCTAAATGTCTTTTGAATTCTATATTTAATTTAGATTAGAAGTGGAGTCATGAAAAGTGAGACCGAAGTTTTGTAGTTCATGTTGGACAAGTTTTTCCTTAGTTTTATTTTATCTAAATGTGGCTAAATTTTACAAGGAGAATCAATTCTTACATGGTAGGCCCTAACTAGGATAAATATGGGTCTTATGCTTGTAGAGAAATGTATTTTGATGATTAATAAAATTCTTATGAAGTTTCTTTAGATATTTAAATCCTTGTGCATTGTTTGGGCTTTGTTCTATATCCTTGACTTGATCATTCAAGGTGATACTATCAATCGACCAACTAACCAAGGGTTCAATAGGGTTTCTAACCTCATCAAAATCACCTAGGGTTACATCTCTTAGCAAGATTATAATGGAATTTGTTGAGAACTCGCCAAAATCAATCAAAGTTAGGGATTTTTTTATCTATTTCTAGTTTCGGCCTACGCAACTCTAAGTTGGAATTCTGATTTCATCCATTAAATTCAAGAGGAAGGTCATAGATTCTTTAAGCTTTTAAGAATTCTGAATTTGGCAACATACAAATTAACATAAGAGCATTGGATTTGTTTCAATTCTTTACAAAAATAGTGTCAATTTGCTATCAAAGTTAAGGTTGCTTCCTTACATGTTCTTTGACCAATTTTATAGAGATCGTCGCCAAAAGGTAGTATCTATGTCGCATTACCATGGCTGAATTATAAAAGGAGAATGCTCGTTTACTTGAGAGGTTGTAAAAATACAAAAAAAGAGATAGAGAAGCGGACAACCAAAAAGCAAAAGATCAAGAGGAAGACATTGAAAGTGTAACTACTTTTGAAGCTTTGTAAACCGACTCATTCATAGAGGATGGCCATTTTGTCTAACAATTAGGTCAAATGGTTAGGAAGCCACAATCATAACACCAAGACTTTAGAGTCAAAGTTGACATATTCAACTTTTAAGAAAGACTCAATCTCAATGATTTCATTGATTGGGTGCATACTTGTTAAAAAGGTCTTTGATTTCACAAAGAACAAGAAGGTTAAGATTGTTTCTATCAAGCTAACAAAAAATGTTTTCATGTGGTGACAAAAACTAAAGACACAATGACTTCAAAAAGGCAAGCTGAAAATCACTACTTGTAAAAAGATGAAAATAGCTCTCAATCATAAGTATCTTTTCGAGTACTACAAGTAAGATACATATCTAAAATTTCATATCTTTACGTAAGGAACTTTGAGTGTTGAAGCATATGCTAGTTAATTCAAACAACTTATGTTAAAATAAGAAATTTATAAACCAAAAGAGAATACCATTGCATAATTCTTGAGAAGATTATGACTCGATATTGCTAGGGTGATTTAATTGCAACAATATCATATTTTATATGATGTCATTAAGGTATTCTTCAAAGTTGAAAAGTATCATAATACATCTAGATGGAGTGGTGGAAGAGTCTCGATTAGGAAGACCTTTTCTAGCCTCAATATTTCAACTAGGGTTATAAAATCAACCTAAAGAGGGCCACGATAAAGTGGAGGAGGTAGAGCCACACGGGGTTTCAATAAAAACACTTCGGGTTCAAACTCTAATTCTAAAAAGTGCTTCAAATGCCACTATTTTAGACAAGTTGCTTTCGATTGTCGAAACTAAAGAGTGATTAGTTTGGTAGAAAAAGTCAAAAAGGATTGGCTTAGACATAATATCTTTAACACCTATCGCACATCACAAGAAACACAAGAAAAGGTTTGTGATCTAATTATTGATGGAAAAAGTTGTGAGAACATTGTATCTTCAAAGATTGTACAAAAACTCAATCTAACAAGTGTTGATCATCCATATCCATACAAGATTATGTGGTAAAGAAAGGGAAACGATATCAAGATGAGAAAGAGATGACTAGTTCAATTCATGTTAAGACCTAAAATAATTAAGGTAAACTTAAACCCAAAAAGTAATCTAAAACCCTTCGATAATTTAGTCCGTGTAAAAAAGAATCTCTTTAGCCTAGATGATCTTGAATTTCAAGGTAGATGACATCCTTAGACCACACTCCATGTCATCGAGTAACATGCAAGTATATGGTTTATAAATGGATAATTGGATCTCTACATTTGATTATCCCCAATCCGTTGTAATTTGTTGTTAAGTTAGTTTTACTTTTTGATAATTAGTACACACGGCACTCATCATAGGTAATAAGTTGACCTTTGATCGAGGACTTTTGGATTATATATATATATATAATTTGTAAATTTCATGGAGTAAAAAAATAATAATTAAAATAATATTCAAAATGAATAAAAATTACATAAAATATGTCGATTAATTTTTAAAAAAAATTAATTTCTTCGTTTTTTAAAAAAAATATTTTTTTATAAAATAGAAAAAATGCTTAAGACCAAAAAGCCAATGGTCATTATGTTGACCAATGAATGAGTGACGCATATGTCCCAAAATTGTCAAAAAGTTAACTTAATGGATGGTGAATGAAAAAATAAGCAATGCACCAAATTCAAATTAAGGGACCAAAATATATTTTTTAATGCCACAAATTTGGAGTAAATTATAAATTAGTCCTTCTCATTTTGAGAAATGAATTAATTAATTCCTCTGGTTTCAAAAACTTATTATTGAGTTCTTTTAACCATTATTGACCATGACTAATTTATTTTTATATATATATAATATTTTTTCTCATCAATCTTTTTATATTTTGACTTTTTTTATTCATTTTCTATTTCTTAAAAAAAATTAAAAAAGAACAAAAAAAAACTAAATAATTAGTTTTTAAAATCAGAATGATTAATTAATTTATTTTTCAAAACCAGAGGTACTTATTTTTTAATTCTATATGAACTTGGGACACAAGAACTTGGGATGACAGCCTCGTAATCTGAGATCATAGATGGAAGTAAATCAGGCCCAGGAATTTATGCACCAATAATGCTAGAGAAACTTAACCTTTTTATTTTTTCCATACTAACTGCCATGCATCTTATACAACAGCCAACTAAAAAAAAAAAACAACAACAACATCATCTGTAACCCAAGTTATAAACAAGTTCCGGAAATCAAAGAATGTGCATCTACACTCAATGCACAAGAATGATACTCCTTTCCTTATTGAGAATTATATTGGACCCGGTGCTTTTCTTTTCTCCAAAAAGGCTTTACTCTTTATTTAACATATAGAATTTCTTATCCAAAGTAGGAATACTGCAGAACTTACCTCATTGGATATTTGATACAATCAGATAAGGCCCAATGGAAGTGACTACTACTTTTAAATAAGCTCCCGTTACCATCACATAAAGCTGAGCCCGTGCATTCAAATCCTAGCCGAACTCATGTTACGGTTGTATGTTCCAATAGAGGGTTGAGGATAATAGCTTTAAACTACGAATCTAGTTGAAAAGACGATTACAACCGTAATCACATATTGTAAATTATCATCATAATAAAATAACGATTGCAACAATTAATGTCATGATTCCATTAACAATTATTAATTTATTTATTATAATTCATATATTTTAAACAATTTTACTAATTACACAATAATAACATCTTTTAGATAGATTACAAAGTACAAAAGCTAAATTTTAATTATTTTTTTTAATATAACATCATTATATAACATCGTTACATAATAATAACACTATTATTCATCAGGCAAAATGACAAGAAGTTCCATAACATTGAATAACGATAAGAGGGTATCTCAAAACCATAGCATTCGTTATTTGAATCTACGGTGGGGAGCCAAGTCTCATGCAACAGAAGAACCGAGTCCTCCCACTCCCTTCTATCTCCCTTTTCATCAACAATCCAGAGAAAATCAAATGTATTGGTCGGCTTGGATAAATAAACGATTAGAGGTTTCTTCTCTTGTATTTGTCATTTAAAAATCAAAATCTGATCTCTCTCGAGGCAGAATGAAGCAGGCACGAAATCAGTAAAGACACAGCAGTCGATATTTGGCCAAAATTTCCTGTATTGTTCTGCTTTTCAAAATAGAATGAGGCAAACAATCCGTTCTGACCGAAACACAAAATAATGTATAATAGTCGGATCCATGTGTTGGGTGTGTGTAAAAAAGAGGGAAATGAAAGTTGAAAAAAAAAATTGTACAAACTGACCATTTTCTCTTGCGCGTGTGGTTCTGGCCAGGGACTTGGAAAGGGTTACAAATTTTGAATTCAAATTTTTTTCCTTTTTTACACTACTTTTCAATTACATTTAGGACCGCAAATTTACATTACTTAATATATTTTTTTATAATTTTGTTTGATGTAAAATTACATTTTATACATGGTAGAATCCACTATTACCCATAACTTTGTCAGCTCCAACCAAACATCCTTAAGAATTCATCCTTAAATCTCACCTCTTTAACATTTCCTTCAAAATTTTTACCTCACACCAAACACAACCTAAGGTTAAGAGGGCTTAAATGTTAACCTAAAACCAAACACAATCTAAGGTGATGTTGCTTTCAAGATTATGCAAGTCGTTGTATAAAGAAAGCAATATTTCTGGCACAAAATTTAAAACTTCTCATAGTGATGAGAGAGGGTAGTACATGGTTGTAAAAGACATCTAGCAGGAAAGTATCTACATCAAATCATCTAAAAAAAAAGAAGTCACAACCGACAAAGTAAACACACCTAAGACGGCATATTTATGCCTTGGCTTTGCCAGCCTGGAATGATTGGATCCTCTGTTGTAACTTGAAGATCTGCAAGATACCAAAATCATCAAAAACATAAATTGTCATTGAAATCTATGATATACAATGGATAACACTATAATATTGAAACCAAAAACCATGATGCAATATGCAATGGTTAAGTCTACATGACATTGCAAAGGAAGTTTATAAACCCAGACCAGGATTCTATCTTTCACTCTCCGCTTCTATTCTCTTGAACAATAAATCTTCATATCTGACTATTAATTCTTTAAAGAAAATGCATGCTAATATGCCCTAACCAACTGACCATTACCACCACTTCATGACAATCCACCGAGCCACAATCAGGAAAACAAATAACAAAATGCAGGCATCACCCGAATACAATTCCTTAAAAAAGTTAACTGCAAGATGACAGGCATGCTGAGATGAAACTGGACCGTGGTTGCAGTGCATCAAAGATTTGTACAGGGGGTTGTTAATGATGGCAGTGGAAAAAAAAAAAAAAAAACAGATGAAAAAGAATAACAGAAACTATTTTTTGAAAAGACACAAATTATATTATTATTAAAACACCAAGCAAGCTAGGAGAAAAGACACAATTAAGGGGGGAAAAAAGAGCCCACAGAAAGGTCCTGCAGAAATAGAAGACCCAAAACATTCAAGGTTACAAACAAAGCCCTCACAAACCCACACAGTCAGCTGCCAAAAACCAGCAACCAGAAAAACAGAAAAGAAGCAAGAATAGCAAAAGCCTTATATATATATAACTGATGACATTTGTATAAAGAAAAATGGAAGTTGAAAACATCAATAGCCCATAAGAAAATAGCTGTCAAAGCACCAAGAACTACAGGCTTACAAAAGAAGGCAGTAAAACATAACACAACATAAAGATCAAAGCTAAATACAAATAGCACAAACAGTAGCATAAATCAGCCCTCCTGACAACCAGATAGTAGCTGCCATGAAAAACAAACAGGTAACACTCCAAAAGCTCTAGCTAGAAAATTAGAACACACCAAGATGAGATTGACAAGCACAGCAGGCCTCAATCACAAAAACAATACCTCAAGATAAAATTATGACTAGAAAAGGAGGGGTTCAAGAAACCAGTGAGGAGGCATCTAAAAATAACTGCAGACAATTCTAAGAGAACTGGTTGGAGACAGCACAAAACAACACAAATAAACAACTAAAAAACCAGCACATTAAGCTGGATAATTTGATGCAGATAGCAAGAAATCCAACCATTAAAAGACAGAAAATGCCATCCTGGAAGAGCAACTGAACAGGTTGAAGCAGCCAATTATCAACAAAGAGATGAACCACCAAATTAGCCAGAGAAGCTTTTGGAGTAAGAGTTTTGGCCTCAGACTAAACTAGAAGCATAAGCTTTTGCAAACTTAGAGACTGCATTAACTGCTGAGAGAAAAAGAGATTGGTGGGAGAAGTCTAGACATGAAGTGGAAGAATGTAGTCACAAAACAGCATCTGACAGGAAGTTAGAGAGGTGCCATAGAGCAGAAAATGTTGATGAACACTTCAACACTTGCCAATTGGAGAAAAAAATGCAGCAAAGCGAGGCAGCTAACACACATCAGAGAACCACTCATAACCAAGAATAATAGAACTCATGTTTTTAACTCTAGCAAATACACCAGTATCATATTCCAAAGCTTTTGTTGCCACATGTGAACTTAACTATATAACCTGTAAAAAATATCTCAGAGACCATGAACCACAAGTGCCATATTCAGGCATATGACAAGGCGCTTCAACAATAAATTGAATTAAGAAAAAGAAAGGGAAACCACAAACCGCATCTTTCTTGCTGTTTTGTTTCTCTTCCAAATCTTGAAGATTTCCATCAAGTCGCTTCCTATATTGCAGCAAAAGGTTCTATAGTTAAGACATTCAGCAGCAACACAGGAATACAGTAGCACAATCATAAAAGCTGCTACAGGCAAAGAAGAGATGATTACTCAGCACATAAGTTCCCAAATCCACATATCAGAGAGGTTAGAAATGAAGACTTAGGGAAGCCCCAATATCAAACGATTGATACATGAACCAATAGTTTTTTCTTCTCATTTTTTTTGAGAATGCATGAACTAGTGCCGGTAAAGCATTAGCAAGATAGTATTGTTCTCATTTACAGGTCTTTCCTAAGCTCTACATGTCAAATAAATTGTAGGCATAAAATAATTTTTTAATTTTATTTTAACACAACTAGCTCCCAGAGAAGAAAACTTATCAATTATCATCAATAGTTCAGTCGCTACAAGCTAGTAGCCACATTTACTGATGGTAACTGCCTAGCACAAGGCACAAGTTACAGAATGAGCAAAGCAGAATAGGAACAAATCTTGATCCAAATTTGATAAATTTATTAGTAAACAAAAAAGAACAGCCCACGAAACAACCAAGAACATAAAAAATTAAAAAAAACATACAATTCGGCAGAGATGTATTCGATTCTCTTGCGCACGTTAGCATTAGCTTCAGCCAAGTCCTGCTTCACAAGTACTGGACCAATCAATTTGTAAACATTTGCACCTTCATTCAGCAAGTCCAACTCCTATAAAAATAAAAAATAAATAACAAAAACCCAAATCAGAAAAGAAAATAAAAAAGAATAAATGAAGAGAAGAATAAGATAGCTAGACCTTGAGGACAAGCTCATTCTCGCCAAGCTGGATAGTGTACTTTTTCCTGACTTGATGATTCTTCGCAATATCTACAATAAAGAAGTTCAGTTAGGGTTTTGTATTCAAATATGAAAATAGAGCAAAGGAATGATTAGGGATATTTTATTTTATTGTGCCTTTTTGGAGTTTGCTAAGATCATTCGCTTTGTTTTCAAGATCGCGTTGTAATTCTCTAATGGCCGTCGACGATCCCATCCTTTTCTTTTCTTCTCTTTGTGTTTCTGTTTGCTCTCCAGTCTCCTCTATTCCCCTTCTTTCGCTTCAACTTCTGCTTTGGCTTCTTCTGTTGCTGCCTCTGTTCTTCTCTTCTCACTTTTAGTTCCTGGCCCGACAAAAGGTTGTGGACCAAGCCCATTCCACACCAGATTTGATCTGTTTTGAGGCCCGTTTGCTCTAATTTAAGGTCGGTCCGTACTCAGACCCTCTTAACTATTACCCATTTTGATTCACCCCTTCTTTTTATTATTTTTTTCTTTTAATTTTAATATCTAAATTATTATGTACTTGGATTGGGATTCTTTCCATTAAAATCAATTATTAAATTAAATATTTCCCTTAGGAAATTATATCATAGTATTTAAATAGCATATTTTGATTTTTGGCTAATCAAATTGAAGATTTTAATAAATAAAAGTATTTTCATGTAAACATCTATATTAATTTCTTTTGAGTAGTTCAACCTACTTTAAAGAGAATCATTCAAGTGTAAGGTCTAGTTAATACAACTAAAATACATATCTAATGATTTTTCTCAAAATGTTATGGAAGTATAATAAGGTCTAGTTAATAAAACTAAAATATATATCTAATGATTTTTCTCAAAATGTTATGGAAGTGCCAAAGCCAACTTACAAAATGAGGTATAAGCATCATTAGGTGAAAGATGAACAAGATCAACAATAGTGGGATGTGGATGGAAAATAATAATCTCAATACTTGAGAATATGGCATGATGCAGTTCAATTTCATGCTACATCGAGCTGTGACCTGTAGAATTCAACACACTCAAGACTCAAGAGGCAAAGTTAATGGCCCACGAGTTGAATTGACTTTAGAAACTTATCAAAACAGTCTTGGGCTAGCAGAAATCCAAGTGTAACAAAATCAATCTAATGGGAGGAGTGAGAGCCTGGCAAGCAACACTTGAGTATTAATCAAAGCAACTATCAGACACCCAACCCAAGTAGGGGATATTGGGCTACTTCAGGCGAACCAGAAGCTGAAGCCCTAAAATATTTCAAATTCAACGTCATCGTGAACAATTCAGCATAAGAAAAATTGAAATTGAGTTTTCAAAGTGTCTCCTACATTTATTGTAGATGTAAAACTAATCTGTTCAATTAGTTTCATTGATATATTTTACTAATATCATCTGAAAGGAGAAAAACGCATTTCAACTACTCTTAAGCCTCAAGTATTGTCGCCAGATCGAAAAGATCATGCGATTTCCAAGTGAACATCTAATTTTTCAAGAACATATCCAAAAATACTATTTTAAGATTGGTCACCTTTCAATTTTACCCATCGTATTTTTAACAAATAAAAAATAAATAAAAAAGATTGGTTGCCTTATTGCCTATCAATTTGACCTATTATATTTTTCAAATTTGTAAAAAATTATATATGTGAAGTTTCTCTCTTCTCAATTTTACCAATTATATTTTCAAAACTGTAAAATTTATTTTGACGTTGGTTGCCTCTCAATTAGACTCATTTTATTTTTAAAAATTCACTAAGTGCTTTTTTGAGTTTGGTCATCTCTCTATTCGACCTAATTTATTTTTAAAAAAAAATATTAAAAAGTCAAAATCAAAATTTTAAGATGTTTTGCCTCTTGATTTGACCCATTTTAGTTTAAAAATTCCTAAGTAAATTTTTTAGATTGGTCACCTCTAGGTTCAACTCATTTTTTTTTCAAAAATTACAAAAAAGAAAATATTTTTGAAGTTGGTCCCGTAACACCCGATACCGTTAAAAGCATTATTTAATAAATTTAAAGATATTAAAGGCATGTGAAAAATATTTTAAGGGTATGGAATAATCCACAAAGGGTTGAAAGAATATTCAAAGCAATTAAAATAGTCTTTCCATGCTCAATGAATATTTTGTTGATTTTACGGTTCATGAATAGTGACTTTTTGTGTGAAATAATTATTTTATGCATGATGAATGTGCATGAAATTTTTTTTTTTTTTAATATAATATTTTCTAGAGAGCTGTTAGATTATTCAATATTTTTGGATGAATTTTTTGATATTCTGTGAATATTTTATTTGAATTTTATTATACATGAATAGTATTTTTGAAGTAAATTCATTAATTTAGGTGCTTTAAAGGTATAAGAAAATTATCAAGTGGGTACAGAAAAATCATTTAGGATGTGTAGGAATATTTAATAAACTTAGATGAATTTTTTTATGTATAAGGAATATTTTATGTAGGAAATAGTATATTTTTGTACAAAATAATTAATTTAAAGGCCTAAATAAATATATAAAAAATATGTGAATGATGATGAAATTATTTTAAGAATTTTTTGAATTTATTATAAAAATAAATTGAATTTTGGAAAGGTATGGAATAAAATTTTAGAGTTATGGACCTAATTGCATAAAATTTAAAGTTTAAATTTTCAAATTAAATTAGATATGAACTTTAGGAGCTAAAAATTTGTTAAGAAATCTTTAAAGGAACAATATAGTGTAATCAATTGAAAAATTGAGGAACATATGAAGGAGTAATTAAAGAAAAAATTAGTAAGTTTAGGGACCAAAATTGACCAAATTTTAGGAGAAATTTCTACCCTTTTAGCTGAATTCCAGTAGTATGATTGGGGATTAATTAATGCACTTTAATTAAGTTAAAAAGGAGGGGTTAGAATTAGGCAAGATGGAGGGCCAAAATTAAAAGAAAGGTTAATGGTCAAGATTTATCCAATTGAAAGGCTAGGAATTAAAGATGGTTTAAAGGCTAGGATGCCACCAAATTACATCAAATCAACGATAGAGATGAGGTCAAAGGTCCACCAAAATTTTCCTATAAATATGGGTGCAAAAAATTAAAGAAAATGCAAGAAAAATAGCAAAATACAAAGGGAACTTTTACAAATTTTCTCTAGGAATTTCCACCTAAAATTTCACCTAATCACCTCCAAACACTTCATATCACTTAGTTAAATAAGTAATTCAAGCTAGAAGAGCAAGGATTATCAAAGGAGAAAAATTAAGCATGGGCTGAATATAGTGGAGAAAAGGGAGGGAAGAAATTCCATCTTTTAACAACAAATTGGAACATGTTTATGTAAGTTAATCTCACCTATACTACGAGGAGTGTTTAATCGATGCTAATTGATATTTTACATGCTTTAATTTGTGTTTATTAGCTTTAATTTTGAAAATTAAGGTTAGGGTTCTTGATGAGGAAAAATTTGAGAAAAATGAAATTAAGTTGGAAATTCATGAAATTGAAGTGAGAACATGTGAATTGAGCTTAAATTTGAGGTTTAGAAATCAAAAATTTCTAGAATTAGGAAGCACCAAACTTTCGGCTCGAAATAGCAAATTAGGGGTTTTTTGATCCTTTGGTTCAATTGATGTTCTATGGCTTGATTATGTGTCAATTAGATGTGAATTGATGTTTGAGAATGCAAATTTGCATTAAAATGAGTGAAACATTATTGTAGCTAGAGCCTATCCTATAATTCAAATATTTGATGTAATTCTTAGGTTATGCATTTAGTTATGCTTAGACTAAAAAGAGGCTATGGAGATATGGAGTTGAGGATTCCACTAGGATGAATCAATGGCAAGGTTACCACCAATTCAAAGATAATAAAGATATAGCTAGAAAAGAGCTAAACAACAACAAAGAAGTAGAAGGAATGAAGATCAAGCCTTTAACCTTTCGTGACATGTTTCTCAATTTCAATATAGTTGGAGAATTGAAAAATGTTTTAGCGACCTAACATAGGGATATTACTAAGGTAGGAGATAAATCATCGAAGAACATCGGAGGACATAGAACTCAATGCTATTTCATTAGCTCTCTCCGAAGGAGCCTATACATGGTTAAAAAGACTATCCATTGACCATAGAGAAGATAGTGATGGCAAACTACCGGTTTCCTAATTCTTGGATGAGTCTTATGCAAAGTGTTCCTTGATAAATCCCATACCAAATTATCTTTTAAAAAAAATCTATGATTTGTGAAATATTTTAATGTTTTTTAAAATTTATAGGAATCTATTGACTTCAAATTAATAAAAAGGTTTGGAGGAATCTCAAACTATATTGTGCACAAATTCATATGGTTCAAATAGATTAATGGGTGCACACAAATTGATGTTAGTCATGATCCTATCAAAGACTAAATAACAAGAAGAACAACAACAACAACAATAATAATGGCATTATTATATAATAGGAAAATGGTTGCATCTTTGTCATTAGGTGGTGAATTATTGACTATTTGCTACCCCTGCACCTTAATTATTACATACTTTCATACTACTATACTCCTACATGGTTTTACACTATTTATTTGCTTTATTTTTATTATAAAGACAAATTTTTTTATAAAGAACTTATACTAATAAACAATCTATTCTTTTAAATGCACTTTTAGGATTTGTGTTTTAAAATTTCATGTGAATAAAGTTTAATCTTTTTTTTTATACACAAACTAATTTGAGAATACTTTTTAAATGAAATTTAATTAAAAATTTTATGTTCGCTTTTAAGTTATTATTATAGCAATTTTTTTATGGTGTAATTTGTTAGGAAACAAATCAAATAAGAAGATTAGACTAAAAAACAATAAGCAATCATCTGATTCAAGATTTACATGGTTTGGCAAATGTACATGCTCCAAGAATGTGCTAATTCGCATAATGCATTACATTATGAACATTATTCACATTAGTATGTATAACTTAACAATGACTATTAATTTTTTGTAACTATACATTTACTCACATAAAACAAATCATTTGCTTTTTTAATATTCTAAAATAATTTGTTTAAATAAAATAATTGAAATAATATTTTAGAAAAATCACCTAATAATTGAATTATATGTTTTTTATGTTAATATTATTGATTATTTTATAAATATATATATATATAAATCAAACACACATATTTTAAAAAAAGTTAAAAAAGATTATTTAATTAAGTTTTATACAAGTTCTTATATTGATTGTTTCTCTATTTGTTCGATCCAATCTTATAAAAATAAATTAAGATGTTTTTTCTTAAAAAAAAATTATTGACATCTCTATTTACATTATTATAAGTTTTTATTTAAGAATGAATGAATAATAAAGAATGAATCAAGTTTTTTAAACAATACAATTTATGAAAAAAAAACACCAACACAAATAAATAAAATATAAAATTTTTAAAAAATAGTATGAAATTAGATGATTTTTTTTTACATTTAATTTAATATATTTTAACCGACCGACTTCATAGTACATTTTATTAAACTAGAATAAATATTTTTAATTTGGCCTACTTGTGTAGTTGTGATAAATGTTTTTCTTTCATAAGGTAATGAAGGTTAAAAAAATGGCAAAACCAAATGGAAAAGAGAGAAAGGAATCCACATTTTCTTTTTTGTTTGATTTTGATCATTTTGGTTTTCGCCTTTTTTCTTCTAATTTTTTAATTATAAATTTTAAGCAAAAACATATTTAGAAAAAACAATCTACAAAATAATTTTTTAGCTAAGAATACATTAATTTTGACATTTTTCTTACATTATTATAATTGTTTTAGCCGAGAATGTGGATATAGATAAATAAATAATATTTTTTAATAAAACATTTATGAAAAAATATAAACAATAATCAATCAAATACAAAATTTAGATTAAAAAATTGAATTAATTTTTATTCATTTTTTATTTGACATATTTTGATTGACGCACAATATAACATGAGACATCAAAATTGAAATAATTTTTTTAAATTAATTTTATATGTTTTATCCTACTCACGAGTGTAGGGTGAGTAAAAAAGCTTATATGTTCTACAAAGAATGTCTTGCCATATTGAAAGAGTAGTGCGTAGATGGGCTCTAGTGGCATTTGAAAGTAGGCCAAAATGCCATTATTATTAGACATTATATATGCCATTTTAAGATGTATGTCCATATCTTAACCATGTCATTCATCTTGCCATCCCCTAGCCGATCAAAAAACTATTGAAAAGCATCGAAACATTACACAATTCGCTACAAGCGTAGCCTAGTACTTCAAAATTATACCAAAAGACGAGTAACATATCCCTTATAACGAGCATAAATAATCATGCAAATGTCAACTGTTAATCCAAGTAAGGCCAATATGAACTTATGCATTTATAAATTCAATAATTTACATAAAAACAAATCCTCAAGGAAAAAAAAAAGAATCAATAAATCAATCGATTAATGCATACGAAAGAATGTGATTAGAAATGAAATAATAATATTTGACTTCGAACCCTTTAGACCTTACAAAATCAACAAGAAACGAGATCAAATTAATGCGTATGAAAGAATGTGATTTGTGATTAGAAATCAAACAATAATATTCAACTTCGACCCCTCCAAACCTTACAAAATCAGCAAGAAACAACTATATATGCTCATATCAAATTACATAAATAAGAAAGAATGTTTCTTGGAGACCTAACACAAGGATTTGGGTCCAATTATTCTTAGAGACCTAACACGAGGATTTAGGTCCAATTAATAAAATATAAGAAATTAGTGTAAAAAAATCTAATTGGAGATTTAATTGAAAATAGTTCAAATTGAAAATGAGTTTAAAGAGAAAACGAAGAGATATGGTTTAAAATTGGGAAAAGAAAAAAATGAAGGCTAAGTTGGGGTTTTCACATAAAACCCTAACAACCCCCACTATAAAAGTTCTCTTCTTCTTTCTTTTTAGAAGAAGGTCATTCATCTTTATTTCACACAAAGAAACCTAAACACAATATTCTTTTAAAAACTCCAAAGCCTCATAGCCACCAAAACCCAAGCTCCACAACATTCCTTCCTTTCTTCCTCCAAAGTCGACGACCATTAACCCATTACTCTTCTTCCATTTCTCTTGGCCACAAGTATCCCATCTTCCTCCATTTTCATTAGCCACAAACAGCCCATCTCTTTCATTTTTGTCACCGAGTTAACATTCTTATTTCATCCTTCAAAACTCGTAGATACAATTCTAACTTCTTCTTCATTTCCAACAGCTAAAAGTCCCTTTTATTAGTGTAGGTGACCAAGATCCAACCATCTTTGGATAGGTTTGAGTTATTGTATTATTACATCATTCATTTTTTAACAATAAAAAAGTATTTCTATTAATTCTTATGTTTTATGTTCAATAATTAAGTAGAATTAGATGGAAGTTATTATGATGTGCATTTGTAATAGTGATTGAACAAAATGTATGAGATAAATACTAATACACATAAATGATATCATTAAATGTCTCAAGTCATAGCATTGTCAAGAATGGAGATTGACTAAATATGGTTAGACTTGTGAGTACTATATTCATGCTATATGATAATAGTAGGAGATCTCACACCTATTGGTATGTTTATGCCAAAACAAGCACTTAGGTGATTTATGTTAGAGAACATATCACTAGACCCGACTCACTATGAGAACCTGGTTGGTTTAGTCTATACGAATCTCATACGAGATGGGTACAACTAGTCTTTAGACTTGAAGTCATCACGGTTATCTCATTGAAGGATTTATATACTTTGACACTCATTTTGATGGACTCGGCAAAGGTTTCGCATGGGTGATTCATTGAGTGCACTAGAAATCTAATGGAGGTAAGTGGATGACTAAGATAGGACTTGCTATTTCTTATATGCTCAAGTAGTTATCACATTACACTTTGATGAATATCTGCTAAAAACATCTATGGTCATAGTAGGAGTACATCAATAGAGCATAATTGGTTTACTCTAAGAGCTAAGATATTTAGGAATAAAAAAAACTTATATCATCATAATCTAATAAGACTAATAACCAAATTCGAGATCACACTATGAGAAGTTAACTTGAGAATTGAATTTATGATAACCATGCTCATGAAAGGTAATTGTGGATTAATTAATCCTTATAGAGAATTGGATAGTCATGATACCTTACTAGTTATGTGTCAAGAGAAAAAAGAGGTCTTTTATTCTTAATACGTTGCCAAGATATCTAAGAGTCTATTGAGTCACACGTATAAGTTTAAAAATTCATATAATTAAAGAGAAGCAAAGATGTTAGAAAAATTTTTTAATTATAAAATTTTCCTATTTCGGAAAAGGTTTCGAAAATGAAAAGTTTCCTAAATTGAAGAGTTTTCTATTTTAGAAATCAATTTCTTAATTTAAAAGTTAGTTCCGAATATGGAAGTAAATAACCTAAAATGGAAATGAGTTTCCTAATTTAGGTTTAAGGGTATTTTGAAAACTTATTTCCTAATGTGGACCACATAAAATTATCTAACTCAATTTATTTGGATAGTCCAAATTAATTAATTGGATCAAAATAGTTTTTAGCCAATACGTTTAATTAAAAGCCCGAAAGATATTTTGGTGAGAGGGTAAACATGAACCTTATTGGATAAGGATGAATGTTTTATAGATAAAGATCCAAAGCCCATATGTTAAATAACTCCTAATCCTTCGAGGATTAGAAAAGCAACAACCAAAAGTTCAATAAGGACTAGTTGTCCCCCTCTATTTATCCTTAAAGGACAAGGAAACTCTCTCTCTATAAATAGGAGGAGAGGTGTGGCAATAATTATATAGAGAAAAGAGAGAGAAAATTTGACACACATAAAATAAAAGAGACATGGGACTCAAATAAAATCTAGGAGAAAATTATTTTCTCCTTAACCTTACACACCACATTTCTTTTTTCTCTATGGGTTGTTGTAAAATTATCCTATTTAGGTTTTTATAGGAAACATTGAATAAATTAGAAAATGTGGACCTAGCACTCTATCAATTTTGAGTGCTTTTTATATGGTTGTTTGGACTATATGAATTATCGATAGAGGCTGGACACTTAGATGACCTTTTTTAACAAAAGCTTATATCTACGCTACAAGAGGTAAATTCTCTATTCATCACTTTGATTCATGAATATATACTTAGTTAATTCAACGACATGATCTTGGGCCCTTTAGATAAAGAAATTTTTTTGTTTTATTCCATACCTCCATAGGATGCATGATCCTTTAATTGATATCGAGCCTCCATTGAATCTTTGATTCTACGTTTTGTTAATTATGATTAACGAGCATGAATTAAATATGTCTAATTATAAATCTTATATTTTTTATGTTTTATATGAATTTAAAATTGAAATTTGGGTTAAAAATCATTGGGGAGTGCGAGGTTGATGTTGGACGTTGTTAATTGTGCGTATGAACAACATTGGTCGGGGACGCCCTAGAATCACTACGAGTCAAGCACTGTTGGTTAGGCGATCATGAACCCAAGCACACAACATGGTAGGTTTCATGTGCCGGGCATGTGCTAGGTGCAAGCCGGGCACTAACTCACTGGACAATCGTAAGCTAGGCATGCAAGCTAGGCACTCATGTGTCATGCTCGTTAGCCATAGGTAGGCGAGCACAAGTGCACTAAGTTGAGGGCTTAGGCATCGAAGCTCGTTGTCCATTGTGGCTTAAAAATCCCAAGGGTCCAAGGATTAAAAAGCTTTAAAATTTAAATTTAAAATTTTTTTGATAAATTTATAAAATGAACGAGACATAGATTTATAATTACGATTTGAATGTGTTTCATTAGTATGTCATGTATTAATATGATTAGAGTATGGGTGGATGGTATGGATGAGTGGACCTAGTTTATGGGAATAATTATTTGTAATTTTTGGATGAATAAGGCATGCACGTCCTGTGTTCTCTATTACTTTATTGTATTTCTCTTCTCATCTTACTTTTCTCGAATGTAAAATAAGGTTTCTTATTCAAATCAACATAAAAATAGAAGATAGGAATTAGAATAGATGTAAGGAGAAGAAGCCAGAAGTGAAGATAAATCTCGATAAATTTATAATAATTTTTCACCCGAGTATTTGACCCACTAGTCTCCTTGTCCCTCGAGGGGCTAGTGTTAGAGATCAATCACTATTCATAAGTCCTTATATCATGCATGAGATGTATAATTTTATTTTATGTGATTAATGTTAGTTTACATGTTACAACTAATGTGATTGACTAGTATGCATGTTAGGATAAGACCTATCAAATTCAAATCCTTTAAATTAAATATTAAGTTAATATCTTCTAAAGTTATGAGGAGAAAACTCTCTTGGTCATTGTTGGAGATAACTCAAGGTCACTTCTACCTCGAGGAAAATAAATCATGGGCTATGTGATGTTGTCGAATATTGGGTTTAACTTAAAATGAGTTATTGGGTTTATTGAGATAACTTAAAATCCAATAAACATGTAGGAAAAGATTAGTATTCACATAAGATGTGATATGATAAGGAATTGTAATGCTAGTGAGATTAGGAATTACATTGGATATAATTGGTAAGGAATTACTTACCTAAACCTTCATGTATGACTCGTTGAGATAACTCAAAGTTAGTACATATTAGAGGATGGGATCTAAACCCACCAAAAAAGATGAATCAAAAAGTCTTCTCGAGTCTTCTACTTAAAGGTTATAAAACTTGAAGAAAATAGTGAGAGCAAACATAGATTTTACTTTTTTGATTTATGCTTTATTTTATTTATGCAATTTAATTAATCAAATCATATATTTTCTATCATGTCAAGATTGTTGCACGGTATGACTAATAATATATCGATGAGATCGATGATTAATGGGAATAATACCTCAAATGGCATAAACTTTCTTGACTAGAAAATGAATAAGAGGAATGTCCTCCAACATGGAAAAATGCTCTATGCGATGGATGATAAGAAGTACCATGAAGGGATGCAAAAGAAGAGTTACGAAAGCACCTCAACTATTTATGTTATTGAAGTGAACTTTTACGCTTCTAGTCTAACATCATGGGTATTTGATACTAGATGTGGTGTACACATTTGCACAAATTTGAAAGGACTAAAAGAAGCAAGAAAAATAAGTTCAAGTGAGGTTGATCTATGCATGGGTAATGGTTCAAGAGTAGTAACATTAGCAATGGGCACCTATGAGTTAGAACTACCATCTAGACTTGTGCTTACACTTAGAAACTATTATTATATTCTCAATATAACTAGGAATATCATTTTTATTTCTTGATTGGACCAAGATGATTTTTTGTTTTTATTTAAGAATAAAGGTTTTTCCTTTTATAAAAATGATGTTCTATATAGGAATGTTAATATAAATAAAGATTTATATGTTTTAAATATAGACACACTTATATATAACATAAATATGAAAAGACTCAAAAATCTAAACAAAACTTATCTATAGTATTGTCGACTTGGCCATATAAACAAGAATTGCATATTTAAATTATATAAAAATGGATATCTAAAATTATTTGATTATGAATCCTATGTTGTCTATGAATCTTGTCTACTTGGCAAAATGATGAAATCTCCTTTTAATAGAAAATGTGAGAAAGTTGCTTGATTTATTGGGCCTTATCCATAGTGATGTATATAGACTCATATCCACCCAAGCCAAAAGAGAATATGATTATTTCATAACCTTAACCGACGATAGATCGTATTTTAGTTATGTATATTTGATGAGACACAAATCTAAAGCATTTTAAAAGTTCAAAGAATTTAGGTTTGAAGTCAAGAAACAAACGAGACAAAAGTATTAAAGCACTTCGATCAAATTAAGATGAAAAATACTTTAGCACTAAATCTTTAAATCATTTAAATAAGAATGAGATTCTCTCATAATGGACCCCATCTAAAAGACTAAAAATGAATGGTGTGTCTAAAATGAGGAATAGGACATTGTTAGACATGGTTTAGCTTATGATGAGTCAAACCGATATCCCTATTTCATTTTGAGAAGATACACTCCTTATCGCGACATTTATTTTGAACAAGGTTACAACAAAGTCTCGTTGATCGGATTTCATATGAGATATGAAAAGGAAAGAAAGCAAATTTGTCTTTTCTTAAGATTTTGGGCTATGAAGCATATGTCAAACATTTGGACGGAGACAAGCTAGAGCCCAAATAAATAAAGTATAAATTTATGAAATATCCAAAAGAAACAAATGGATATTACTTTTACCAACCATAAGAATAAAAGGTGTTCGTGGTTAGGTAAGTTATATTCCTTGAGAAAGAATATAGATACTAGGACTAGTAGAAGGAAAGTTGAACTCGATGAGATTTGAGAAGACTCACAAATCGACACTCTACAAGAGAAAACCCAAGTAAAAAATTTATAAAGCATTATAACTATCCAATAACCAATACATAAGAACTTTATATGTCTAGAAGGATTCTTCATGAGCCGGAAAGATATAGCCTTCTAGTCTCTACACATGGAGATGTGTCTATTATACGAGAGGACAAACCTAAAACCTACAAAGAGGCAATGTTAGACATTGACTTCGAAAAATGGCATAAGGTCATGTAATCCGAAATGGAATCCATGTTCATTAACCAAGTATGGATTTTAGTTGACCCACTTAAAGGTGTCAAACCTATTGAGTGTGAATGGGTTTTTAAGAGAAAGACCGATGTGAATGGATATGTACATACGTACAAAGCTATATTGGTGGCCAAAGGATATTGTCAAAAATAAGAAGTTGATTTTTTTAAAGAACGGGGTTGGTACCTTGATAATTTTATTGATTTGAGAAAAATGAGTACATAGAAGGAAAATCTAGCCTAACCTAATAGATCGAAGGGATAATAAAGCCTTACCCCTAAAGATAGGAAGACACATTATAATTAAACAAGCCTATCCTATCATATCTATTAATCTATTTTACATTTAAAGATAATTGTTCGTAATCGCTAAAATCAATTTCTAGCTCATGTTGAATCACCTTGTCGCCTAACCTATCCGCCATCATGTTTTGCTCTTGCCAAATATCCTAAAATGTGTGATTACTCCTTAATTCCTAACATTCTCGGACCGGGTTTGTAAATAACCAAGGGACCTTATAAGTGATTAATATAATATTGATAGTTACCATTGAATCGGATTCAATACTCACTGAGTCTAGATTAAGCTTCTTACACGTAACTAACCTATCCCTAAGTGTTAATAGCTTTGCCTTCGAGTTAGTTCCCTCCCTATAATAGTGTGCAAAATCAGCAATAAAGGAGCTTGAAAAGTCCTATATTACTCCACCATCTGTACAAATCCATCTCTAATCGATCCATCAACATTTAATTTAAATTTACCAAAAGGTGATGGTTCCCCTTTGATCCACTTCCCACCCCTAGCGTTAGACGAGGATTAGCATGATGCCTAACACCTGCATCTTCCTTATATCGATCATATTCGAAGCATTTTTGGCACAAATAAGCTATACATATTGTAACTCCCACGAACTTGCTTAATGTAGCTATACGTACAAAAATAATTTTATCTACATCTACTAAGTCGCAATTATAATTTTTATTTCATGTTTGTGTTTGGTGAGTTTAAGATGCTTGGGTAAAAAATAATAAATAAATAAATAACATTTTAAAAATTAATTTTGGCATATCGAAATTTAATTCCCGAGCCCAAATATCTCTTGAAATATCCATGATTATGTGAGCATAAATTATGTGTCATTTCTTTTATATTTGTGGTGTGAAAATATTTAAGGTTTATGGAATTATTCATAGGAATACTTTCTTTGGAATTTAATTAACCATTATTTATTTTTCCATAATGTATATTTAAAATGACCATGCAAGTGAAAAATATGTCCCACTTAAGAGTCATGGTCGAATTTTATGGACCAAATAAGGTTAGAAAGTTGGTTAATTTAATTACCTTCTAGTTTCTCTCTTTAATTAGTGATTTGACATAAAATCTTCCATCATACTTCCATTGCACTTTCTCACTTAATTTTGAAAGGTTAAACACTCTAACTTATCTCTCTTTTTGTCTCCATCAATTGACCTCTCTTATCATAAAAATTGGACACTTGGCATATTAAACATAAAAGAAATAAAAAGGAAAAGTGTAGTATTAAAATTAGATGAAAAGATGAAACCTTGCCACTCTTTCTAGCCAAAAATTCGTGCCTTTTAAAAAAGAGGAGAGAAAAATGTGAGTTTAAGGGAAATAAAGGAGAAAAAGAAAGGGAAGAAAGAAAGGAGTAAAGGAAAAGAAAGAAAGGAAGGAGAAAGAGAAGAAAAAGGCTAAGAAATCTTAACCAAACACTCATTATTATAAGTAGGTTTCTTTTGGTTTCATTTTAGTTTTATTGATGCTTTAAGTTTCTCTTTTACATGTTTGATTTATGAGTTTTTTTAAGCCATATAATAAGTAGTTATGGTAGTTTGTGTTGATGTTAAAAATTTGATGTTTGGTGATGGATTTACGATGTTTTGATGATGGATTTACTTTGAATGTTGGATGTGTATTTCATGGTAAACTTTAGGTTAGAATGTGTAAGTATGCCATGTATATTTATGATGATGGATGGTTATACATGTGTGATGGGTTGGTTTCGTGATAACTATATGTGATGAAAAATGTGTTTTAAAAATTTTAAAGAGAATTTTTGAATTTTAGGGGTAAAAAATTCTAAATTTTCTTTGATTTATTTAGAGATCCTAGAGTGATTTCTAAGTACAACTCAAAGAACAAAAGTTGTTCATCTACGTGCTTACTAGCTCACTGTAACATTTCGTGATTTTTATATCTATATATAAAGAGTTATGGTCGATTTGGTATGGATCATTTGGATGTACCACATGCTGGAAAATCTTTAGTTCCGAACTTTGTGTGATTTATTTATAGATATTAGAGTAATTTCTAAGTAAAACTCAAAGAATAAAAGTTGTTCATCTATGTGTCTAATATCTCTATGTAAACTTTCGTGATTTTCGGATCTATATATATAAAGAGTAATGTCCGAATTGGTACGGATCATTTGGATATACTACTGCTGGAAATTTTTGAGTTTATGAAGAGGGATTTTTGAAATTTAATGAAAAGAAATGAGTTTAGATACTTAAACTTGATTAGTTAAGATGTTTAATTAGCCTAAGTATTTAGTTAGACACCTAAGCCACCCTAATATAACCATATGAGTTTGGAAGATATATATGATTGAGCTTGGATTTAAAATAAAATGGACTTAGAATAAAGTACATGGACTTGGTCTAAATCAAAGTGGGCTTAGACTAAAATAAAAAGGAGTTTGGATTACAATCAACGAACTTGAGTTAGAATAAAAATGGGCTTGGATTAAAATAAAATAGAATTGGATTAAAATAAATGGACTTGGGCTTGGATTAAAAATAAATGGGCTTGGACTAAAATAGAGTGGTCTTGGACTAAAATAAAATGGAATTAATTTAAATAAATGAACTTGGGTTTGGATTAAAATAAATGGGCTTGGACTAAAACAAAATGAGTTTGGATGAAAATAAATGGACTTGGATATCCTAAAAACACTTAGTGGGCCTTGGTACTAAAATAGTAAACTTGGATCATACCATGAAAATATTGATGAAGACCCAAGTATGGATTGAATTTCTAAAATGGTATGGATATAAATAGTTTGGTGCTTATGAGATATAGAATGTGGTTCATGATACATGAAATGGATTAACCCTATTAGACGGGTCTTGAATTCCTTATGTGAACTCAATGATATAGAATCGACGGGTTTAGTACCCATGACTTGGTGGAATGCGACTCATGATACATCACATGCATCATATGCATATGAGAATGGATTAAATTAAGAAAAATCATTGAATAAAAAACGATGAGGTTTGGTAATCGAATCGAATGAAAATTGAATGGATTTGATAACCTACTGGATAAAAGAGGTATTAGCAATCTAACTGTGTGCGTACTTCAAGTCGTAGTGTCCGCACTGTTAGATGATGAATTCTCGCTAACAAGTGGCTACAACGAGAGATAATTCCGTTGTAACGGAAGGTGAGTTACGGTTCAACTGGATTAAATATAGAGTAGACTTACTAATACCAGTGGTACCCGAAAATAAAATTTGATGAGTCGAAGTGGGTGAGTTAGAAAATCATTGCATATCACGTGCATCACCCTACTTACCGAGCTTCGACTCACTCTATGTTTATTTCATGCCTTGACGAGTAAAGGTGATACTAATATTGATAATAAAGTCGCCGGTTCCTAAAAAAAAAAACTTATGTGTGATGCAAAAAAAATTATAGGATCTACCTTTGCTTGAAAATTATATTTTGTAATTTTTGTAATGATATTCGGTACCTTGGGTATGTGTATGGGATTAAATTTGAGACTTTGATCTTTAAATTGTGGTGCACTCGACCACGCCTTTTAGGTAATCGACAAGGGAGCTGGGGTGCCACGGAGGTGGTATCGAGCTTTAGTTTAGTTATTTGGGTAAAACCTAAGTGTCACATGAGCTCGATAACCGATGCAATACGCAATAAGAAAAGTCTACTTCTTAGTATTTAATAACTATGAGTGTTTATTGTGTGAAAATATGCATGTTTATTGTATGGTTTATATTATATAGCCCTTGCTTAGAGATATGGTTAATGAAAAGTATCTATATTGTAGATACCGATTAATTACCTTGTTCCTAGCATTACTAGGACTTGCCGACGACGGTTCGCTCTCGCCGTATACCTGGGTTGAACTAAACGACCTCACCATGGCCCCATACTAGGATCGAATGGCCCATATGCTACAAGTCCACGACTTGATTCAGCAAATAGTGTTCGTTGATGCTTTTTATGATTTATACTATAATACTAGGTCTCCGATATCGACCCCGCATCGGACTCTACGGCCATGAGACTAATAGCGACTAGATATTGTGAGGGAGAGCACAATAGAGCGTTATTCTTATTGCAATGTGATATGCGTCTTCTTGCCGATATAAGTTAGGTGGACCTACATGAGGTTGATATGTAACTAAGGTCTACCCTTGCCTTTAGCTCGCGAGATTGCACGGGTCGTATCGATTGGTGCTATAGACCGGTGGAGAGTCGAGACCTCTTTTTCACATCGTGTTCACTATCTAGACCGGGTCGGAGTAGATGCTTGAACTAGAAAACGTATCGTACGACCTAGTATCATGTGTACCTTTTGAGTTCCTTGTGCATCTTTTAATGTAACTAAACATGCCCTTTTTGGAACTAGTGATGCCTTTTTGGCACATAACTCTAGCATGTAATCTCTTATAATATAACCGTGTATGTCCTTATGATTGTTTGGCATGTATGTCATGAATTGGTATCAATATATTTTTTTGGCTATCTTCTATTTTATGACATATGGTATTAAGAATTACGATATTGAACTAACCTAAACGCAACGTGACATGTACAAAGTCAAAGTATGTCGAGATGAAATCCCATATGAGTAGGAGGAGAAGGAACCTCCGGTACGAACAATGAAAACCTACAAGACGCCGTGAATCATTTAATAAACCTAATGGAATAACAATAACAATAACTAATACAAGAACAACAACGAGACCCACGCGGAGCAAATGAGACAACTCATGGCTATGCATCAATCGCCTCCTTCTCCACTTCAACATAGAAATGATGTGGTAGAGAGATTTTAAAAGATGAATCCCCAAGAGTTTACTAGGGATGTCAACCCAATGATAGTAGAGGAATGGATTAAGTCGCCGAAAGTGATCTTTGAGTACTTACTATTCATTGATAATGAGCGAGTATCATGCGCTATCTTTATGTCGACTAAAGACGTCCGCACCTGGTGGGAGAGTGCGAACCGAAACAAGATGGTGTGATCGTGAGCGAGTATGTACGGAGGTTTGAACAAGGGTGTCGGTTTGTCTCTTTCATAATGGAGGACGAGAACCCGAAGAAGAATTGATTCCTAGGAGGGTGAAACCCGAGGGTTCGGATTATGGTACGGATGGTAGCCACCCGGACCTTTCCGGAGATGGTAAACAAGGCCATGATGGCGGACGAAGATCAAAGAGAGATAGCTAGGAAGATACAACGAAGAGGAGAGCATTTAAATCGAAGCCTCTTCATCTAGACCGATGAGATGAGGTCCACCCCGAAAGTAAACTCGAAGTGGTGGCCCGAGCAATACAATAAGTGGCCAAACCAAGCACCATTTACATCGAGATTGTTATCGGATAATCAATCGGGACGGATGATGAATACTCTACCTCGGTGCAATGAATGTGGGAGGTTTCATACCGAAGAGTGTCGATCGGATGTGAAGACTTATTATATCCGTAACAAGCTAGGACACGTATCATGCAACCGCCTCCAAATACATAAGCGAGGACCGGAAGGGTACCAGCCGGATGTATATGATGATGTAAGAGGAGGTTGACCGAAGGGATATGACGATGATTAATGGTAATGTCTCACTCTTTGGTTTGGTTATTTAATTTTTGATTGATTCGGTGCTACTTATTCATTCATATCGAGTATCCCTTCGGTCAACCTCCTCTTACATCATCGTATACATCCGAGTCTGTAGGGTATCTTATAGTTGTCCCTTCCGGAGAACTTATAGAGTCAACGAGTATAGTGAAAGAGTGTCTAGTACGGATTCGGGATAAGAGCCTAGAGGCTGATTTGATAGTGTTAGATCTCCAAGATTTCAATTTGATCTTGGGAATAGATTGGCTAACGAGGCATGGTGCCACGATAGACTATCGAGGTAGACGGGTAACTTTTAACTTACTTGAAAATCAGCAATTAGAGTTTAAAGTTGATTCAAAGTTTCGAGACGTACCGACCATCTTGACTTTAAAGGCTCGAAAGATGCTAGGAAAAGGCTATCCGGGATACTTAACGTACGTGATGGATCGCCAAGTGGAGCACAAGTCAAAACCGAAGAGATTGAAGTGGTACGAGAATTTTTAGATGTATTTCTCGAAAAGTTAATGAATACACCACCCGAGAGAGAGATAGAATTTGAGATCGACCTAGAACCGAGTACGATCCTAATTTCGAAGACTCTCTATTGAATGGCCCCGATCGAGTTAGAAGAGTTGAAGACACGGTTACGGAACTTACTTGGATAAGGGATTTATATGCCTTAGTTCCTCACCCCGAGGAGCTCCGGTATTATTGGTGAAGAAAAAGGAGAGGAGCTGGAGACTATGTATCAACTATTGGGAGTTAAATCGGGTGACGATTAAAAACAAGTATCTCGTTACCTCGAATAGACAATTTGTTCGATCGGTTAAGAGGTGCAACGCTGTTCTCTAAAATCGATTTATAGTTGAGGTATCACCAATTGAGGGTAAGGTCGAAAAACGTAAAGAAGACAACATTCGGAACACGATATGGCCATTATTAATTTCTAGTAATGCCATTCCGATTGACTAACACCCCGGTCGCTTTTATGGACCCGATGAATTGAGTCTTTAAGGAGTTTTTGGATCAATTCATCATCATGCTTATTGATGACATCCTAGTTTATTCTATGAGTGAAGAAGGGCATAAGAGACATTTAAGAGCTACTTTGTAAACACTTGCGGAGCAACAATTTGTATGCAAAATTTCCAAAGTGTGAGTTTTGATTGAAATAAGTAGCATTTCTAGGCCATGTGGTGAGAAAGGAAGGCATAGTCATGGACCCAAAAAGATAGATGCGATTCAAAACTAGCATACTTTGAAGAATATGTCGAGGTACGAAGTTTCTTAGGCTCGGCTAGGTTACTATAGATGATTTATTAAAAACTTTGCTAAAATAGCAAGACCTCCGACTAACTTGATGAAGACGAGTGTTAAGTTTCAATGGACGGATGCTTGTGAGAAGAGCTTTCAAGAGTTGAAACGAAGGTTAGTCACGGCCCCAGTACTAATCATTCCGTCCGAGGATGGGAACTTTGTAGTATATACCGATGCTTTTAAAAACGAGCTAGGAGCGGTGTTAATGCAAAACGAAGGATGATGGCCTATACTTCACGATAATTGAAAGAATACGAACGGAATTTGTAATGCCCCCGCCCTGATCATATTTCTACTACCCAAATAGAGTACTTAGACGAAGTGCGTTACATCGACATACCCTAAACTCTAAGTAGTTCTCTTATGATATTCTTAAAACTTTAACAAGACATTACGTATATAACTCCTTAAGATAAAATTTACATCATATAATTAAATACATTAATAAAATATTATAGGCAATATTCAATTTCTCACGAACTCCATACCTTAAATTTACGACCAAAATAAAAACTAATATATGGTGCCTCACATAAGCCGATTAGGAGGAACCAACTGCATCCGTACCAACTTGTCCTTTTTTTATCACGACATAAAAAAATAACAACACGTGAGCCGAAACTTAGTAAGTAGGTTGATGCACGTGATATGCAATACTCGTTTTGACTTTCCACCATACTCATAAATTTTAATCTCGGGTACCACAGGTATTAGTCGATCTACTCTATTTATCATCCGGGTAGTCCGTAGATCACCTTCTGCTACAACGGAATTATCCCTCATTGTAACTACCGTTAGCGGGAATCCATCGTCTAATAGTGCGGGCACACGACCTAGAGTACTAGACTATTAATACCTATTTATTTTTAATTCGGTTACCAAACCGTGTCATTTCATGACTCGATGATTTTTCTCAACTTATTCCACCCCCAATGCACGTGATGCACGTGATGACATGTTTAATCACATTCAACTAAACTCGGGTACCAACCCTTCTTTCTTAAGCCATACTCATGGTTCAACCAATACTCGAGATTCACCCGTCGCTCACATACCAATCATGGTACTCATAGCGGGAACATAATCTCCGCTCATTAATATTATTCATTAGTTTCATTAATATTTAAAAGAAGGTCCAAGTCTATTTACTTTAATCCGAGCCCATTAACTTTATCCTAGGTCCATTGACTCTATTTAATTCCATTTTATTTATTCCAAGCTCATTTAGTTTATTCCAAACCTATTAATTTTGTATAAGTCTCATTTTTTTGGTTTTAGGGTTTATTACCGGGCAACTCCTAATCGAGTAAATAATTTTCTAATTTCAGAACGTAACTAAATGTTACCCATTTTATTTTAGATATTAGACATATTTATTTATAACATATCCAAAAATTAGGTCTAAATACCAAGTACACAATTAATTACAAATTTTTGAAACTTAGGGAGCAATCTGCCTAGTAATAGTTTGTCTAGAGCTATCTATACTAAATTGGGTATAACTCTTCGTACACGAATCCAATGACCAAGAAATTTTAAAAGGAGTTAGTTAAAACATAGATGAACAACTTTTATTCTTTAAGTTTCACCCAGAAATCGACCTAAAATCCTTGAACATGTACCCTAAGATTCGGACAGAATTTACTCCTTATCAACACTAATTTATTAGTTCATTCCAAGCCAACTTTAAACATGTTTTAGTTCACTTAAATTTAGTCCAAGTTCAATCCAACCCATCACCACATACTTGGACATTTTTCAAAAAACCATAACATCATAAATCACCACAACAAGGCATCCATACATAGATTTATCCCAAGCATCAAGCATATAACCATTGAAGATTATTACAACCCATGAAATAAACACTAACAAAATAACTTTAAAAAAAATAATTTAAGACATTAATCAGCCAAGAAATGAAACCTACTTACCTCTTTTAGGTTTGATTAGAATTTCTTTAGCTCTTTTTCTTTCCTTTTTCCCTTTCCCTTTCTCTTTTCTTTCTTTCTCTCTTTTTGTTGTTTTCCTCTCTTCAATTTGGCTTCTCTTTTAATTCTGGATGGCTACGGTTTTTAGCCTAAAAACGGCAGCCATTTAACCCTCTATTTCCCTTATATACTCACCTTTTATCCTCTCATTTATTTATATCATAAGTGTTAAAATTTAACTAGGTCAAATGTAAAGTGGAGGAAGCTTGGAAGGCAAAGCCGGCATGTTTTGGAAGTTAAAGGTGATGATTTGGCTTCTAAGCATTTAATTCAAGGGCTTAGGTGGTTAAAGAAAACTTAGGATAAATAAACACATTAATAAGCTGGGTTCATGTAATTAGACATAATTTCTTTCATAAAAAAATCAAAAATTTCCATTTTTAAAATTCGAAATTTCTTTTTCTCCAAAATTTCATCGGTGTTACCTCCTAACCCATCTATACTAAAATATGCATAACGGTTTCTATATGTATCTAAAAATTATGAAATTTTATAGAGAGATAGTAAAAACATAGAAACAAAACTTTTATTCTTTAAGTTTTTCTCAAAAATTAATCTAACAGCATCAAATAAATCTCACAAGATTCGAGCGATTCTTCTCCTAAAATTCCAGCAGAATACATTTCGAAACAACCCTCACTATAATTGGTATAACTCTTAATGTATAGGTCCAACTATTATAAAATTTTATACCAACCTATTCAACACATATATGAACAACTTTCATTCTTTAAGGTTGACCCAAAAATTACCCTAAAGTCCTTAAATAATTCATACAAAACTCGGGCAGAATATAATCCTTAAAACACTAATTTTGCATATTTGATTTCTTTAATAATTAAACCATTAATCTTAAGCACAATAACTTTAATTTAACATAAATCACATATTTCAAGCATTAATTTCTCATGATGAAATGAGAATTATACTTACTCTTAATATACATACATATAGAATTATTCTAATACATGTCGCGTTACGGATAAGGGTTTTTACGGAGGTTACGGAATTATCCAACGCATGATCCGGAGTTAGCGGCGAGTCATCTTTACCTTGAAGATTTGGCGACATTATTTATATGAAACCAAATGTGAGATATATACGGATCATAAGAGTTTACGATACATCTTCACATAGAAAGAGCTAAATATGAGGCAAAAGAGATGACTCGAGTTAGTGAAAGACTATGATTGCATCATCGCCTACTATCGAGGAAAAACCAATGTCGTTGCTGATGCTTTGAGTAGAAAATCTGTAGCAACGATGCATGCAATCCAGATTGTCGCTCGTGAGAGAGTTATAAAAGCTGAAATTAGAGATCATCCCTATGGGCTACGGGAGCGTTATGTCGGCCTTGTTAGTTCGATCGACCCTACAAGATAGAATTCAAGCTAGGCAACAAATAGACGAAAGGTTGAAGGAATGGAAGAAAAAGTGTAGAGGCTGGAAAGGAGTCCGACTTTACTCGTAGTTGGCAAGGGAGTGGTTAGGTTTAAAGAAAGATTGTGTGTTCCTGCGATAGCGAGATTTAAAGAATGACATATTAAGAGAGACACACACATCTTCGTACTCGATACATCCCGAAGTACTAAAATGTATCAAGATCTAAGATAAAGTTATTGGTGGTCTGCGAATAAAGAAGGACATTATGAACTACGTGGCACAGTTGTCGGACCCGTCAATAAGTAAAGGCAAAGCATCAATGACCCGTGGGGACGTTAAAACCATTGGCGATTTTAGAATGAAAATGGAAGCACATCACTATGGACTTCGTCATGGGATTGCCAAGGTCAAAAAGGGGTCGGATGCCATTTGGGTGATCATGGATAAGTTAACCAAATTAGCGCACTTTCTTTCGATTAAGACCACATATAGCCCGAGCCGGTATGCTCGGTTGTATATCAATGAAATCGTGAGACTACACGAGGTTCCAGTCTCAATCGTGTCGGATCGAGATTCTAGATTTACCGCAACCTTCCGAAAGGGTTTGCATAAGACCATGGGGACAAAGCTAAACTTTAGCACAGCCTTACCATCCGCAAACCGATGGACAATCAAAAAGGTTCATTCGGATACTCGAAGCCATACCGCAAGCATGTATTTTTGATTGGTCCGGAAAATAGAAGAAGTATGTATGCCTTGTCAAGTTTGCCTACAATAATAGCTATCAAGCATCCATTGGGATGGCTCCTTAGTAGGATTTGTATGGAAGACGATGTAGATCCCCAATACACTCGGGATGAAGTAGGGGAAATGAAGCTATTGGGCCTGAATTGGTGCAATAAACAACTGAAGTGGGAGCTAAGATTCACCAACGAATGAAGACGACCCAAAGTTTATAAAAAAGCTATGTCGATCAAAGAAGAAGAGATCCGGAGTTTGCGAGTTAGTGATTATATCTTCTTAAGGGTTTCGTCGATGAAAGGCATACCGCGATTTGGTATAAAAGGTAAATTGAGTCCCCGTTATATTGGATCGTTTGAGATACTTGATCGCATAGGAGATAAGGCATACCACATGTTGCTACTCGTTAACCTTGTCGGAGTACATGATGTCTTTCATGTATACATGTTAAGAAAATGTATAGGAGAGCCTACTCAAGTTCCGGAGGTAGTGCCACCGAACTTGACCCCGGACTTAACATACGAAGAAAGACCAATCTAGATTCTCGATCGATAACTTAAACACCTAAGGAATAAAGACATTACCTTAGTTAAAGTTCCGTGGGAGAATCATGACCTCGAAGAAATGACTTGGGAACTAGAAGAGGAAATGAAAAAGAAATACCCGAGTTATTTGTATAAACCAATTTCGAAGACGAAATTTCTTTTAAGAAGGGGAGAAATGTAACTCCCGTCAACTTGCTTAACGTAACTATATATACAAAAATAATTTTATCTACATCTACTAAGTCGTAATTATGATTTTTATGTCATGTTTGTGTTTGGTGAGTTTAAGATGCTTAGGTTAAAAAATAAAAATAAATAAAAAAATAAAATTTTAAAAATTAATTTTGGCATATCGAAATTTAATTCGAAAACACCTCTAAATTATTTCCACATAAACACATCCATCTTTATTGGTATGTAAGGATTCCGGATCCGAGAAGCCCATGACCATGTAGGAGAGTGATGTCCGAAAAAAAAGAGTTGATTATGACAAAACTTTTTCACCAATAGCAATGGTCAAATCCATTCGGATTATGCTTGCGATTGCTACATATGACGATTATTAAATATGTTAGATGGATGTCAAAACCATATTCCTTAATAGAAAAATAAATGAAGATGTGTATAAGACACGACTCGATGGTTTTGTTAGTAATGAACATACAAATAAGATTTATCAATTACAAAAATTTATTTATACACTTAAACAAACATCGAGGAGTTAGAATCAACGTTTTGATGAAACGATCAAAGAGTTTGATTTTTCATAAAATGAGGATAAACCTTTTGTATACAAGAAGGTTAGTAGGAGCTCAATTATTTTTATTGTGTTATACGGAGACCATATACTATCGATTAGCAATAACATTACCATGTTGCAATATGTAAAAGATTAGTTATCTAAAAGCTTAACTATGAAAGACATGAGAGAGGCGAACTTACATTTTATAAATCAAGATCTATAGAGATAGGTCACAAAGAATGTTAGGACTCTCCTAAAGCATGTACATTGATAAAATACTAAAGAGGTTTAGTATGGAAGAATCCAAGATAGGACTTATTCAATATCATATGGTATAAAACTTTTCTAAGTCGAATGTCCTAACATACAAAAGAAAAGAAAAATTGATGAGTCGCATTCCCTATGTGTCGGACATAAAATCTATTATGTATGCCATATTATGTATACGATTTGATGTCTCATATGCTTTAAGCATATGTAATAGATATCAAGTCGATCCTAGTGAAAAATACTACATTACTATTAAAAGTATTGTTAAGTACTTAAGAAGAATTATAGATGCTTTCTTGGTCTATTGATGCTAGTTTTTAAACCGACCATGATGATTTTAAGTCATAGTCCGAATTTGTTTTTCAATTAAATGGTGGAGTCATTAGCTGAAAGAGTTCTAATTAAGAAACAATGATCGTCTCAACAATCGAAGTCGAATATATTGCAACTGCGAAGTAGCTAAGGAAGCTATATGGATTCACAAATTTATGTCCGGACTACTAGTGGTTCCTAGCATTGTTGATCCAATAGTAGTATATACTATGATAACAATGGAGCTATAACACAAGCTAAGAAACCAATATCTCATTAGTAGTCCAAGCATGTATTGCGATGCTACCATCCGATTATAGAAATTATCGGTTGTGGTGACATAAGGATAGAAAAAGGTCCACACCGATGACATCATAGCTGATCCCTCGACTAACCCTTTGTCATAATTGAAACATGAAACCCTTACTCGATCGTAGAGATTAAGGGACATGACCGATTGGCTCTAGTGTAAGTGAAAGATTGTTAGTGTAGGTGCCCAATATCCAACCATGTTTGGATAGGTTTGAGTTATTATATTATTGCATTATTTTTTTAATAATAAAGAAGTCTTTATATTAATTCTTATGTTTTATGTTCATTAATTCGGTAGAATTAGATAGAAGTCTAATAAGGACTAGTAACCAAGACTAATAATCAAGTTTGAGATTACAATATGATATGTTAACATGAAGATTGAATTGTATGGTAATCATACTCGTGAAAGGTAATTGTGGATTTATTAATCCTTTTAGAGAATTGAGTAGTCATGATGCTTTGCTAAAGGTCAATCTTGACTTATGTATCAAGAGATAAAAGAGGTATCTTTTATTCTTAATACATTGTCAATATATCTAAGAGTCTATTGAGTCACATGCATAAGTTTAAGCATTCACACAATTAAAGAGAAGCAAAGATGTTGAAAAAGTTTCTAATTATGAAAGTTTTCTATTTTGAAAAAGGTTTCGAAAATTGAAAGTTTCCTAAAATGATTTCTTTCCTAATTTGAAAGTTAGTTTCAAATTTTGAAGCAAATAACTTAAAATAAAAATGAGTTTCCTAATTTAGGTTTAAAGATATTTTGAAAAATTGTTTTCAAATATAAACCACCTAAAATTATCTAACTTAATTTATTTGGATAAACCAAATTGATTAATTAAATCAAAATAATCTTAGGCCAATATATTTAATTAAAAGCCCGAAAGATATTTTGGTAGAAGGATAAACATGAACTTTATTGGATAGGAATGAATTTTTTATACATAAAGATCAAAAGCTCATATTTTAAATAATTCTTAATCCTTGAAGGATTAGAAAAGCAAGAACTAAGAGTCTAATAAAGACTAGTTGTCTGCCCCATTCTCTTTATCCTTGTAGGGTAAGGAAACTCTCTCCCTATAAAAAGGAGAAGAGGTGTGACAATAATTATACGAGAGAAAAGTGAGAGAAAACTCGACACACATAAAATAAAAGGGACACACGATATAAAATAAAAGCTAGGAGAAAATTATTTTCTCTTTAACCTTAGTATGTCACTTTTCTTCTCTCTTTGGGTTGTCGGAAAATTACCCTATTTAGATTTTTATAGGAAACACTAAATAAGTCAAAAAAGATGGGGCTAGCACTTTACCAATTTTGAGTGCTTAGATTGCGTGAATTATCGATAGAAATCGGACATTTGGACAACTATTTTTTGTAGAGGTTTATATCCGCGCTACAAGAGGAAAATTCTCTATTCTTCACTTTAATTCTTAAATATATGATTAGTTGATTCAATGGCATGATCTTGGACATTTTAGATGGATAAAATTTTTTATTTAATTTCGCACCTCTATAAGATGCATGATCTTTCACCTTTAAAGTTGCCACTATCCAACCATTGAAAATCCCCTCCAAACAACCCCCGAATCGACAACGGTAACCCTATTTTCTCGACTAAAAAATCGCGAGCAACTCCACCATCTAGCTCCTTCAAACCCGCCACCCAAGTCGTTCAAAATAACTCCCTTGTCGCCAACATTTTCCAACCTCCAAAACCACCTTAACGAGTCATAAAACAGCCATAAAAATACCCCTAAGCTCGCTAACAAAACAACCCAAAATATCCCAAACAAAACCCCCAAATTATCTTTGAAATCCTAAGCCCACATTTCAACTAGAAGAGGATGATAATGATTTTGAATAAGGGTTAATGTGTTTGGATCCAAAAACTCTTCAAATCTCAATTAAGAGTAAGCAAAGAAAAGGGAGGAGACTTAATTTATTGGCACCAACCTTTCCTCTTCGGTTAACAATATTGATTGTCTTCATTGGAGGGCAAAAAAGGTCTTCCAAACATGCAAAAGAGAAAGAAAGAAGAGATCTTTCGTTCGTGGGTGTTAACCTTCCTTCTTCGGTTGTCATCTCTTTGTCTTCTCTTTATCTTCATTAGAGGGTTAAAGAAAGTAACACCACTTCTTCCCTACTTATTAGAGTTTTTTAGCGATCGAGAGATGATTATTACGACTTTTAAAATCAATTTCTACATAAGGGTAGATTTATCATTTAGCCTAAAAACGCACTTTCAACACTTTTAGGGAAGTACCTCAACCATTTTGATCGATCAAGTAAATTCCCAACCCATTCACATTGTTTTCATATATTTATTAGTTTCAAATGTGCATGAATAGATATTGTAAATAGATATGATGTTTATCATCTAAATGTGATATTTAAAGTGTGATTAAGATACACTCGTTGTACATCAAAATCTAAAAAATTCAAGAGACCTTAGTTTCTTTTGAGAAAAATAAGGTCGATATTCAATACTCTACAATGAAGCTAAGAGGACTAGTATGGTTTTAATTTCAATGATTTATCTAGAGTGATTGTCGATCTCGCTATGAGCAATTAAGCATATTGTTTTTTTTTATGAAGATATAATGAATTAAATATGATGTATGCATTGCTTTGTTTATGTGGTGCTATCTATTAAATAGGATGTGCATAAATAATGAATTATTCAATGTCAACTTGGAAGGTTGACACTATTATTTTGCATAAATAAATATAATGTGTAAATATGATGAATGTATACATATGATGAATCATTCGATGTCAACCTCAAAGGTTGACATTATATTTTGCATGAATGAATGCGATATGTAAATAAAATGAGTGTGTATATATGATGAATTATTCGATGTCAACCTCAAGGGTTGACGTTATATATTGTATGAATGAATGTGACATGTGAATATGATATACGTATGCGATGAAATACTCAAGATCATCCTCGAAAGTTGATGTCGTGTTTCTTATGCTCAAATTTGATATGTATTTAGGTGATAAGTTTCATATTTATGAAGAAAGTAAGGATTTTCGGTGTACAAAATATTGAATTTTTTTTTCTAACATCGATTTTTGGGTACTACAAGCTTTGTAGAAACACAAATTTTACAAATTTCATATTTTCATGGTGAGATGGATTTAATTATAGAGGGAATTTATATTACTATGAATATTTTTGTTTCTTAAATTCACGTAAAAATTTAAGTGATTGTATTATTTTTTTTTATTATAGTAGATTATTTCAAAAGTGATCCGTGATTTTTTCCGCTATGATATAAATGATTTTTCACATAAATTTAATGCTATTGTGGCTCCATTTTTGTGATTAATTTATTTTATATGTTTAATTATGTGTGTATTTGATTTTTTTTTTGTTTTTTTTTTTAATCTAATTATACGGAATGAAATTAAATTTCCAACAACACTATATGCATATCCTGATTCTTCTGTCGGACTATCCTCAATCTACTAAATGCTAGCGCTCAGTAGAAGTGAAAAGATTTTAATGGAGATATTTCGAGTAATGGCATTGAATACATTTGCAGATAGATTTTTAGCGACAGCTTTCAATAAATTTGTAATTTGCACCTACTTCTTAAAACATTTCCCCTAGAAGAAGGGAATGTATCCAAGTATGTGCCTCGAACAAAATTTAATGACAAGAGTTCATAATTGTCAAGAGAAAGCATCCTTTCCGAACCCAATTTTCAAATTTTCACCCTTTTCACACCTTGGGTTCGAGGACTGCTTCTCAATTCTCATACTATGGGATTAGAATATACTATATGCATATCCTAGTACTATGGTTTGCAGAAATAACAATATATAGTTATTGGCGCCCTTTTTTTTTCCTACTATATACTACGAATATATTAGTGGTGATTTACAATTCTTCATAAGATTTTTCTTTAAAATATATATATAAATAAAGAAATTGCTGAACCTCCGGAGGAAAAGGGGTCCAATGGGAAACAGTCGTCAAAGATTTTATTATTATTATTATTTTTACTTTTCTAATAAATAAAGTCACGAGGCATTATATACCGTCGAAGTACCGTCATACGGCGGACCACGATTCTCAAAACACGGAAATTAACTTAAAATAACTTAGTGTGATGTTGTTGAATATATAAAAATTACTAATTTAATTTTTTTTTTTAACTTATGTTAACTTAATTACACTAAAATATGGAGTAATTAAATTAGTTTTTTTATCACGAGGTTAAAATTTTATTTAATTGTACAAAAAAAAAACTTTTTTTTTACCGAATCCTAAACATCAGTTTTTCAATTTAAACTTGAGATCTTCTAGTGCTTTACATACAGCTATGTCATTGGACACATGTTTTTTTCTTACTTTATTCTTAAAGTATGAAAGGCAATTAAAGAACCTCTTTTTGTCAAATAAGCGTTTATCGAGCTAAGCAAATCATCACTACTATTTACCCAAAAAAAGAAAAGGTAACAGCAACTCGAATAGAAAAGAGCGGAAGGAGTACAGAAGATAAAGCTGGAATCTTGCGTGCTATAAAGACACCACTCTGCCTCTGTACTTCTGCAAAACACAGCAAACGCGCAAACACACAGTCACACACACACAGCAAGTGGAGAGAGGGGAAGAGAATATCTCTATATACTAAGCCAAGAAGATGATTCAAAGCTCAACCAGAAGCAAATGGTTCACTTTGTTTATGCTTTTGTTTGCTCTTTTTGCTTCTGCAATACTTGGAGAAGATGGTAAGTGTTCTCTTTCTTATTTCCCTTCCATTTCTTACTTCTCATTTTCTCTCGCAAACTTAAATAACAAGCGCAGACCTTTCTTTCACTCCATTATATGTAGTTAGCTAGTAGATGTTTCTTTTTTGGTATATATGTATGTTTTTTTTGGGTCATTGCTGTTTTTGAGATCTGATATTCATGTACACCACTTACTACTACAGTTAGACTTGCCTTCTTACCTGTGATTCAATGTGCTTTTTGGGAAAAAAAAATCAAAGTAAGTCTTGATGAGTAAAACATAATTTCTAGCAGCGGGATACTTGGATTTTCTGTAATTATGTCATATGTTTGAAGGATTAGGAGTTTTCTTATTCGTGCTTTATAGCATTGCTATAAAATTAAGTTATTTCTAGCACTTACCTTGTTCCTTACATGGCTTTGTTACGCTTTTTTTTTTTATGGACATTCGACTTTGTTAAAGCCATCTTTTATGCAAGACAATGGTGTAAACAAGTAGGCACAATTTCTAACACAAGTTATTTACAGAAAACAAAAAAAAGAAGGTTTATAAGGGTCCTATGAGATTTTATTTTTACAGAAAAAGAAACCAAAGAAACTTCTGACTTAATCCTCTTTTTAATGCTAATTAATACGACTGTTTACTATAATCTTAACTAATTTGATGATGATGGTCTTCAAAGTTGAAGCTCACACAGCCTCATAGGATAGTCGGCTCCCATCCATGCCCCACTTTCTGTTCTCTCTTCCGTGCTTTTGAAGAATGTTTGTGTTTTTATTTACCGTTTCTTCTCTTTTAGGCTAGTTTTGCTATTGGTAGTATCCGAAGACGGCAAAATTGAAATTGCAACCCCACAAATCACAATCATGCGTAGCATTAGTGAATCGAGATGAGTCTCCATAATTTGAGATTTCAAGCTATTTTTGGTGTTATAAGGTGGACGACGAGTCATTTTTATGAGGCACTAGGAAGTTTATGGAGCCAAATATACAAACATAAATGGAATAGAGATCATTGAAAATTGACCAATAAACTGATAGATCATTTCTTGCAGAGTAAAAGAATATCCAAGGAAATGAGTTGTTAATTGAAAAAAAAGAAATTAATAGACGATTGAATAGTGTTAGATTTTGAAGTCTTGATTTTTTATTTTTTTTTAGGGAAATTAAATTCTTGATTTTGATTGGTCACTGGACATTTGTCCCCCTATCGTATCTCAATGTGCCACCAACTCCTTTTCTTCTTCTTTTTTTCCTTTTATCCCCAACCACTCTTGCAGTTAACTTGTGAGCTGATCATTATCCCAAATACGCATCTTGATTGGCCAAATCTCTCAGCCAAATATCTATATCAATATGGTGATTGTTATTTCCTCAATATTTAGACATAGAAAAGTTTAGGTTGAGTGAAATGTGGGTAAAATTATCCAATTTTCAGACACGGAAAACTTCAAATTATTATCATTATGATTGTGTTGTCTGTTTTCCTCATCATATCATAAGTTGGGTAAAATTACCAAAGTGGAACATTCTGACACCGAAAATTAGGTCATGTTGGCATAAGTTAGCAAAGCGACGAGGGCGCTTTCCGTAAAGCACGTTGGGGCTAACTATTTTATAACCATCCTTTTGGTAATCCAGCTGGAAGTTGCCAGTAAAAGTGAGAGTAAATTCGGGGACCTTTTTCTTTTTCGTTTTGGTAGTCAAAGTAGGGAAGACTAGGGAGGGCGGGGAGGAAAAAAAAAAAAAAACTTAAGATGGGCCGAAACGGTGCAGTAGGGTCCACGTGCTTAACGCGGCATCTGCTTCCATTGGATGTTATGAGCGTTCGCATCCCATCATTACTTTGTCGTCTTGAGATTCCAAAAAAACGAAATTGCTTGTTCTTTTTTGTTGGCCTGAGTTTTCATTTCCTTTCTGAGGGTCATGAACAGATAAGATTATCTATGATTCAGTTTGCTTTATCTTTTTTTTTTTTCTCCACTCAATTTCTATTAAGAATAATAGCTTGCTTGCGTGCTTATTGTGCAACTGGATAACTACACAATTTATTTGAGCTATATAATGGAATATCTGATAAAATAATTAAGTTTACAGGTACATATTGAAGAGCGGGAGGTATAGCTTGGGCTGTAATGACATCCCCAAGCTTCAACTAATTTTTCATTTTAGTCATAAAAGTATTGAGACCTCTTAAATCTACGCTTAAGTTTAAAGCCTATTTCATAGAAAATATACATTTTGTACCCCTCACAATGATTACCTAATATTCTATAACTATCATTAGTAAAAAAAAATGTAAAAAAATGTATTCTAATACTGTCTTGTGTTGCCCTTGTTCCTAAAATTATAGTCTCCTCACTGGGGAGAGTAGTTATAAATTTAGACCCATGCTTGCATTACATACATGATATCTTATGGTCTAATTGCTTCAATTCCTAGCACCATTCCTACTTTGACATCAGTTCAATATATATATATATATATATATATATATAAGGCAGAGACTAGGGCAACATGTTCCTTGTTGCTAAAATAAAAAATTTCCCATCTTATGTAATACTGTGTATTCGAGTCGGTGCGGTACCTTCAGCGGGGACAGTGGACGCTGTGATTTGTCTTGTCCTTTCGGAGCGTGGTCCAAGAGAGGACTGTATCTTGAGTCTTGACCCTAGAAAAGAGGTTAACTAGGCATTGAAAATACATCTGCACTTTCTCCTAACATTTTATGACCTGTGAATATTCGTCCGTAGACAAATAATTTCATGTACTGCATACACCTCATGCTTGGTGGCCATCGCCGCTTGCTCAATTATTCATACCTTGTAAAAGTGGGAAAATATATATATATATATATATATATATATATATATATATATATATATATATATATATAAGCGGTAGCTTAATTTATTTCGCAGAAAAATAAAATAGAAATTAATTAGAAAGTATTTCGATTTTGAAATACGTTGTTATTATTGCAGGGTTAGTGAGTAACGGTGATTTTGAAACCCCACCAACAAATGGCTTCCCTAAAGATGAGGCCATAGTAGATGGGCCCAGTGAAATTCCAGGGTGGAAAACAAGCGGCACCGTAGAGCTGGTATCCTCTGGGCAAAAGCAGGGTGCGATGATCCTCATTGTACCACGAGGTAGACACGCAGTAAGATTGGGGAATGACGCAGAGATCAGCCAAGAATTGACGGTGGAGAAGGGATCTGTTTACTCGGTCACGTTCAGCGCGGCTCGCACGTGCGCACAACTGGAATCACTGAACGTGTCAGTGCCGCCTGCATCACAGACCATAGACCTGCAGACATTGTATAATGTGCAAGGGTGGGATCCATACGCGTTGGCTTTTGAGGCAGAAGAGGATAAAGTGAGTTTGGTTTTTACGAATCCCGGCATGGAGGAGGACCCCACTTGTGGGCCCATCATTGATGATATTGCGATAAAAAAGCTGTTCACTCCTGAGAGGCCCAAAGGTACCAACTCACTTTTTGCGTTTTTTCTTTTGAATTTGTATGCACACCTCTTATATAATAGCTATATAATATACCTATACAGTAAGTGGGGCAGTCAGTATTAGCTGAAGCTTTTTGACCATTGGATTTAGATCATGAGCATCCAATGTGTGGGCCTTGCTACAGGGGACAATTTTCCTCTTTGAGTTTCCTTTTGTCAAAAGTGACTTGAGTAATTAACTTGCGAATCCTACTAGAATTCAAGGCACGTCAACCTAGGCAATTATTATGTTATATTACTGGAAATCATAAACCTGCCATCTAAGAAATGCTTGTGTTTTTAGTCAAAGAATCAAAACACACAAGTGAAATCAATATTCAAAACTCCAAAAAAGTATTTGGTTAAAACAGCTGCCCCCATAAAAGTTATAATAATTTGAGGTCTGTATTACCCATTCATGTAATAATAATAATAATAATAATTGGATAATTAATTACCACATTGGTATTTTATGATTGTTAAAAGTGTTCCTTAGCTCTGCTAATTTATTTATTAACTTCCTACTCACTCGTTCCTTTCTGCTGCATTTGTTTTTCTCCTCAGAAAATGCAGTAATTAATGGTGATTACGAGGAAGGCCCATGGATGTTTCCGAACGTTTCACTTGGGGTCTTGCTCCCCACCAAACTAGACGAAGAAACATCATCAATTCCCGGTTGGATTATTGAATCAAACAGGGCTGTCCGTTACATAGACTCTTACCATTACTCAGTTCCACAAGGCAAACGTGCCATTGAATTGCTTTCAGGCAAGGAAGGCATAATTTCACAAATGGTTGAAACGACACCCAACAAGCCATACACGATGTCGTTTGCCTTGGGCCATGCTAGGGACAAATGCAAGCAGCCACTAGCAGTTATGGCCTTTGCCGGTGATCAGGCCCAAAACATCCATTACACGCCCGACTCTAACTCCACCTTTCAGATTGCTAATCTTAACTTCACAGCCAAGGCTGAAAGGACTCGCGTTGCATTTTACAGTGTGTATTACAATACCAGGACTGATGATATGAGCTCCTTGTGTGGGCCAGTGGTGGATGATGTTAGGGTATGGTTTTCAGAGGCTAGGAGGAATGGATTTGGAGGGCTTGGGCTATGGGTGTTTGTTTTGGTTTTGGTTTTGGTTTTGGGTTAAGCTGGAGCTTTGATTAGGGAAAGAGCAACGGTTACATGCTTATGACTTTATGTAAGTTGTATAATTATAGCGGGTCTGGCATGGGAGTTTTGGTAAACGAAAATTCCTAGTGTCGACGGGGCTGTTTTATATTACTGTGCTGTACCGTGGTTATTGAATTGCGCTGTTCTGTTCGGTGATGTGGTATGAAATTAAAGTAGTGTTTATTAAGCTCATTTAGTTAAATGATTTATGGCTTTTTAAATTTCCATAACTTGTGAACATATTTTTTTTAAATAATTTTTAAGTTAAAAAAAAAGTTAAATAGAATGATAATATATATAGACACATAAAACCAATTATATATATATATAGTTTCAAAATACAATCAATTAAAATAGAGATCTTCATTCTTTCAAGTCATGAAATTTGTCATGTTTTTTTTTCTTTTGGTCTACAATTACAAGCACAACAATGACACAAAATTTCAAGATCGATAGTACAATTTTAATTTAAGTCAATAGATTATCAAAATTTTACTAAGTCATTGATCTAATATTTCAATAGATACCTTAATCACATAAAATAAAATTAAGAAGACAATTGATCTAATATTTAATTATAAAGTATTATTTAAAAAAATTGAGAGTTGCAAGATTCAATCAATATATAAGATGAGAAACATGATAAATTAATAATGTAAACAATATAATAAGGGTTAATAAATTATTGATTTTTTTTTAAAAATACCTATTGTGTTGTCGAATAAGAAAAATCCAAATTAGAGAAAAAATTTGCTTTTTGATGTTTTGAATAGAGTAAGAGTTAAGGAAAAAGGAAGAATGAACGAATTTAGTAGTGGTGAGAGACAACTAGGATCAAATTGAATAACTATTAAAGGTTTAGTTGTGCCTCGTGGGAAAATCAAGGGCAAAGGTTAAAAAACATTAAAGAGGGTTGGGTTTGTCTTACTCTAGTATAGGAAAAAAAAAAAACTATAGCCATGCCTGTTTTGTCTCAAGTGGCAGCACAAATGTTGTTTTTGGTGTCCTTTTCTTTTGAAGTGTAATGTATAATATTATTGTGTTAATATAGGATAAGGTAGGGATATGGACTGTGCATTAAAAAAAAGTTTGAGGGCTGGGTTTGTTGCTCTGTTACTCTAGTGTAGGAAAAAAATAAAAAAGTTAAGGGGGCCTCATAACTTACTCAGTATAGGAAAATAAAAAAGTTGGAGGGTGGCCCAGGCCTCTATAGAAGTACATGTGCGTCACCCCTGTATATAAGATTTCGAAAAGGTTGGGGTGGGAGGGTGTTGGGGGGTAAGGCTCAATTAAAACCAGTGGTATTTTTTTTTTACCAAAAAACAGCGAGGTATCTTTCTTGGTTTCAAAATCAAAACACAGTTTCATTATAAGTTGTGTTTGTTTTGAAAAAAATAAGTTTCAAGGATTTATTTTCTTCGTTTTTCGATATTTGATTTGCAATAAGCAAAAAAGTCGGATGGAATTTAATTTCGAGTCAACGAAAATTAATAGAATGTTTTTGAAAAAATAACTTCCTAACTAAAAAAAAAAAAAATTTTCTCTCTCTCACAAACTTGTCTCGCTCTTGCATTACTCACCACTCTCTTTATATACTTTAACAATTTTTTCTCTCGTCTCGTTTTTTGTTTAAAATATATCAAATTAATTTAAAATTATTTCCTATCAATTATTTAATTATTTTTTCTTTGTTTCTACTAGGATTTGATTTTTCTATTTATAAATACATTAAATATTATGAAAAACCATTTTTACACCTTAAAATTATTTTTAAAATAAATATTTCAATAATTTATTTTTATTTTTTTACCATTATCCCAAATACCACCTAAGCTATACTTGAAATAATTGAAAATGATTATTACAAAACCGCAACATTTGTGAAAATTTTAAAACTAATTAATTAATTAATTAATATATTATTTTTTCAACGCTATTCATTTGCAACTAAATCAATAATTTGAGACTAATTTTAATCGGTTATAAAATTTTGTTGGTAGTTATAGTCAATAATTAGTTATAAGTTATTCCAACGTTAATCTTTTAAAATCAAATGATAATTATCTATAAATGATAACTAATAATTTGTATTACTATTTTTTAGACTAAATTATCATTTTAATTTTCCAAAAAAAAAAAAAAAAGAATTGTCAATCGAGTTACCAAAATAACAATGCTATGATTATTTAGAAATTTTTTTTATTAAACGTGAATATTGACTTAATTTTGTCCCAAGTAGTTTTAATGAATTGGTTTGATGGTTAAAAATATACATATTTATTTTTTGAATTTAAATCTTAAAATTAGTATTTGTAAAAATTTATTAAATTTTTCCGAATACATCTTATTGATTTAAAAAATATAGTTTTAAAATCTTTTGAGAAAAGATTTAGTTTCAATTGTAAATTGATTTTAAAATATTTAATACATTTGAATGAAAACAATTATGGTCCAAATGATATTTCAACACCATGGTTCTTTGTCTTTATATTTTCTTGATTATAACCGATACTTTTTGTTTTGACACAATAACATATCGATAACTCATATGCTCTATTTTGATAGTTTTTGTTATATAGATTACTATGGTCGTGAGAACTTTTACCAATTTTTATATTATGAGATTATGAATATGGCTTGTTGAAGTTTACTCAAAACTCATTGATGTATAAATCACGAGTCTCTTTTTATATTTCGGTTTTCCGTATCAAACAAACGTTGAAATATATTTTCTAATAATTTTTTTATGTAATTTTCAAACGTAAGAAAATATTTTTCTAGAAAACAATGTTTTGAAAAATAATTTTCCAAAATTACTTTTCTTATTAAAAGTTATTTTTCGTCAAGCAAACGGAGCCTTAAAGCAACATCTATTTTGATTTCAAAGCAAAATAAACAAATATAAAATGAATATGCTTCGTTAAACCAAAAGCAACTTGTGTTTTAAAAGTATAATAATATCAAACATATTGGCAATTGAGAAATCAATTCATCCAATAACGTTTTTCAAATGATTTTCAAACTAAAACAAATAAAGACCATTTAACCTATCAACCAATTTGATTGACACTCTTTATTTTGTTCATCTAATTTTAATACTTAAGATACAAATTGTTTCTATTAAAATTTAAGACCTTCTAATAGGTTCCACTAGCGATGAGATAGCCACCGAATTAAAGGTTTAATCATCATTGGTTTATTTATATCAATCTTAAATCTAATCATAATTGGATTCTAGTTTTTTAAGATTTGAAATTTTCAAATCGAAAAACTAAAAGTCAAAATTTTGAGTTTGATTTGAATTGAAAATTGGTTTTTTGATATTAAAATGTTTGTTTGCATAGTTGAAAAGATTATTTTCGGTGTTTTTTTTTCTTTTTTGTATTGTTATGTTGTATTGTACACTATGGCTACTATGTTGTGTTGTGCTATTTGGTCAAACTAGTATTTGGTGGTCGGTTATTTTTATGTTTATAAATATTTAAAATAGTTAAATGGTATTTGGTTAAATTCTTTTATTATGCTTTTAAGACATAAAATATCCAATAGCAATAACAAAAGAAACTAAAACAAGTGATGGTTTTCCTATTTGAATATTATTCACATATACCAACTTGTATTGTGGACTCAAATTATTGCTTCCTTTTTTGCCTTTCAGTCATTTGATTTTCATTTTTTCGTTAGTGGCCATTGGATTTCTTTTATAAGATAGAGATCGTGTATTCTTTTCAATTAATCGATGCTTGCCATATGTTCATTCTTATCATTAGAAATTTATACGGTCCCCAAACTTAAAACCACTCTTCTTTTATCGTCGCTACAACTAGTCTCGAAACTCAACTACGACTGAAACTCTTACACGAGTCCCAAAGCTTCAACTGTCCTAAATCTCCATCACCAGCAGCTAGCCTTCCACCACCTCCTATTTCTCCCTTAAGGTTATAATAGTGTGGTTGGCTTTGGTTTATCAATGATAGACTTACCATGCTTAATTGCAATACTCGAAATGAAATCATTAGTGACTTGCCATTTGTTTGATGAAACCATTTATCGGTGATAGACTTACCGTGCCTAATTGTAATGCTGAAATGAAGCCGTTGGTGACTTGCCATTTGTTTGATGAAACCATCGATAGTTTCAAAATAATTTTACCTTTTTCTTATTTATCAAAACAAAGTTGTCGATGACTTTTCACTTATATGATGATGTCATTAATGACTCTCGAACCCATCTTATTTGTTTTTTATTTTCTCAAAATGAAGTCATTGGTAGTTTCCACTCATATGAAGAAGCTATTAGTGGTTTCGAGATTATTTAATTCAATTTTACGCTTTTCTAAAATGAAGCCATCGAGGGCTTTTCACTTATATGATGAAGTCATTGGTGGCTTTTATACTAGTTATTAGATACTTGCTCGAGCAAAAATGAAGTTACCAATAACTTTCTACTTATGTGATGAAGTTATTAGTAGCTTCCCAAATTCGTGACTCGAAGTCGACGGTGACTTCCTACTTGTACGAGTTAAATCATCGATGACTCGTTGTTCATGTCAATAAAAGACTATGTATCTTTAGAAACTCACCTAATTGTCAATAATAGGTTGTATTTACTAAAAACTAGTCAAAATTCTAACTTCTCCTACCTTTCTTCTTTGAGTATGGGGTGTTGGCCTTAGATCGGCTTGAACTCCCAAACTACTCGTTTTATGTTCGAACACCCGAACTTCTCTATTTTTGATATTTTTACAAAATAAACTTATTTAAATAAGTAGAGAAGTATAACATAATAAAAAATCAAATTTTTATCTTCACATACAAATAATACGACCTATCTTAGGTAGGACGGGATGACGGTGATGTTATATCTTTCCTATACCTAGTCGATCTCTTACCCAAATATCTATGCGTGACTAGTACATTTAGGGTTTTCTAGTTTTTTCTAATTAGATAGATGACGACTCTTTGTCTGTCCCTTCCAAGGCCGACTTCGAAATCGAAGGCCATAGTTTAGATAAAGCAATAATGTGTAATGGAGTATGTCTAAAATGAGTTAATTACGGTGTTAAGCAAAATGACTATTATCGTAGGTTGATCGATATACTAGAACTTGAGTACCCCGCATTACTAATAAAGAGAATTGTATTATTCAAATATGACTGATATGATACTTAACCCGATGTTGGTACAATGGTTTATGATCAGTACAAACTAGTAAAGATACATAGTTACGGGACATCGAAAAGATCCAATCTCTTTATCCTAGAAACACAAGTTCATCGACTCGTATTATGCAAAATATCATATATCAAGGTGCATCAAGCATGATTAGTTGGCTATATGTAAGGTGGTCAATGGTGGATGTATTAGAATCATCCGTTATAGTCTAAAAAATACAAAACTATTTCGGGAAAATAATATGAAAGCCCAACATAATGTCATTCAAGTTGATGATGATGAGGGTTAGTCATTAACTAATCCAACTAGATTATTAATAGATTTAGAAGGGGATGAAATTAATAAAGAGAATGATGTTGAATTTGAAACCAACGTAAAGAAAGACTTAGATGAAAATTGTAATAATGATAACTAGGATAGTGATTAGCGGTAAGGTTGGATTGTTCTTCATAGTTTAATTGAAATTATTAAGGTAACATATGTATATATATATATATATATATATATATATATATATATGTTTTAATTTAATTATAAAAGTATTTATTGATCACAAAATAAATATATTTTAACTTATTTATGGTAATATATATGTTTGATAGTTGTTGTGTTTGATTAACTAATTAATGTGATAATATGTACGTTATGTCTCTTTATAAGAGATGTTTTCATATTCGAGTGGCCCAAATCGGATGGTGAGGGTCGTGGTTCGGACACTAACGATGGTAGTGATTGTGGACATGGGCATAGTTCTACTTTCATTCTAAGTCACATGGCTCCCCTCGACATGCGTGTATTCCCTCACACAATCCTCGTGTCATGCCCATTATCGTGTGACATGTCTCAATTAGATCCCCATCGGCTTGTACCACATGTCCACACTTTTGAACCTTCATCGTCATTAAGGCCCACGCCCTAATAAGACGACCATCGAGTATCTACACATGGGCCATTGCCGGATGTCCCTTCGATATGTCTTTTGTATCTATCGGTTCTACGTACGATCCTAACATTCGATTACTCTCATTGATGGCAAGGAGTACATATTATACATATTTTTATTATATTTCTATGATATACTATTATCTTAATGTGTTCATTTAATCGTTAATTATCTTGTTTGATAGATTGTATTCATCCGATGTGTGCTCTCATTGGATCTATAAGATATTTTATAAGCATCTCGACCTATTCAAAATGATGTGGAAGTCAATTATCAAGCAAACTAAAAACTTTCATTGGGAGAAGTTTAAGGTAATTAACATGTAGCTTAATTAATTATGTTACGGTACATTTCAATTAAGTTGTTTAATGTTCATTTAAATGTTCTTAATTGAAATATACTAATAAACATTTTTAATATTCTTACGGAAGTTTTTTATGTAGGACCAAGAGTTCAATCGAAGCTTTAGGATAGCATGATCCAGTTTGGTCGGGAAGCGGTATTCCGACCTTTATTATCATATGAAAAGACTCCCCAATCCAACTATATCTCATAAGAAATATGGGATACATGACAACGAAATGGGCAAAACTTGAGTCTCGGACCCTATCCGAACGAGAGGCCCGAAACCACATAAGTAAGATGGGTGGCATCGATGTTTGCCCATCTAGACATACGGGGGTTCGATTACACACGAAGCACGTAATACGTATGGTAAATATATATATATATATATATATATATATATATATATATATAGAGAGAGAGAGAGAGAGAGAGAGAGAGAGAGAGAGAGAATGTGTATGCATAATTTATTATTTACAATTATTGCAATATTAATATACATTTAAGCATATTTGTTTCAAGGTAAGGGGTTGGGTTGTGAATCCCGATGCTCACGAGGTGTTCTTAAAAACTCACGAGAAAAAATATTGATGATAAGTACATATTTATTGGTCGGTGAGCAAAAATCTCAATGTAGATAATTTATAAGTTTATTTCATATGTAAGTCATTTTTATATAACTTATTAAGATTATTATTTAATATTAAAATTTGTGCAATTATGTTGGACACCGTTGATAAAATATTTGACGAGGAGGTTGCTAGTCGGGGAAGGAGGGTACTTCAATGCTCAACATAACATGAATGAGATATTTAAAAGAGCTATTGGAGGAGGAGACGAGTAAGAGAAAGAGAATGTACGAAATCGGATAACAAGCCTCTCATTATTACTCAAATGTCAATTCATCCTCTAGTTCAACCACATCGCGGTTACATATCGATATTAAGGTGCATTGAAAGGCGGTGAGAGGCTAACATTGTTAGACAAGAAGAAAGGATTAAAAAACTTGAGGGTATTGCTACATCACTCATAGAAATTAAAAAAAATGATATGACCAACATAATTAAGAGCAATCTCCGATAATGCGATAAATGTAGTAGATGTTACTAAATATCCAAAAAGGTAATTCCCTACTAATCCTCCAATTGACCATCATGTGTCAAATCAAAATGATGATATATGACATGTAGCCCCTTCATCACATTATCTTTTTTTTTTTTATCACTCTCATGTTTTTATTTGCTAAAATAGTAATATACTTTAATATAATTTTGTGTTTGAATATCTATTGGATTGGATTGGATTTTATATATTATAAATGATTCATATTTTCTATAATTCTATTTTATATTGTTATTGTAGTTGTTAAATTGGATTAGATTTTATATTTTTTATTAGCGAAAAATGAACGATGAAATAATTGATTGAAAATATCGTTTAAAAAAATGATGTAGAAGCGGTTTCAAACCGTAGCTAAATTCAAGCTAAATTTGACCATAATCGGCAATGGTTTATTGAAATTTTTTGAAACCGTCGTTAAATTGGTGATCTTTTTCCTGTTATTTAGCAAAGAATTTTTATCTTTATTTTTTAGTGATAGATAAATCATCTCTAACTTCATAACAAAATCCTTGAATCAATGCTAATTAATTAGCGAGAAATTTTTTAACGACAGTTTTGGACTTTCTCTAAACCGTCACTAGTTTTAATTAATGATGTTTTTTCATGTAGCGACAATTTAAAATGAATTTTTTTTGTAATGTACATACATACATACATACATACATATAAACACACACACACACACACACGAGACACGTATACATACATACATACATACATAGTATTTTTGGTATATATGATTTAAAAAAATGAAAAAAATTATCATTTAATTGAAAAAAAAATTCATAATACGAATTTTTATTTTTATTTTTTAGTAATAGATAAATCATCTCTAAATTTGTAACAAAATCCTTCAATCGATGCTAATTAATTAGCGAGAAATTTTTTAACGACAGTTTTGGATCGTCTCTAAGCCGTCAGTAGTTTTAATTAATGATGTTTTTTCATTTAGCGATAGTTTAAAATGAATTTTTTTTGTAATGTACATACATACATACATATAAATACACACACACACACACACACACACACACACACACACACACATACATATATAAACACATATATAGTATTTTTGGTATGTATGATTTAAAAAAATGAAAAAATTATCATTTAATTAAAAAAAAAACTTTATAATATGCAACTCGTACTTTTGACAACGATAGGTATCTTGTTTTGTTTTAAAAGTAAAGTAATTTCATTTTAAGATGACATATGCTTTTATTTCAAAGTAAGACAATTATTAATCAAACATTGTTTTTAGATTTAAAAAAAGGCTGAAAATTATAGTGTTTAAAAGCATAATAATGTTTTTTAGAGTGACACATGCTTTAGTTTCAAAATAAAGCTTGTATTAATTAAGTATTGTATATCCAAGACATCGCATCCTTTAATTAGATTTAAAGTTATATAAAAAAAAAACAAGGAGAGGGAAATAAGGGTTGCCATGGGTGCCCGAAACAACATATTTTGAGAAAGAGTAGTTTAAACGAGGGAGGGATAGATGAGAAATTATTCAAGGGTCCTGGAATTTCACATCGGATAAGGACCTCTTTCATTTATTATCTACCATGTGTATATTTTTTTACATGTAGGATAAAAAAAAACCTTTCCATTAAATAAAACAAATTAACTCTTTATCTTTTCTCCTTCTTTTGTTGTCTCTCTCTCTCTGTGGGTGCCGGAAATAACTTCACTTCCTCCACCGTCTCTCTCTCTTTCCTCCACCATCTCTATCTACAAATAAAAAAATCTCTCTCTCGCTGGTTGCTCTTTCCTCCATCGTGGGCATAAATTATGAAAGTGCTATTCGGACGGATGAAATGGAGATAGCGGCCCACGTGGGCATAAATTATTGCTCCTTTGGTGTAAAGCACATCAAACATGAATCCAAGTTCAATCTCAATCACTTTGAAAGCATTTTCGAAGGACATGTCTTTAAACAAATTTTGGCTATATTTTCGATCTTGGAAACTAAAGATGAGGTCAACAAAAAGACACTTGAAAGTTGTGATTACTTGTGAACAAGTAACGGGCTTGAAGCAATTCAGTAGGATAACGAATGGAGGCACTTCCTATAGAAAAAATATCTATCCGTACTTATGCTTCTATTACTTCATCCGTTGTTACATGGAATCCCTTTTTCGAGTGTGAGAATCGGCTCGTTTCCTTAGAGGTAAGTTTGTTTTGTGTTATTCTGCAAGTTTTATTTAGAAAAATACATGGACTTGATAGCCTAATACTGAAGTTACAATTTTTGTTTTATATTAATTAACACATAATTTCAATCTTTTAGTTTTTTGCTGAAACCTTTTCTTTTTAGAAATGATTTAGCATCGACAAATTCCATTTAGATTCTCTTGGTGTCACCAATTCCTTTTTGGTTAGGATGTGTAAAGGGTTAGTTTACTTGGTTCATCTTATTTTGGTATCTTTGAACTTGCATAGATCTTGAAGAACCAAACCAACATAAATTTTCAATTTTTAACTCAATCTTTCAATTGTTTTCATTTATTTAATTTGTTTTTTCTTGAGGTTAGTGTGGTCTAGTTGTAACCCCCATGAAAATCCTTAATTATATATATTATGAAATGAAAGTTTGGAAAATTACACCATGAGAAATTAATGTGTGAAATGTATGATTTTTGTGAAATTAAAGCAATTTTACTTGAGATTGATGGTTTAATTATTAGAGGAATCCGAGTATGCAAAATCGGTGTTTTTGATAATTAGATTCTGTCTAAATTTTGTGTGGCTTATTAATGGACTTTAGAGTGATTTATGGGTGAACCTTAAAGAATAAAAGTTGTTTATATATGTCTTAAATATACTCTATAAAATATTTTGATTATTAGGTTTATATATAAAAAGTTATGCCTATTTTAGTGCATATTGTTCTAGACGTAATACTTGTTGGACTGATTGATCCTTAAACTTTAAAATTTAGTTGTGAATTGTGTGTTAGGTATTTTAACCTAATTCTTGGATATTTTGTACCTTAATATGTCTAGTTTCTCATATAAAAATCATAGGATTTTATGGTGTCTAGAAGGGGGACGTTGCTCTTTGATAAGAGGCTACCCTATCATGTATGTGGTACAACCGGATTTAATGTGTAAGTTTGTTACTTGAACTAAACTACCTTAAGGGAATTTTTCAATAAAACTAAAATAGTTTAAGGGTATTATTTAGGTTAATTATCTAGTTCATACCTAGTTAGGACACCTAAGCGCCCTAATTAATGAGTTAAAAGCCAGCACACACCTTGACTAGCCAAACCCGCCACTTGCTTCCTTTTTGTCATCCCTCACTTTACACTTTGCCATATTATTTTGGGACGCTTGTATACCTATTAACTACAAGGAAATTAAGTGTATATATATATATATAGAAGTGGAGTATATGGTCGTTATTTTTTAGTCCAAATCGTAGCTTACAAAACAAGAGAGAAAATCAAAGTGAGAAAGAATGAACAACTGCAAAAGAGGAAAGGAAAAGAAAAGGAAAGAAGAAAGAAAAGAAAAAGGGGAAAGATTAATCAATCTTTAGGAAGTTAAAGCAAAGTAAGTAGGTTCCATTTTTAGTTTATTTTCAGTTTTAAGTAATCTTTCTAAGTGTTTATCTTATGGGTTTGTAATAATTTTTACAATGGGTTGCTATGGTTGTTTGTGTTGGTATCGGGGTTTGGTAAATTGTAATGGATCTATGTGTTTGTGTTGTGATACAAAGTTTTTTTGATGTGTTTAAATGTGTGGATGGTTTGGAAAGAAAAAAAAAGGGTATGGATCGAATTGGTTAAAGCTAAACTAGATTTGGTGAGCATGACTTGGAAAGGAAAGAAATACACTTCTAGCGTTTCCCTAAGCTAAAACCATTCGGCCAATGGGGAAAATTAGAAAAGAATGGATCTTTTTGGATAAATTAAGGGTCTAGAATATCATGGTAATCCAATTAGGAATGGGTTAATAGTTTAGGGTGAAAATAAATTTATTAGACATGAAAGGTAATCCTTGGCCACCTTAAAACCCAATCGGGCCAACTAAAAGAAAAATAGAGTTTTGGACTCATTAGGTAAATTGGATACTTGATGGCTAAATTTGGTTTCCTTTGTGGACCTTAAGGTTTAAATCTCCTTGGTAACCTTTCTAAGTATAGTTTGGTAAGTTAGTATAAAAGGAATTGACCTAGAAATGAAAAAACAATTTCTTGCTCATTTTGGACCAATCGGCCTAGGAGAGAAAATGATTAACATTGAATCATTTTGTGTAATTAAAGATCAAGAATTAAATGTGAACTCAAGTAGAAACCAATTAGTAAGTTAGATTAGATGGGGGAAACATTTAACCACTTAAGGACACATAAGACCTGGACCTATTATGAGTCAACTTCGACTACTAAGATTAAAGGTTTAGATTAAATAAGAGTTTAACTTAAGTATATCACACGTAAATCCTTAGGATTAACCGATCTTGTAAACTAAGTAATATACTGAAAATTCGAGCCTAGACTTGCTAGGTACACGAGAAGGAAAATTCGTAAGTACGAAGTAGATTTATGCAATGAATGATACCAATGAATGGAATTTGTATCCTTATTTTGAATACTTTGAATGGTACATGAAACACCCGTGAAGTCCCGAATGTGCGTTAGGACATGAAAATAGTCCGAGAAGAAAATGTTGATAATGTAACTAGTTGAATGTGTTAAACATAATACTATGTGCATCACGTGTATTCGGAGGTGGTATGAAATCGAGAAAAATCATTGAGTCGTGAGATAATATGGTTTGGTAACCGAATTGAATGGAATGGGTAACAACATGAAATTATGTATGTGCGCTATTACTAACTTCGTTAAGCGAGGGATAATTCTGCTAATCATGTACTACAACGAAGGATAATTTCGTTATAAACGAGTAGGTGATAATTGGATCACCGAGAGAGAGTAATAGAGCAATAGGTGATAACATGATCATTGAGAGATAGAACACATGGTCTTGCTAATACCTAGGGTACCGGATTAAAGTAGATGGGTATAATGGGAAACGGAATTTCATTGCATATCACGTGCATCACCCTACTTACCGAGCTTCGGCTCACCCGAGTTGTTGTTTTCATGTTATGACAGGAAAGAGTCAAAGTAGTAAGGATGCTACTCGGGTCCTCCAAAAGGCTCATGTGTGATACAAGTGGATTGAAATTTCTTTTGATTGTAATTTTTAGGGTTGGGGTATCGATAAACATTTTGATGGTATTATAAATAAATTTTGTAATTTCTTCTGCTGCATTTGTTAATATTATCTAAATTGTCTTGTACGCGTTTCATTGTATGATAAGTCCTTAATGTATGAGTACATATGTGTTTAGGGTTAATTCGGAAATTGATCATGTTAGCGTGACGCGCTCCTCATCTAGCCACTCATTTTGAGTAATTAGCAAGTGGGCCGAGGAGGGGGAGCCATACCGATGCTTCAATTGTTTTCATTTATTTAAATTTATCCATGGTTTCATTTTAGATATGATTTTCAAAATGTGGATGCAAAGGAAGATCGATGAGTTTCTCTCATTTGAGAAGGGCTTCATACATAGGGATGTGGTTTGTTCCGTGACCAATCCATCCGGACGGATAGACGAGTTGTAAATGTTAACATGCTAGTCAACTTGGAAAATAGTCATGGAAAAATCACAAAAGAAGTTGATTCAAAGAAGCTTTTGAAGATCCGATCCATTTCATTAGGAGATTATGTGGTTCATGGGCCATGGATAGGAAGAGTCGATAAAGTTATTGACATTGTTATCGTAGTATTTGATGACGATACATCTTGTGAGGTTACTGCAGTGGATCAAGAAACTCTCTTGCCTATATCTCCCAACGCGTTTAAAGATTCAACGTATCCATATTATCTAGGATAGAAAGTGCGGATTAGGCTCTCGGTAGTGTCTAAATCGAGCTGGATGGTTATGTGGAGCTTGGAAGGAAAATCGGGATGTAGGGATCTGTTTCGCTGTAAAATCAAGTTTAGTGTATGTCGATTGGCTTGCTTGTGCTCTTGTTGGTAAGGATTTGAGTTTGCCTTCTCCTCGACATTTGCAGGATGAAAAAAACCGACTTTGTTGTCATGCTTTTTGCATGAAAATTGATAACTTTGTGATCGGTGTGTGCTTCCTTTGGAAGATTATAAGGGTGTGAAAGATTATGAATCCGATATGGTCCCCAGCTTTGTTATATGGATGTATATAAATTTGTGAGAAAGGGCCAATTATCAACAACAAATGTGTCATGTTTCTTTCCGAGTGCTCCCAACAATTGTATGTATTTTCTATTTGTATATACTTTAGATTGTGTACAAAGGAATGATATAAAAGAGGGTTTTTTTTCCAAATTTTGTTCGACGTAATTTTAGGGTTGAAGGAAAACATAATAGATTCGTAGTTTCTTAATTGTTTTGAGTTTCATTTTCAAGGACATTCTATTTTTTTGGTTGTAAAATTGATACTCCTATATTGTTGGCACCAAAAGTTTAAATGAATATATATTACTGCAGTCATATACTACTACTTATGCAACCTTCAATCCATGATTTATAAAATGAAGATATATAATTAACAATTTCATAATAAATAATAATAGGATGTCCTCTCTAACATACAAAAAAGGTTTCAATGTGCCATAAACAAGGCTAAATAAGCAACGAAAATGGTGACCCCGAATGTCTCTTTCATTCATCACCACAAAAGTGTCTCAATTTACAATGAACTACTTATACCACTTTCTTCAAATCAATCATCCACATTTGGAGTTGTATTTATAAGTTGATTATTTAAAGATAAACCTTGCAAACAAATATATACTTTCATGCATTGTTGAACTTAGAAAAAAAATTATTATTAAAACACAACTATAATAACTTATTTGACTCAAATGCACTATAGGTTCAACACCTTGTAACATTTTAGTAAATGACATGTTTGAACCTCCCATATTCCAATACTAATAAAAATAATGGTTTTAATTAGCCTAAAAATAAAATGAAAAATGAATACGAGTATAATTAAAATTTGAAGATTGTGTATACCGGAAGGGGGCACCAACTTGACTTAACATATGCATATATGGTGGTACTTGGTGGTATGGAATTTACATCGAACTTGCAAGATTATATTGAAAATTATGAATGATATGTGTGTTTATACTTGAAGAGGATCCCGACTAGATAAAAATATATAATAAATTATAAATATCATAAAACTTCATGTAAGAAATATGGTAATAGATTAAAAGAGTATCTCATCTTGATCATTTGTTTTTTTGCCTTGTAGGAACTTTGCATTGAGAATTTTTTCCTCTCCTTTTCTCCATAATTGAAAAGGATAATAATCTAGATATATTATTATTTACATCTATAATGAAAATGAAACTATAAGTTAGAAGGTATTCATCGTTGCTTTTGCTTTTGTCTTTGCCTTTTTCTTGGATTTTTCTAAGTATCATTTGAATCTTGCATTGGAAACACCTTTGGTCTTTGTACGATGGCGGTTCAAGATAGGATTAACATCAAGTGTCTCTTCTACATCTTGCCCATCATCCACTTCATTTTCCATTTCTTGACCATCTAAAGAAATGCTTAATTTGGCCAATTCATTCTCGATATCTTTATCAATCTTCTTTAGTCCATCTTGAACAATCTCTCTTGCTTTTACGTTTCCTTGACTCTTCAAGATGATATTGTAAGCATTTCACACATGTTATTTCAGTAAACCATCTTATAATCATCATTCTTACCATCCACACTAGCATTATGTATCCCCTCTTCCAACCATCTATTTCTTGTATTTTTACACCATCTACTTAACACATATTTATTTGGAATTTCATCAAAGTTTTTAATGATCAAGATCTTCAATGCATGGCAACATAGTAAGCCCATAGACTTAAATTTTTTATAAGAACAACTTATCTCCATAGTAGACATATCTAACTTTACACGACGGATCTTTGAGCCCTCAATTCCTCCAACCTCAAATTCATAAACACCACCATCGGAAGATAGTTCAAACCAAAATTTTCCTATGGCATTCTTGAACTCATCAAATAATTTAAAAAGTTTGTGAGTATAAACATTTGCTGCATGGTTTAAAATCCCACTATCTCTAATTGCTAGAGGAGGCCTACTTTGCTTACAACAAAAATCCTCTTCATCCTTAAAAGAACGCCATCCTTTAATAATTTCCTTAAATGATTTAACAAATTCCCCGAGTGAAGTATTTTTGTTTGCCACATCTCCCAAAACATTGTTAGTGCTTTCACTCCGTTGCGATGATAGAAATCCAGTCGAAAAGAAATCATCGGACAAAGCGAGTGCTCCGGTTCTGCGTTTCTCATATAATTGCTTCAACTACTTATGTTCTCTAAGATCAAAGGCATCTAACATTTTCTCCTAAGTTTTTTTGAACTCAATTTCATATTCACAACTTTTGGAAATCAAGATTTGAATTCGGACCCCCAAGATGACTTGGAGCATTCTTAGTCATAGTCACAATGTGCCACAAATAAAGCCGATGACAAGTGCTAGGAAAAACAGTTTTAATCGCATTAGCCATTGCTTGGTCTTGATCAATAAAAATTATGGCTGGTGTTTTCCCTCCCATAGAATCCAAGAATGACGTGAATAACCAAGTAAAAGAAGATTCGATTTTATCAAATAAAAATGCACATCCAAACATCATATTCCGTCAATGATGATTAACACCAATAAATGGAGCACACACCAAGTCATATTTGTCTATGCGATATGTTGTGTCAAAAACAACAACATCATAAAAAAAATCATAATCAATGAATGACTTCCTATCCCTCCAAAAGAAATTTTTCATTCTATTTTCTTGATCCACTTGCATATCATAAGAAAACATCGAGTCCTCACTTTGCTTCTTCTTAAAATGATTAATTAACCTTTTTACATCACCAGGCTCAATCAACCTTATTTTTTCTTTACCAACAAAGTTATAACAATCTCTCTTAGTAAACCCAAGGTACTCACTACCCCCAACTTGTCTCATCATATAAGCAAAAACATCCCTCGTTCTTATGTCGGCATTAACCATTGTGCTAATAACATTAGCCTTTAGAGTTGTTAATGCTTTATTTGATCTCAATAGGTGAGCTTCGAAGGTGAAGCTAGTTCATGATTATGTATTGAGACAAAGTATGTGACAACCCATAAACCATCTTTAATTATTAATTTGATCATTGTACCACAATCACTTTTTATTTCAAATCCATTAGCCGATTTATTAAGAGGGGATCCATTTCAACTTTCCTAGCTTTGGAACATCAAAACTCCCTTTGGCCAATTGTATGAGACTTTCCACTCGCTATATCTCGACTTAGAATGTCTAACATTGAAACCAGTTCTAATAACATACTCATTATAAAAATTATACGCTTCTTTCTCGTTGTTGAATACTTTTTCCATCAAATTATCTCACTCATTGTGACTTCTATTGACATAAAGAACATTCTCCTCTATGATCACATCATCAACATTAACTTCGAGCATATGCCTATATAAGAAAAACAAACAAGAAAGAAAACAAATATCTAAATTAAATAATTCCAAACTTAACTAGTTAAAAATATATTTGTGAACTCTATCTTGAGTTTCATTGTAAGAATCTTTCATTTTCAATTTACAACCCTTTTTCTTGTCTCCTATCGCTATCGATGCTCACGAGAGAATAAGAAAATTCAAGGCAATCACTAGATTTTTTTTTATTTTAAAACCGGACTTTTAATTTTTTGTCTCTACTCGTCAATGAAAGTATAAGAATATGATGAGTACCATATTTAGATTTCTCATTATGCTTGCATAAAGAAATAAGGTAATTAAAAAGTAAACAAAAAATCCATTGTAAATCAATGGCGAGTGTGACCCCCGACCTCGATCCGCTATCTATTATCCAAATAGAAGTGACTAGGCAAGGCGCGTCACGGCGACACTACTTAAACCCTAATCATGTCTCGTACGGTGTACTTAAGAAATTAACGACACCTTACATAACAAAACCGCATGTAGAAAATTTTACATGACATAACTAATTACGGTAAAAAAATTTTATAATTAGCGAGTTGATTTCGTGCGAATTTTATACCCCTAAATTATCGAAAAAACTTCTTTCAGCTTCCTTGTTACACATGAGCCTCATAGGAGGAGTCGATCGCATCCTTACTATTTTGTTCTTTTCCTCTCACATCATAAAAAAATAATGACGAGGTGAGCCGAAGCTCGGTAAGTGGGGTGATGCACGTGATATGCAATACTTTTCTAACTTCTCATGATACTTATCAATTTTAATTCGGGTATCCTGTGTATTAGCTAGTCTACTCTATTTTTTAATCCAGGTGATTATCAAATCACTTTCCGTTATAATGGAATTTATCCCTCGTTGTAGCCACTCGTTAGCGGGAATACATCGCTTAATAATGCGGACACACGGTGTAGAGTACACACACGATTGGATTGCTAATAACCATTTTTCTTGTTAGGTTACCAAGCCTAATCATGTAAACTAATTCTCATTCAATTGAATTTTCTCCATTTCTCCACAATGCACATGATGCACGTGATGTTATGTGTACCATATTAAACATATCTAACCCATACGAGAATCGGGCATACTCATATCCCTTATCATCATGTTCTTCTCATTAAAACGAAATACCAACATATGGTATTGGTTAAGTGATGGGTCTAATTACGTTTAAATACTTCACTTTTCTTTCCTTTAATAATTTTAGTTGTTAAATCGTTGTACACTTGAATTGCATAATTCTTAGTATTTACATCAAATTTCAATTATATTAAGGTATATTTTTCTACCTTCATTTTCTATCTCGTTTGAACCTAATTAATCATTTATTACGTTATCTTAGTGAAAGGAATGGAAACCGAACAAGTATGGAACAAAAAGGTTACTTTTAAGTGACCGGTGACTTACACGAGCGAGGACACACCCGTGTGAGAGGTCGTGTAACTCTTTGACTTGAAGAAAACATATTTCTTCATTATACGAGAAAGGACACGTCCGTATGTAAGGTCGTGTAACTCTCCGTATTGAAGAAAAACACATTTCTTTATTACACGGGTAAGGACACATCCGTGTGGGAGGTCGTGTAACTCTCTTACCTTAAGAAAAACACCTTTCTTCATTACACAGGAAAAGACATGTTCGTGTGGGAGGTCGTGTCATTTCTTAATTACATGAGAAAAGACAAGCTCGTGTGGGAGGCCGTGTAACTCTCCGATTTCACGTTTGCTCAAGAAAACCCTAAAATTTCATTTTTCTTTCCTTCTTACTCCATTTTATTCATGCCTAGATAAGTTCCAAGTTCGCCCATCATGTTTTAATCAACCAAACAACCTAACCAACACAACTAAGCCAACAAACACCTCATAACCTATACACAAGCTTAATCAATTACAATCACATCAATTGAATGACATGAAGCATCAAAGAAACTTACTTACATAGATATTCCACAATAACAAACAATCCTATATCAACTAAGCATAACAAGGCCAATACATCAATACAACATAATATAATTGGAAGCTTAAGCAAATACATCAATTTTCATGGAAGGATCAAATAAATGATATAAACAAAAATCCACTTACCTAGTTTGGATGAGGTTAGGTTCCTTTAGCTTTTCTTCCCTTTTTCCTTTCTTTTCCTTTCTCTCTTTCCTTCCTCTCTTTTCTCTCTTTCTTTTCCATTTTTCTCTTCCTCACACTTGGTTTTTCTCTATTTTCTTTCTTTCCTTTGAGTGAGCTATGATTTGGCTAAAGAAAATGATCGGATTTCATCCTTTCCATATATATACATATTTTTTTTCCTTGCATTCAATAGCTACACATGTGGCTTAAATTAATTAGGAAAAGTGTAAAGTAATTTGGTGAGTCATGGTAAAGGTGGCGGGTTTGTGTGCAAGTGGGGTGAGTTGGCTCTCTTGCATTTAATGAAATAGCTTAGGTGTCCTAACTAAGGAATTTGACTAATTAAATACCCTAATTAACTTAGCTTCAAGTAATTAACATATTTCCTTCATAGATTTTCATAAATTCCTCCTCTTAACTCGGAATTTCCCTTCCCTTCCATTTTGATATTTTTAAGAAAAATATTCCTACATTTCCAAAATGTTATACACACCCCTATTTCCCTTGTATAATATGTCCCAAGTACTTAATATATAATGAGTGATAATTAATTAATTTGTTTGAAACTTCATCCCAAAATTCTCACATAAGTGCCTCAAAATTTCCACATGAGTACTAATTAACCATCATCACCAAATAATTAAAATGAAACCTACAATTGCACTCGTATTTAATGCATATTTACGTGACTATTTCAGCATATATATATATGTCTCATTAAAGATTTTCACGGAGGTTACAAGCAATACCTAATTCGGACTTTGAAATTAAAGCAAAGCAAACGAGTACGAGTTTTCAATATTTATTCATGAGGGATGGGAACCAAACAATCATGAATTTCTTCTTGATAGGAACATGGGATAGAGCTAATGAGAGAGGGGAAGGAAAACGCAAAAGAAAAACTCATGCGACATAAGTTAGATTCATTTTCAAAATTATTCACACAATTTTGGGATGGTAACCCGTCTCCCTCTCTCTCTCTCCTTTGTTAAATAGACTTGGGATTGTATTTTCATGAAGCGGACAATTCCCTAGTATGTCCCTCGTCACCATGAATAGATAACCATAGCTTTGCATATGCATTCCCTAGTGTTTCTTGATAGGAACAAGGGATGGAGCTAATGAGAGAAGGGAGGGAAAACACGAAGAAAAAGCTCATACGACACAAGTCGGATTCGTTTTCAAAATTATTCACACAATTTTTGGATGGTAACCCGTCTCCCTTTCTCTCTCTTTTATAAGAAAATTACATGGAGTGACCCTTCCATTTGAATCTCTAGTAGTAGCGAGTAACAAGGTTATGCCTTATCTCGGCTTCCATTGCTTACTGGAGAGTTTGATGATCTTCGAGGACATGACGGATAATAATAGTAGTATTATTATCAAATCCGGAAAAGAGGCTACTTGTTGGCAAGGAAGGAAGGAGAGAGAGACTATGGAGGAAGATGAAAGTCTTTCCTAGCACCTACGAGAGAGAGAGAGAGAGACAACGGAGGAAGGAGAGAAGATGAAGAGTTAATTTGTTTTATTTAATAGAAGAGTTTGTTTTATCCTAAATATAAAAAATTGTACATATGACATATAATAAATGGAAAAGGTCCTTATTTGATGTGGAATTTTAGGATCCTTAAATAATTTTTTGGGATAAAGAAAGCAGGTGCGTTCTTCTTCAATATTATATTATAGTAAACTCAATTCGAATCATGTCAAAATTTTCAACGAAATAGAAAAACTATCAGATTGCATGATATTAGCTTTATCGTATGATTTTTAGGGAGAAGTAACTGTTATTAAACTTTCATTGAAGCTCCAAGCAATGCTCTAGAATTTAACTTGGTATTTTCCCTTAAAAATGTGAGGCTTACCGTTTTGGGGTGATGATTGAGGTTAAGTGGCAATATAACGGGGGTGGTGACAGAAATTTGTTTTTGGGGTTTATTTATAAATAGCTGTTGAAAAATTGAGGTTCTCGTTAGTAAACCCTAAGGAAACGGTGTCGAATGATAAACCCAGATGAGGCCTACATTTTCCACATGGAAGAAATTTTTTGAAAAAAACCAACACAGCTGCGTTACTTGACGAAAATGTCCCTGCAGTTGCGTCTCCCAATAAAACGCTTTCGAGAAGAAGTCACTGCAGAGCAGGAGAAGAAAGAGCGGGAGGGTTTAGTTTCTCTTTCCAGCATTTGTTTCAAGGAAACGCCCCGTTTTTTCTTCCTTCTCCTCCATGGATGGTGAAGGGGGTGCTCCTGTTCCCACCATGGAATCTCCGCCTGATTTAACTCCCGTTGGATCTCCTGAGGATGGTGTGCACGCTCTACCGTCTGATGAATATCACGAGCACGATGACGATCTCGATCCCGATCACGATCACGAACACGAGCAGTCATCTGGTCCCACCGTTCAAACTGAGGATCTCAAGCATAAAATCATTAAACAAGCAAGCACCTTCTCTATTTTTTTTCCTGCTTATACTTGTTTACTGGTTATTAATAATTTAATCTTATTTAATATTTTTTTTTCCTTTTTCTCTTTGCATTTCTTTCAAGCACAATTCCGGTTAAAAAGTCTTAATTATTGCATAACAATTGACTGAACTGGAATTGAATTAATACATTGTGAATCTCAACTCCTAAAACATGATTTTGTAAGTTTTTTATTTTCCATGTTCGAAATTGAAGTTCTCTCTCTAACGTTTTTGCAGGTGGAATATTATTTTAGTGATGAAAATTTGCCTACTGACAAGTATATGACAAGTTTGATCAAGCAGAACAAAGAAGGCTTTGGTAAGTACTCTCTTTTTTCCTTTTTAATGTTTATAACTTGTCAGCAGATAAATTTGTTAATTGGCGTCTATTGTCAGAGGGAACCGGAGAACCTTCTGCTTAGTCAAATGTAGCTAGGGAAGTAAAAAATATAGCATGAAGGTGATTGATTATGCTTCTTTGGTATTTCCTTGGAAATATGTTATAGCATGTTAATGAGTTAATTGAGTAGTGATGGTTAATATATCATTTACAAATAATCGAAAGTGCCCATTTCAGTTTGAATATTATTTACTTGCACTGTCATCGGTTCTCGTCTTTGATCTTGTTCCTTTGGTTATAATGGTCCTTGTTTATGTGGAAGACTTAAAGAGCTATGCAGAGGTTCTGTTTGAGAATTGTATTGCATACCTTTCTCTCCAGATTCACTATCTTATGCAAGAAACTCTTTTCTTTGCTCTTTTTTTCACCATTTATTTTGTTTTTAATTCAATGGAATGTTGGCATAAATTAGTGACTTTTTTCCTCCTACCATTGGGAAGCTGAGGATAGAGATGTTGAAGGTGATGAAATGAGGCAGGTACTTTTGACCGCTAGCCTGTCCTGGATTTTTTTCTGGTGCAGCCACTGAATTGTGCTAACCTTCTGGGGTTGGTCTGAATGGCTTTGCAAATAATTATTGTCTGATTCCTTCTCCATTCATTTTTAAGATTATTTTAGGTGCGTTTGGAGTACCGTAATGGTAAATGGGACATCAATGCAATTTAAAGGCTAGCAGCATATGCTACGGTCAATTAAATTTATTGAAGATTTTGATTTCCATTTTTTAGCTCTCTTACGTTTACTAGTATTTGTTTATTCCTTTTTTCATTTTTGTTTGTTGAATGGTATACGTCATGGAAGGTTTAGGGATGCAGCTATGGGTATTTGAGTCCATGCATCCTCATTGCTCTAATTTTCTCTGGATAAAGTCTCATTATAGGGTCTTATACTGGCCATTTTCCTGGGGCTATATTATCAGAACCTGAAACATAGACTAGAAGTTAGGCTAGTTTTAGGACTGAATGTTGGTTAGCTTAATTTGGGAAAATATGACCATTTGCAGTTTTGGAGTTTCAAATCTCTATTCATCAGTTATATGCTGTCATGCTGTTGCTCTTTATTTTGTATTATTGTTTTTGAGGACAATCAATCCATTTATATGCTTGCTTTGGAAACTAAAATGGCAAGTTCATGCAACCAATATTGCCTGTGTTTGTGGTCAGCCTCTGAGTTTGTTATGGTTATTGATTGTGAATCAATTTAGGCATATAGCATTCTGTATATATATGGTTCTTAGCCCATAACAGAATGCCATCTTAGCTATAGGGTGTGAGACTTTGTTTTGATGATTAGCCAGGTTCATGATACGATCGTGCATGTAAATTTGGTGATTTACGGTGAAGTTGTTGCCACTTGTTAGCAGTAGGATTTGTGTTTTCCATGATGTAGTTGGACATCAACGTCTCCTTTCTATCTTCCAACTGCCTTCTGAAACTCCTCTACCATTCAGTCACTTTCTTTCTTTTTGGAATTAGGAATTTATCCTCTTCCTAGCTGGGATACAACATCAACACCCTCTTTTATTTATAGTTTTATTGCTATTGCAAGATCTATCCTTCCTTTCCTTTATATTACATAACCATATTGATAATTATGTTCATATTTTTTCTTAACTTAAATCACCTTCATACTTGTGGAATTGTGAGTCTGCTTGTACTACTTTATTAAATTGTGAATTGATGTGAGTTGGAGAATGGTTTCCCTTGTGTTTGTAGATAATCTTGTTAGATCATGCTTTCAAATTTACTTTATCAAATGTTGCTAAGTGTTCATAAATGTTACTGCTATGCTATTTGTGTAATAGTCATGCACACTCATAGTAAGTGTTTTCTTGCAGTTCCTATCACAGTTATTGCTTCTTTTAGGAAAATGAAGAAGCTTACTCGAGACCACTCATTTATTGTGGCTGCACTGAGGGAGTCATCTGTTCTTGTAAGCAGCTTCACCTTCTCCCTCTCTTATGTCAATCTTATAGAATTTGGATTTTGTGAGGACAGAAAGAAGTGTGAAGTTTCCAATCTATTTATGTTAATCTACAGGTTGTGAATTCAGATGGAAAGAAGGTGAAGCGCCTTCAACCATTTGCGGAGGTTAAGGATCCGAAGGTATTTTAATGAACTTGATTTTTTTCCCCCTCACTTGGACTCGTGTCAGCATAAACTTTTGAGCATCTAATTTGTGGACCCTAGTTTTGCACTGTTCTGGTAGAGAATCTTCCAGAGGATCACTCAGTGGCCAACCTCCAGAGAATATTTGGTGCAGCTGGAAAGTAATCTTTTTAAATCTAGTCTTTTGCTCTTCCTTCTTATTGCTTGTTAGGTGGGTTTATTCATTTTACAAGTTGCTATTTGCAACTTTCAGGATAAAGAAAATTTCCATTTGTGATCCACATGCTGTGGAAAAGTCTAAAAAAGGAAGCAAAGTGGATATCTTGATCAGTAGCAAGGTATGGATTATGATAATCTGTGATTTATTTGAAGGATGATCCATATAATCACTGGCTGGTTCTTTAGCTTCTTCACGCATACTTTTATTTGTCATCTGCTATAATTTTCATTTCCTCTTTTTCCCATTTTTAGCCTTCTGATTTCTCTTGTGATTTGACAAAGCATGCAGCTTATCAATATGAAGTTTAGGAGATTGGTTCTAGAATTGTAAAATGTATGGTACTTATGGTGTACGGAGCATTTTACTTTTCTTACTTTTAGAATATACTAGGTAATATTCTAAAGTGAGCATTTTGATTGTGCCTGTTGATAAGTTTTTTTATCTATGCTGGTATAGGTGCGGGACCTTTATGTTGAATAAACTTCAACAGGCAGACTTGTGGTGCCTGGTTGTTTCCCCATGGGAGCATGAAGTTGGTGCTACAAGAGATTTTTGGGGTTCTAAAAACATAAAATAAAACCTTAGTTCTATTTGTGAGGACCTTACAGCAATGATTTTTTGATGTGAAAATTCTAGTTTCAGACTGCAAGATGTGTTAAAGTTGTCATGTCTCCTCTGACCTTTTCGTTTGGTTCTTGTCAAATTTGGTTATTGCTGATACTTTTTTGAGTGTTATAAAATTATTTCAATGCCATAGTATTGACTTTCTGAGGATTAAATGTTTTCCTTTAGACCATCCTTTTGAGTTCAAAAGGCTACTTCAGTGTGATAGTTTTATTTATTTATTTTTATCCGAAAAACTTAAAAGAGTACCAAGATAGAATTTGTTTCTTTACAGTTGCTGTCTATTAGTCTGGTTGTGAAGTTAAAATGACTTAAAAAGTTTGATGGATTTTGTTTAGTATGATACTGTTTATCTTGAGCTCTCAATAATGTTGCATCCCGTACAAGTTGGGTTTGTAATGAAATAAGTCTTAGTTTGTATGCAGGGTTTCTGAGCCTCAAGTGAGCTTTAACTACAATGATCCCTATGTCAGCTTGTTTGTGAACCTGATCTTCTTTTATATTAAACGCACCAATTTTGTAGATCTTTTAGATTTTTTAAATCTTGATGTCTGGGTACCAAATTTTGATTTTGTAACATCATTTTGCTGCACATAAAGCCTTTTTTTTAAATCTATATGGACATCTTGTTTAGTCAACTAGTTTGGCACTGGGGCTTTGGTCATTGTTGTTGTTATCGAATGGACATCTTGTTTAGTGATATTAAACCAATTATATTTGTTACCAATCCATTTTTCTGGTTTCTGTGTGTAGTTGCATGCCCTTGTGGAGTATGAGACTGTAGACACTGCCGAGAAAGCTGTGAGCACTGTTGTATAAAAATAATTGCTTTTAGCTTAAGCTGTTTGATTTATAATTCTAAGACTTGGTACTTTCTGATAATTGGATCAGGTGGCAACTTTAAATAATGAACAGGATTGGAGAAATGGCATGCGGGTCAAGCTTCTTAAGCAAATGGTAAGTGATGCTCTTCCTTTGGTATTATTGACAACAACAGGTACTAATGTTAAGCTTTCTTGCGATAGGTCAAGCAGGGGCAGAGAAGACGAGTCTGGAGGGAGCCTGATTCTGAGAAGAATTGCAATGGTCGTGCAACTAATCAAGCAAGAGATGAGGAGAAGCATAATTCAAGTGAGCTTCATGATGATACACCTGATGAAAAGGTTAGTGATGATTGCCTTCTTTTTGAGCCATTAATTATCTTTTTCTGTAGAAGTCCTTGATGACTTGATGCGTTAGTGAAGTTATATTGTTTTCTGAACTAAACTACCAACCAGATATTGCAACTCATCCTCTCAAAGAGCTTTACATAGTACAGTAAATGCAATAGAGATTTTAAATTTTGCAATTTGAATCGAACTTGTTATAAGAACTTCACTCATCCCTTAGAGAGAGCATTTCCAGTGGAAGTTATTGGGTTCATAACTTTTCTTCCTTCACCAACTGATTATTTGAAAGCGTTCCTGGAGGAAGGAAATTCAAAATCTCCTCCAAGGAGATTTATGAGAAAAGTGAACAGGAAAAATTTCTACATATATTGATAGAATGAACGCAATGACATTTTTTTTTTTAAATAAGAAATGGCATTGAGAGAATCAGATGTCTAAGAAAATGTTTTGTTGTCTTCATGGTTGTTTCATCAATATTACTTCAGGGTGGCGAGCATGTATCCAAGGAGAAAAATGGTCAGCAAGGCGGAAATCGAGGGCGATCAAGAAAGAACAAATATCGTGTTACTAATGGGATGGGTATTGCTTTCCTTCTCCATTTTCATTACCATATTTTGACACATACCATGTTTCAAGGGTTTTTTTTTTTTAAAAAAAATCTCTGAACAATACAAAATTTCACATTTTAAATATTTTCATATGATTTGAAAAAAACTTAAAAGTGAAAATCCTAGTTTATTAATTGATGCATTAATTAATAGTATTTTAAATATTAGGTTATGTTAAAATATAATGATGAATTGTCATTTTTTTCCTTGAGTCATCGATGTAGTCTTTTTATTTATTAACATTCTTTTTCATAATTCTAGCTAACAAAAATACTCATCTTTTATTTTAACAAAAGTCGTCTTTCATAAATTAATTTAGTATCTTCTATTTTTGGAAAAATAGTTCAGTCTGTCTTTATATAGTGGGGTTAGTGCCTAATCTGTTTTTATATCTTAAAATAAATCAGTTATATCTCTATAATTTAAGTGAGTTTTTAATTTCATTCTGGTGAATTTTTCTGATCAAACCAATAGAAAAAATCACGTGACGTGTGCCAGAAAACTTCACTAGAAAGATTGATTGGAAACTCACTTAATTTTAGGATATAAAGATAGGACACATTAGGCTATTATCCCTTAATTGTTTCTTACATTTACAAAATTTTAGTATGTGAATAAATTTATTCAACCAATAATGTCTAATGTTCTACCCTTGTTTATTCAACACATTGAGAGATAGTATAGTAAATTACACTCGAATAGCGATTAGCATGCATTATTTAATCAATGTTCAAGAATTTTGTGGACACGAGATTATTGCGAAACCATGAAATTCATTGGTAATTGTCTTAATAATATTGGCTACTGGTCGTCCAATATGGAATTCCTTTGGTCACTCACCAAAAATTTAAAACAAAAAAGATACTTTGTAAATTAATAATCAATTAACACTTGGAAGCATAAAAGAAAGAAAAAAGGTAAATAAACATGCTTATGAATTTCTTTATTTGAACGGGAAAGTTTACGAGCTAGAAAGTTGGAGGAAAAAGATGTTTGGGATTTGCGTCATATCTAATGCTGTATAGAAGTAAATCAATTCAATAGATATGGTCACAAGCGAAAACATAAATTGAAACGCTCAGTTGGGAAGATAGCATGAGTTTCCTTTGACTTCACAAAATACTAAAGGAGAAGAAAGGGTGGTTTAGTTTAACTCTTGCTGCTTATTTTGTGTGAATATATTATATATAGATTAATAAAAAGAGGTGGTTTGATTTTATTAGAATATGTATTTTAGTCATTAATTATAGCTAATTTAAGGGTTTTTTTTATAGAAATCAAATGTTTGGACAAAGTTCAAGTTTTTATATATAGTTATGGATCCCTATCATTGATAGTTTTTAATTTTATCAGGCCATGGAACTACATCCTCGGCATACACAGTTGAACTCTCAAAACCACCTCCTGGGCCAAAAATGCCTGATGGAACCAGGGGATTCACAATGGGACGAGGCCGACCTCCCATACCTAATCAAAGTCAACAAATCGTATGACAGTCGTGTAAAATTTGTGTTGTTACTTTCAATTTACAGTGGTGTGGAAGATGGAAGTGGTGTTTGAATGTGCATGAAAGGATAACTATCCAGATCTGTAGTGGACTGTTGAATTTCCTTGGTACCATTTTGATTATGAACTCATAAGGTTGCAGTGTACATGCTCATGTTTTGTATTTGCTTATTAGTAGATTGGTACAAATGCAACCTAATAGAAGTTGTAGTGTGCTACATTCCATCTGTGTTTACTACATGTATTGTCCTGGAAAGCAAGTATTGTTGGAAGGATTGTTTGGAATTACAGAGTTCAGTAATATGGGGGGATTGAGCCGGCGCATTGGTGGTTGTTTTGCTAGCGTTAACCGTAATTGAGATTTCCTAAATAAAGATTAGGAAGTGGCAAATGAGGTTAACAGAAAATCAGATGGCATAGAACTTAATAAAACAGGACCTGCACTTAAGGGATTGGGTCATGTGCTCATAAAAACAGTGGGGTTCTGGGTGGGGCATGCTACATGTGTGATTGCATTATCTTCTGTTCAGAATATGGTTCTCAGTTCTCAAATCAAAACAAAGAGGAGGTAGTTACAGCACAATTTACTCCTCCTACGTAGCAAGTAGAGCTAGCTTTGTTCTGCATTTGAAGTTGGTTACTAAAATATGTTTGGATTGGAAGGTCATCGATGTTGGATGGTTTTAATGTGTTTTTCTAGTGTTTTTAGATAATTGTAATATTGTAATGTCTCAAACTTTTATTTAAAAAAAAAAACACAAAAAAACATCAAATATGATGGTTTTTCTATTCAAATTAAGTTTTACAAAAGCATTTGTATTGCATTGTCGAATACATATTAAGTCTTAATGGTATGTTTGACTGGATATAAGAGTATACGATCTAATAGCTTGTGTAATTTTGAAAATTCTAATGTAATAAATCATTACGGTCAGTCACTAAAATTGAATTGTCAATTTTGAAACAAGGACTAAAAACACTTCCAAAAGAGGGATAATATGTAAATAATATAAAATATAGGGATTAAAATATTTTTTTATAAAACTTACAAGGAATTGTTATGAAATGATGTTAGTGTGAGAGTAAGCGGTAAGTAGTAACAGATCACAACAATCTGAGGGAGTATATAAACTCTCAATGGGACCAAGAAACCTTGTTGAGTAGTTGCGGGAGTTTCGAAGTAGAAGTTAGATCACCTTCTTGGCCGTTGCTGTCCCTTCCCTCTTTAGAAAGAAGAGAGTATAAATTCCATCGCTCGAATATTCCATTCTATTCCCCTTCTCTTCCTTTAATGGCCTTTCTTTTCTCACCAAACTCCTCTGGATCTAATCATCTGTTTTCATTTCCTGTAATTATTATATCTCTTCTTCCTTTTCCTTTGGATTAGTCATGCTTTCTATAAACCATCACCGCCACCGCCACCACCACCACCACTACCTCTCTCCCCTACGGCTTTCTCGACCACGAAAACCATCTTCTTTCTCTTCCTTTCCTTTTTATTGTAATTCATTCCCCAATTTCAAGGTTAGTTCTTCCTTCATTTTATTTACTCGCTATTTCTTACATTCATTACTGCTGATTTGGTTTTGCTGCTGAGAAAAATAAATTACGGAGTAGGATTTTAGTATTGATGAGAGAAATTACTTACGCATAACAATTATTCAAATATCCATGGTGGCAATGAATTTGGAAACTTATTGATTATTTTAGGTGTTTGATGTAGTTAAATGGAACAAATGCTCGAGGACGACGATTGGACCATAAGATTGTTCAAGTTAGAGCCTTTGATGAGGTAACTTATGCAAATGTAAAAAGTGTCCATCGAGTTGCGGCAATTCTTGCTAGTTTTGCACTGGCAAACATCTAATCGAAGAGATGCTAGTTATAATAATTCGTGTGTTTTTATATTTTGTTATTCTTAGTGCTCTCCGTTTGGGTTGTATAGGACTTGTCTGTTGCATCCCAATTTGATGACTGGGGTAACAATGATGGGGCTGCTGGCTACATGCTATCATCCAGTGACGGGGAAGATAGTGATGGGGAATATATTATAAATCCAGTAACGGATATGGATTTTCCAGCTGCTAAAGTTTCAACTAATGACGCTCTTACAGTTACAGCTCACAGGCTTGCAATGATTGGGAGGGCCCCCGAAAACGGAGGCAAGTATCATAATTTTGTTTTTTAGTCCTGCTTATGATAGATATAGGATAATGATTGTTATATTCCTTTTCGGCTCTTTTATCTGCTTTCTTTTCTTCATGATATTAGCATTGCTGCATTGTTATGCAAAATGAAATTCTTATTCTTTATATGGAATTCAGAGAGTGAAAGTCAGCAAATTGAAGAATTAAAAGGAAAACAAGATTAATGTAATTGTAGCCTGTGTTGAGAATCCATCAGCTAGCCGGGGTTAGCAACTTTGCATGAAGGTATAGCATGTCATTAATCTTTGTCGCTGTGCTAAAATGGGGCAAAGGTTGTCACTGACGTGATAATGCAAACTCAGTCTTGCATATGAAAGGAATTAGTTTGATTACTTTTGGATGTTTAAAGAACTATCATGACCATCAAGGCTTTATAGTCTAGGACTTCTCATCCTATTTGAGTTGTTTTGCATTGTACTATATTTGGACATCAAAATTCAGTGCACAAATTCTTTATTTGAAAATCTTGTTTTTAATGTTATACCCAATCAAGTTCCATCCTAGGAAAGTCTTCTAGTTGCAGCTGTAGAAGAGCATGTCCAGATTCCATTGGTAATGTTGATTTTTCTTCCATTTGGTTTTTCTCCAGTCAAGTTTAGCTCCATTGGTTGGTGTTCTTGAGTGCACACATGCACTTAATTTGAGAAGTCGAATGTTTCTGATGTTGTAGGGGATGATACTTCAGTCTATTGTATTTATAATTTTTCTATATGCATTTCTTTGGTTTGACAAGTTCTTTTCATATTGCAATTGCAGGAGCAAACTTGGGACTTTAATTAATTTGGGACTGATAGCCTTTTTGACGGTTCTTCTTTTATATGTGGATTGGTGTGCATGGAAGATTGTCAGATTACCGCTAGCACCGTTTTACTTGTGCCGCCCATTTTTTATATCAACATTTCTAGTCTCTGTTTTGGGCTATCTTTTTGTTCCACTACTCAGTGAGTTGAGAATTCATCAGAGTATCATGAAAGAAGGGCCACTTCGGCTATCCAAGAGAAGGGCAAGCCCCACTATGGGTGGTCTATTTTTAGTTCCAATTGGTGTAGGTGTTGCAAAATTCCTTGCTGGTTTTTCTTCTGTTGAGGTTTCGGGAGCAGCAGTGGCAACGCTGGCATTTGCAGCAATTGGTTTGATAGATGACATTTTAACCATCATAAAAAATCATAATAGTGGTTTATCTGCTTGCATGAAAATATTTTTGGAGGTAAAATGCTTCCTTACTTTATGTTAAACTTGATAACAATCTTGCAAGTGATAACTAAGTTATAAATTTTTCAGGTAGCTGTTGGGACCTGCTTTTCTTTTTGGTTGGATTCAACGAGTATATCATCACCCTACAGCATGTATACATTCTTGTAACTAATCTGATCAACATTTGTCTGATGGTAACTCACATATCTATTCTCGTGATAGAAAGTTTAAGAGAGAATGCCACCTTGTTTTGATTTTTGTGATTAATTAAGATTTTACTCTGTATTGAGAGATTTTATGGTCACATACCACTTGTAATATTATTCGTTTTGAAGTAGAAAACTATTCCTTACCCCAAAAAAAAATAAATAAATAAATAAATAGTAGTTAGTTCTTGTGGTTTCATTTTGAGCAAATTATAGAGTTTCTAATGCTACTATAATATTCAAAACTACTACAATAAAGAGCTGCTTAATTACTTCCATTTTGTTTGCTATCCAAGACTGAAAGGGCATTCTTGTCAGCACAGGACATTTATAATTATGTTTAGCTACATGTCAATTTTTTCTTGTTACATGTTGCCACATCTACTCTTGCCACAACATTGGAATTCTTGTTTGGTTTAATATTGAAGTTCTTTTAGAAGATTTGTAAGAACATATATTAAATTTAGTTTTGAAGGTTTTTTAAGTAAATTTTCTAAACACATATATTGGAATGTTTTACCTTTTCATCTTTCAAGTTTCTCGATGGTATTGACTACTTTGGAACTTGTTGGTTGAATTGATATGAAATCTCTTCTTAATCACTTAATGATAGAATATACCATAACCGTAGAGTTTTCTACATATTAATGATTAGTGCCAAGTCAGCATGTTGTTTGATATATTTTTAAAATTTGTCTTTTCTCGTCCATTTGCTGTTTTGTACTGCAGGAAAATGTTGGTTCCTCTACCTGCACCGCTGGGCCTCATATGCCTGGGAAAATGTTATTCGTTGTTGACTTCATTTTGTTTTGTTTCCATGGGAAATGGAATTGACTTAACAGATGGTCTTGACGGGCTAGCTGCTGGAACAGCTGCATTGGCTTTTGTAGGAATGTCGATTGCAGTGTTGCCAATATGTTCTGGTTAGTATGGATGTTACTGAACTTAAGCCTCATAATATATTTGAAAGTCCAGAGGTTTGGGGTCAAGTTTCCACCAAAGATTTGGAAAGTGATTTAATAACGTTATTCCTGTTAAGGAAAGGGAGGGGAATTTCTGCTAAGCATGGAAAACATCCTGCTCTGGGTTGCAGTATTTTTTTTTTCCTTCTTGTTTTCCTAATATATGTTGTAAGCCAAGCAATTTGATTTAAAATTGCTGCAGAACGCCCAAAGCATGGTCAAAAAAATCCCAACCTAGTCAGCCTTTGATTTTGCATGTCCTCCATGAATTTCTTATTTTTTTGTAGGGAAAACCAAATGTATGGCTATTTTGTATGTTGAAGTACAGTCATTGATATCGTGGATGAGAGATGAGTTTATGGGCTAATTAGCCCACTAATAGTATTTGAAAAATGCTAATGTTACCAAAATCTAGTTATGGAATCAGTTTCCCAAAAAAATTTGGAGCATTGGATGAGTGGGTCTCACCTGCACGATCCCTTAATCCAATCCACCAGAATTTCAGGACATGGATTCTGTAAGTAGATTGCTGCAAAATTATCACTATTCCTGGTAATTCGAAGTCAATTATGCTCCCACATGCATTTTCACAGAGGCTATTTACATTATTACAGGGCATAATAAATTTTGCATATTAGTTAGAGGGAATATTTGTAATCGGCTTAATTTGTTCAAATGCTGCCATCTTACCTTAAAAGGGTGAAAGTGTGAAGTTGGTGACTTTGCAAAGCAATTACTTGACAATTTGCATGAAAGCATTTCCATAGCATGGCTAACTGTTAGAAAATTAGTTCATCAACCCAAATTCATATATAGAAGCACGTTTCTTCTTTCTTTACATTTAATTTAACTACTGCAAAATGAATGCCATGACTTGCATGCCAATGTCAATAGTCCATCAGATCATTTAGAGTTAAATGGATAAGTTGATATGCTTGTGAACTTTTTTACCATATTTCTAAACCTTCACCATCCAAGCCTTTCAAGGAATTTGACAAGTTGATGGCTTATGACATCCATCATGAGCAATGATGCAACTACTTGTTGGACAGAAGTATGACCTTCAAAACGTTATGTTGCAACTCTTAATTCATTCTTTTTAGATCTTACCTTTTTCTGTATACTTATATCTAATTGTCGTTTTACATTCCAAATCAGAACTCGCTATATTTGGGGCATCGATGGCAGGGGCCTGTTTTGGTTTTCTGTTGCACAACCGGTACAAGGCTTCTGTGTTTATGGGGGATATAGGATCCCTGGCATTGGGTGGAGCATTAGCTGCAATGGCTGCTTGTAGTGGAATGTTCCTTCCATTATTTATTTCCTCTGGAATCTTTGTCTTGGAAGCATCATCAGTGGTTATACAGGTATATATGTTGGTGCTGATTTATACCATCAATTGATGGTAGAAAATTGTCCTTTTTCCATGATAACGCCAGAAAGTTATAATCAAGAAATGTAGATCATTTCTGGTTTTCTGAGTTTGACCATGCGTCTTTTCTTTGTTTCAAACAAAATACAATTTCATCCTTTTTTTTTCTCAGTAAGAATTTTTCTGTACTGGTGATCAGTGCTATTACTTATTATATTGCTTAGTGGTCATGGGATTTCATGGTGCCTTCCATGAGTTAGTGTATTCTGTAATTATTGTCATTGCTGTCCATTTCTTCTTTCTTCTCCTACTGTTTATTTTTACCTTATAAACTTTTTGTCTGCTTAATGATTCTGTAAAGTTTGCAGTGAATATAGAAATCAGGCTGCAAGTTTGAGATGGATTGTCATTCTAAGCATGGATAGCTTTGTTGATCCTATATTCCTCTTTTGGTCTTGCAAGGGATGGAGTGGGGTTAAGGTCCGAGGACTTGAACCCCTGACCTCTTGCTTAAAGCAGGTCACCACCAATCCTCCCAATGGGGGATTGGTATCCTATATTCCACTTGTCATCATACTAACTTGATGTATTTCTAGTTGACCATCTTCGGAGGCATGCTTCAAGATCAGTACTTTGTATCTATTTCATCAAATCATAAACCAAGTTATAGAGCTCTCATTTTCAGCTGTGTTGTTTAACCAAAAATTGTGCCAAGTCAAGCCTTTAAATCTGTTTTAATTAGCAGCGTTTTACTTTTTTCCAAACCACAAATACTTGTGACAATATTGCACCTTAAGTTATTTTGCTTTTGTTTTCCGTGAATTATAATTTTTTGGGAAGTTTTCTTGCCTGCATATTGCCAACTTTGATTCAGTTCATCTTTAGCCTTCCAGTATTTTGCTGATGCATCTGTACCTTACAATCTCTGTTGTCTTCTATTACATGCAATGTGATTATCCATGGTCTAACCATTACCTATGTTTAGGTACTGTACCTCAAGACAATCAAACGCATGAGAGGAGATGGGCGCTGTTTGTTCCAGATGGCACCTATTCATCATCAGCTCGAACTATGTGGGTTAAAGGAACCAATAATCGTTGTCGGTGCGTATGTTATATCTGGAGTATTGGCTGTATTTGCTGGGTATGTAGGTCTAATATCGGCATAGCTTCTAAAGCAGTTTTGCACATTTCTTATCACTTTTGCAGTTAGGTCACTATGTTTAACTTTCCCAAATCCTTTCTTATTTTCATTTGGAAGTTCTTCCCTTGAAACTGAGGCATTTTGTAAATTTGATTTAGAAAATCAGTAAAGTTGAAGTAGCGGATCTCAAGACACATTGAGTTAGGTTTGGCCATTTCTTTTGAACTGTAGTTTGTTAGTCCAAACAATGTCTTTGGGACCAAATACGAGTATTGTTCTTTTTCTGCCTTCTAACGCCTTTAAGGCAGTAATCACTTCAGCAGCAATCAGTTTGATATATTTGTTAGCAGAAATCATCAAGCTTCACCTGGGCATAAGATGAAGTCCATCATACCATATTGATAAATCTAAAGAACTCTTTCATAGATATGCCTGTTTGATTGAAAGCACAGCAGCTTAATATCTGATAAATGGCCTCAATTATTTTGACACTGCCTTTTGCTGCACTTAAATATCCTGGTGGAGGTTGTGTAAAGGGTGGTGATCCTAATTATTGCTTAAGTGTTCCTAAAAATGTTAGAAGAGATATGATGAAAGTTTTAAATGACTATGAAGCCAAAAATCCAAGATAAAGCTGTTGGGGAAAGTCAACTTGAGAATGAGATTATGGATTCTCTTGTTCAAAAACAAAGAGGTGCTAATGATAACGTAGATGAGTAGATGAGGAGCTCATGACTTTATGTGGAATAAAAGAGTATAATGCAGGATGGGAGGGGCATATGTGGGATAAAAGAGTATAATGCAGCATGAGAGGGGCACTTATAGAGCAAGTAGATGAGTTTTATATGAAAAGGGTGTTGGTTTTGATTCTAAAAGGGGATAATACCAACAAGATCTCGTTATAAGTGGTTCACAAAGTTTGAATGAAAGAGTTAGTTCAAGATGACAACATAGTGGTGTTTAACTAATTCCGCCATAATCAATACCAATAAAACAATTGAAAAAGTTACAATAAGATGAAGTAGTTTTGCAAAAGATTATATAAGGAAAAAGACAAAAGTCAGTTATAGAAAATAAGGACAACAACATTAAGAAGGGCAATTGGATATATATATATATATATATATATATTATAAGAGAATCTCATGTAATGGTGTAGAATCTCTCTGGTTTTTAATATTGCTTAAAACTTTTGCTAAATTTGGTTCCATAATTCTATCTCCTAGTACTTATAATTTTTTAGAGGTATATTTGAAAAAAGAAATGACAAGTATAAAGAAGTACATAAAAGATTACAAAAATGTTTGGAATGAGAGAGGTGCACCATCACGTGTGATGGATGGTATGGATCAACTATAAAATGCACATTATCAATTTTTTGGTATATTCAAGTTCTAACAAGGTATTTTTCAAATCAATTGATCCATCAAATATGCTTACAAAAGATGTTGAATATTACCTCGGGCTAATAGAGAAAGCGGTGGATGAAGTTGGTGAATATAAAGTGATCTAGATAATGATTGATAATGAGAGGTTGTTGTGAAAGTTGTAAAAAAAATGTTAATGCAGATTTGTCCTCACTTATACTTGGTTAGCCTATCGTGCTTATTGTTTGGATCTAACTTTAAAAGACATTGAAAATAAATCTAAAGTCAAATAAGAGCTTAAGAATTTAATAAAAATTAAATAATTTATTTACAATTATAATTGGGTAATTAATACGAAAAAAATTACTAATGGATGTGACTTACTTCGACTTAACAAGACTTGGATTTGCAATCAAATTTATTGCATTGGAAAACATTGTGAAGTTTAAGAATGCACTTAAAGGACATGTGGGAGTCGAAAGTTTGGAACAATTCTCGATATAGAAGGATGACGGATCAACTTGTTGTTGACATTCGCATTTAGTGTTACAAAAAAATCCACAAGTAATAAGATTTTGGAAGAAGACGAGTGAAGTGATAGCCATCAAAGAGCCAATTGTTAAGGTTTTCAAATTACGCACACTACATTGTTGATCAACAATTTAGTTGAACTTTTAGCTTTGTTCTTTGTAATGCTTTATAGATAAACCCCATGGTTAGCTTATCATCGCCATCCATATGGTAGACTTATATACAAACTTACATACAACTAGTAAGTATACAAATTTATTGTTAAATATTAAAAAATGATGAGAATTTCGGTTACATATGGACTTACATACAATTGGTAAGTATTAAGAATTTATATAAAGTCAAAACAATTTAAAGATAGCTTCAATTATAATTCATACTTAAATATAATTATAAGTAATATTATTTATTCTTGTTTTTGTAGGTTATTTTTCGAACCTATAATATCATTATGCATTAGAGAGAATCCAATTTATTAAAATGGAAAATCATACAAGGTGTTAGAAATACAATTATGAGATTAGAACTATACATTGACAAGCGAGATCAAAGCCATCAATATAGTTAAACAATCTTGTGATAGCATAAGAGACTAAAACATATAATATCATATAAAAAATATATATTTTTTTAATATTATAGATATTTATTAACAATAAATTTTCTAAAATTTAAATATGTAGTTATAATTGTATAACTTGAAAAGATAAACATTTGGTTTAACTATAGCTAACCATAGCTCAAAAGGTTGTATATTCGACAAATCTATGTACTTAATTAATTTATAAAAGTTTATATAACAAGTATTATTGGCGTTATTTATTTACTTTTTTATTTGTGTAAATTCATTTGTCCAATGATTAAGTGGTGGAAAAATTACCGAAATGATGCTCCAACTCTTAGAAAAATTACAACTTAGATATTGAGTCAAACAACATTTGCTTGTAATTATGAGAGAAATTAGAGTATTTTCGAGTTTAGTGCATATAAAGATAAGAAACATGTTAAAAGTATTGGAAATTGCATATAGTTATTTATCTTCATTATAACATGAAGTTAAGATTGAGAAACACTTTGCGAAAGAGTTAAAAAGAGAAAGAGCAAATTTTAATCCAATTAATTTAGATTCCATATTCTATGAAGATAATCCACTATCTTCTTGGCTTATAGAAATTGAATAACTAGTTCTCGTTGGACAAAATATGGATTAGTTGTACGTGTATGATGTTGATGCCGACAACAACATGGGGATAAAAAAAAGTTCAAAACAATCCTGTTGATTAAAATAATCTACATGATAGTGACAATGATGGCGATGATGGACAAGATGAAGAAGCTAGTGATCTAAAAGCTTCTTATACTAACAATAGCAATAACAATGATGGAAGCTCCGGAATAGCCTTTGGTAGTGGTGTCCATAAAGTTGAGACTTCTTCCAAATAAGAAACCGGTTCTCATTCACATAATGAGAGAATTTTTATTTGAGTTCACAAGAATCTAGCCTTTTTGTTAAGAGAAGTCGACTTAATATATTATAGCTCTTCGCACAAGGTCATGGCTTTAGTTTCAAAAGTCTTTTATTTTAGTATCCTTAAAACTTTTTCCGTGGAGCAATTATCATAAATAATAGATTTCAAAAAAGCTTTTGGGTTGGATGATAAAGAAAGTGCATTAAAAAAAAAAGAGAGATAAAAAACTTTGAAGGAAAAAAAAGAGAAAAAATGATGCATAATGATGAGACATCTCTTAATTGCTTTATTTAGATAGGTTTGCAATGAGTAATTTTGGAAAGGATGAATAAATGTGCTTGTAATGAGCAAAATAGAGTGAATTTACACTTGCAAATTAAGAGACAAACATAGATGAGATTTCTTTCCCATGTTAGGTAAACACTCACATATGAAAAAAAAAAATGGACATATGTTATACCTAATATTCAAATTTACTAATTACATGAAAATGAAGGAGTCAATATAAAAAGGTAATTATATAGGATATGCGTCGTAATTATTAAGAAAAAAATAGATAGTTACATAAAAAAATGAGACATGATCAACACACTAACATAACATAGAGTATTGCGGTATAATAATATTAAACCACAATAGAAGATTGAGTACTACAAAAGATCATGAAAGATCTAAAAGTCTATAAATACAAACTACAATAGAGAAAAAATGACACATATACAATAATCAAACTCAACAAGTAATACTTGCAAAAAAACAAAAAAAGCAATAAGCAATTATGGCATTATCCCAAGTTTTAACACTAGCTTGTAAATAGTAATCAAAGTAGGTTGATATATTTATAGGCTAATAGATTTGTTCTCTAATACTATATTTTTTGTTGCAACTCGTGTTTATGAAAGCCAAGAACTAAATTCTTACGCAAATATCATATATGGGAGAAAAATCTCAATTTGTAAGCATTCTTTCTCATCAATGAATAAAAGTTTATTTTAAACTTTGAGCATTATTTTTAGTTTTCAACATCTGTTTTTACCCACTCTATTGATAGGATTGCAGCCTTGAATTCATAGTTTAATCATTGTTTAATTTTATATTTTAAAGCTTGAATGTATGCTCTTAATCGCAAATTAGCACAAGGAATTCAAATAATTGATTTGAGGCCACTATCACTATAAGTGATTATCTTTGGATACTCACAATCAATCATCCTGGACATGTTTTTATCTTTTGTTATAAAATCCTCTTAATTAAAGTCGGCCAAAAAACCCGAAACGAGCATTTAGCGAATAAGCATCGGATAAGACATTGAATTTCAATTTCTTCTTTCTTTTCCTTTTCCTTTTTTTAATATTTACTTTTTTTAATTTTTAATTTTCTTGATTTATTTTCTAATTTTTTTTTACTAGAACTCATTTTTTCCATGTGCAACGAGATAATAAACATGCCAACATCAAATAAATTGAATTAACAACATACACATAAAAAAAATAGAACAACAACATTTCAAATATGTAAAATTAATCTAGTGATCATTAACACAAGGAGGAACTCTAAATTTTTTTTTTAAAAAAAATCATGGTAAAAACATTGTTATACGAGTAATCACAATATAAAATTTTGAGTACTTTTTTTTTTTTTTAAACTACAAAGCCAAAAAATACCATATAGTAAAAAGCTACATAACTACTTTGGAAATGTTTTTCTATGTAAAAAAAGGTAAATCATAAGTTTTTGAATATGTATTGTTAAGCTATTATAGAAAATACTAGTTTATTACTTGTCCTACACTACGATATGGGTCTAATTGTGCTAAGTTGATGAAATCATTAAAAAAAAATAGGATCCATTTATTGAGAAAAATAAGAAAGAACATTTAAACGTGGCTAACATATAGAAATGCGGTTATATATGAAGAAAGTTATTTGTAAAAATTGTGTTGTCATTTGGTTCAACACATAAAAAATATGGGTATAATCCTTATTTATTTCTCATATTTTTCTTCGATTCGAACTCTCTATGCTCAAAGTTTACATCATCATATTTGTTGTAAAAAAAAAAAAAATAGTTTATGGTAATGTTTAAATAACTTGAAGTTGTTTTTGCGATTAATGATCTATAATCATCATGTTAAATATCATACCACTTCATCTTCATTTTTTTTTCTTTCAATTGTGAGTAGAAATAATATTTTAAATTATCAAAGACAATTAAAAAAAATCATATATTATGCATCAACTCGAGGTTTTTAATATCATGCATAAGCAACCTTTTTCGAGCGAAGAAGGAACTTATCAACAAGAATTTTTTAAGTCATGCATCATATCTTATACAAAAAATCAATTGATGATAACTTTCAATGTTAGCAGTATTATATTACCGAAACTTAGTTTACATCAATTTCAAAAGTAAGTTCGTATTACATTTTAAAAAAGAGTAATGTGGTTGGTACAATTTGATAGAGAAGAAGTTGGAACTAGATAAAACCTATGAAACTATAAAATAAATACCTAAAAGTATTGCAATTAAAAGCAAAATAAGAATTTTCATGAAAAAAAATACATAGAAGAGAGTGAGAGTGGTAACAAAATAGGATACAACGGATCGGAGGTCATGATATGCGTGGTTACGGGCAAAATGCTAAAAGCACATTCATAGCAAGCACTAACTATTATAGTTAAAGGCATTAAAATAAAAAGCAAAAATAAAACAAATTGCAAAATCTTTCAACGAGATAACATCCATCAAGTAATGAATAATTTTACAAACGAAGGTAGAAGAACTTAAAATAAATAAAAAAGAAGATAGAGAAGAAATTACAATAGTCGAATAAAAAGTTTCACATAGCGTATGATCAAAACAACACAACAATGTAAATACATGCATTCAATAGCAAAAGAGGACACTAAGTAGCTACTAAAACATAAAAAAAAATCATCAATAGTGAAGTAAACGTGTAACCGAGTAGCTAGAATTGTTACTTCGGAGGAAAAAAGCCAAGACTTTGAAATGAAAAAAAAAAACACATTGTTGAAGAAAAACAAATACAAGACCGCAAAAAGCAAAGAAATAACAAAATACATCCGGACATTTAAAAAATTATTTAGCAAAAAAAAAAAAAACAAAATTAAATACGGACCTTGAGCCCAAAGTTCGACCTCTAAAATTTGATTCTTCGATCGCAAAAATACTTTGATTCTTCAATCACAAAAATAAAAGAAAATAACATAACGTCAAAATTGCAAAGTTAATCCAGCAAATATAAAAACAAACAAAAGAAAGAAACTAACCTAAGAAAGAATATCAACCATACCAATATCGTGCCAGCAATTTTAAAAAAACATTAGTCAATAATCAAATATCCAACAACCCCAAAATGATAAAATCTTCGTCAAAATTGTAAAGTCTTTTTATTGATTCTATGTTATTGAAGGCAACAACGAAAAAATGAATAAACAAAACTCACTACTATCCAAGCAAATGGCCTAAGCATATAAATAAGAAATATTGCAAAAGAAATAACGAAGAGGATATTAAAAAAAAATCTTTTTTTTTTTTTACAAAATAACAACAAAACCCACTCGTTATCTAACATTTATTAATAGTCTAAGGAAAAAAATAAGAAACACCAGTTAGAAAAAAAATTAAAAAATTAGCAAAATTCATTATAAGGAAAGGCAAAACTAAAACCAACTATGACAATCAAAGGAGAAAAAAAAAATCAAAAAGCATCACTTACGAAGTAGAGAAAAATAATAATTTCAATTGACCAATTGGTGAAAGAAAGTTCAAAGGAAGGAGAGAGAGAGAATATAGGCACAATGAGGAAGTATCAAAAGAAAAAAAAAACCTATATGATTGTAAAAAAACCAAATGTTGCCAAAATCAATTAAGAGAGGATTGGAAAGAGCAAGTAATAAACTTGGATTTACACAATTTATAGTGAAAAAAAATCATGGGTTGGCCCTTCGAGCAAGAACAATCACCAAGAAACGATAATGCAACGAGATAACAACCACGAAAATGAAGAATCGATTTGGTCGAATTAAATCAAACCCAATCGGTGGAGATGTAAAATGGATGTCTCCGGTAAGGCAACAACGTGAGCTAAAATAATAACAATCAAAGGTAGATGGTCCAGGTGAAAGAAAGGAATGAGCACGAGTATAATTGAGTTAAAACACACAATATCTATAAATCTTCATCTACAGTAAATGAAGAGTAACAACATCAAATATTTTAGTTTTTTTTTTCTAATTATAATAGTGGTTTAAACGTAATATTAAAATTGCTATGTGGGCTTTCAAAAAAATAGCTTATAGGTGAAATTTGTTCATTGAAGTATAGTAACGATGATGGTGATGGAACTCATATCTCACTTATTTTTTTAAAACAAACTTATTTGTAATTTTCCGAATAAAATAAGACGATTCTTAGGTATCCCTTTAGCTATCAATCGAAAATTAGAGGCCTTAAATGGAAACTCCAAAATTTAAACAGTCAGCCGCAGTAGTAAAACCCTAAACCGTCCACTTCTCATATAATCCCAGCCGATACATATCTTCAGTCTGTCTCTCTAAGGTTTCCTTTCGCATTTTCCCAAAACACAGCCTCCTCAGAGCCCGTCTCCATCTGACTTCTTAGGAGCCATGGTAAGCCTATCTACCTCACACTCTCCGTTCATTTACCTTGCTATGTTTGATGATGGTCATAAAGTATTGTTCTTAGAAACCATAGATCCATACATCGATTTATTAAGAGATCAGAGTATTTAGCTTTATTTTGTTTAGGAACTCCAATTTATGAAAACTCTTTTAGGTGCTATAACTGTCAAGCAGCATATATTTCTTGATTTTGAGTGTGCGTGCGTGTGGTTTTTTTTTTTTTGGCTTTTAAAAGTGGGAAGATTAAGATTGTAACTATGGTGATGGAAATTTTGAATAGATTACGATTTTTTCTGTAAATTTATCCTAAGAAAATGTTGAATGTTGGGTGATTATCAGCTTGGGTTTTTAGAGTTAGAACATTTATGGCCTGTTTGCCTGATGGTTTAACAGTAGACTTGCTGTATGTTATTTTATGCACAGAAGAAACTTTGTTTAGTATTAGGAAGATTTCACTAAAGTACTTGGGTTTTTATGCTATGGTGCGAGCGATGTTAAAGTCAAGGAGAAAGACTAGAGAGCCGAAGGAAGAAAATGTGACCCTTGGACCCACCGTGAGGGAAGGGGAGCATGTTTTTGGAGTTGCTCACATCTATGCATCATTTAACGATACCTTCATTGTGAGTATCAGAAGGTTTCTTGATACTTTGCAAAGTAGCATTACTTGATTTTCACTTTTGTGATTTACTCCCATTGATTGTTTCACTGCAGCATGTGACCGATCTCTCTGGAAGAGAAACCCTTGTCCGCATAACTGGTGAGTGATGCTTCTTTTTTAAATGACAATTATTCAGGAGTTACACCTATATGGCCTGCTGTAATTTGTACAATTGTGGGGTGGTTAAAATTGTTCTAATTATTAGCCAGTGGGACATGTAGCTGGATCTGCTACTATTTTGTTTTCTTCCCAAGTTTACTTTTATTTGTATTTGCCGCTCTGTACATGTTTGATATGCAGGTTTTTATTCCTTGTAGTTTTGGAGAAGTATTTGTATGCACATGGATTGGTACTCTCCAATTATAATAATTTCTTTCTTAAAACAGGTGGAATGAAGGTGAAAGCTGATAGAGATGAGTCCTCACCATATGCTGCAATGCTTGCTGCACAGGATGTTTCACAGAGATGCAAGGTCTTTATCTTTTTTTTTTTTTTTTTTTTAAATTGTTATTTTTATCTGTTATTCTTTCTTTGGGGGTTAGAGGTGTTTGCTTTCGTTCTGGTATTCTTTGGTATAGATTCTTTCTGTGGCCAAAGCCAAGCTTGGTGCTTCACTTAATGCTTGGGTGAAGCAATACGATCTTGCAGTGACACTGACTGTGAGTTGACTAGAGTGTGTAGGAAACTGCCCCACCAGTGCCAAAAAGCACTTCTCATTGGTTTAGTAGTGCGGTGCTATATATTAAAGCCAAGAAGCATTTTACTTGTTTTCATTGAAATATTACATACATGATATCATTTTGGAGGATTCCTTGACCATTTAAATGGGGTTTTATGTGAATCCTTTTGCTCCATTTCTTTTTAAGCTATCCAATAGGTCAAATCTGAATCTATCTTTGTTAACTTGTAAAATCAAACAATTTTATTTAGCATTAGATTTTTTAAATGGTAAAGAACCATAGGTTTAACTGCAAAATTATTTAACTAGTTTTCCTTTCTTATGAAGCAGGAACTTGGTGTTACTGCCCTTCATATCAAGCTTCGTGCTACTGGTGGGAACAAGACAAAGACACCTGGTCCAGGTGCACAATCTGCCCTGCGTGCTCTATCCCGTTCTGGAATGAGAATTGGTCGCATAGGTAAGGCCTCTTTTCTGTGTTTATTGTTTTGTATTGTGAAGGATTTCTACTTATGTATCAATCGGTTTTTATCCTCTTTGGTTGCTTTTTCTGCAAATCCTGGTTTTCTTTGTCCATCCACCTAAAGCGTATCTGTAGGTTGTGCTTATTGCCAAACCCCATTCTGCGCACTTGTGCATGTCTCATATACCAATGTTTGAAATTTTCATTTACAAGCTGTCTTCTTAACTACAAGATTTCTTTTTTCTTCTTCCATTTTGCCCTCAGTTTATCTTTTTGTTAATTGAAAATATAGATTTCAGTTTTTTTCAATGTCTAGAGTGCACTAGTTGCTCTGGGTGGGAACGCGAGCTTGACTTTAAGTTTAGTTTTGATTGTTAATATTTTAGTTATAGGGGAATGCTATGGTTACTTTAATGCATTATAATTAGAGTGCCTTGAAGTTTACAAAATAATAAGATAGTGTTTCCGATGCAATAAGTGGAAAACTTATTAGTTTGTAATCACTTACAAATGGTTTGTTTATAACTTAAGTAGTGATTTTTTTCTTATCTAAGATAACAAGGAACTTCTTTTATTGAAATTATACTTGATTGTTCGTAACTTTTTTTTTGAAGGGAACAATATACTTTTTGAGTTGTTATTCTACAATAATATTAGTAACTAGCATAATTACGGGATAATTAGTTAAGTTACTGAGTGGTAAGAAATTTTTTTATGATACAATAAATAAAAATATTTAATAGTTTTTAATTTGAAGGCAATATAAGTATAGGGTACTGCTAAATTCACCAATGGAATTGCTAGTCTCACCACTTTTTCTTTTTTTTAGAAAATTACTAATACAGTCTCCACCAATATTTGTTATATAATAGTTAGTTGTAATTGGTGAAGGATGTATTGGTAATTATCTAGAAAAAATTGATGGGAATAACAATTTCATTGGCGTGCCTATTATATTTGCTATGTGATATTAAATATTAATGTTTTGTTTTGTTTTGTTTTGTTTTTTTTTCTTTTTGGGTTTGGTTTGATGTTACAGAGGATGTGACCCCAATTCCAACAGATAGCACTCGTAGAAAGGGTGGTAGAAGGGGAAGAAGGCTGTAATGTTGTTTCTTCAAGGTGGGTTGGATCAGTTTTTGTTTGGTTCCCAATGGGGACCTGTTCTTTGGATTTTACTAAAGTTACTATGCAGCAGCTTCGGAACTGCTGTTTAGATTTTCTCATTCACCTTTCCAATGATTTATGCTGAACTCATGTAGAAACAAGAGTTTGTGAAGTTCTTGAAATTTTTCCCTTGGTAGATCATATGAAGTTCTACTATATGGTCTAGTATGATTATCTATGTGGTAGGTTTGTTGAAACGATGCTTTCTTCCTGCCAATGTCTGCACTCCTCTGTTTTGCCGGGGTGTGGTGGAATGGAATTCTGCCTGTCTTTCAACGCTACAGTTTCTGTTGTTGGCCATTTGGTCTCCAATTTTCAGGAATAATCAGTTTGGTCCCTCTTCCCATCGACTGCCATCCTCCTTGTTCCTCGTAACTGCTAACTATTAACCCGTATTAACCCAGGTCGTGGTATAGAGAAATAACAAACGGTACAATACAAAATGACGAGCTATAGTCAGGAGGAGGATGCGGTTGTGTCTTAAAGGAGGAGGGTTGGCGTATTGAAGTGAAAAACCCTACTTGAAGCGGTCTAAGGCCTAATTAGTGGGCTTGGGTTGGTTTCTAGCGCAGACAACAATGGTAAATGGAACATAAAAAATGAGGGAGAAAAGAACAGGAAAATGCAAATATAGAAATGGAAAACAAATTGATTGATTCACCAGTCAAGCGTGTGACCTAAGAGTTAAATCTGCAACATAATTTATCAATGCAAACACGTGTATTGAGACAAGCTTGGCCTCTACTGTGTCCTATGGACACGATTGTCTTTGTAGGATCACCATAAAGAAATTATCCATCTACATATATACATTTCATGCAATGCTTTACAGTATATTTGGAATGAGTTAATGAAATGGAATGTGCTCTAGGTGGATGGACGGACCATTAAACCCAGAATTCGCACCAAAAGCAACCAAGGAGGATAAAAACTGATTTATATGATTGTTATTTTTTGAGATAAATAACAAAACATTGAAAGATGGGCTAAATCTTAAAAAAAAAATAAAAAAATTCAGGAATTTCCAAAATTAATAAAAAAGTTAGAGAATTCAATCCCAAACAATTTAAAGTTCAGAAGTGATTAAACCTTTTTAGTAGGAAAGAATCAAACCTCACCATCAACTACATATTCAAGGAATTAAACATGCAACCAACTCAAATTTGACCTTCTTCCCTCAAACATCAACATGCAATGCTCTACAAACGTATCAGTATCGGCAAGCTCCTCTGTGTCACCCTCTCATTCTTCCAACCAATAGAAGAACAATGAAACATCCTATGTCAACTCCCTCTGAAAACAACATTTTAAAAAAGAAGCAAGTTTTTACTACCACAAAACATCCTGTCCCTTCCACTATTAAACCTACATGTCTCTCAAGCTGTACGTACATGACCCACCGTGGAGAGATGGCATATCCAGTGAGTTTAATACCTTAATAAAAAATGGCACATGAGAGCTAGTACCTCCTAATCCACATCACAAATTTGTTGGCTGGAAATTGATTTTTAGATTAGAAGCCTTCTCAATGACAACATTGGCAAGTACAAAGCCCCTTTTATTGCTAAAGACTTCCCTCAGGGTTCTGACATTGATTGTGTTGATACAACCAGCTTGGTTATCGACCATATAACCATTCGTGTGGTTTTATTTATTGCTTTCGCTAGAGGATGGCCCTTTTAACAACTAGATGTCAACAATGCCTTTCCTCAAGGCACTTTGCAAAAGGAGGTCTATATGCAGCAACCTCCGAGGTTTCATTGATCCTATCAACCCAACTCACGCGTGTTGCAATCGCCAAGTCATTTATGATCTGAAACAGGCACCTCTTGCTTGGTATAAAGAACCAAGTTTCTTTCTCCTTATGATTATTCTCATAAACACATCACTATATAATTTTTAGTATATGCAAATGACTTATTAGTCACCGGAAATAGTACTAAATTTTTATCTCAATTTCTTTCATCTCTCTCATAAAGGTTTGCACTCAAGGACCTCAGGCAACTTAACTACTTTCTCAGTCGAGGCCATTCCTACTTCTACTGCCTTTTTTCTCTCACAATATTAATAAATTCGTGAAATCTTAGAAAGAGCAAGCATGAATGGTGCTGAAGGAGTAGCCATGCCACTATCCACCTCCAACTACATTCGTGACAACTTGTTGGGGCTCTCTAAATCTCTCTGTAACTAGGCCAAACATATCATTTTCAGTTAACAAGTTATCTCAGTTCATGCATACTTCCAAGCAAACTCATTGGGCTACTGTCAAGCGAGTCCTACCCTACCTTAAGGGAACTATTTGCTACAAGGCTACTCAACTGCAGATTGGGCTGGTAACATAGAAGATTTCACATCAACTTCGGCTTATATTTTGTACTTGGGGCCACAATCCTTTATCGTGGACTTCTCGCAAGAAAAGGTCAATTGCTCGTTTGTTCATCGAAGCAGAATATCGAGTAATGGTTGCCACAGCTGTAGGGTTAGCGTGGGCTCAATCTCTTGGAATTTCCCTCTTCAAACCACCTATAATTCACTGGGATAATATTTGTGCCTCCTATGTTTGTGCGGATCCATCATTCCGCTCACGTATACAGTGTCTCTCTATGGATTTTCACTTTGTTAGTGATGGGAGTGTACGCGGCAACAAATTAGTAATTTATTTTTCTTTACAAAGCTTTTAATCATGGTAGATAATCAAAGCATATAAGGTCGAACTCACAAGAAAAGAGAATCAATCAATCTTTTTTGTTGTTTGAGTGTTCTTGTAGTTAAAAGGGGGTTTGTGTAATGCTTGGAAACAATAGAAAGTAACAAAGCATAACAATATTAAACGGGCATTTGTTGAACTTCGGTATTCACCTTTAGTTTGATCGCCGATTATCGATTAAATAATTAACTTATCCTAAACATGAATATTTATTGTAAGACAATAACATGTATGTTGATCCCGATCTTTCTTTACTTAGTAGTTAATTGAATATGCAATACCCAATTAATTTTCTAACTAATGAATAACCTACTAAAGCTAGATAGATTTAATCCAATAACGACATTAAGATGAGAAAGACAAGTGAAGCTAAGCCACCTTCTTAAGCGTTAGAGAAGATGTAATCTAGTTTTATGTTTTCCAAGGAATTGAACGAGAACGTGAAAAATAATCATCAACCCCTAGGTACTACCACATACAAGGTTAGATAAGCAATTACACGGACTTGAATACTTAGCTAGCAATAAGTAATATGACTAAATAACTAACGTGCACTCTAATTAATTTAATCATATAACTATGAATCAATCATGAAGAAAAAAATAAAATACCCAATAAAGATAAGTTTAGAAATAAAACAAGTAATCTCATAGTGATTAACAAAAAACTTCAACTTGATTCAACCAAGAATAAAGTTTAGTTATTCATAATGAATTACGGAGAGAGTTTTTATGAATGGTGGATGCTAAAGGTTGGAAGAGAGAGACAAATAATACCTTAGCTTTGCTACTTATAGTTAAAACTACGGTTACATCATGTGTGCGTTAGTCGTACATGGCCACATGGCTTAATACATAGGGTTACATAGTTTCTTGTTTTATCACTCGGTTTGGAGTCTTGGAAAATAAGTGTTACGCGATTTGCTAATTAGGGCACACGTTCGTGTGCCTTTGTTCTTCATTCCGTGTTACCAATCTCCCGCCCGTGTATATTTCTTCTTCAAGTCGTGTTGAATATCTTTTGTCCGTGTAGACTTGCCTTGCTTTGAAGACACGAGCATGCGACTTTGCACTGCAAATCGTATGCAATACCTTTTACCCGTGTGACTTGTGTTTGCTTGAGAATCCATATGGTTTCTTCATTTAGGTTACACGGCCGGTAGCTATTTCCTTAATTATTTCACACGATCGTGTGACTCTTCTTAGCCTCTTTGAAGTTTCTCTCTTCCTTGCTCGGGTTTTGGGTTTTCTTGCTCGATTCATCGTTTTTCCTGCAAAACTTGAAACTTTCATCTTATTCTTAAATAACATAATATAATACAATAATTATTAGAAAGTTCAATGTAATAAAGCATAAAAATCATGCTAATTATGCACTCATAAAAAACATCCACATTTAAGCTTTGCTAGTCCTCAAGTAAAACAAATAAAATAAAACCTAACGCACTTTTAAAGGAATCACGGTTGCATTTAGCATTTGCAACAAGCTTTAAAATCCCCGGGTTATCCCCTAATGGACGAGTTGTGTCTCTAAGGGTTTTCGGATGATAAACCCATAAAATCATTCAAATAAATGTTATGCTAATATGATTGTTCTCCAACATTGAAGCTCAATTCGAATTCAACAAAATGCAACCGTCACTCGATCATGTTCAAGATATTATTATCATATCAATGCATGTCTCTAAATTAATTTATGCATCTTCATAACCAAATATAATTCGGGCATGCAACACTAACTTTACTTTTACCCCTTTTCCACCATTAGAAGTAAGGTAATAAAAAAAAAAACTCTTTAATTAACTATATATAAGAAAGTTGATTTTTGGTGGTAAAGGTTTTCACAACATTCTCTAACAAGTACTACTCTAATATATCTTATAACTAATTTTTTTGTGGTACTTGAGAAGACAAATTTCCTAATATCTTAATTAGTCTAGCAAACCAATGATTTCAAGCCATTCTTTCTCGTGTCACTTGCTTATAACAATTACCGGTGCTCACAATTCGGGTATTAATCTTTAAATGCATGCCCATGCGGGGATACGATTACTCTTCCGGTGTATGGCAATTTGAAGGACATGGATATGTACCAACGGGAACATCGAGTGTGCGCATCATGTAGGGGTTTTGAGCTATTGGTCATGCCACAACCCTAATGCTTAGAGTCTACAATGGCGACTGTATTATTTCGGTGATGATGTAATTGCCAAGAACATTTATGATCGATGGTTTAGACTTAATGTGATCCATGATGTTGATGCTTGGCAAACTACATATTTATATTGATGGGGGCAATGATGTATGAAGCGGATGGACGTGGAGGAGACTTTCATTACTTTAAATGTGGAGTTTATGAACGGGATAATGGTTCTCGCTATATGGAATCTCGTTGGAAGGGAATTAAGGTTCTCAAAAAGATGTGATTGATAGATATAGTGTATTTGATGGAATAAAATTACTAAAATTTTAATTTTCTATGTTACTACTAGTAATTAAAACAATATATTTCCTTCGTTATGAAAAAAAAATAGAAACGAGTGTCATAACAAATAGAAATAATAGGAGAATTGAAGAGAAAGATGATAAAAAAATGAATTCATTATAAGATAAAAGTAAATACAAAAGATAACAACTCCGAATAATCTCTCAATCCCTACAAAATACTTGTACATCAACTAACGAACAATCGAGTCTATAAATCTATTTATAGACTTCAAGATTAAGGAGAGAATTTGAAAGGACTATAAACTATTAAAAGATGCATAAATAATTGAATAAATTACATCATCCCTTTAATTTCTCATATTAAATGGTAAATTGAATCACATTAAAAATAATGGGTAGTGAGAATAGGAAATGATCATGGACATTCATTATTTCATATCACTTCCCCTTAAATGTTCATTATATAAGGAATATGTCTTGTTAAAACCTTACTAAGACAAAACCTAGTGGGAAAAAATTCCTAGTGAAGGAAAAATAGTATAATATTCCTTGTATACATTAATCTCAATGTTAGCCTTTGGCTTTCCTCTCGTTGAAAACATCATTTGAGATCTTTAAAACATATATTTCAATCTTGTGAATCATCTTCTCAAAATTTGTGGTAGGTAATGCCTAAGTAAACAAATCTACTAGATTGTCACTTGATTGAATTCTTCTTTTAATTGAATTATGCAAGTAGCATTATCCTCATATGATATTGTTGGAACTTTCTTTTATTGGTAAATAAACTTTATATTTTTCGAATATGATGGATCATTGATCTTAACCAAATACATTCTCGACTTACCTTATGAATTGATATTTCGCATGATTTGAACAAGTAGCACTTATAGTAGGCTTCATAGAATGTCATTATATAATTGTATCTCCATGCGTAAATACATAACCTAGTTGTGATTGAGTTTTGTATGGATAAGATAAATAACTTGTAGCTGCATAACCAATTAAACGTGACTTTGATTCATTTGAGTAAAATAAATATCATATCAATTTTTCCTTGGAGATAATGTAGAAAATGTTTAATTCCATTCCGGTGTCTCCATCTTCGAGTAAAACTTATATCTTGCTAATAAATTTATAAAAGAGGCTATATCGGATTGAATATTACTAGCAAGATATATCAACGCATCAATTATATTAAGATATGGTACTTCAAGACTAAATAATTTTTTGTTATCTTATCGAAGTCGACAAGGGTCTTTTTGGATATCAAGTGAATAAACTACCATTGGATTAGTGAATAGATGATCTTTATATAGAATAATTATAGAACTTTTTTTTTTTATATAAATTGACTAATGAATGAAAATATTATTCTCTAAGTGCTTGAACTCGTAGGTTGAGATAAAATTTTGTTTCCCAAGGTATTGATATCAAATTCTCCTTTTAGCTAACTTATAGCATTTGGAATCTCTTCGGGAGTTTCAATAATATTTAAATCATCATCATATATAGCAACTATTACAAACTCCTTTTCGAATTTCTTTATAAAAATACATGAATTAATATGATTATTTTTTTAACTTTCTTTCAATAAATATTTATTGAATAATTATGCCACATGCACATAGGTTAGTAATACAAAATAGATATTAAAGAATAAAAAAATATAAAAAGTATAGCTTAAATTGAATTTCTAAAAACTAAAATAATAAAACTAATACTAAAATAATTCGATAGAGATCTTTATAATTTAATTGAATTCATTTCTCGAGAATATGTATTACATGTTTCAAACATCTTAAGTCCTTCTAGGACTTTCATATAGATATCATTTCAAATGAACAAATAAAATGTGATCACATTTATTAAATGTATGCATATGAATTTTTACACATATTTTGCTAGGCTAATGAGATAACAAAATATAATTGCATCCACCCATTATTGGAGAATATGTCTCCTCATTGTCAATGTTAGTTCTTTGCAAACACTATTGTATTAAAAGTTTTTCTTTGTATCTTATAATCTCATCTTTTTTATTTCGTTTTCGCATAAATACACATTTGTATCCCACTAGCTTAACATATTTAAGTGTTTTAGCTATGAGTTCAAAAAACTACTATTTTGTAAGAGAACATAATTACGTCTAGATTGGCCTTTTTATTTAGGCCAATTATTTTTATGTCTTTATTCTTCAATAAATTTAGACTTAAGATCCTTATTTTCATTCAAGATATCAATTGAAATATTATATGCAAAAATTTATCAATAAATGTTTATTTTTTTCCTATTTTCTCTATGTATTAACATAATTTATCAAAGTCTTTTGATTTTTCTCAATTATTTGGATTTCTTCCGAAGCATCTATCAAATATATCTTGGATCATTTTATGAATATTTGCATCCTTTATTTTAAATATTTTTCCTTTTCTTTTAGGAATTTTTACTTTTAAAACCGATCGATCTTCCACACTTTAGGTGTACTTTTAAATTCATTTGCTCTAATATTAATAAATTATCCTTCTAGGACATCGGTTCTAATAGGAGTATTCTCGGCAAGGACATTTATTTTAGTTACTCATTTAAGATTTGAGAATGCATTTGGCGAGTTCCTTTGCAATATCTTGTAAATGAATTATCTTTTGAACTTCTAGTTCATATTATTTTGTACAAGGATAAAGATGATATAAGATAAAGTACTTCATGTAATTTTTTTTCAACATTTCTAACTACTTATTTTGCTTATTCTCTCCCCTTAATGTTCAAAAAATTGTTTCATCAAAATGACGAGTTGATAAATCAAGTTGTAAAAATATTTCTTATTCATGGTTCAAGATATTGAATTATCAAAGAGGATTCAAATCCAACATATATCTCCAATCTCCTTTAGGTACCCATTTTAGTTTGTTATGGCGAGCACTACGGATATATACTTGCAATGTCAAAAATTCTTAAATAAGAAATATTTGGCTCATGATCATAAATCATTTAAAGGAGGGAATTTCGATAACTTATGGATCCGATGCAAATGAGTGTTATTGCATGTGAGATTGCATATCCCCAAACATAAACAAGGAGTTGTTGTTTTTTTTTTTTTTTTTTGTAAATAATGGTTTAGCTATCGATTGAAACCTTTTGATAAATAATTATGCTAAACCTTTTCGAGTATAAGCAATAGGTCGTTAAATCTTTATTCTAATAACCAATCAATAATAATTTAATGCTTGAGAAATAAATTCATCAGCATTATCAAGGTGACTTATTTTAATGGCATAATATGAAAAATATGCTCGAAATTAAATTATTTGCTAAGAATCTCGAAAACATCGGGTTTCGAGTAGATAATAAGCATATATATGATCATCTTGTTGATGCATTTATCAAAACCATAAAATATTTAAATGATTCACATGGTAAATAAGTTAATCCACATATATCACCTTGAATACATTCTAAAAAATAGGGAAGATTCAATCTCAATTTTACTTGGTGATGGCTTAATAATCAATTTACTTTGAGAACATGCGGAACATGAAAATTCATTAAATTTGAAGCATCTTCTAGCTCTTCGATAAATGTTCATATGAATTTTTAATAATGTTTTTCATCATAAAAGACTCAAGATAATATAACTGGCCATACACATAATAAAAATATTTGAATTCGTAAACTCCCGATTTATTATAGCATTTGTTTTAATCATTCTAATATTTGTAACAAAGACTAGAAGAGAAAGCGAGATAAATTTTTGAATACATATTTTCTACCCGGTACAATAATTATAATATATAAGTATTTGCATTTGCTATCTTCATATGATATCAATTTAGATGAACATCTTTGAAACTCAATAAATTGCTATGAGACTTTGAAGAGAATAGTACATCATTTATAATAAAATTTATCCTTTTAGATAATAACATATTTGCTCTTCTGGAGCCTTTAAATTATGTCACTCCAAGTAATAATATATTTATCATTCTTGAGCCTTTAAAATTTATCTCTTTAAGTAATAATATATTTACTCTTACGGGGCTTCAAAAATTTATCTTTTTCGATCATAATATAATCATTTTTTTAAAGCATTCAAAATTTGTCTCTTCAAGTTATAATATAGTCACTTTTCTAGAGCTTTCTATTAGATTGATATTATCACATATAATATTAACATAAAATAAATAATTAAATAAATAAATACAAAATAAATAAATAAATAATTTTTTCATAACCACAAATAAATAAATAAATAGTAAAGTAAATTTATCACTATCTCTATACAATAAAAATTATAAAAAAATATAAAACATCTTATTTATAAATAGAAAAGCTAACAAGTTATTAATTTCAATTACTTCTATTTTGATATATAAAATTGACCTCTATATTTTACTCTTTCCTTTTTCAACGAAGTTTGACAAGTTTTAATAAGATGCTTTAGTATACGACAAGTAAACAATCAATGTCCATTCACATCATATTTATAACATTCATTTTCGAGTATCGACTTTATCTTCTTTTATTATTTTCTCTTTTTTTTTTTTATAGTTATTCACTTCGATGATGAGATGTAATATTATAGTTATCACGATTATAATGATAATTATTTCAACTACGTCCATGACTATGACCACATCTTTGTCCATGTCTAAAATTATTATAAATTGTCACATTCATTTCAAGGAATGGAGTAGATCCAATTGGACAAGATTTATTTTTTTTTCATCAATAGCTTTTCATTTTATTTACCCACAAATAATTATGAAATTGATTCAAAATATTTCTCAAACTCTTTTTCTCGATATGCTACTTGTATGAGCATATCCGAGACATGAAAAGTAAAAGATATTAACTCAGCATCAAGCACTCATGATCAATAATTCTTGTCCAAAATGTCAAGGGCTACAAAATCAAGTTTTGTGATGGTTGATATCATTAAAATTGTATATTGCAAAGTATAATAATAATATTAGGAAATAAAGATAAAATATAATAATAAAATTTAAATAAAAACAAACATAATAATAAAATTTGAACTTTTCAAATAATATATATTAGATTATTAGATTATATATATCAAATCATTTGAGTTTTTCAAATGTATATTCTATGTATCATTCGATTTAAAGTAAATAATAAATTAGATACTTACTTCTTAATGATCTAAATAATTTAGATCTTTTAATAGAGCACTCATGTAGAAGAAATCCAATGGTTGAAATAATTAATTAAGTCTTTGGGTAGATACATACCTCGTGGTCTATTGTCTCGATTGGTTAGAGCTTCGTGCGATAACGTATTATGAAAAAAATAAAAATAATAAGAGAATTGAAGAGAAAGATGATTGAAAAATGAATTCACTATAAGATAAAGTAAATACAACGAGATAACAACTCCAAATAATCTTTCAATCTCTACAAAATACTTATACATCAACTAATGAAAAATTAAGCCTATTTATAGGCTTTAAGATTAAGGAGAGAATTGGAAGAGACTATAAACTATTAAAAGATGCATAAATAATTGAATAAATTACATCACCTCTTCAATTTCTTATATTAGATGATGAATTGAATCACATTAAGAATAATTGGTAGCGGGATTATGAAATAGCGGTGGATATTCATTATTTCAAAAAATTTTTTCTTTTTCTTTTTTTCTCTAACATTGTTTATTTGCAATTGTCTGAAATCATGTTTGGTCCCTCTATTTTGCACCTTGGGTCAAAAGTGAAACACATAAGTCATAAAGGAGTTAAATTGAAGGGGGAAAAATTACAAGTTAAGAAAACTCATCAGCCCGTCAATGAGCTGTAACTTAACTGGTATTAATATTTTTTCTCTTTTCTAGAAATCTCGAGTTCAAATCTCTCATTTATAACCAAAAAAAATAATAATAAAAATCATTAGCCAACAGGTTGCGAAGAATTTACATGTTTGGGTAGAGGGCTTACTTTGATTAAATTTACAGTAGAGATTTTGGTTTGACCAAACGTGAAAAGTAAAGGTATCATGTATGATTATGATTGAATATTAAGAGGATTGCCACCAATGAGCATCTGACATGCATTTACAACTTACTCGATTTCTGAACAATGCAATTAACTAAGGGAAGAACGTTGTCACTTAAGGCCAAACAATAAAATAACAAACTACTATTTGTAGCCTTAAACTATGTAATATATTTGTATTAGTCATTATCTTTATGGCTAATATTTTTAATTCATATCAATTTTCAATAAAAGGAAAAAAAAAAAACCAAACAAACTACCTACTGCTGGATACTATATAGTTAAATAAATGGTGATCACTGTCACAATTACCAACATCATATGATAAAACATGACAAGACATGTGTATACTCAAATGTTGTTTGATAGATTTTGAGGGACAAAAAAATTTATGAAGTGGAAATGACATCCAAATCCAGATCCAATAGTTAAACTTTGAAATTTCATTAATTTATTAGTTCAGATCTATCTTATGAATTAAACAAGATTTAGGGAATATATATATAAACAAGAAAAAGAATGTGAATTTTATTTTAGGTTAATAACATATTTTTATATGTAAATCATGTGATTATTTTTAGTAGTTTAGTTGAAAATTTTTGACAATAAAATATATTAAATATTTAACGTATAACAACCATAAAAATAATTCAAATAGAAATATAAAAATAGATTAAAAAATTATTTTGTTATATAAAAACATATGTGACCATTAATTCTTATTATTTTATAAATGAGATGGAAGAGTAGAGAGATTATGAAAACAATTTTGTAAATTTAACTACAAAAAGAAGTTTCCATAATCAAGTATGAATTGCGGCTGGCAATTTGGTGGTCGAAAGCCAGCCACTAATCACGAAGGTAAATTCAGTACATATCTAGGGAATTGTTTGACAATTACCTTGGTTCGTCGTGCCTAGCAAGCTGTTGAGGTAATTGGACAAGTGGGCGTCCTATAGAGGATGAAGGCCACTTTTCTTTACTGCTTTTTATTTTTTAACTGATTTCTTCGAGGTATTTGGTCATCTCATTGTACAAATAATAGTACTAGAATTGGCTTCCCAACTTTTTAGTAGCATAAAATTGATGGGCAAACCAATCAAAAAAATTGGAGGATCTACCATGCCGTAAAATTGTTTTCCACTAGATTGTTCTTTGTTTCATATATTATTATCCAATGGAATCGTCATTTGGCCATACTTTAGACTATGCAAAAGTATACTAGCTATATATATAGCTAATAACCATGATTCTTCCTTAACCAAATCGCATAAACATCTCCCATTTGCCTTCCCTTACCAGAAGAAAAAAAAAAAAAACAAAATGGCTTCGAATATTGTTCTGTTGAATCTTTTGTGTTTCAGCTTGATGTCATACCATGCAACTGCTTCGAGACCAATGGATCCCACACAAGGATTCACCTCTCTTGCTCTTGATCAATCAAATTTTGATGTTCAATGGCCGTATAATATGCAAGAGGATCAAAGATATAGCTACGAAAATGGCATATACTGTCACATTTTTGATATTATGCAACGGTTATTTAGCAACAATTCAAAATCCGTTATTAATATAATTGTATAAAAATGGTTTTACAATAGTTTAAAAATATTGCTGTGAAATTTTGATTTTTTATACTAAACTAAATAAACTATTGCATAAAGCGTTACATATGGTTTAAATATGCAACTGTTTACTTAAATTGCTTGCTTAAAAGACTTTTATGCAAGAATTGTAAACCACTTGCCTATAAAATTTTTAGTCCCCTGTCGCCTCAAAAACAAAAACATAACCCACTATACATTCTTAATTTTCTCTCACTCTCCCGCAATGTTCATCTTCTTCTCTCGCTTTGTCTCTCACTCTCTCTCTCTTTCTCTATCAACGTCTATGTCTCTCTCTCTCCCTCTTAGATTCGATATTCCTTGCTTCTTCAATCTATCGGTTAATTGTTGGTTTAGTGTGAAGTCTTGGCAACTATAAATGAGGAAAAAAATTCTTAGTTTTCTATCGAAGGATTGGGCAAAATTGGGCAAAAGTTCTATCTTCTTTTAGTTATGTAATTTACTTTCAATTTTTCTCCCTAGGTCATAATATTGTATATGATTTTCTTTTAACTCCTCTTTTTAAGGCTAGGCATTGGATTTTTCTTTAAGGTCTGGTTACATAAATCTTGTATTCAAATTTGGCTTTTTAAGTAAAAGGATTTGAATATTGAAGGCTGAATTTCTATAAGTTTAGTATTGTCAAACAAAAGTTTATTTGGTTTGATTCATTCTATAGATGTCTTGATGTTCTTTGATTTGATGATTTTTCGACCTCCGTATTGCCTCTGTACAATCCGAGTTATTTCATGGGACAAAATGTGTAATATTATTATTTTTTTTGCGAGACTATTTTAATATAATTTTACTTTCGAGTCTCTTGCTCTCTATCCGTTTTCGATTAGAACTGGAACTTAATTGTTTTGAATTAGGCGGGTTGTTGTTCCTCAAATTGCTAGTGTACTAGTTTTGATTCTACTACTGATTTCATCTTGGGATTCACCATTTGATCAAAAACTTATATCGCTAGAGCAAACTCGTCTAAATACTTCATGTTAATTGGTCGATATCTACTATAATTGAGTTGGTTGATATTTCTTGTGCTCTAAATTCTCATATCTCTTGGGACCCATGTCAAGTAAAGAGTTCCACATTATAGTTAGAGTCTAAATTAACTAAAATTTCCTTGTTTCGACCTATGTATAATCAATTTAAACCCCAACTTAGTTCTTTTGGCATTTTTTTGGACTTCGTTTTGAGGTGTCTTTATGTTATTCCATTTGTTAAGCATTCACATGGTCTGGTTGTTTGGCTAAAATGCCTAGTATCGTGTGCCTAACATGCATTTTCTAATAAGTTTGTGGAGGGAATTGTTCTATGTTAATGTTCCTTTGTTGGCCTTGTTCTCTTCAAATTATGTAGGAAATAGCTATGCTAAAGATTCATGATTCAATTTCTAAGTATCAAGACCAAATTGTAAGTGTTTTTTTTTTTTTCATGAATTACCAGCTCGGATGTGGATGGTCTATCTTGGATTGGACTTAGAACGTGGTTTCGGTCTTGATATATGCAAGTTAATGCGAGAATACTACTTGAATATCAAATATAAAAAGAAAAAGAAACCTACATTGTATCAATAATTATGCTCGGTAGTCTAACCATCTAACTCGAGAAATAATTACCACTAGTAACTAGTACTCGAGAGTTAGTGCGAACTACTTGAAAGTACAATACCATGTACTACCATAAGGAAGTGTTTGATTGGAGTTCTATGGTTAGTTCAAAGATGAAATAAAGGCGTTTGGTAGCATAAAGGACTTGCGATGATATATGAAAACTTGATGTGTTATTTATTGCCTATGTCAATTCAATCATTCATGAATCTAAGAAATAGTCATTTTTTCACTAGGGATCCTACTAAGGCTCATCTCCCCTTTATTCCTATTGCTTGTCAAAAAAACGGAGCCGGTATATGCTTAAAACGTAAAAAATAATTGAATTTGATTTTTGTTGGTGATTGTAAGCAATCAATCATTTCTAGAGCATAAATAATGTACAATGAACTGATTGATTTTCTATATGCATTAATTTTGCAATTATGTCCAAATGATGTTTAAGGATTTTGGAAATTGATGTAAACAAATAAACTAAAGATATTGTAAGATATTTCAATCTGTTCATTGAATGATTTTTTCGTTGTCTATTTTTTTAGATTTTCTTACGCATAATTTGGATTTGGAAGCTCTGTTTCTTAATTGTTTCATATGATTGATAAGGCACTATCCTATAAGCTTGTAAATGCGAGAGAGCTTTACTTGGTTATGAGGAGAAAGCTATCGAGAATTATGTGAGGGCCTTATTTTCCAGATTACCTTATCGAAGTAGGACTTCGGGTGTTGATCACCTTTTTTCGGTTGCCATGACATTGTGGATGAGGCACTTGGATTCTCCTATGCAAAAAAAAAAAGCCATCTAAGTATTCGACCTTTATTGATGTTCCATGCAATTCAAGTACCCACAAAGAAGCACTCAAAATCGATAGGGTGCTAGCTCTACCTTTTTTTATTTGTGTAGTGTTTCCTATAGAAATCTATTCCGAGCACTTTTGCAACAACCTTAAAAGAGAAGAAAAGAGTATGGCTTGTTAGGGTTTTGGAGAAAACTATTCTCTTCTTTTTTCCTTTCCTTGTCGTGTACCACTAGTGGCCTTTTTAATTCGACTGAATTTTTTCTCCTCTTTTTTTTTTTTTTTTTTTCTTATGTTGTTGCACCTCTTTTTCTCCCATATATTTATAGGAGAGTTTCCTTGTCCTCCAAACACAAAGAGAGGGGCAAGATTGAGTCCCTTTAAGGACTCTAGGTTATTTCTTCCTTATCCTTCAATGATGAAGAGCTATTTTACATGTGGACTTTTTGAACATTATCTTTAAAACATTCATACCAATAAGGTTGATGTTTATCCTCCCATCAAAATATCTTAAGGATTTTAATCAAATCTAATGGGCTAAAATCATTCTAGTCTAATTAATTTATTTGGACTATCCAAATAAATAATCTTAAATTATTTTTAGTGGGTCCATATTAGGAATAATTTTTTAAAATACCCTTTATCCTAAATTAGGAAACTCATTTTCATTTTAGGTTATTTATTTTTAAATTTAGAACTAACTTTCAAATTAGGAAACTGATTAAATAGAAAACTTTCTAATTAAGAAAATTTTTCATTTTAGGAAACCTCCCATTTAAGAAAACTTTTCATTTTGAAAATCCTTTCCAAAACAAGAAACTTTCAAAATTGGAAACCTTTTCCAATATCTTTGCTTCTCATTCATCACGCGAATGCTTAAACTTATGCGTGTGACTCAATAGGCTCCTAGATATATTAGCAATGTATCAAGAACAAAAGACTCTTTTTTTATCTCTTGATACATAAATCAAGATTGACCTCTAATAAGGCATTATGATTACCTAATTCTCTAGAAGGATTAATTACCATTATTACATTTCACGAGCATGGTTACCATACAATTTAGTCCTTATGTCAACTTATCATAGTGTGATCTCAAACTTAGTTATAAGTCTTGCTCAATTATGATCACACAAGTTTTTTTTCGATTTTCAAATATCTTAGCTCTTAGAGTAAATCAACTATGCTCTATTGGTGTACTCCTACCGTTGGCCACAAATTTCTCAACCGGACATTTATCAAAGTGCAATGTGATAACTCCTTTAGTATACAAGGAACAACATGTCCTATTTTTATCATACACCTATCTTTATTAGATTCCTAATGCACCCAACGAATCTCCCATGTGCAACCCTTTAATGGGTCCATCAAAACGAGTGTCAAAGTGTATAAGTCCTCTAATGAGACAACCATGATGACTTCAAGTCTAAGGACCATTTATACCTATCTAGTATGAGATTCTCACAGAATAAAACCAAATGGGTTCTCATGGCTAGTCGGGTTTAGTGATATGTTCTCTTATATAATCACCAAGTGCTTGCTTTGGCATCACCATGCTAATAGGTACGAGATCTCCTACTACTATCATATAGTATGAGCATAGCATTCACAAGTCTATCGGTATATAATCAATGTACTGTTCTTGAGAATGCTACGACTTGGGACGTTTAATGATATCATTTATATGCATTAGTGTTTGTCTCACATTATTCAATCGATCCACTACTGCAAATGCATATCATAAGGACTTCTATCTAATTCTACTGAATTTATAAACATAAAACACAAGAATCAATATAATAAATTCTTTATTATTATTAAAATAAATAATGTAATAATATATTAAATCAAGCCTATCCAAACATTGTTGAATCTTGGACACCTACACTAACAATCTTTCACTTACACTAGAGCCAACTAGTCATGTCCCTTAATCCCGATGATCGAATAAGGGTCTCATGTTTCAGCTATGACAAAAGCTTAGTCAAGAGATTAGCTATGTTATCGTTAGTGTGATCTTTTTCTATCCTTATGTTACCATGACTTGTTTATCTCTATAATCAAGTGGTAGCAATGCGAGCACATACTTAGACCGTTGATTAGGCTTTGGTTCCTTATCTTGTGCTATGGATCTTTTATTATCAAGCATCAAGCTATATGACATTGGAACAAATCTTTCTTTGATTTTTCTATACTAAACCTTTAATTATCATGTTATTATAACTACCTTGGGTTCTCACATTTCAAGTGATCTATCTCTATAGATCTATACTTTTAGACTCGTAGGTTTCTCTCTCATATCATTCTTAGGAAATTTTTTTCTAGGTTCCTTAATCTTTTTTAGTACTGCAACATGATAATACTATAGCCGAGGTATAATTTTACATCGAATAACCATGACTTATTGGCTCTCACTAACTTCTTATACACATAAGGTTCGTCTTTGTTTTTCATAAATAATTAAACTCTTTGATCGTTTTATAAAAAAACGTCAAATTTTATTCCTAGAAGCATGCTTAAGTCTATTAATGGACTTTAGTAATTTAAAAATCTTATTTTTATGTTCTTGGGAACCATCGAGGTGTGCCATCTACATATCCTTTTCATTTGCCTTTTCTAGGATTCAATGTCTAACATTGTAATTTCAAAAGCATCGGCTTTGTCATCCTTTTTAGGGCTCACATCACATGTGTTAAGATAAGAATATCATATCCTTTTGCCTTTTTGATGATTTTTTTTAAAACTTATGAAGTTCTTGTGTTTTTTGTTTGTGAGAGAGTTACAATACTTTGTAATCATTTTACTTTAGGATTCCTTTATTAAAATATCAATTTGTGAGTCTACTCAAATCTTATTGAGCTTAAATTTCCTTGCACTATTTTTAGCATCCATAAATTCATTCCTAAGGAATATGGTATGCCTAGTAATGAGTAACACTTTGTTCTAGTGGTAAGATATTGGCATCCTTATGTTACTTTGGATATTTCACAATTTAGCACTTTATTGATTTTAGACTTCAATTTGTGTTGGTCAAACCTTTTGATATACACTTTATAGCCTCAAATCTTAAGGAAAGATGAATTCATTTTCTTTCCTTTCCCATATCTCATATATTATTTATTTAAATAGATTTAATTGGAATCCTATTCAATGTAAAGATTGTAGGAATGAGCATTTATCCCAAAATAGGGACATTAATTCAACTCATTATGGAGTCGACCATGTCTAACATGTGATGTCCATAGAGAATCTCATTCTTTTTTAGGTGATCTAAAATTTTAGTATTCAAGTATTCATTTTCTCGATCTAATCAAAATGCCTTAATACTCTTACTAGTTCATCATATGACTTTTCAAGTCCGAACTTTTAAACATTTCAAATGCTTTAAACTTTATGTCTTATAACCAAAACATGATCCACTATCATTTAAAGGTTATGTGATAAGCATGTCCTCCTCTTGCACAGGCAAACATAGGCCCATATACATCTCTATGTATAAGGTTTTTATTAACTAGTAACTCTTTTTCATTTTCAACTAAAAAGGAATCTTTATCTCTTTGCCAAGTAAACAAGATTCATCATATGATTCTAAATATCCTTTATAGAGGTAGGTTGGATATGAGATTGTTACTTATATGACCAAGTTTGATGTTGCTACTAATTAATATTATTTAGATGATTTGAGTCTTTTAGTATTTATGTTATAAACTTGAGAGTTATGTTCAAAACATAAGATAATTATCACGATATTTTCATAAAAACTCATCTTTAAAAATAACCATTAAAAATGAAATATTTATTCAAAATAAGAAATGGAAATAAGATCTTTAGGCTCTATTAAAATAATAATGATTGAGTCTTTGCACATTCCTACATGGTAGTGCTAGCTTATAAATACCTACATCTAATGGTACAACTCTTGATCCATTGTGGTCATGTAGATATTTTCCTTTAACGCTATCTTCTTTACTTTTTCTAAGCTCTTGTACATGTTAAAAATATAAGCACTACATCTAGTATTATATACTCATGAAGTGGAATTTAAAATAAAAGGATTAACATTAATAACATAAATATGTTAGGTGATGGTAGAACTCTTCTTTTGCACCCCTTCTAGGTACTCTTTGTAGTTACACTTCAAATGCCCTTTCTTATAGCAATGAAAGCAAACCTGGATCCTTTGAGCTATTATGAGCCTTGGGCATTTTCACTTCTCCAATAAGCACGATTGAAGATTTCTTCTTTTTGAGATTTTTCTTACCTTTACTACGCCCTTTCCCTTATTAACTAAAAGTACAAAACTTTTATTCTTCATGTTAATTTCGGATCGAGATTCCTTTAGTGTGGACAATAACTCTCCGGAGTCTTTTATATATGCATCATGTTAAAATTCATGATGAACTGTCTAAAGCTATTAGGCAATGATTGCAATACTAGATCAATAGATAATTTAGCATCCATTCCAATTTCAAGTTTAGCTAGTCTATCGATATAGCCTATCATATCGGTGACATGCTTTTTGAATTTGGATCCCTCAACCATTCGGCTCTAAAGAGCTTTATCGTTATCTCATAGTGTTCATGCCTAGTATTCTCCTCAAATAAGCTTTTAAGCTTTGCTATGATATCAAAAACTTATGAGTTTTTGTGTTGGTGCTTATGCTCCATCATTATAATGGAAAACATGATGCTCGAGTAGTGATTGCATAATCTCTATGTTTGATCTATGCTATATGAGCTTCAACTTGAACTAGAGGAGGCCCAGTGGGAGAGCTTTCTCTATCGTATAGAGAATTTTCTCATCTTGAAGGACTATCCTCAAATTCATTTTCCAATTGAGGAAGTTTATGCCATTAAAGATTGATCGTATCGATGTGTTGTCGGTCATATTATACAATCGACAAAATAGAAAAATGTATGATTTGGTTAATTAAAATTCACAAAATAAAGCATATATTAAAGAAGTAAAATCTATGTTTTCTCTCACTATTTTTTTCAAGCTCTATAACCTTTAATATAGGACTCAAGAAATATTTTTGATTCGTTTTTTTAGTGGGTTAGGATCCCATCCTCTAACATGCATTAACCTTGAGTTATCTCAACAAGCCATACATGAAGGATTAGGTAGGTAACTCCTTACCAATTACATCTAATGTAATTCTTAATTTCATTAGCATGATAACTCCTTTTTGTTAGTGTTGATGTCCAATATCCAACCATGTTTGGATGAGCTTATATTAATATATTATTGCATCATTTATTTTAATAATAATAAAGAAGTCATTCTATTAATTCGATGTTTACATATTGATAAATTCAGTATAATTTGATAGAAGTCCTTATGAGATGCATTTAAAATAGTGATTGATCGAAAGATGCGAGACAAACAATAATACACATACATGATATGATTAAATTTCTAAGTCGTAGAATTATTGAGAATAGACATTGATAATATACGGATAAACTTGTGAGTGCTATACTCATGCTATTTGATAGTAGTAGGAGATCTCACACCTATTGACATAGTGAAGCCAAAGTAAGTGTTTAGGTGATTTATGTTAGAGAACATATCATCTGGACTTGACTCGTCATGAGAACCCATTTGATTTTAGTCTATGGGAATCTCATATGAGATGGGTACAAATGGTCCTTAGACTTGAAGTAATCACGGTTATCTTATTGGAGGACTTATGCACTTTTACATTCATTTCGATAGACCTATTAATAGGTTGCATGTGGACGATTCGTTAGGAGCATTAGGAATCCAATAGAGATAGGCGTATGACTAAGATAGGATATGTTATTCCTTATATGCTAAAGGAGTTATCACATTACACTTTGATAAATGTTTGCTAAAGAAATCTATGGCCACAATAGGAATACACCAATAGAGCATAGTTGGTTTACTCTAAGAGCTAAGATATTTGGGAATAAAAAAAAACTTATGTGATCATAATCAAACAAGACTAATAACCAAGTTCGAGATCACATTGTGATAAGTTGACATGAGGACTGAATTGTATGGTAACCATGCTCGTGAAAGATAATAATGGATTAACTAATCCTCCTAGAGAATTAGGTAGTCATGATGTCCTACTTAGAGGCCAATCTTGATTCATGTATCGAGAGATCAAAGAGGAGTTTTTTTATTCTTGATAGATTGCCAACATATCTAGGAGCCTATTGAGTCACATACATAAGTTTAAGTATTCACATTACAAATGAGAAGTAAAAATATTGAAAAAAGTTTCCAATTATGAAAGTTTCCTATTTTGGAAAGAGTTTTCAAAATAAAAAGTTTCCTAAAATGGAAAGTTTCATATTTTAGAAATCGGTTTTCTAATTTGGAAGTTAGTTTCAAATTTGAAGATAAATAACTTAAAAGGAAAGGAGTTTCCTAATTTAGGTTAAATGGTATTTTGAGAAATTGCTTCATAATATGGACCCCATCAAAATAATCTAAGAATATTTATTTGGATAGTCCAAATAAATTAATTAGGCTAAAATAATTTTGGCCCATTAGGTTTAATTAAAAGCCTTAAGATAATTTTGGTGGGAAGATAAACATCAATCTTATCGGATAAGGATGAATGTTTTAAAGATCATTAACCTTATTGGATAAGATTGAATGTTTTAAAAATAATAGTCAAGTAGTCCACATATAAAATAACTCCTCATCCTTGAAGGATAAGGAAGCAACAATCTAGAGTCCTTTATGGACTCATAGCCGCTCCTCTCCTTATCCTTGGAGGATAAGGAAGTAACAACCTAGAGTCCTTTATATACTCATAGCTTCCCCTCTCCTTATCCTTGGAGGATAAGAAAACTCTCCCCTATAAATTGAAGGAGATATGCGGTATAAAGAGGATGATCACCTAAAAAAGAGCATTTTTGGCCAAGCAAAATTATGAGATAATATTCAGCCAATAAAAAGAAAAAGGAAAAAGAAAAAAATAGTTTTCTCCTAAAACTCTAGCAAGAAATACTCTTTCATTCTCTTTTAAGGTTGTCACAAAATTATCCAGGATTGATTTCTCGAGGAAATACTTAATAAAAAAAGGTGGAGTTAGCACCCTATCAATTTCGAGTGCTTTTTTGAGGATACTTGGGCTGTGTGGATCATCGATAGAGGCTGGACAATTAGTTGACTAATCAAAGAAAAAAATTTAGATCGGTGCTACAAGAGATAATTCTTTACTTTTAGCTTATTATTCATGTATGGATGATTAATAGATTTAATGGCATGATCTTAGGCCCTTAGATGGAGGAAAATTTTTATTTATTCCGCACCTCCATAGGATGCATGTCATATCACATCTTGTATGAATACCAATCCTTGCTTACACATTTATTAAACCTTGAGTTATCTTAATAAACCTAACAACTTATTTAAGTTAGACTCAATATTCAAAGACATTGCATAACCTATGATTTTTTTTTTCAAGAAAAAAATGACTTTGAGTTATCTCAATAAGCCAAAAATGACCAAAAGAGTTCCCTCCTCATAATGTTGGAAAGAAGTTAACTTAATATTTTATTTGAAGATTTAATATGCTTGGTCTCATCCTAAAATGCATACTAAACAATAATCATATTATTCCTAACATGTATACTAATATTAATCTCATAACATAGATGCATCTTATGTATGACTCTAAGATCGATGAATGATAATGGATTTTTAGTACTAGCCTCCTCGAAGCACAAAGAGACTAGTAGGTCAATTTCTAGGTGAAAATTTATTTTAAATTCTTCATAAATGTCTTCATTCTTTAGTATCTTCTCCTTGTATATATTCTAATTCCTATCTTCTACTTTTATATTTATTTGAAATAAGAAATCTCGAGTTATATTCAAAGGGAGTAAGATGAGAAGAGAAATATAATAGAATAATAAAGAAGGCATGACATGTAGATCTTATTTATCCAAGCATTCACTCATAAAACTAGGTCGACTCATCCATACCATTTACCCATGCTTCAATCACATTGATACATGGTATACTAATGAAACTTATTTCATTCATAAAATAATTATAAACCTATGGTCCGGGTCATTTTATAAATTTATCAAAAAAATTTTAAATCTCAATTTTAAAACATTTTTGGGCTCATGAGCTTTTGGGCCTCGAGGGCTCACGAGTTTTGATGTCCAAATCCTTGGCTTGGGGTGCTCGTGCTCGCTCGCCAACGGCCGGTGGCCTAGCATGAGGGCACCTAGGCGGTGACTCGTTGCTTAGCCTAAGTGCCTAGTGCGAGCGGCTTGGCAAGAAGTACCTAACCTACTTGCCTAATGCAAGCGGCCTAGCTTGCGGTGCACGGTGCACGCGCCTAATGTACACTCGCTTGGCGAGCCGGTAGGCTTTCTTTCGCACTCCCGGCATGCAATCAATCGGTAAGGCTCGTTGTGCATGCGAGCGTCGACATCCAACGTTGACCTCGCATGCCCCCATTGATTTTGACCAAAAACTCGAGTTTTAAACTAATATAAAATAACAAAAATATAAGATTTATAATCAAGCATAGCTAATTCATACGAGTTAATCATAATTAACAAATCATACAACCAAAGATTCAACTAAGGTTATAATACCAATTGAAGGATCTTGCATCCTATGAAGACATAAAATAAACAAAAATTTTCGTCCATCTAAGAGCCCAAGATCGAGCCGTTGAATCTATTAACCATATGTGCATGAACTTAAAGCATTGAATAAAGAATTACCTCTTATAGCACATATCTAAATTCTTTTAGTAGAAACAGATCATCTAAGTTTCTTGCCTCTATTGATGATCCACACGATCTAAGTACCACAAAGAAACATTCAAAATCGATAGGGTGTAGCTCCATCTTTTTTGATTTATGTACTACTTCCTATATACATCTATTCCGAGCAATTTTATGACAACTTTAAAAGAGAAAGAAAGAGTATGGGGTGCTAGGATTTCGAAGAAAACTATTTACTTCATTTTTTTCTTTCCTTGCCGAGTGCTTTAGTGGCCTTTTTAATTCTAGCCCAATTTCTTCTTCTTTTTCTTTTTTTATATGTTGTCACACCTCTCCCTCTCTCATATATTTATAGGAGAGTTTCCTTACCTTTAAAGGACAAGGAGAGGGCGACATTGAGTCCCTTTAAGGACTCTAGGTTATTGCTTCCTTATCCTCCAATGATGAAGAGTTAATTTACATGTAGACCTTTTGATCATTATCTTTAAAACATTCATCCTTATCCAATAAGGTTGATGTTTATCATCTCATCAAAATATCTTAGGGCCTTTAATTAAACTTAATGGGCTAAAACCATTCTAGTCTAATTAATTTAATTTGACTATTAAAATAAATAATCTTAGATTATTTTAGGTCAGTCCACGTTATGAAATAATTTTTGAAAATACCTTTTAACCTAAATTAGGAAACTCATTTTTATTTAGGTTTTTTATTTTCAAATTTGGAACTAACGTTCAAATTAGAAAACTGATTTAAAAAATAAGAAACTTTTCATTTTAGGAAACTTCCTAATTAAGGAAACTTCCCATTTAGGAAACTTTCCATTTTGAAAAATCTTTTCAAAATAAAAAACTTTCAAAATTGGAAAATTTCAAAATTGAAAACCTTTTCCAATATCTTTGCTTCTTATTTATAATGTGAATGCTTAAATTTATGTGTTTGACTCAATAGGCTCTCGGATATGTTGACAATGTATCAAGAATAAAAAACTCCTCTTTTATCTCTTGATACATAAATTATGATTAACCTTTAGCAAGGTATCATAATTACCTAATTCTCTAGGAGGATTAATTAATCCATCATTAGCTTTTATGAGCATGGTTACCATACAATTCAGTTCTCATGTCAACTTATCACGGTGTGATCTCAAACTTAGTTATAAGTCTTGTTCAACTATGATCACATAAGTTTTCTTCGATTTTTAAATGTCTTAGGTCTTAGAGTAAACCACTATATTCTATTAGTGTACCCCTATTATGGTCACATATTTTTTGAGTAGACACTTATCAAAATGCAATGTGATAACTCCTTTATCATATAAGGAACAACATATCTTATCTTAGTCATACACCTACCTCTATTAGATAGGACATGTCATTCCTTATACTCCAAAGGAGTTATCACATTGTACTTTGATGAATATCTACTTAAGAAATTTGTGACCATAGCGAAGTAAACCAATAGAGCGTAGTTGGTTTACTCTAAGAGTTAAGACATTTGGGAATCGAAGAAAACTTTGTGATCGTAATCGAACAAGACTAATAACCAAGTTCGAGATCACACTCGTGATAAGTTGACATGAGGACTGAATTGTATGATAATCATCTTCGTGAAAGGTAATTAAGGATTAATTAATCCTCTTAGAGAATTAGATAGTCATGATGTCTTGCTAGAGGTCAATCTTGACTTATGTATCAAGAGATAAAAGAGGTATCTTTTATTCTTGATATATTTTCAATATATCTAGGAGCTTATTGAGTCACACGCATAAGTTTAAGCATTTACATGATCTAAGAGAAGCAAAGATGTTGGAAAAAGCTTTCAATTTTGAAAGTTTCCTATTTTGAAAAAAAGGTTTCGGAAAAAGAAAAGCTTCCTAAAATGGTAAGTTTTTTATTTTAGAAATCAGTTTTCTAATTTGCAAGTTAGTTCCAAATTTAGAATTTATAACCTAAAATGAAAATTAGTTTCCTAATTTAGGTTTAAGGGTAATTTGAGAAAATTTTTCTTAATGTGGGCCTCCTAAAATTATCCAAGTTAATTTATTTGAATAGTCCAAATTAATTAATTGGGCCAAAATAGTTTTGGGTGAACATGCTTAATTAAAAGCCTAAAAGATATTTTGATGAAAGGATAAACATGAACCTTATTAGATAAGGATGAATGTTTTAAAGATAAATATTAAAAGCCCACATGCAAAATAACTCCTAATACTTAGAGGATTTGAAAGCAATAACCTAAGAGTCTTTTAGGGACTCATTGCCACTCATACTTATCCCGGAAAGGACAAGGAAGCCTCTCCCCTATACATATGGGAGAGAAATGCGGTAAACATAAGTTTTTTGGAAGAGAACAAATTCGAAAAAGAAAAAAAAATTGCTAAGGTCACACGACTCAAAAATAAAAAGAGGAGAAAATTATTTTCTCTCTAACCCTAACATGCCACCTCCTCTCTCTCTTTCTTTAGGTTGTCTAAAAAATTACCATGATTAGATTCCTACGGAAACATTAAACAAGTCAAAAAAGTTGAAGCTAGCACTCTACGAATTTTGAGTGCTTCTTTTGTCGATGCTTAGACTCGCGTAGATTATCAATAGAGGTTGTTCACTTAGGCAACTCTTTTCTATAAAGGTTAAGATCTCCGTTACAAGAGATAATTCTCTATTCATTGTTTTAATTTATAAATATAAGGTTAGTTGATTCAACGACATAATCTTGGGCCCTCTAGATGAATGAAAGTTTTTGTTTTATTTCATACCTCCATATGATGTAATCCTTCAATAATAAAATCAAACGTGCAAATACCATATATCTTGGAAGGATGACTTCATAGCCATTTGGCCTCCACAATGTTTTGGCCTATTTATTCATATTGGCTTTTTTTTTTTTTAGCTTTTTCATTGAATGGAAAAACAATGATAGCCTATTACTAGTTTCACATCAAAAAATAGTTTTTAGAGACTTTATTAAGTAAAATAATAATTATATAATAATAATGTAGTCAATCACCCTCAATATATATATAATGAAACTTTTTTTAAAAAAAAGCTAATTACCTTAAATTAAATTAACATTTTTAAGCATGTTAAAATTATACCAACTCAATTTAAAGTCTATAAGTACATTTCATAAATTCAAGGACTTCAAATTTAGTTATTTTTAATTAACTCATACTCAAATAATTAATCTAGATTAATCACCCTCATGCAAACCATGTTAAAATGCATAACATCAATACATATTAAATTAGATCTAAATCCCACACTAGATTTAAATGATAAATCCAACAAAAATCAAAGGAAAATAGATTTAATTTCAAGATTAGCAAAAAAAATACTAACACTTAGTGACCAAAAAGAATGAAGGAATACAAAAAATGAACAATAGCCATATTAACCTATTTAAAGTCTATTTTTTTATTAAAAAAAAATGAGAGAAGCAAAGTACTTTCGAAATTCCAGTCCTAAAAATAACAATTATGTTGGCTCAAATGCTAAACAACAAACAATATAATTAGAACTTCTAAATCTAGTAGATTACATCACTGAGGCTAAAAGAAATGGCAAATCAAAACTATTTACACCATATTTCGGGCAATGCTTTCAAAAATTGATATCAACAAGTTCTCCATTCAGCGGTACTTGATGAAATCTATTTCCTTGGCATTGTTGCGGAAGCATTACCTACAACAAATCAGTCCATATTTCTTGATTATCCCATGAGGGTTTCCACACACTCGACAGGTGCAGGATCCAGAATCGTAGTTCTTGGGATGCGAGTTCCAAACATTAGAGTGACCCATCTCATTTTTAAATCGACGAAGAAAACCCTAACTCGCTATGTCGCTCTCAAGTGCCAGGAACCCTAATCGTGATTTCTTTTATTTACTGTCTGTTTAAAAGTTTTTAAATGTAGGTTATTGTAATCAAGGACTTTAAATCAACTCATCTGCAATTAAATCCCAAATCCTTTGAAGCTAAACTCAATATTCATGTAGAATATTGTTATTTACAAAAGAAAGCAAATTAAAGACACAAAAATCATGAAAAAAACACACTATCAAATATATGGGCTTCTATAAAGGTGGTGCTGGTGCTTCTATAAGAAGTATAGGTCTCACCTTATAAAGCTCAATCCTTGTGTAAATTTTTTTTTTTGAATAGCCAATCTTGTGTCTTGATTGTTAGTTTGCTAGAATGTTGGATTGATTGTATGTAGTTTAAGCTTACTACTATTTGACTTTCCTTATGAGAATGCATCTCTCCTTATTATAGGATCATACTACACAGCATATGTATCATGATTCGTCAATGTGGAGGTCACGGTCATTGAATTGTTGACATGCCCCCTTGCTAATTGCTAAATCAATAATTTAATTATCCATGTACCTTTTTTAAATGTTGATAAGTGTTGAACTCGTTGTCTACTTTAGACTCGTATTTTGCTTCTTGCCTCAAAGTTTAGCTATATGAAAATTATTTTTGTGTCATCCATCCGCCCTTAGTTTAGCTTTATTCAGTCTTCTTCACTATGATGGAGCATTTTAATGTCATCCCTAACTACTTGTTGTTTAGCCTTTTAGCTCGTGCTTTTTCGGGTTCAAGTCAAGTTGAGAATTTTTTTTTTGAAATTAATCATTTTGTTTTAGATATCAAGTACTAAATTTAATAGCATTCTTCTTTTCGGTTAAATTATTGTAAAGAAATTTTAGAGATGTGCAATAAAAAATATTATTCATGAATTGTTTGATTGTATGGTCATAAACCAAAACATATTCCTTGAATATCGAGTTGTAATCATGTTTGAGTTACAAAAGAGGTTTTGAAAATGAATATTCTTTAGGAGTTATTTGGCAAGAGATCAAGAAAATTAGTTATTTTAAGAGTGAAGAACTCGAATGTTGTTTTGTAAAAAAAGAGAGGTATTTGGAATGAGCTTAAAATATGATTTTTAGATTAAAAAGGTTGTCATGTTTTATTGTTCTTCTTGCTAAGAGAATTTGCAATTTGATATCATAAACAATGATGTTCCACATGTAAATAGCAAATAGATCAAATATTTGCTCATTCTCTTTGAGGATAAAACTCATCGGCCTAAATAATTCTTTTTTTATTTAAAAGAACTTTTGAAAGCACGTAATGCAAGCTAGTTTTAAGGCCTTGAAGAAAAGGATATAAAGACTCAAAAGGTTTTTAAGAGTTTGAAGACTAAGGATCACTTTAACATTTCATATACTCCTTTTTTATTTTATCTTTCTGATCGACGATGTTGCTTAGTTTTTTTTTTTTTCATTCTTTTTATGTTGTTGGCTTCAGTCTTCTTTCAAAACAATGGTTTTTCCGATTCATGATTATCCATTTTCTTATAAAAATAATTTTTTTTCATTTTTTTCTTCATTTTTTGTGTGAGGATAAATTAGATATGAATTCATGATTATCTATTTTGATTTTTTCTTTCTAATTAAAGATGTTACTTAGTTTTCTTTCACTCTTATTCTATTGTCAACTTTAGTTTTCCTATAATTTATAATTATCCTCCGGATTATTAGTGATCATAACAAGCATCATTTTCCATATAGAATAGAATTTCTTCATCAACATCATCAATTACACTCGATTTGGGTCCAAAGTGGCTTCTTGCAACCGATTTCTTCATGATATTCGCCCTTACATAAAAAACAAAGATTATGAACTTAGTTTCTCTCATTCAACTCGAAATGGTGAAATACTTAACTAGGATTTCTACCATTGATACCAAAATTCAACAGATCCACAGGTGCCAAGACTTACTTTGATACCACTTGATGTAAACCAATTTCCGAATAAGAAGAACATGGAAGAATTGAATGAATTTGTAAAGAATTGGAAGAAATACAAAAGAAAAGTAGAAGAAATTGCAAAGAAGAAGTAGAGAGCAAAAGGGAGAAATTTCAGATTGCTAACCAACTAGTTTCTCACGTTCCTTTCCCTCTCATTTTATTCCTAACCAACCGACTAATCAACTAACTAATTGCTAACTAATTACTAACAACTCGTAACAAACTAACCGTCCATTTGCCAACTCCACAACTTCCTTGCCGACTCACCATCTTCCTTAAATGATTTGCATTATAAAGCTACCGATTCTTTAATTTAACTTGAGGTCTTCTTTTTTTGGAATTTTGGATCGCATCTAATACGAGCATCATTCTCAATGTTCAAACCCTTAAAGAATAAACATTAATTAATAAATAAATAAAATTCAATTGTTGCTCGTTTTCAATCGAATAAATTACCTAAGATTTTCGAACATCGCCAAAATAACAAACTAATTCTTCCTTAGTCTTGGGATCAAGGTTATCCTCATAACCGGACAACTTAATCATTTTTTCAATTTCATAGCCGAATATATCGGTGTCCCAACCATCATCTATCTCGGAAGATTCCTTTCTTTCTTCCGAGAGGTGGCAAATTACCTCGCTATCTTTTGAGTTCTCTATCGACCTCATAATTTGAAATCCCTAAAAAAATCTAATTTTGGATCGAGGTTGTTTGTCGGTATATTATGGGACCAGTTTTCTTTAGTTCTTTTGATTTCCTTCCACGAGTTCGCCATACGGCCCATAAAATCCTACGTGTCATATTTCTATTGGTTTGAATTTCGTAAAGAAAAATTATTATAAATTATGAATAACGAAAAAAATCCAAATTTTATTTATTTATTTACTACTAGAAATCTTTTTAATTTTTTTTTTTTGCTTTTTTTATTCACACATAAACACAAACAAAAAATATTTTAAAATGAAAAAGACTTTGATATAATATGGTCTAAAAAGGGGTATATCATAACATAAAATTTTGATTAATTTTTATTAAATTTTTCATTTTTTTTTACCATAACCTCATGAAAAAATAATGTAGCTATTTTTTTGAATATTTTAAAATAAAAAATAATCAAATATTATTGAATAAAAGAACAAATTATAGATTTATTGAAGACTCGAGATGGTAATAATTTTTTTTATGAGCATCGTTTTGTAGTTTACTTTTTCATGAAAGTTTTAATTTTTTTGTGTTCGATTTTTTTCTAAATGAATTGTATATAAATAAAAAAATAGCTAATTTTATTTAATAATATATATTTTTTTAATTTTGAATTATTTTTCTTTTTTCTAATATTGGAATCAATAGAAATCCAACACATGTTCTACTATGTCTTTAAAAATTAACAAAAATTTGAGTTGATTATGGGTGGAGGGACCTATGTTGCGTAGCAAATCAAAACATAGAAACCTAATTGCTAATTTTATTTGTTTATTTATTTATTTTTACGAATAGTAAAGCATGCTTGGGTAAGCTTTCACGGTCAATAAAAACTAAGTTTCTACTTCCTATGCTAGGTATTCAATTGCTCAAATTAAAACTCTAAAAATGTCTTTATCAAAAATCGATACGACGAGAGTCATTAGGGTCATTAAACTTATCTTTTTGAAAAAATACGCTAGTTATTTAGAAATACCAATCATTCTGTACTCTACAATTTAAATTAGGCCACTTTTCTAATTGATATACCATGTCAAAGTTGATATGATTTTTATTTACATTTTCATATATTTTTTCAATTTTGATAAATCATATCAACTTTAATGTGATGGCTCTTTAATACATGAGGCTTATTTTAAAGAGTTAATTTATCTATTTATTCTTATATATTGAGTGTATTCTCTCATATGGCCTTCTAAAAATTTCATACTCTTATATACTTATGTATTCTTATTTTCTTACATATGGCTTTTTATCTCTTTTTAAATAAAAATATTATACAATCAATAGAAGAAAATTAATTTTTTTATTTCTAAAATATAAAAATGTACTTTTAAAAAATTTAAAAATGAAAAGGAGTAAAAGAAGAAAAAACAAAACAAAACTCACTCACTAAATATAGGAACCTAATTGCTAAAAAATTGTCCTTCTAGATTAAAAGAAGGATATCTTTCGACCAACCTTTGCGTTAATCAATGTTAAGTTCTACTTCTTGGACCAGGTACCTAATTGCTCAAATACACTAGATATTCAAAAGTATTCAACCCTCCGTACTCCTATTATACCCAAAGTTATTCTTGGTCCAAACCTAATAAATTTGACACAAGACATGAAGAAAGTTGATCATGTTCTTAGAACAGACTTATTGGTTAAATCTCATTTAAAAACACATTGGTCTAGACCCTTTCAAAGATGGATAAGAAGCAAACCAATTAGCGTCAATCTGCATCTTAAAGCTCCACTCACGTATGAGAAGTGCAATTAGTTGCCTAAAGCTAAAAATCTAGAGCTCTCTCCTAAAATAGTGGCAAGTGGACTTTGGAGTTGGATATAGCATAAAAATCTCATCTAAAAGAAGGCAAATAATTAACCACTAATGTACGAGGCAATTACAAGAGTAACAAACTTTCAACATCAATAAAACATGATCTCGGACAACTAGAAGGAAAGTGGAGGGTTATAGCCTGAAAGACTAGTAGAGCAAGCATGCGGTAAAAAAAAAAGAAAAAAAGAAAAAAAAAAAGAGACATGAATACATTGTAGAATAAGTAAACAAAAACAGAGCATAATAGCGTGCGTTAAAGGAAGTGGCCCACTACCATAGGTCATGGAGCAACATGAGGCCTATAAATACTAGCTAAAGCCTAGAACAACATCACACAACAATACAACATACAAGCTTTGTAAACGACTCAAAGAGCTTTATCAATTATAAGTTTCACACTTAAAACTTGTTAGGTAGTAGCTCATAAGCAATAGATTTATAGGTGATAGCTTTTAAATAGTAATCAATAAGCAATAATTATAAGGTATTTAATCAAATCAGCAATAGCTCGTAGCTAATAATTGGTCCTCCATCCATCCACTCGTGTTCATGTCCAAGTGTCCTCTATAGTTTATCCATCCACTATTATGCTTGGAGTGTTATCTTGTGGATACTCGTCAATTTTTTATTTATTTATTTACTATAAGCTTATTTGATTGAGCATTGTAAAAGACTATAGTATTTCCATCATTCTATAAAATTATTAGTTTTCATTCATATTACGAACTTAAATCTTAGTTTTTTATTATTTAAATTTATGATTTATTGCTTCAATATTATTATTAAGGTTGCATATTACATTAGAAAGTATGGATTCTATCTTAATTCATAATTTGTTTCTAGTTATTTGCCCTTTAATTTTGCAACTTAACAAATTTGGAAGGTTAAGGTTTCTCCATGAAGGGTCTCCAAGGCTATTACATTCATTTTCTTGCATGTAATTTTAGTTCATTTACAATCCAAAAATATCATAGAAAATAGTTGTAGTTTACATTTGCAAGTTTATTTGGTTTATTTACTCAAAAGATTAGGAGATTGATCGCCTTGTAGAATGCTTTCTAATTATCTTTTGCTTCTTTTATTACAAAGTCCTTTTAATTGAGGTTGAGATAAAGGAACTTCGTTACATTTTTGTAGCCACTATAGCTGAAGCGCTATACTAGATGGTACAAGAAAGAGCAACTTCTAGAGTCCTATCAACTTAGGACGAGGGTGACGAAAGTTTGTCCTTACAACTAATACTTCTATATAGGACAAAAAGGAGTCTACGAGACTCTAACAAGTTGTTGATGTACATGTCCTTATGTCATTTGAGGAAAAACAAAACCAGTTAGAGGCTAGGTTTTTTTTGAAAAAAAACCTACAAATTAATAAAGATTAAATATCGACTATAACTTAATAAATAGAGGATAAACATAAACTAAAAGTAGAAATCATAAAGAACCATTATCAAGAATTAATATTAGCAAATAGAAAAACCATAAATATATTGGTAAAGTCCAACATTAAGGAAAAAGAGAATGGTGTAGCAAGAATTAGGCATGACTTGGATGCACTCCAAAACATAAAGAAATAGGCTTGTAAGAGTTCGAACCAAATCCTTATAGATGCAAGTAATCACCTAAAGATTAGAATTCAAAAAGTAATACATGTTATAATTAATAATTTTAATCATACCATGTTTGAAATTGTCCATAAGATCTCTAAACAAGTGGCTTTGGAGGTAGAAAACCATAAGTGAGAAACTATCCGAGAAAGTATATCATACGAGTCCATTTAGGAAAACTCCACTTAGAAAATCCTATAATGATCCTTGTAGGAATGTAGGATGCTATAATGTAAGGGATAATTCATTTTTTGAACCTAGACGCCCTTCATGGTTCATGTCTAAAAATCCAATCATCCATAATGATTGGAGATAGTCCAAGGGAACATGTTGTTAAGCCTCATGATTATATAGAAATAAGGAATCAAAACTATAGTCTAGCAACTAAAATACAAAAAGGGGAAACCAAATAGAAAGGTAGAGAATGCCTACTAGTGAAGTAATACTAGATAATCCTTTTATTCAACCTCTACAGGTAAACTTAGAATACATATTAGGGGTTGTAGAATAAGCATTTGGATCTAAAAGTCACTAGATACACGGACCTACTTATAGCGAGCCATACTCTAATATATAAAAAGAAAATACCCTTTTCCATCCACATTAGGTTTTCTAATTTTACCTTGTTTAGTGGATAGGGTCCAATCACAACCTTGAAGCATATTGTCCGGTTATTTACCAATGTAAATAAGCTACAAATTGTGACTTCTTGAAACATAGGTTGTTTCCTAATTCCTTAACTAGATGGTTTATACTCGGTACATCAACTTAGCTCATAACTCCATCCATTTCCAAGCTCACTTCTCAAAAAATAAGCCCGAGATAGGTCTATCAAACTTAGTTAAGTTCAAACAGGACATTGATGAATATGAAAAATGTTATCTAGATAGGTTCATATAAGCCGAGCTAAATATTGAGTCAAAATTTCTAAGAATTTGTTGTAATAGCTTAGGAAGGATCGAGGTTTGAACTTAAAAAGAAGTTTGAAAGAATAGAGTTTCAAGATGTGTACCAGTTAAGAGTAAGATCAACTAGATATGAAAACTTGCTTAAAGAAGAGAGAGAAAGGAAAACTATGGTTTATGGTACCTACTGCCGGGAACCAATTCCATGGAAAATAAGCATGGTAGATTTTATGCATGGAGTCTCGCTTAGTTTATGACGACCTAATTAAGAAAAATACAAAGGCCTTAAAATAACTTAGATCAACTGTAGAGAGGCATTCTTCTTTTGATATCAACCAAGTCGATCAAACTTTCGATTGGATGGATGCCAATAAAAGAATAAAATTTTAAGGAGAACATAGGATGCTTACTAAAGAAAAAATAGAAAGGGAAGGCCTATTGTAAATGGCATTGTGTGATTGGATACACTATTAAGAATTATATTGTGTTCATAAACGTGATTCAAGGCCTTATAGAGGTCGAGAATTTAAAATTCTCAAAGAATAATGATGCAATGAGAATAGATTAAAAAAAACAAAACCTAATTTCCAATGCCAATTCAGTAGATACATATCCTATAATTAACATGATATTTTTGTTTGATGAACAAATGTTTGATAACCAAGATTATTTTTTTGATGGTGATGCTCTACAAGTGGTGACTTTTGATAGTCTAAACAAACAAAATTCATGAAGTTTGCTCTTGTGGATAAGTCGAACACACTAATCATGTATGCAAATGGCATATTACATAAAGGCACAAGACATATATTTATTCAGCCTTTAAAAAGTTTGTGAGAAGTAGTGCCATTAAAGGCTAGATCATACCTAACAAAGATGAGCTTAAAGCTTTAGGGATTTTGAATCTTTTTAGCCAATAAGAGCTTATATCTTTGAAAAACTCTAATATCCTAATTTTAAAAGATCTTCTTAGAGGCAAGTTGATACAGAAATCTCTAGAAGCCATAGTGCTTTTTAAAAACTTCAAGACCTTGAGAAAGACATTATGTAAGGAGCATGAACCCATAATTTCATACGAGCTCACCTTTTGAGGTATGAACTTAAAAAAGAAAGAAAATGAAAACCCACTAGAGAGACCATACATACATTTATTATTATAGAGACATTAATTCAAAAAAAAGATACTATCTTTTCCGGAATAACGATGATTTAATAGTAGACAGTTTAAGAAATCACCGTTTAGGAGAAGTCCAATGCTAAGGATTTTAATGACGGTATTGGTTGGAATGCCATAAAAAATATGTCATAACTAAAGAAAGATAAGAATAGGTTCAACGAGACAATAAAAACAACTACTATAACTACTTTTTTTTTTTTTTTAAAAAAAGGCTTAAAGGCAAGAGACCCGTTAATTTTAGGTAAAGGACTATAAAGAGAGGAGTTGCTGGAAATGCAAAATTAAAAAGGCACGACTTCATTGATCATGCCAACAATAACTTAATAATCAAGTTTGATCTAAAATAGTCTAATAAAAAGGAGAATAAAGGCTTGACGGAGCATTAGAAGTCGAAAGAGATATGCTAGTAGATATAGGACTTGACTCCAAAATAGATGAAAAGATAGAGTCATCATTGAGAGAGGAAAGAGACCCCAATAATTAGTGCATAATTTACATAACTTTTATCTTCTTTTACATTAAACTTATTAGTACTTTTTGTATTGTTTTAAGCCAATTAAGATCAAGATAAGAATTAGGAATTTTATAGGAAAAATGACAAATTGAAGTGAATAAACCCAAGCCAGGATGCATAAAAGCCCAAGCCTATAAAGAACTATTGGAGATAAAATGTACGACCAACAAGTAAAGGAAAAAGACACACGATCGTGTATCCTATAAGAGAAAAAAGCTACTATCCTTATGAAATAAAGAAAAAAGCCGTTTGGATGTTTAGCATAAAAAGACATAAGAGCGAGTAGAAAGAAGCACAATTTGACATGAAGAATTGACATGCTTGTATACGTCATCATTGCATTTTCATCCAAGAAAGAAAGAAATGCCACATGCGTAGTAGATAGAACACACAAGATGAAGAGTAAATATGACATAGCAAGTGTGACTTAGAGGAGCAAGTCATGTGCCACCAGTTGTTCAAAGCTCTAAAGCATGTGTTTTCAAATAGCAAACCATATTCCTTAATCAAAAAAGCCATATGTCCGTGTAAGGCTTCCTTATGTATCTTAGTTTGGTCGAAAGGGAAAGTTCTTAGGCGGCAAAAGAGGGAGAAAAAAGGGAAAGTTCAAGGTTCCTTCCAGGTAAAAAAAAGGCCCTATAAAAGGGAGAGTGTTAGGTTATTTGTGATAGAAAGCATAGAAATAACACGAGGGAAGATAAAGGAGGAAAATCAAAATGGCCAAGGAAAAACAAACCTTGTCTATGAGAAATAGTGAGAGAGCTTAGTCGATAATGAGAGGAAGAGTTTGGCCAAGAGGAAAAGCAAATGAGTGTGGCCAAGAGATAAAGAGATTTGGGTAGCCTCAGTCGAGAGGAAAGAAAAAAAAAAGGAAATCTTTAGGGGCTTTATCAAACCTATGAAGAGATTTCTACAATTCCGAGTTAATAGTTATAAGGCGATTTCTACAATTCTACTTGAATTTTTGGAGTCTAATAGCCTAACCATGCATGCTTACGACTACCCTTGAGTAATCCTTCTTAATTTGGTTGCCATATTAAAGGAGAACTCCAATAATTCATGGTTGTAATGCTCTTTCAATTTCAACAAACTCGACTTTGAATGGATTTTTTGAGAGCCTCTAGATGGTTGGGGCTTAAATGCTTAATACATTAAGAGGGGAAAAAACATATGATATGATGCCCATAGGTCAAATTAGAAGAAATTCTACGAAGCTAGCTGCACCTCGAAGGGAAAAATGCAAAATCTTCAAAGGTGCTCCAAAAAAATGAAAAATCAATAATAATAATAATAATAAATGAATCGATTTATAGAATAAAAGGGTATCAAGTGGATTAAACAAAGTATCTTTACTAGTTTTGCTCAAGCAATGGAGATAAAACAAAAAAATTCAGCTATTACAAAAGCCAATGCTGCCAACATCTAAACCTTCTTGCAAAAAGTGAGAATCCATCATGCAGATTCCATCTAATTCCAATAAGACATTTTATAATTTCATAAGCAATGATGAGTAACTAAATTTCATCATTTTACCAAAATCAAAATCCTTTTGTAGAAAAGAGGACATCACAAAACAATGCTTTAAAATGGGAAGAACCTCTTTGATAAAGTCTCACTTTTCTTTCTAAGAATTCAATTCAATTTTCAAGTTTATTTTGAGACTAAAATGTATAGATAGAGTGTACCGAGTAGGCGGCTCGAATTGAAATATAAGAGAGATAAAAAACGGACGTAATTTCTTTGATAGGAATTTTATTTTTGCAACAGATTTGCTTAGGATATTCTACAATGAACAATATCCCTCATAAATATAGCATATTTCTCAAGCTCTTCTTTGTACGCTGTTATAGATATTACCTTACTAGGTTTCTCTACCGAGCATCACTTCTCAACATTATTGCACTCACATTTTCCTTTTGGTTTACCACTATTTGGGATAGTAATTTTTCTCCAAATTAAACCTTTAAATGACTCACGGTAATTGTCATCCGACTTGTTTGATTTTACAAGTTTTGGATGTTGGACCTCATGTCTTATTTGAATTGCTTAGTATTTAGGGCAAGAGACTTTACTCGTGTCCTCCAAGGACTTATCCGAATTCCGAGGGCGAGGTTATTGATAGAGTTTAGGTTGATAATCCTGTTGCCTTTGCAAAATAAAAGTTTTGACCTCCTAGTTTATTACCTTTATAGCTTAGGTTCGGATGGTCTCTCCAAATAAGATTGTATGGGTCGAAGTATAGGTCATATAGCCTTAAGTGACCACTAAAATTACTAGCTACATGAACTTGCTTAGTGGATCCCTTTTAAAGTGTTAGGCATGCATCCGTGGCATGGCTCGATGTTGAACAAATCCTACAAGCCTTAACGACTTGTAAATTTTTCATAACCATCTATCTTACCAATGAATCAAGTTTCACATTTGTTGTTCAAGGCTAGATATAGTGACCTTATTGACCTTCTTTGGTGTGTGATCCAACCTTGCACCGAATTGTTGAGAATTCACTATCTTATTAGAAATCAAAACCCTTGCAACAACTAGGGTCTTGTCGACCACGACCCCTTTACTAGCATTTTCAATCATGTTTCTCTCTATAGGTAACAAACCCTCATAAAAATAAATAATCAAAAGCTGATCGGAGATTTGATAGTATGGGAAACTGGTGTATAGTTTCTTAAATCGCTCTCGATACTCATATAATGTTCCCCATTAAACTATCGAATACCATAAATCTTTTTCTTGATACTCGACGACTCTTCGACGTAGGAAAATGCTTTAGTAAGAACCCCTATTTCATTGTTCCTAAGAATTGATGAAACCTAAAAGAAGATCATAAAAAATCTTTTGCATCCATATCTAATAAGAATGAGAATGCATGCAGCTTAATTTATTCTTCTAACACTCCTTATGGTCTCATGGTTGAGCATACCATATGAAATTCCTTTAGTGTTTATGGGGGTCTTCTCCAACGAAGACCACAAAAGGTAGGCAATAAGTGTATCAATCTCGACTTCAACTCAAAAGTAACATCCAAATTTGGAAACTCAATCCATAAGGACTATTGATTTAGATTAGGAGCGGTTAACTCTTTCAAAGCCTTATGTGTAGCCATCACTTCCTCTTTAGAATCACTAAAGGACAAAAACTCAAGAGCTACGTTTATGCTTGGCAAAGCAGCTACTCTCTTAGATGTTTCAACCCACTCTATAAAAGCTTGTATTGCTTCTCTCCTTAATTTTCAAAAGGTTCTTCCTCATTCAAGGTTAAAGATCGAGTCACTTGTATGAACATATCTAGTCATACACCAATTTGATGTAGAAAATAGAAATAATCGAATGTTAAAAAAAATCAATTTGAATATAACTCCTTAGCAACAGAATGCTAGAATCGGTTCAATCAACTTTTCTCTAATATCTAATTGTTCCAAACTACAAGAAAAGGTGAAAGGGGGTTTTGTTTATAAAGAGTAGTAAAGGTAATCAAAATTGAATAAATAGGTAAACGAAGGTATTAAAAGTTATAGTCAAATGATAGTTTTCACTTTTGGTTCAATCATTGATCATTGATTCAAATATTAATCCACTCTTTTCATAAATATTCACCATAGAACAATAACAAGTATGTTATCCTCAATCTTTTCTTAGTGATTCGTTAATTAAAACAAGTTATTTAAGTAATCTTTAACTATTAAACAACCTAGTAAAAGCTATCTAGATTTAATTCAATAATAGCATTAACTAATCACACATCTCGAATATGCTCCTGCAATAGCAATATCAAAAAAAAGATTTTAAGAAATATTTTGAATTGATTTCATACTTGCTTGTGGCTAAATAAAATAATGATCTATTGATGAAAAATAATAAATCCCACCCAACTAGATCTACTCCATTACTTAAAGTGAATGTGACAACTTATAATAATTTTTAGCACGGACAAAGATGTGGTCATAACCATAGATGTAGTGAGAATAATTATCGTTATAATCATGATGACCGTAATAATACACCTTACCATGAGAAATGGATATAACATGAGAAAAAATCTAGAAAAGTACAAAAATAGATCAAGTTATTATTCTGAAAATGAATGTTATAGATGTGGTATGAATAAACATTGGTTGCATACAACAAAACACCTTATTGAGTCTTATCAAGCCTCGTTGAAAAAGAAAGAGTAAAACATAGAGGCCCTTTTATATATCAAAATAATAGTAATTGAAATTAATTACTTCTTACTTTTTTATTTATAAATAAAATGTTTAATATTTCTTATAATTTCTATCGTATAATGATAGTTACAAATTTATTTATTTATGAAGGAGAATATATATATATATATATATATATATATATATATATATATATATATATATATATATATTATTTTTATTTAATTATTTATTTATGTTAATATTATATCTGATTATATCAATCTAATAGAAGGCTCTAAAAGAGTTAATATATTATTACCTAAAGAGATAAATTTGTGAGGTTCTAGAAAAATGAATATATTATTACTTGAAGAGACAACTCTTAAATAATCTAGAATAGCAAGTATTATTACTTGAGGTGACAAAATTTAAAATCTCTAAAAGGGTAAAAATGTTATTATCTAAAAGGATAAAATTTATTATAAATAATGTAATATTCTCTCTAAAGTTTCCTAGAAATTTATTGAGTTTTAAAGATGTTCATTTAAATTGATATCATATCAAGACAACAAATATGAAAAATATTGAATACTTATATATTATAATTATTATATTGGGTAGAAAATATGTATTGAAAAATTTACCCACTTTCTCTTTTGGTCTTTATTATAAATATTTGAATGATTGAAACAAATGGTAAAGTACACTAGAAGTTTACTCATTTAAATATTTTTACTATGTGACATAACTATGTAGGTTATCCTAGGTTTTTCATGGTACGAAAAATTATTAAAACTTCATATAAACATCTATTAAAGAGTTAGAAGATTTTTTTAATTTAATGAATTTTTATGTTCTACTTGTTCTCAAGGCAAATTGATTATTAAGACATCACCAAGTAAAATTGAGATTGAATCTCTAATATTTTTAGGGAGTATTCAAATTGATATATGTCGATCAATTCATCTACCATGTGGACCATTTAAATATTTTATGATTTTAGTAGATGCATCCACAAAATGATCACATTTATGCTTATTATCTAATGGAAACCTAGCATTTTTGAGATTGCTAGCTCCAATAATTCAATTACATACACAATTTTCAAATTATATCATTAAAACAATTCACCTTGATAATGCTTGGTGAATTTATCTTCTAAGAATTAAATGATTATTAATTGGCTATGAGAATAAAGGTTGAACAACCTATTGCTCATATTCATACTCGAAAGGTTTAGCAAAATCATTTATCAAAAAGCTCCAATTGATAGCTAAACCATTATGCAAAAATAGAACTTCGTGGTTATGTTTTGGAACATGTAATCTTACATACAAAATATTTATTCTCATCGGATCCATAAGTTATCCAAAATTCTCCCTTCTTCAATTGGTTTAGAGTCAAGAGCTAAATATTTTCCATCTAAGAATTTTTAGTTATGTAGTATATATCCATAGTGCTCCTCTATAACGAACTAAAATGGACATTTTAAGGAAATTTGGAATATATGTTGGATTTGAATCCTCTTCGATAATTAAATATCTTGAACCATGAATAAGAGATATTTTTACAACTCGATTTACCGATCGTCATTTTAATAAAATATTTTTTTCACTATTAAGGGGAGAGAATAAGCAAAATAAGCGCTTGAAAATATTGAAAAAAGATATTACATGGAATGCTCTAACTTTATATCATCTCAATTCTCATACAAAATAATATGAACTAGAAGTTTAAAAGATAATTCATTTATAAGATACCGTAAACCAACTGCTAGATGGATTCTTATATTCTAAAAGATTAACTAAAATGCATATCCCCACTAAAAATACTCTTATTAGAATTGATGTCTTAGAAGGATAATCTATTAATGTTATAGCAAATAAATTTAAAGCACACTTAAAGCATGGAAGATCGATCGATTCTAAAGAAAAAAAATTTCAAAAGAAAAGGGAGTGGATGTTATGCTTTGTCTAAAGCAAAAATAGTAATAATACAAAAAAATCTTATCACTTGTCTTAGTACTAATAAACTGATTAAGAGTTAGTTACCTAATCTTTTGGGTATGTATATTGAAAATTATGAGATTAAATCTTTAGTTAAAGTCAAAGGATTAGATGATGCATCGAGAAGGATGAAACTAAGGCCATAAAAGAATAAAAACACCTATTTGAATATTCTATCTAAGGATCGAAGATCCTAAGAATTAGGTTCGAGGAAAAAAATGAGCCTAGAGTGATTTGATTGCATGCAAAATTTATTTGAGTTACAACACTTATATGTCCATTCCTATGATGTAGTGCATGAATTCCATAAGAAAAAAAAAAAAGAAGAAGAAAAGATTAAGTTTCTTTCGGGGGAACTTTTAATGTGATTTATAGTTTTTTTTTTTTTTTAATGTGATGTTAGAGTTATAGGAGCATAATTGATAAACACTTCTATATGAGTGAAGAAGCGAGGTTGCTTCCTACGAAAATAGGACTAATTCTCTAGAACACTTAATGAAGTTGAGATCAACCATAAAGCCGCAATGCGTTGGCTCGAAAATTTTTATAGAGTATTTGAATATAATATGTTTGATATAATATTTATTTCTCCTAAAATAGCTTTAATTCAAGATAATATTTACTATTGGCTTGAGAGCAATATTATTGAAACACTAAGTAAGGGTTCAAGCCATTGACTTCCTTATTATGTATTATTTCTTATAAAAAAATATAGCTATTATATTTTATTAAGAAATAAGTGAGGGATTGTTGAAATTTTTTTAATAAAATATTTATTATTAAAAAAAATATAGTTCCATTGGTCTTTTTCATTAAATTTCTTAAAATTTTTCATTGAATTTTAATGTACATTATATTAGCCATTAATTTCTTTGAATGAGTACATTTATTTCTTTAAATGAGTATATTCATTTTTTTCAACGAGTTCATTTTTGTGTCCATATATATATAACATTCTATATTGTTGTATATTAGAGAGAAAAGTATAGCAACATTTTTTTAGTAAAGAAAAATAATCTTCATTTATGTGTTATTTAATCTCCCATTATAAAACCATATAATGCTTATTTGTTTTATCTTTGGATAAGAGTATTGCTATTAAATTTAGATTTTTAAGTCTTAAAGTAGTTCAAACTTGTTAAGATACAACATGATGGCTAAGATTGTTGTATTCTTGAGATGTCGTGCAATACGCTTGATCGTTACATCAAATAAATTTTATGGACAACGCGTATCGTCTCAAGAAAGCTACATTATTATGCCTCGAGTCGAGTCACCTAAATTTTTTTATAAAACTATTTTGATGGTTCAGTCATCTTTCTATCAAGAAACATGATAACATAATTTTAATCTTAATTTTTCTAATGATTAAGGTAAAAAGTTTCAATTATTTCTTTATCTTAATTTGCAATAAATTTATTTATTTAATGAGTGAATTTTTATTACTTAATTATGTTCCTTTTTTATGTGCTAGGAACAACATCATATACACTATATTGTCAACTTAATTTAACAAAGTTCAAATGCAAACCTTACACAATTTCAACCAAAATATTACGTTGTTCTTAATGTTGGAGCCTAGTAGCTCTCCTTTTCACCTTCTAATCACCACTTGCTTCTTATTTATTTATTTATTTGTCCCTTGCAGCCTAAATTGCTTATTCATTCGATATTCATCAACCCTACTTCTTGAATTTTTCTATATGCATAACATTATGAAAGTTAGCATGAATACAAAACGCACAATTCCCGGTCAATTTGCTACAATAAACAACTATTATCATTTCAAATTTTGGGGTTAGAGACGTGAGCAACAACACCAAAAACTAGCCAAGATTAGGAACAACAATGGGGCATCCCCGTCGTTGCCCCGTCCATGAAAATTTTACCCCATTCCCGTCCCGTGCCCCACGTAGGATAAAATTTGTCATACCATCCCCGCATCAAACAGGGGACATTGTTGCCCCATTTAATTTTTTTTCATCTTGTCATTCCCATTCTACTATCAAATTTCAAACTATAGCAAAAAAAAAAAAATAGTTCATATAGAAAATAAACCCTCAAAGTTAGTTGTCTCATATTTTATATAGGGTATAATTATAATTTTAGAGATGAAACGAGAAAAATGGGGCAAACGGGGTGGGTCGGGGCGAACAAATACCATCCCCGTTCAAAATAAACACGGGGCACCCCGCCTCGCCCTATTCTCCAATCAATGCGGGGATTCCGCACCTTTCCCCTATCAACGCAGGGAATCCCCGTGTTGACCGAGACGAGGCGAGGATGGGGCTCCTTCGAGATGGGGTAAATTGCCATTCCTAGCCAAGATAACCCCAAAATATAATTTTTACAGACTAACTTAATTTGCCTCTAACATTTTGAATTAATTTTTGGAATAAATTGACACCGAAAACTGGTTGTGAATTTGCAATGTTCTTCATTTAAGTCATTAAGAAATAGATTAGTGATATGTTATATTTGAGATTGGGAATTTTAGAGTACTTGCCTTCTAAATAGATAAACTCATAGTAAAATCTGTGACTACCATCCCTAAATGTGCTAGGTTTTATTTTCTCTTAGAATGCTTTTTTTTAAAAAAAAAATAAATGTAAAAGAAAGGTCTTTGAGCCTACTGGCATGTGATAATTTTTGACAATTTATATCTCAATGATCAAAATTTATAACGTAGATAAAACTCATAAAATTAATAAAGATAGTCAAATGCGGGATCTCTCTACCTTTACATAGATTGACTTGAGGCGACTTGTTTTGTACTTCAAAACGGTTAAGTTAAGTGAGAAAATTAATCAATAATCAAACAACCAAATTTACAATAAAAGAAAGAAACATTGGATTTAATTAAAATAATATAAGCATAAAAATAAAAATTTCTACAATTAATTAAAAAAATTTTCCCCTAGCCTATATTAATCTTCTTGAAAGTCCTTTTTTCTTTCCTAAGATTGGCAAAGAAACTCCTATTACATTATCAATAAAAAAGTGTATATATATAGAGAGAGTAAAATTTCATGGTTTTTTACTATATATGTTGAAAACATTATCAACCTCTCTATGGTCACCAAAGAAATAGGAAGTTACCTGCCATAAGGTACATATCCTAAAGTAAACCAATCTCTAAAAATAATCAAGTCTCTTGTTGACTCTATATTAATCTTTTTAAAGGTTTCTTTTCTTTCGCAAGATTGGAAAGGAAAAAAAAAAAAAAAACCTTCCTATCACATTATTAATTAAAAAAAAAATAGCAAATGACTTAATTAACTAAGTAAAATGTTCTAGAATCTAGATAGGAAAATTCCATGATTTCTTACTTACTGTATAGATAACATCATCAACCTGCGCATGATCACCAAAGAAATAATACAATTACCTAGCACAAGGTACATATTTCAACGTAGAGCAATCCCCAAAAATAATCAAGCGTTTTGCCGACTCTCTATCATCATGGGCAACAATGATAAAAAAATAATAAAAAAAATGCTTAAGGGATCTATAAATTCACAATGACGATGAACCCAATAAGAGGAAAGAAGGACCAAAATAATAATAATAATAATAGTTCATCTTATCTGCCAAATCGTAATAAAACCCGTTATTCTCCATCATCTATTAATAGCCCAAGTATATAAATAAGAAACATAAGTTAGAGAAAATGATAAATAAAAAATCAGAAAAACCCATTATCAAATACTAAAGAAAAAAAAGAAAAAATTAATAATATGTAAAATTTCAAAGCCATTAATGAAACCTTCGAATAAAAGAAATAGTCAAATCCACATGTCAATAATGAAAGCAAATAAAAAATAAAATGAAAGAGAAAATACCCAAGCAAAGTTCCAACATAGCCGTATATTTTTTAGTAGACATCCATGATCACCATTGTCGTCGATTTTTCACCGATCCATTTAAAATTTGGTTCTATTTGATATCCACATTAAATTACAATGAAGGCAAAAAGGGATACAATTAAAAAAATGATGAATTTGTATAATAAGAGAACCATAATCTGGCAAAGCCAAGACGTAAAAAAACTTGGAAAATTTTTTCTCTTATACTCCTAAATATGATTATATATATATATTAGAATAGTTTGTTAGCATGACTGAAAAAATATATTTAAATAAATAGATATTTTACTCCAATAATGTATTAAAATCAAATCAAGAGCCTATTTTTAATAATTCAATAAAACATTTAAACAAAATTAAAATACAACAATAAAATGAACAAACTAAAATGCATAAACTTTAAATATATATATAAAAAAAGGTGTATTTGATAAAAATATTAAACATCAATACTTTAGAAATCCTTATCTATTTATATCATATCGAGTAGTGGATATAATACTTGTTACACTTATTCATGACACCTACTCAATACATTACAAACACAACTCAAACAAAATGCTTAGACCATGTAGCTTCTACTATTGCTCAACACTCATTTTCACTATACCTTTTTCGTTTTTTCATTCTTTTGCTAGCTATCCAGCCATCCAATTGGATCTCTCATTTATGATTTGCACACAATTAATATTTCATCCGCATCATTTTTTAGTGCTCGTAAATGTCGTTTTTCATCGTTGTGTTTTTTGCACCTTCACTTTTGATCTTTAAAAGTCATTTTTATTGCCCTCCTCTTTTCTTCTTATTTATATTTGGCTAGCATCATGTCACGGACTTGGCCTTTCCCAAGCTCACGTACGGCATTTGGCTCTCTTCTTCCCTAAGACAAACCAAGTCGGCCTTCCTCACACAAAGTTGCTAAGCAAGAAAGACACACACATAAGAGATATAAATACTCTTTGTATTGCTTTCTAAAAGCTTACAACTCTAAAGACACACTCTCTTAAGTTTGTGAATGTCTAGGTGTCTTGGCCAAGTGAAGGCCTCACCTATTTATAGCCTTCCACCTCCTCAATGGATGGCTAGGATCTATTTAATCTAATGGCTACAATTGGTTCTCTAGAAATATCCTATCTAGATATTTACAAGGAACTATCTAGATATACACATGTTAGATTAGTGAGGGACTCTCTAGAAGTCTCTAGATCATCCTAGAGACTTCTCTAATGCTCCGTACTCTTCTAGAAGCTTTCGACCTTATCTAGAGGCTTCTCCTTTGCTCCATACTCTTCTAGAAGCTTCCGGACTTATCTAGAGGCTTTTTCATTGTTTCATACTTTTCTAGAAGCTTCTAGACTTATCTAGTGTTCTCTAGAATCTCTAGAAAAATCCCTCTTTTAGGCGAAGCGTAACACTCTCCCCCACCTAATTCAATGACGTCCTCGACGCACCTTCATTATATTCTTCGACCTTCCGTGCAAATTGCCACAAAGCTTCGGCGGGTTCCCAACTAGCCTCGCTATCGGGTAATCCCTTCCATTTCACATAGTACTCCTTCCTTGGTGGCACTCCACGACGTCCGATTATGCGATCATCAAGTATAACATCAACTTCTTTGTCATACGAGTCAACCACTACCGTTGGTGCCCTATGAGACACTCCTCGGCTTGGATCCTCCTCGTCCATATGGTATGGTTTTAGCATACTAATATGAAATACCGGATGGATCTTTAGCTTCGGTGGCAACTCTAGGCGATAGGACACCTCTCCCACCTTGCGCACTACCTCAAATGGTCCTTCATATCGTCGTATGAGGCCTTTATGCACCTTTCAAAATGCCTTATGTTGCTCGTGGTAGCAACTTCAGCATCACCTTGTCACCGGGTTGGAAGGTGACATCTCTTCGTCTCTTGTCGGCCCACTTCTTCATCTTCTTGGCAGCCTTGTTCAAATACATTCGCGTCAAGTCCGCTCGCTCTCGCCATTCTTTAGCTAATGAATATGCAATTGGGTCGCTTCCTTGGTACTTGTCACCAAGCACCATCGTATGTGAAGTGAGAGGCTGCTAGCCCGTCGTAATCTCAAATGGACTCTTGCCGGTAGACTCACTCTTTTGTAAGTTGTAGGAGAATTGAGCAACATTTAGCAACTTAGCCTAATCTCGCCGGTTGGCACTCACAAAGTGCCTCAAGTACGTCTCTAGGAAGGTGTTAACCCTCTCGGTCCGCCCATCCGTTTGAGGATAAAAAATTATGGAGTAATGGAGCTTCGAGCCTAGCAACTCAAATAACTCCGTCCATAGCTTCCCGGTGAATCGAGGATCTTGATCACCGATGATATGTCATGGTACGCCCCAATACTTCACCACATGCTTGAAGAGTAGCTTAGCGGTGTTCTCGACCATCACATCCGCCGGGGCTGGTATGAAAGTGGCATACTTGGAGAACTTATCCACGACTACGATAATGCTCCCAAAGTTCTTCGATTTCAGCAAAGCCATTATGTAATCCATGGTGATTGTCTCCCATGGTCTCTCCGCGATAGGCAAAGGTTGCAATAGACCTCCGAGGGCTCGATTTTCAACTTTGTCTTGCCGACATACCAAACATATTCTCACATAGGACTCCACATCATCACGCAACCGTGGCCAAAAGTATGCTCCCTCCAACGAAGGCTCTAGTGCGTTGTTGTCCCGGATGTCCAGCCCACATCGAGTCATGGCATTCCTTCATCAAATCTCGTCGAAGGTTTCCCCATTTGGGTACATAAATCCTCCTCCCTTTTGTGTAGAGAATGCCATTCTCCTCCTAAAATTTTCGAGTCTTGCCCTCCTTTGCAAGGCTTAACAAACTCTTGGCGATGGGATCATGCTCCACTCCTTCCTTGATTCTAGCCACGATCTCCCCATCCACCTTCGCCATGTGATGCAACTTAGCCTTTCTACTAAGTGCATCGGCCACCACATTGGTCTTTCGTCGCTTCCTCAATTCCTCCAACTCGGGATGGCTCATTCGATAAGGTGCCATGGTTGGCGGCTAAGCACTCGACACCAATTTGATTTGGTGATCAATTTCTCTTTTAGGTGGCAACTTCTTGGGTAACTCGGGTAGCATCACATCATCAAATTCGGCCAATACATTGGCAATCTCTTCGGGTATCTCCATACTCTCATCATCCACCATCCCATCTTCTCTTAAAGTTGCCAAGTATGTGACTTTCCCTCTCTTGAAGCCTTTCTTTACCTATATAGCCGAGAGATACTTTAAGTCCGATCTAGCATGCACCTTGGCTAGCACCATGCATGGTATTTCTTCTTTCATGATCACCATTTGCTCCAAGTGAGATGTAGGCATGACTTTTTCTTGTTTAAAGAACTCCATGCCTAAGCACAACCTTGAAGTCGTCCATTGTGATAATGGTGAAATCTAGCGTCCCTTTCCATGCGCCTATGCTAAGCCTTACCCCATACGCTACACCATAAGTAGGCTTAGGGGAAGCATTCACGGTCTTCATGCTACTTAATGACTTAGTCACCACCAAGCCAAATCTTTTAGCCTCATCTTCGACCATGAAATTATATGTGGCTCCCATGTCTAGCATGGCAAGCGCGGCCTTGCCATTCACGTCCACATCCACGTACATAAGCCCATCCTTTGGTGGCACCTTAGGTGAGGGCTTGACATTCAAAGTATTGAGAAGCCGCAACGATCCCATATGCTTCTCGTGCTCGGAGGCACATTCCCTCTCCTCCATCAAGGCATCGAGGGCTTGTCGCTTCGGGCACTCTCTCCACCGATGTGGCCCATTGCAAAAGTAGCAACCCTTGGGCTTGAATTCTCTCTTATCATGTTCTTTGACAAAGCTCTTGGACTTGTGTGCTTTGTCTTGCCCCTCTTTATAACCCTTCTTTTCATAGGCTCCCCCACCTTTGCCCTTGAAGTCTTTCTTAGGCTTGGAGGGTTCCGTCCTTTTGTTATATTCAATTAGGGATTCAATTAGGGATTCGGCTATGGCCACGAGTTCGACGAAGGTCTTAGGCCGTCGACCTCGCACCTCTTGTTATGCCCATAATTGAAGTCCCTTAATAAAATCATACATATGATCATAGTCGGGTTTACCACGTACTCGAAGTTTAAGAGAAAGATATTCTTAGACATACTCGTGAATAGTTCTCGTATGCTTCAATGTTCGTAGTTTGTCCCGTTCTTCCTAATCGGCTTCCTTGGGGTAGAATTGAGCATACATGGCTTCTTTGAATTCATCCCAACTAGACAACTCTAGATTCCCCTATTTGAGCTCTTGGTGCTTCATACGCCACCATAAAGCAAGCATCCTCCGAAAGATAGAGGGTAGCAGTCTTGACATGACTTCTATCCTTAGTCAAGCCCATTGCCTCGAAATATTGCTCTACTTGCCAAAAGAAGTTATTCATTTCCTTGGCATCTCGCTTGCCAGTATAGTGTCTTGGTCTTGGCACTTCAACTTTTGGCGTGTCCCTTAAGACCACACCATTTGAGATAGCTTCTCGATAATTTTTTCAATCTTTTCTAAGTTGTTCAAGAGTTTGCTCATACCCGGTCGGATACTCTTGATGTTGCTTGAACCTCTCCTTCCTCCATTCCATGAAGGCATCCTTTTCAGCAGCTCTCTCTTTGGCATACCTCTTAACCGTTTCCACTCGAGCTTGGAGATTGGAGAGCACCTCACGTAAGCCTACCATACCTAATGTCTCCCCCTCATCATCTCCTTCTATCTCCTCGAGTCTCTCCTTGAAATCGGCAAGGTGTTCCTCCGCCATCATGAGTCGCTCCTCCAAGGAGACTAATACATCACGAGACTTCCCCCTTCCTTTCTTAGGTTGAGGAGGTAGGGTCTCATTCCTAGCATCCTTAGCAACATCCTCCATGCCCAAGCTAGACATTCTTACTCTCTTGAACACTTTAGCTAGCGGCAAGCTTACTCGGACTTTGATAAGACTCGACTCGATACCACTTGTCATGGACTTGGCCTTTCCCAAGCTCACGTGCGGCACTTGGCTCTCTTCTTCCCTAAGACAAACCAAGTCAGCCTTCCTCACACAAAGTTGCTAAGCAAGAAAAACACACACACAAGAGATATAAATACTCTTTGTATTGCTTTCTAAAAGGTTACAACTCTAAAGACACACTCTCTTAAGTTTGTGAATGTCTAGATGTCTTGGCCAAGTGAAGGCCTCACCTATTTATAGCCTTCCACCTCCTCAATGGATGGCTAGGATCTATTTAATCTAATGGCTACAATTGGTTCTCTAGAAATATCCTATCTAGATATTTACAAGGAACTATCTAGATATACACATGTTAGATTAGTGAGGGACTCTCTAGAATTCTCTAGATCATCCTAGAGACTTCTCTAATGCTCGTACTCTTCTGAAGCTTCCGACCTTATCTAGAGGCTTCTCCTTTGCTCCATACTCTTCTAGAAGCTTCCGGACTTATCTAGAGGCTTTTTCATTGTTTCATACTCTTCTAGAAGCTTCTAGACTTATCTAGTATTCTTTAGAATCTCTAGAAAAATCCCTCTTTTAGGCGGAGTGTAACAATCTAGTATTCTTTAATCTCTAAATTTTGTATCCTTTCTCTGTTATCTCCAACGGTTAAAATATTGATTGTTAACTATAATATGGTTTAATCATAAAATTTACCTCAAAACTATTAGGATTGTTGCAAAATATGATCTATACTATCAATTTAGGCTATTTGAACCCCTATATATATATATATATATATATATATATATATATATATATATATATATATATATATATATATATATATATATTGCAAATTTAATCATTCTCTATTATTTTTTATAGTCAAATGTTAATTGTCAACTCGGATATTTAAACGACGTCATTTTAAGAATTTTAAATTTACTTTATAGTTAAAATTAATTTTGAAAAATAAAAATAATTTTTTTAATAAATGGATCCATTACACATCATTAATCATCTAACAAAAAAGTAAGATCCATAAAAAAAAATATATATATCATCTAAGCTACATTAAAAAACTAATTATTATTAAATATTTTTTTTCAAAATTAAATTAAATTCTTTAAAAAAAATTTTTTTTTTTACTAGATAGATCCATTACACATAATTAATCGTCCAATAACAAAAGTCAAATTCATAGACAATAAAATCATTAGAACTAACTATTATTAAAAAAAAATGAAATTAATTTTAATTTTCAAAAAAAAAAAAAAAAAACTCAAGCAATAATGGAGAAGGAAAAAAATTATCTAAAAACTAATAGTTTAGGATCCAAATAACCTAAATTGATATTATTGACTTTGAATTGTCATAACCAAATAGTTTCAAAGTAATTTTTGCTATTAAAGAGCTTAACCAACTAAGGTCTTTAATGAACAAATGCTTGGAATTAGAGTAGAAAAACTGTTGCTATTTTTAATACCCTCCATTTTTTTCTTTTGCTCCTTTTGTAAACAAATTAGATTGATAGAGTATTATTTTTTCCTTTTAAATTTTACAGATTTTTTTTTTAATAGTTTGGTTATTGAAAGAAAGAAAATATATAGGAAAGAAAGAGCATTTTTTTCTTCTAAACTTTATGGATTTCTTTTTTTTTTTTTTAATAGAATGATTAAGGAAAGAAAGATATATATATATATATATATATATATATATATATATATATATATATATATATATATATATTCTAAAGTCTTGCCTACATAGATGATTTTTTTTTTTTTTGGCTCTTTTGCATTTTTTTTTATCAGTTTATTTTAATTTTGATTGTTATGGATTACTTGGGAAAAAATTATAAATGATCAATCATTATTTTTGGGGTTTCTCAAAAACATAGGGAGGAAGAAATATATATGATATGTTTTTATATTTTAAAATGAGCATATATTTCATATTATACTATTCTTATTATTTAAAATTTATTCCTTCAATTTGTCATTTTTTATGAAAATTCTCATCCAATTGATTTTTTATTTTTATTAAAATTTATTTATGGATAGATATGATTTTTTTCTACGAATGGATTTTGGAATAAAATTTTAAAACATGATTTTTTTAAAAAAAATATATAAAAAATATAATTTATATAATGTATTCTAAGAATTTTTGAATCATAGCTTTGCATGTAAAGCTTGTACATGAGGACCTAACATACATGGCCTATAAACAAAGAAAATATTTGAGAAGGAAAAAAAGAAAAAGAAATTCATGTGTTTTATTTGCTACTTTTATATACAATCAAAATTTTTTGAAATTAATTTTGGAATCATTTTTATTTGAGCCTATTAACTTCAAATTTATTCAATATATCACTTATAAATTAACTATTTTTTCTATTGTTTTTCATTTTATATTGAAAACTCTAAACTCACTCAAGTATAGTTATTATATAAAAAAAATATTAAATTGTTAGTTTTATTAGAAATTAACTACACAACAACACAAAACACAAACCATTTACTCTTTATCTATTTATTTATTTTTGAATACTATGGAATCAATTTCTTTCAAATTAAATAATTAAAATTATTTTTTTGCGAACCCGTCAATTATTCAAATATAGTTTTTTATTCTAATATTGTTGATAATTTTACGAATAAATATATCAAAATAAAATGGATAAATTTTCAAAAACTAATATTCTCATTAACATTAAATAAGAATAAAAAATAATTTTTCATGCAAGTTTTTACGTCAATAGTTACTTTTTTTTTAACGACACAATCTTATAAAAACAATTATGGCTTTATTATATTTCACATTAAATTTTCTTTTTAGATTATTAGAAGTTTTTAATTAAGAATTCATGGATAAAAAGAAAAAGAAGAATAAATCGTGTTTCTTTGGGTACAAAAATTATGAAAAACATGAGAAAAAAATCGAGTTAACTATGAAATTTTGATTAAAAATTTATAAAATTCAATGATTTATTTTTTACTTTTGATTTAATATATTTTGATAGACTAATAGTATACCGTGGACTATTAAACTTTAATAATTTTTTCAAATTATTTCATGATTCTTTCCGACCAACAACGTAGTGCGGATAAGAAATTAATTTGAAATCTATATTAAATTAATAAACAATAAAATAATACTATGGATACTTGGTAAATTCTCTCTCTCCCTCTCTCTCTCTCTCTTATATATATATATATATATATATATATATATATATATATATATATATTCAATCATGATAGATACGATTTTATTACCTTAATTATTGAGGCATTTATATCTTTAATAATATAGATATTTTAAAATATAATATCTTGTAGTTGCATTTACAGTATTTTTTTTCATGCTTCATAATGATTTTATATTTTAAATATAACCAAACCATTTTAAAACTTGAAGTGACGATACAGAATGGTTTCAACTTTGAAAGATCGAAATAAAAGTATAATATAAAGACTGGAGAAAAAAAAAAAACAAAAAAACAACTTTGTTGCATGCCGGAACAAAAGTGACACAACCAAACTGTAATGATCAAAATAGAGGCAAGATCACTCTTAACACGCGCACTGTTTGAGAAATCAATTTAGGACCGGTAAAGGTTCATATTTTACATTTAGTTGAATGTCCTACTTCCATATGGAATGTCATAACAATTTGCCACACTCATGATTCACGATAACTCGACTGCCACCGCCACTAGTACCATACGCGCCGCCACCACTCTTCCACAAATTCCACTACCCGCCATTGTTACTCGTCAATCGTCATGTTACACTCTGCCACTGGCTCTACTCTTCCTTTGCCACGAAGGCACCAATCCCATCTTATTATCTTGATCACAGAAAACACCCAGTATTCCACGTTGTCCGCCTCATCACTACCATAATGATAGCGAAACAACAAATACTTAAATCTAAAGAGTTGCAAATTCACATACAGAAGCTATTCAAAAAGAGAGCTCCGTGTAAGTATCTGCCCCATCAACTATCAACGGCTCTAAGTCCCAACACCCTCCTCCACTTTCCTCTTTTTCACTATCCAAGGCAAATGTCAAAATCACTCACAAGAAATGACATTTTATCTCAATCATGAAGCTTTGATCTTCAACTTTAATGGTAGAGACCATGCCCAGTGCTACCTATCAATGATAGTATACTTTCAACTAGACAAAGATGGATTTTAGCCTTCTAGATCCACCCCATGTTGTTCCTAATCCCATCGTCCGCATAACCTAATGAGAGAGTGCTAACTTTTTTGAAGTTGATGAAAAAGGAAAGTCATGCTAAAAACTTCAGACGTCAGCTGCATAAAACAAAAACAAACAGGAAAAGGTTCTTCAAAGTTGAAATATTCGAAACCCACATACCTTCTCCCCTTCATTCAGAAACAGCTTCACAATTTCAATTCCAGCCTGAAATAAGAAAAAAGATATCGATTGACAAACTTGCAAATTCATCAGAACAAACAAAACTTCGAATGCAGGGGAGATCATCTCTTTGACTAACAATCCACAATCATCTCACTGAAGTAGATCCAATGCTATTTTATTCTGATAAATATATATGACTTCGAGGTTTTATTTCATAAGACAAAAAGATATGCATTAGGATATACTTGTTTGCATATATGCAAAAGTTCAAGTATTTATTCATATCAATCCCTCCAATGAACTTTCAGCAGGTCAACCTCTCGGTAGTCTATAAGAAACTTTAATTTACTAAGATGGTCAACTAGTTAATTTAAATATTCAGCCTAAATAGTGCAACTGAAAACAGTCAAATCCATCCCTCAAACTGGAAGGAAGAAAAAACAATTTCTTTGTTGTTTTCCCTCCTAACAGTTTCAGTAAGCTCATTTGCTAATCATTCCCTTGGAAACTACAACCAGTGAACTTAGTGATATAAATGCATGAAGATTGCCATGAACAGGTCTACAGTTGCATGAACATTGTCTTTATTTTATGTTACTGAAAACACCTTTTGACGCATGTTGATGCATGTCATGAACAGCTATGAGGCCTCTTTTAAGTTAGAAAAAGAAGACAAAAATAAAGGTTCAAATAATTAGTAGGTGGGTGCTATGAGGAATGTAATTAGTTGAGTAAGAAATCAATACAGCAGACAGGGGATTAGCCCTCAAAAACAGATTGATTCTAGATAAGTTTCTTCACTGCCTAAATTTCTGGAAGATTGTTAATGCAACGAGGGCTGATAATTCCACAGTTTTAGTTCTCAACAATATTATGTCCTACTAATGTTGCAAGGAAGAGGCTGCAGAAAAGCATTATTATGTGCTGTCTAAAGATCAGATAAACACAATATGGTAAGGTTACCTGAAAGTGGGACAAGATGATGGTCAGAGATTCGTCTAAGATGTTCAAGAGCATTGTTATAGACAAATCTCGTTTCAGCCTTTAATTTTTTTTTTTCTTCGATGATTCTTCGGGCAACCAAGAGTGGCAGAGATATGGAGAAAGCAATGGGGTGAAAAGGTAAAATCGGGAGCCTGCAATTTCTTTGCAGGTTATATGGGCCAATAGTGCTGGATGGAGGTTTGTAACCAGAAAGCAATCGCCCAAGCAAGCTAAGATGAACCATAACAGTTCCCATCAGTATTACTGGAGGTGGAAGTGGTACAATCAGAGTCAATGCTGATTCTTCCCTCACCACTCTAGTTGGATTTTCAATCCTAGCCATGCTTTGTGGTTGATTGTCAGGAGAGGATGGAAAGGGAAGGCAGACACTATTTTAAACTTTTTCTTTTGAGGATCATCCATTCGTTCCACTCTTGTAAATTCTCCACATTTATCCCACACATTTATGCTCACATGAAGACCACCAATATCCTTGCTCTCTTAGTTCCATCCACTGGCTATTTTTAGTTTATCAAAAGCATTTGTAAGGCATATAGCTGCTATTTCTTCCTTATTTTCTGTTTCTCTAGAAAGTGATTATAAATGAAGTTATGACCTGACCAACAAAAGGATGTGCATGTGAGTGAGAATGATTCTTTCACTCTATTTCCATTTTCCAGATCTTCATTTGACATATGCTTAAGCTCTTTCACTCGGTAAAGTAAAATAAATTGACAGTTGAATATACAAACAATGGAATGACTAGATCATCAGAACTAAAAATGGAACTGAAGTTAAATGCTGGAGATAAATGAATAGGAACCTGTACTAATCTGCCAAGATTATCTTTCAGGTCCAGAATGAAATATGAGGCATCCCTGTCTTGAAGTCGCTTCATTGCTGCACAATCATCATTTCCTAAAGACTATCAGGCTGGCTAAAACTACAAAAACATGAGCTTAGAGAGATAAGCCCTATTTAAAATTTAAATAACTTTTAGAGTTTTGCAAAAGCATAAACAGGTGTTGAATATTGAATTGGGGAGGGGGTGGGGTTGTGGTTGGTGTTATAAAAGATGATCAAAGGAGAAAACTTGGGGTATTTTCACACTTGCAACCTTGACAAACTCAAAAACAGAAATCCAAACAGTGTGGCATTACAGAGGCATACGTTTTATCAAAACAAACTACCAAAGCACCACAGCATCGCTTCGTATTTCTCAGTTGCATAATTGCTTGTATGATAATTCAATTGTGTTCCAATTTTCCCAACTTTTGTTGCCTGAAAGAAATTTAAAACCAGAAGTAGAACCAAAGGTCTATTATAAGTCCCAATTTGGATCAAAATAGATTTTACTATAGCATCAATGGTTCTAGTTTACATGTAGCTTCTTTCAATCATTTGGGTCTTATATTAATTTAAAAAAAAAAAAAAAAATTGAAAAACGAAAAGGCAGCATGAAAAAGAAGGAAAAACACAAAATCAATCATACTTCAATTTGACAACTATTTTTAGGCAGTACAATAAACCTAAGAGTGAAGCAGATAATATAATGTTAAATGTTGACGCATCAAAAGTATGTTATGGTTGCTGCAATAAAATTGCTGTGCTAAGTTAAACTAGATAATCATTTACCAATAACCAAATCTTTTCTAGCCAATGCATTGAATTCTTTCAAGCGTATGTACCCAACAGAAGGGGTGCTGTTCTCTATCTGTTCCAATCGATAAAAGACGGGGGTTCGAGCAACAAGTTGTCTCTGAACTTCTAAAGATTGAATAGGTCCACAATTTCCATGCTTCACCTATAATATGACTACGTAGTAGAAGTTTAGAACAATCAATCAAAGATAAAATCCCAAAAGGCTAATGCAGCAATATTGTATATCTGAGGCCAATTTTAGAAATCTTAATAGTTACAATTGTTTCATTTAGGCCTTGTAACAAAGATGATAATTCAAATGCTGATTTCCCTTTGACATCCACTCCATTAACAGCTAACAATTCATCCCCCTAGCAAAAAAAGATAGAACATAAGGAAACTCACCTCATACACTAATTATGGTGAAAGCACATACTGCAACCAAATAGGAACATCTGCCTTATTCAACCCAAATCAACTAGCAAAACCAATCTAACAATAGGTGCAACCACACTAGAAAACAGCAGCATTTAGATCTTCAAAAGTTAATGACCACGAAATTCAGTACTAAATTTTATATCATGTTGAAGTTTTAGTTGTCAGCGGCTGGGCATCTTACAAGAGAGATAAAAACACCTTTTGCAGAGAAAAACAAACCATTATAGTTGTCCTTCATTTGCACCTAAAGTGGCAGAACGAGAAGGGAAAGAATAGCCGTCTTCACTCCAAAGGAGGAGTTTGTCAGGTCACTTCTTCATTATCCATGAATATATGCACCTGGAAACAGCACTCCTAATTTGAAAACCATAGTGAGCTCATTCTATACTTAAGTCAAAAACCATGCCACACTAATGACATCTAGTAGTTATGTATTAACATAAAACAAACGAACATGAAAAATATATTAACCAACCCAAAAAATATATTCAAACATTGATAAGAAACTCCAACATAAACAGTATGATATGAAGGCAAGAAAACGCTCATCAATCACTAATCAGCATAGAGATTACGCAAAGGATAAACTGATCAACTCAAGCCATAACCATATCGCAATATAATAACAAACACCAACAATCACTTGGAAAACAAAACAACCAAACAAGAAAGACATTGACACGTAGGGGTTAACAGTTTGAAATTCACAACAAACTGTCTCACACCGGCAGAATGAGCAGGCCCGTCAAGTAATAATCCAAGAACTTTCAGTTTCACCTCTCCATTCTTATCAGGAATTTCCCTAAGGTTTATTCCAGTACCAGAAATGTCATACCTCCCCATCTTCGAGAGCTGAAAAGTACATTGGTAGCATAAAAAAATAAAATAAAATAAAAAGAGAAGCAAAAACAACATTTCTAATCACATTGAAAAAAGAAGAAGCAGAAGCTACCTCAGCAGGTGCAAGAAACCGCGTGTAAGGATCACCTAGACTAGCCAAAATCCTTCTAATTAAATCATGGGCTTTCGCTCTCGATTGAATCGAACTGCTTAAAATATCTCCCCTTTTTTGCTTCATTTATCAATCAATTATTATTAAACACGAATATAGACAGGATAAAAGAAGGCATGCAATTCTTGTATGTATGTATTGTGCGTTTTACCTGCCAAGTTTGAGGAGTCCTGCGACTTCGACCAGTATCAAGAAAGCTATCATTAACAATCTCCCAAGCTTCTTCCACAATTCCTTCATTAGTCAGCACTTGAGGAGTTTCGGTATCTACCTGAAAGTCTTGTCGGATTTCTTCTTCACTGCAAAAATATTCTGTTGATTATGATTGTAGAAGTGATGGTGATGAAGATTCCAAAGCAAGTGAAGATGGAGAGGAAAGTAGTAAATTGAGTGAGAGTGCTCCATTTATGGCACCACCCAGTAAGGTTTTCTTAGCCCAGTTATTGTTGGCGTTGAGGATAACAGTTGGGGTTCTTTTCGTTGGTTGTTGGCGTTGAGAGTTTAAGCAGGGAATTGAAGAGACAGACACTCATCTTGTTGCTCGCTTTGGATGGTTCGGAGGTTTTTTTTCCCCTTCATTAAGAGAGCCATTGTGCCTTAGGCTACACGATAAAAATAACCTCGTTTTTATTACATAATAATAAAATAAATTAAAATTATTAGATTTTAAACTTTATTCATTGAAAGAAATTATTAAATACATAACCACTAAACCATGAATATTTATTTAGTGTTTTTCATAACTAATTTAGTAATATTTTTTGAAAAAAAAATCTTCTTTTTTTGTGTTAATCTTTCCATCCTATTTACTTTTTTTTTAAATAAAAAAATCAAAATAAATTGAAAAAAAAAACAAAAAATGTCAAAAATAATTAAGTTATAAATGTATTTCGATATATAGGGATTAAATATAAATTTCTAAAAGTATGAGGATTAATTATTAGTTTTACTACACTACGGAGAGTAAGTTATAATTAACTCCATGCGCTAGAAGGGCACCTTGATGGATTTTACATGGTTTAACGACACCACAGGTTATTTGACAAAACCACTATTATGGTTTCAATTTTAATAATTAAATTTTTATGTTTTGATCTGTTAAACAAAAGAGACCTCACCGTCTATAGTCAACCTAATTTTATATTAATTTTGACTTTAAAAAAGAAGGAAGGACACGTGCTAGTTTTTTATTGGTTTTAATCATAGAAAAAAATTAACTTAAAATAAAAACGAAAATTTTATGAAAACATTTTTCCAACTTTTTATTTATTTATTACTAGAGATTATCTTACAAAATTTTTTATTTACATTAATTTTTTACTTTATTTTTAAAAATAAAAAAAATAATTTTTTATTAATTTATGCTGGATTTGATTTTTAAATGAATTTTAGCTAACTATTTATTTATTTACCGTAAAAAAAAGAGTTTTATTTTTATTTTTATTTTTTTAATTTTACTTCTTTTTTTTTATTTCATCAATGAATGATAAACTGATGGATTTATTGATAAAAACACTTGATGTTGAGATTTTATGATTTTTACATAAGTTTTATTTCTTTATTAAATTTTTTCGTTGGATTTAGAAAAAACAATTAGCTAGGAAAATAAAACAACGAAGCATAAATTAATAAAATATTAACAAAAAAGTGCAATCTTTTTTCTTTTCTCTTTTTAAAATGAAGTAAATAAATAGAATTCCAAAGTAAGTAAAAAAAAATCAAAAAAATAATTTTTAGCTATAATAAATGAGAAGTTGGCGAAAAAAAAAAGAACAATGTTCTTTAAAATTTTTAATCAATTCTTTTTCCTTCTGAAATTGGATCAAATAAAAAGCTAATTGGATCTAATAGAAAGCTAACATGTATCCCTCTTCTTTTTCAAAGGTCAATATTAACTAAAAATTAGATTGATTATAGACGAAAAAACCACTGCCGCCTAATATACCAATTACAAGACTCAATTATCTAAATCCAAATTACAAAAATATCTTGGACAAAAAATCAAGATCACATGGACTTTAGTGCTATTAAACCGATTTTATATTTATCACAACTACTAATAATCAATTCCAATCAATTAATTATGTCGGGAATGTAGTGTTAGACATCCAAACCTATATATTATGGCACCACAAGTAGAAGGACGCTACATGCAATACATAACTCAACTCAAATAAGATATAAATATAATAACTAAAGTCTTAACATTTCATCATAAGATTATAATATAATATATTTTGTAACACATGTCATAACTATATATATTTTCTAAAGCATAAATGTAACGCCCTCGCCTCGGTCATATTTCTACTACCCAAGTAAGGTATCTGGATGAAGCGCGTTACGCCGACATACCCTAAACTCTAAGTAGTTTTCTTATGATATTCTTAGGACTTTAACGAGTACATTACGTATATAACTCCTTAAGATAAAATTTACATAACATAATTAAATACATTAATAAAACATTACGGGCGATATTCAATTTCTTACGAACTCCATACCCCAAATTTACAGAAAAAATAAAAACTAATATATGGTGCCTCACATGAGCCGGTTAGGAGGAGCCGACCACATCCGTATCAACTTGTCCTTTTTCCGTCAAGACATAAAAAAAAATAACAACAGGGTGAGCCGAAGCTCAATAAGCGGGGTGATGCACGTGATATGCAATGTTGTTTTGACTTCCCACCATACTCATAAATTTTAATCTCGGGTACCACGGGTATTAGCCGGTCTACTCTATTTATCATCCGGGTGGTCCGCGGATCAACTTCGCTACAACGAAATTATCCCTCGTTGTAACTACCGTTAGCGAGGAATCCATCGTCTAACGAAGTGCAAGCACACGACTTGATTTCATCCGGATGATCCTCGGATCATCTTCTCGCTACAACGGAATTATCCCTCGTTGTAACTACTATTAGCGGGAATTCATTGTCTAATGGTGCGAGCACACGACCTAGAGTATTGGACTATTAATACCCATTTATTCTAGTTAGGTTATCAAACCTAGATGTATAAACCATTTCTCAATCAATTGACTTGTCTTAAACCACCCACTATACACATGATGCATGTGATGACATAGTTAATCACATTCAACCAAATTCGGGTACCAACCCTTCATTTTCATGCCATACTCACGGTCCAATCCACACTCGGACTTTATCCATTGCTCACATATCAATCATGATACCCATAGCGGGAACACAATCTCCACTCATTAATATTGTTCATTAGTTTCATTAATATTTAAAAGAAGGTCCAAGTCCATTTACTTTAATCCGAGCCCATTAAATTTATCCTAGGTACATTGACTCTATTTAATTCCATTTTATTTAGTCCAAGCTCATTTAGTTTATTCCAAACCTATTAATTTTGTCCAAGTCTATTTTTTTTTGGTTTTAGGGTTTATTACCGGGCAACTCCTAATCGAGTAAATAATTTTTCTATTTCAGAATATAATTAAATCTTACCCATTTTATTTTAGATACTAGACATATTTATTTATAACATATCCAAAAATTAGGTCTAAATACCAAGTACACAATTAATTACAAATTTTTGAAACTTAGGGAGCAATCTGCCTAATAGTAGTTTGTCTAGAGCTATTCATACTAAATTGGGTATAACTCTTTGTACACAAATCCAATGACCAAGAAATTTTAAAGGGAGTTAGATGAAACATATATGAACAACTTTTATTCTTTAAGTTTCACCTAGAAAGTGACCTACAATCCTTGAACATGCACCCCAGAATTCGGACAGAATTTACTCCTTATCAACTCTAATTTATTAGTTCATTCCAAGCCAATTTTAAACATGTTTTAATTCACTTAAATTTAGTCCAAGTCCAATCCAACCCATCACCACATACTTGGAAATTTTTCAAAAAATCATAACATCATAAATCACCACAACAAGGCATCCATACATAGATTTATCCCAAGCATCAAGCATATAACCATGAAAGATTATTACAACCCATGAAATAAACACTAACAAAATAACTTAAAAAACTAATTTAAGACATTAATCAGCCAAGAAATGAAACCTACTTACCTCTTTTAGGTTTGATTAGAATTTCCTTAGCTCTTTTCCTTTTCTTTTTCCCTTTCTCTTTTTCTTTCCTTTCCTTTCTCTCTTCACGTTTTTCTTCCTTTCTTTTCTTTCTTGCCTTTTCTCTCCCAATTTTTGGTACCTACGGGTTGCTAAAATTTTTCTTCCATTTTAACACTTGCTATATATATATATATATATATATATATATATATATATATATATACACACACTTACTTTCATTCAGCTACAAGTGTTAGAAATTAATGGGATAAGGTGTAAAAGTTATGGGTGAGTCATGAGGAAAGTCTAGTCAGCTTTGGAATACATAATGGGTGAGTTGGCATTAAATTCATTTATTGCATTTGCTTAGGTGTCTATATAAAATTTAGAATAATTAAAATTATTAATTAACTTAATTCAAGTAAATAAAACTACTTTCTTTCATAAAAATTTAGAAATTTCCATTTTAAAAAATTCAGAATTTCTTTTCCTCCTAAAATTCTAGCAGTGTTTCCTCCTAACCCATCTATACTAAAATGTGCATAACTCTTTCTATATGTATCCAAAAATTATTAAATTTTATAGAGAGCTATTACACATATAGAAAAACAACTTTTATTCTTTAAATTTTGCTCAAAAATCAATCTAACGAGCATAAATAAATCTCACAAGATTCGGGCATATTCTTCTCCCAAAATTCCAGCAGAATGCATTTCGAAACAACCATCACTATAATTGGTATAACTCTTAATGTATAGGTCTAAATATTATAAAAGTTTATACATATCTATTCAACACATAGATGAACAACTTTCATTCTTTAAGGTTGACCCAAAAATTATCCTAAAGTCCTCAAATAATTCACACAAAACTCGAGCAGAATATAGTCCTTAAAACACCGATTTTGCATATTTGATTTCTTTAATAATTAAACCATTAATCTTAAGCACAATAACTTTAATTTAACATAAATCACATATTTCAAGCATTAATTTCTCATGATGAAATGATAATTATATTTACTCTTAATATACATATATTTATATATAATTATTCTAATACACGTCGCGTTACGGATAAGGGTTTTTACGGGGGTTATAATAAAACTATATACATGTTAGAAATTCAAATATAAATATTAAAATTCAAGTGATCAACTAGCAAACGTTCATAAAAGCTAATTTCATAATAAACTTCAAGTTGCCACTTAAAAACCTAACTACTAACTAGCCAAAAGGACAAAGCCTAATTCGTTCACAAGATTGTTTTTAACATGCATCGATTGCATCATCAATGTCTATCGACGTCTATAAAGGTATAAAGATTTTGTGAGCCAAAATCTTCTCACTTACACTACAAAACATTACCTAATGTCCAATAAAAATGATCATGCATGAAATTTTATAAACTTTCATGATGTATGTGAATATATTTTTTCTTAATATTATTACTCTACTAGACATTATGTCTAGTCTTATTTTCCTTTACCCAAACTATGTCTCTACCAAACCTTGCATTTACCATTTTTCTTTACCAAAACCATTGTCTTTTATGCATAACATAATTTCAATACATTTCATGAAGTATGTAAACTATGCTTATAATGTAAATGGAAATAAAAATGCATTTGAAAACTTATTTACTCACATCACACATTCACATATAAAGTCATTATAGTGAGTAGGACCATACTTACCTTTGTTTCCTCAGCAATTTAACAATTATCTCCCTTAAGCAATTTAATTCTTATCATTAAAACAATCCATGATAATGTTTTTACTTAAATCAATAAACTCCTTACTCAATAATTAACTAATAAATTCCAAAATTTATATTTTATTATTCATCATCTTCAATATTTTAAAATATTTCTTCATCACAAAAACACTTCCATAAGAGAGAATGAAAAATACAAATGAAACAAATAAAAAATGAAAGCAAATATGGCAATTAAAAAAGAGAATTTACACAATCCCATAAAATAACATTATTGTAAAAACATGATAAAATTTTGACACAATGCATTTATGAACTAAAATGGCAGAAAGGCAAAGAGAATCATCATAAGAAAGTTATTCGAGTCTTGAAAACAATAGGTACTTCTTCATTAAACTTGTTGCTCAACCTTTTCCTTTCATTGATTTTACAAACAAGCTGATCAATATCAAAAGCATCTATAAGTGTGTTGGTGACAAATTATAGAAGCACCGTCATTTTTCAACTATCAAGTATTGACTCAAGTTGTATGCCTTCATTTTTAGACCCATAGTGTTCACTGCCATGTTATGAGATGGTGGACTCATGATCGAGTCTTTTCACACATATTAACAACATAAAAAGGTTTCAGCAAAGCAACTATCTTTGATGTCCGTCCTTCTCTTTCCATCCCGAGAGTACCTAATGTTAGCATGGTTTACACTTTTTGATGAAACTCATGGCTGTCATCGATATCATGTCCGTTTTTATGAAATTTACAAAAATGCCAAGCAAGCATGAAGGAATGATCTTGGCATGCTTCTTATTAAACCCGACAAGCATAAAGGAATTATCCTCAAATAAAATCAAGCCTTGGTTGATTAATGAGAAAATGTGTTTCATGAAGCTAAGATAATCTTCCATTTTATGAAATTATGCCATTATAATACGTGTAGAACTCATCGGGATTATACCATTAAGGAAATAGAGGTTGTCGAGGAATAATCGTCACATGAGTTACTTGGCCAATGTCCATGAGATGTTAGAATAGGTTCCTTAGGGAAATTGGAAGAGGTGGTAATATTTCTTTATATTTTCTATAGTTTACCTTTCATTAGCTATCTTGATTAACTTATCTTTGATGGTTAAGTTATTGAAGACGTTGTGCTTGAAAATTTTAAGAAAAATTCTATGATAGACAAGCATTATTCCAACGGCTCCTCGAGCTCAAGGAAGATTCCCAAATCGAGGGAACTTCGGTGTGCTTTTCTTTACCAAAGTTATTCTTCTTTGATCTTGATTCCACAAGATTAGTCATTCTTTCGACTTGATCGCTTGTTCAATTTAATCGATAGTAGACACTATCTCAATGAAGCTAATCGACCCATTACTCGACGAATTAATCATAATAAGAAGCTTTAAAAGTATTGATAAAAAGAGTAATTAATTTTTTTTTCAATAAGAGACAAGCAAATATAGGAAGTTATTTCTCTCAATCATTGAGCATACCTCATATGGTTTCTTTCAAACCTTTCTTCATTGATCGTAGGCTTGACCTATCGGGAGTTGGGCTTATACTTGCCTCATAAAAACCTCAACTAGATCCCTCTACCTTTTGACTTGGGTTTGATCTAGGTGAATGAACTAACTAAGGGTGGATCCATCTACGCTTTCAAGGAAAAAAATGGATCGGTAGTTTCTCATCATATACCACCTTAGCCATCTTGTTCAAGTTGATTCTCAAGTGGGTCTTAAGACATTGGCTCCTAGTATATTTGAAAGATTTAGGCACTTTGAATTTTTTAAAGATCACTAACTTAGGCATCAAACATCTGCCCACACTCGAGAGAGGGTCATACACATCGAACCCTTCAATGGCCCTTAAATGTTCCTCAATGGTCATGAGTTTCTCAATTTCAAACTTTAAGGCCATCTTCTCTTTAGCCATCTTTTCGGGACTCAAACCAATAGTTAGAACCACTAGTGTTTATAGAGTTTGGGACAACACAAGAGTAAGGCTCGAAGATTTGGAAATAGGCTTATACATGCCTCTAGGTGTAGTATGGTTGGCTTGATTAGTGGAACCAATAAGCTCTAGGCGAGGCATGTTGGCACTAGAGTAGTAGTTTGAGTAGTATATAGTGACATGGCCATGAATACTTCTAGAGAGGAAAATGAATGGCTAACTTTTTTTTTGAACAAGCACTTCATTAGACATGCAATTTCGCAAACTTTGTTCTTGCAAAGCGAGATATCCTAACAACCTTTTATTTTAGTACGTTTATCTATTTTTGATGATTTTACTCTACTTGAGCTCTCTCTTTATTCTCCATTCTTTTTTCTTTTATTTTCTTTTTTGCTCTGGAGTAGTTAATGCATAAGGAAAGTGCAATTTTGACAAAATGATCTATGTTTCTTTACACAAACCAAAGATAACATAAACACAAGACATAAATAATATGTTAAAGATAAAAGACACTCAAGATTGAATATGGAATTGTTGTCACGTATGGGTGATAAGAGGATTCAATCTTTAATTCTTTGATAACTTGAGATTTTCCTAAGTTGGTTTAAAGATTACATTGGATTCATTAGTAGCCTTTGGGATGTTCCGGGTTAGGGATTAGTTTCATCGGTAATCGATTTAAAGATGGCATTGAGTTTCATTAGTAACCTTTAAAATGTTTCGATTGAGCCTCATAATTTACTTGATTTTCAGTCATTATATGAAATTGGATTTAAATGCTTTTATCAATCATCCTAAAATATTCGTAACCAAATTGTTTAGTCAAGATTTTAATGCATCCGACTTGTCTAGTGACTTTAATTGGGAAGGATGGTCTTAAGCTTTGGTTTTAGTCATTAAGTGAATGGGTAGGACCAATTTAAATTTCAAAAAAGGTCTCTTCTAGGCTGATGAATTGTAATAAAATCATTGAGGCCACCAAGAATGATGAGTGATAAACATGAAAAAATCATCGGTTATCCATCATGCAATGGCAACTAGCAAGAAGAGTTGACATTTCGTGAGTGTTTGAGCACCACTACCATCTCTCGTAAGTCTTAAGGCAAGTATGTGACATATATCAAGAATAATAGTAAGTGTAGTGTATACACGAGCATTATTCCACACTTAATCCCAAAAACACAAATAAAGACAAAAATTAGTTGGTAATTAAAGCGAAGTAACAACAACTCAACCACATATGGGAAAATAACACATATTCACAACCATTATACATAAGGAAAATACATATAATTAAATAAAGTGGGGAAGCCACATAAATCAGCTTACATGTACAAAAATTCATTACATTATCATACATCAAAATTCATAAGAAGTTGTATGCAAAGCCTAACCTTAAGTAATAAAATAGAGTAATAGAGGAGAAAAGATGCGCATGTCCTATTTATCCAAAAATTACAAATATTTATTCCCATAAAAACTATGTTGACTCACCAATAGTATTCACCCATGCTTCAATTACATTGATACATGATATACTAATGAAACATATTTTATTCAAAACTTAATTATAAATCTATGTTTTTTTTTATCATTTTATAAATCTATTAATTTTTTTTGAAATTGTAATTTTAAAATTTTTGAGCCTTGTGCCTAGTTTGGGCCATGAGCTTTGATGCCTAGGCTTGGCATGCTCGTACGTGCTCGACCATGGCCAGCGACCTAGTACGTAAGCGCTTAGCCAATGGCCTCGCACGCACACTTGGCTTATGGCTTAGCGCTCGAGCACTCGGCCTACAACACCTAGTGTCGAGCACCCAGCCTACGTGCTTCATGCTCAAGACTAGCCTACAATGCTTGGCACACGAGCTCTTAGCCTACGCATCTCAAGTTAGGGGCCCGGCCTATAGCGCTTGGCCTATGCCTCGTGTGCTTAGCTACAAGCGAGTCCGCCCTATTACGTATCTAGCACATGACTTCTTAGCTAGCGACTGGCTTATCGCGCATCTAGTGCTTCGACCGGCCTAGGGTTTTCGTATGCATAAATGCCAACGTTGGCCTCACATGTCTTCACCGATTTTTAACCTAAATTTTAGTTTTAAATTCATATAAAATACCAAAAACACAAGATTTATAATCGAGCATAGCTAATTCGGGTAGTTAACCATAGTTAAGATAACATACAATCAAAGATTCAATAGAGGCTCTAATAACAATTAAAGGCTTATGCATCCTATGGAGGTACAAAATAATATAAAAAATTTCCTCCATCTAAAGGGCCCAAGATCATGTCATTGAATTAACTAACCATATATTCATAATTCAAGCAATGAATAGAGAATTACCTCTTGTAACGCAGATCTAAATTTTTTAGCGACGAAAGGAGCCGTCTAAGCATCCAACATCTATTGATTATCTACGCAATCCAAAAAGCCACAAAGAAGCACTCAAAATTGGTAGAGTGTTAGCTCCACCTTTTCTGATTTATTTAGTGTTTTCTATAGAAATTTAATCCGGTTAATTTTGCGACAACCAAAAGTGAAGGTTGCAAATTAGGGCTAAGGAGAAAACAATTTTCTCGTTGTTATTTTTCTTAGCCGTTTACCATATTTTCCTTTCGTTTATGCCAAATTTTCTCTCTACCAAAAGCTTTATTTTTGTTACCTTTTGCTACCTTTCTCCTTCTATTTACAAAGGGAGAGATTCCTTATCCTCTAAGGATAAGAAGAGGGGGTGAAAGTTAGTCTTTATTAGACTTTTGGTTATTGCTTCCTAATCTTGCAAGGATTAGAAGTTATTTAACATGTAGGATTTTGATCTTCATCTATAAAACATTAATCCTTATCCACTAAATTATCTTTTAGGCTTCTAATTAAATCTATTAGGTAAAAACCATTTTGATCCAATTAATTAATTTGGACTATCCAAATAAATTAAATTAGATAATTTTAGGTAGCCCACATTAGGAAACAATTTCATAAAATACCCTTAAACCTAAATTAGGGAATCCATTTCCATTTTAGGTTATTTACTTCTAAATTTAGAACTAACTTCCAAATTAGAAAACTGATTTCTAAAATAGAAAACTTTCTATTTTGGAAAACTATACATTTTAGGAAAATTTTCATTTTTGAAAAACTTTTCCAAAATAGAAAACTTTCAAAATTGGAAATTTTTTTCAATATCTTTGTTTCTCTTTAATCATGTGAATGCGTAAACTTATGCGTGTGACTCAATAGGCTCCTAGATATATTGGCAACGTATCAAGAACAAATGACACCTCTTTTATCTCTTGATACATAACTCAAGATTGGCCTCTAGCATGAGTCCCAATTCTCTATGATGATTAATTAATCTATCATTACCATTTACAAGCATGATTACCATATAATTAAGTCTTCATGTCAAATTATCACGAGTGTGATCTTGAACTTCGTTATAAGTCTTATTCAATTATAACCACATAGGTTTTTTTTCGATTCCTAAATATGTTAACTCCTAAAGTAAACCAACTATATTCTATTAGTGTACTCCTACTATGGTCATATATTTTTTGAGCGGACAATCATTGAAGTACAATGTAATAACTTCTTTAGCATATAAGGAATGCCATGTCCTATTTTAGTCATCCACCTACCTCTATTAGATTCCTAGTGCACCCAACAAATTATCCATGTGTAACTCTTTACTAGGTCCATCGAAATGAGTGTCAAAGTGTATAAATCTTTTAGTGAGATAATCATGATGACTTTAAGTTAAAGTACTAGTTGTACCCATCTCGTATAAAATTCTCATAGACCGAACCAAATGGGTTCTCATGGTAAGTCAAGTCCAGTTATATGTTCTTTAATATGAATCACCTTGGTGCTCGCTTTGGCATCATCATGCTAATAGGTGTGACATCTCTTACTTTTATCGTATAGCATGAGCATAACACTCACAATTCTAACTCGTATATAGTCAATGTCCATTCTTAAAAATACTATGACTTGGAATATTTAATCATATCATTTATGTGCATTAGTGTTTATCTCACATCTTTCGATCAATCACTAATGCAAATACATATCATATAAACTTCTATCTAATTCTATTCGATCAAGAAGTGTAAATGACAAGAATTAAGAGAAAGACCTTTTTTATTTTAAATAATATAAATAATATAATGATACAATAACTCAAATCCATCCAAACATGGTTGGATCTTAGGCTCTTACACCATTAGTAAGTGGATCTTAAAAGAAACACCGGCATAGATGAATATTTTAATAACTCAATTTGCAATCTCATGACTGCACTACTAGAGATAATGATCTAAACAACTTCTTAGTATAATTATTTTATTCAACGGTGATCCTAGATTTTAGAAAGAAGGAAAAAAATTATTGTTTATAATACTCATCCATAGAATGTCTTTCCTTCAATTGACTTTACTAGAGATTTAAAATTAGGTCACAAGTTTAGACCTTTTGTTAAATTTATCTTTTTAATTATATTTTATATTTTAACTTAAATTCATTTTCCAATTATTTATTTATCATTTATTTAATTTTAAGTCATTTACTTTATGTAATTTATCTTTACGTATTTAAAACTTTGCATTTATTTCATGCATTATTGTGAAATAGTTAGATGCATTTGTTTTGCATTGTTGCAAATACGTTATAATAAACAACCTCCAAAAGCTCTGGACATGAGTTGAAAAACCTTTAGAACTTAAATAGAGAGATCCGGATGGCAAATATGATAAAAGGCTACTAATGCTCATCTAGACTCTCGTTTTGATTGAAATTTGCCTTTTGTATGAAAAATTATGAAATTCCCTTCTTATAACTCTTATTGTATAAGGTTAGAGGCTAGGTTATTCTACTTGTAATCTAGGTAATCTAGAAACTTCAAAAACCTTTAAGATCGGACAAGCTTTGCCTAAATCCTATTTAAAAAAGTTAGATCATATCTGCTAGGGTTGACCCACTAAGGCACGAACTCTTATTGTGATGTTGCCTATGCTAACCCTTATTTTAATTTGTTTCTATAAAAAAAGTCATGATAGAGAGAGTAGAGTATACTATTAAGATTTTTTAGACCCCATCGGATCACACCTAGTTTAAAGAAGAAGACTATCTATCGTCGGGTTTTATGTCAAAACGATTAGAGCAAATGAGACTTGCTGATAGGTTAGATAATATGGATCCACTTCTTGATTTTTAGAAAATGTTTATGCCTTAAGACTAGTCTGACTTTCAAAAATTATATAGTGACATATCTCAATCATTTAAGGTAAGAACTTAAATTTCATGCTTCCAAACCATGATAGAATATTAAGACCACGAGTAATACTCGCTTCACATTTAGAAGTGTAGACTTTCCTTGACACTTAAGAAATAGGATGCTTTACTAGCATACCCTAAATTTGACACCATGGAATAGTCCATCTGGAGCAGGCACCCTCTAACTTTATATTGATAGTTGGACTTGATCCTATGATTGTGACCAAGCAAGTAATCAAAAGAGCTCGGAGATAGAATTCAAAAGGCATCTAAACGACCTTGACAACACTATAAGGTTGAAGATTTTAGCATTGACAATATATAGGCTGGGATTACTTCCATCGATCGAGGCCATGATCTATTTGAGGTAGTCAACATATCCAAAAGTCTTATATAATTTAAAGTCAACCTATAGCAACAATTCTAGATGACACCTTTTTCTTTATTAAATTTTTATAGGAAGAAAGATGAGGGATACTAAGATGTTGTATTCAACTACTATTTGTTTGGACCATGTGAGTTATGTGGTGACTATGAAAGTGAATGGAATGTTTAGAGCTCCATGGAACTTGTATTCAAAACTAAAGAATTTTGCTAACCATCCTCTCAATGAACTTGGAAAGGTTAGTTAAATTATAATGTTTCTCACAATAGAGTAGTTTGAGTTTCATTATAGAGTATACTATGTGTTTTTCCACTTCTATCTAGCTTATTATGGTAGTTTTCCCTAGTACTTTTGATTGGAGCTTAATGTTGAATTAGCTTTTGCATTAATATATTTTTGAAAAGTTAGGATTTAAGAAATTTATCTCAAGGACTACTAGATTAATAGAATTTTAGGAAGAATTTAGAATTTTCGAGAAACTTCGGAGCAAGCCATGAAAGCTTAGCAATATAGGAAAATTGTCACTACTACAAGAAGAGTTGATGGAAAGATTTCTCTTGATTATGCAAAATGGTAGCCAACTAGAGAAAAATAATACCAAGTTCCACATTTTGAGGGTCCATTGAGGCTAATGAGTGAGACCATTAAATATCTACTAAAAAATTAATGCCTAACATGAGATCTATCATGAAAACCTAAATTCCAAAATGAGAGAGTTAAAAATTAAAAAAGAGAACGTCGAAGAGAAACCAAAAGCTTAGGACCAAATAATGAGCACTTTAGAAAAGGAGAAATGTGAGCTTCAACTTCAACTCCAACAAACCGAGAATGCTTTAGGGTAATTAAGGATTGATCATCGAACATTGAGATTATAATATAAAGGTCTAACTATATTTATAGCCATAATGGCTAACGAGATGACTGAACTTGATTTAAGATGATATATAAGAGCTCAAATTTTAGAAGAAAGATCTAAAAGAAGATAAAGCTACCATTAAAGATTAATTTACAAGTTAGGCTCGGATAATCTAATAGCTGAAAACTTTTTTAAGGCAATTAGACATGATGAATTAGGATAATTAAGAAGAAATAGCTAAGATACAAGAGGAGCTTTATTTGGCCATCCGGATACCGGCTAGAGATAGGAATGTTACAAGAAATGTGGATCAATTGGGGTCTCAAACTAGGAAATATCACTTGTAAGCATACGAGTGCCAAACATCATGCCCTTACAATGCTTCTCATGACCAAGTGAATTGCAAACAACAAGCGCTCCACTAAAGAGAAGCTCATACTTTTCTATAAGAGACTTAAAAACCTTCTAGCTACTACCGCCTCGCATCCCGGTGCAAGGTTATAAAAAGAGTAGAATAGGGATCCGTTACGTAATGAAAAATATTATTAGCATTGTAATATAGTTTAAGTGATTGTAGCATTTTATTTTTATTTTCCAACGAGCAATGTAATATAAATCAAACGGTTGTACTACTTTTATCTTTTGATAAAAATAGCTCTAAGTCACATTTAGAATATGGTAGAAGTTTAAATTTTTATTTCTTCTATATATGTTATGAGAGGCGTCCGTAACTTAAGGTCTTAGCAAAGAAAAGGATAGATATAGTTTTTGAATCAGCCAAAGTATATATGAGATTGTACCCTTAGTAAGTACTTAAAATCCGATATGATCCATCCTCGGTATAAGTTCTATAATGATTTGAAGCTTGTGAAGTCAAAACAATATATCCAACTCGATTCACATTTTTATATGTAAGCTTTTTGGTTTTTATTGTATATATTGCTTTGTAAGAATAAACAAGACTAATGAAATAAAGGTTGCAATTAACAAGAGTTTAACTCTCTTTAATATCAAAGCTCAATAAGAAATGGAAAAAAAGAAGAAAGGGCCCAACTAGAATAAACTCAACAAAAGAAGATCGACATTATAAGGGATAAAGTTAGCCAACTTAGGAGTCTTTTTGAGAAAACCTCGAAGTTTTACCCTCTAGGAAAGATACTTCAAGTAAGGGACAAGCCCTAAAAAATGCCATCATTAGTTCCTCTACCAGATGATTAATTATCTCGGGTTCATCCACGGTATCGTATACCAATCAAAGGGTAACAAACCCTATTCTAAAGGCTTAATTTCTACAAATGCCCTATGCAAAGGTCCTTTCATCATAGACCTCACAAATGAGTAAATCAAGAAAACTAAACTAGTAAATGAATCCACTCAAAGAAGTTTTTAGCTATTAAAAAAGCATCTCGAGGTAGTTGAATGCATGAAATTATATGACCCAATGAGTGTTGCCAAGATGTGTCTAATGCTAGAAGATATGAAGTTACTTGATTATGTGTCTAGGTGTTTGATTGAAAATTAAAAGCTTAAGATGACATTTGTTGGTTTCGGTTTAGGTGTTTGTTTGTTTGTTATGCCTTGGTTTGGATAATTGAATGATTGTGTTAAAATTAGATGATTCGACCTAGATGATTATTTAAAGAATTCAAGATTGTATACTTGTAATGTCATATGGTGATTACGATTCATATGTTAGTTCCTTGTTGCATGGTTTATATTAATGAGATGGTTTAGAGTTTGATGTTATTCGATCCATGTTTATGTGTATTCATGTGTTGACTTGGTGTTTGTGTTCGATTACATACACAACATGAAAATATTTATTTCATGTTTTTAAACATTTAAGAACAAACATGTTTATGTTTGTAAGAGGACATACAAAGCTTATGGCTAGACATTTTTAATAGAGACAAAGGGAATGATCAAATTTTTATGAGATTCATGGAATCGAATATGTTTACTCGCTTTTATGATTTTCATGATGATGATTTTAAATGAGGGATATATATATACACACATATTTAGCGAGGGTGTGCTTGAAAGAGGAAAATGAATTTCAAACGTAGAAATGATGGTTTTTCTTATATTCATGTATAGTTATACTTATTGAGCTTTTGATCATCGTTTGTCTTCTAGTGTACGTGAGCAAGGCGATGCTTGAGGATTTGTTGATGTGTTAATGATGTTATTCAAGAGCTATAGAGTTTGCTAAAATGTATACTCGTATGTCTAGGTTTAAAGTTTACGAGCTAAACCATGGTTAGGTTCCGACCACTTTTATGTTACCTAGGTTCGACCAATTTTGGTTTGTAGACTTATGCACTTTTAAAATATTTTAGCTAGTTAATTCATATAATTATAAGATTGAAGGTTTATGAACAATTTATGTAACATGTGGAAATTATTGATGAGCTAAAATATATGAATATGAATATGAGATTTTAAAGTGGAAGTTTGCTTTGAAGAGTTAATATATATACATGGGTTTGAAGTTTATGAAATGGTTTTAGGTTTATGAACTATTATTAGTTTTAAAATGTTTAATCCGAGGATGTGTGAAATGGTTTAGGTTATGTGAGGTTAATTAGTTCGGATACACTAATCGTAGGAATCCTTAAAATTTAAACTGAGTGAGTTTCTATTGTAAATTGTGATAGAGATCTAGAGTAGAAGATATAAAGTATCGCATTGCACCCTTGAGCTTGAGGTAGTATAGTAACACTCTCGACCTTTTTTCTAGGTTGTGGGCATTATAGACTTGGTATTAGAGAAATTTAACTTAGTAGACCTAAATAGTACATGCAAATTCAAGCTTTGGAAACTTTATCAACATATAAGTGTTTAATTTTTCAAATATGAACTTTTGTTTATTGTTTGGAAAATGTATTTTATGGTTATATGTTATGTTTATTTGGTGAATTATATAAATGTATGTGATGTCCGTTAAATTATATGGTTGTATTTGAATGCTAATTAATGAATTATGGCATTTGTATAGGTGTATGGTAATAAGAATAGGATGTTAACAAGAAATTATAGTGGTGCAAGAGTGAGTACGAAGGTCGCCAATCAAGAGAAAATGATGAGTTTGTAGATAGTGGAGTTTTCATGGAGTAAATGTTTAGGTTGTTACGATAGACGGTAAGAATTAATGCATCGGTAAATGTTTGGGTAGTAATGAGGCCATCGTAAAGGGTTGATATTATTAAGTGATTTAGAAATTTCAATTCAAAGGAATTTATGGGCAAAGTGATCCTATGGTTGTCAAGGAATGGATAGAGTCCTTAGAGTTGATTTTTGACCACATAGCAATAGAGGAGGCAAATAGGGTGTCTTATTTCATCTTTATGTTGGTTAGTGATGCGAGAAGATGGTGGGAATTGATGATTTTTTTTTTTTATGTGCCTAACCTTACATGGCATAATTCAAAAAGAATTTTAATGAAAAATTCTTCTTCAATTGTGTGAAATAGAAAAAAAGAAGAAGATATAATAGTTTATGAAGTTAGATGATGGAGATATATCGGTGGTCGTGTATGTTTGAAGGTTTGAGTATCCTTTCTAGTTTCTAACTTTCATTTCATGGTTTGTTATATAAAAGAGATGTTATTTTTTAGGGGTCCGAAACCAATGGTGCATAGTCTAGTGTGAGTGTGAGCAAACAATCATAGTGACATAGTCATTAGAGATAAAGGAAGATCGGAAAGAGGTGGAATGACTACAACGAAGCAATGGGTCATATATTACAAATAGGTTTAATGAGCGAGGCTACAAAAAGGAATCGACTTGAGAGAACTTAGCCGAACAATACCGAGAAAACTAAAGTTCCTAAGAGATAGCAAAGAGTAGAAACATAAGGTAAGCTAAATTATGTCAAATATGGCTGACATAATATTAAGAATTGTTTGGTTGGCACCAATGTTTACTTTTTTGAAAAGAAGCCGGACACTTAGCAAATGATTTTCCTAAGAAGAGGACTACATTAAGAGTACTTAGGATAGTGTACACGATGACATAAAAAAGTTAAGAAATAGCATGCATCCATGGTATGCGATAATGTTCTAATCTATAATCTTATTATACACACTTTAGTTAATTCGAGTGTTACACATTTATTCATATCATGGTCTTTGTTAAGAGAATTAAGAGTGATACTCGAGACACTTAAAGTCATGTGTGAAATGGCTCTTCCATTGAGGAGACATTAGAGTCTACGAGATATGGCTAAGGATTATTAATTATGAATTGGTGATATTATTTTGAAAGTTGATTTGGTGGCTTTAAGGATTCAAGATTTTGATTTGATATTAGGCATGGATTGTTTGTCCAAGAATGCTACCTCAATTGATAGTCTTACAAAGAAAGTTATGTTTAATGATTAGAGGAAAAATCATTTGAGTTTTGATTAAGAACAAATTGAAATCTATGTGTGTCGTTTCAATAATGGAAGCTTGAAAAATGGTTAGAAATAGGTGCATGGGTTATTTGGTGATAGATACCGATAAGGATGCAAAGACAAAGGTGGATTGTGAGGGACTTTTTAAATGTTTTTCTTTAGAACTTGTTAGGTATGCCACCAAAAAGGGAGGTTAGTTTGAAATTAAACTTGAATAAGAAATGAAATAAATTTTTAAAGCACCATATAGAAGGGCACCCATAGAGCTAAAGGAGTTAAAAATTCAATTAAAAGACTTGTCGGATAAAGGTTACATTCGACCTAGTTATTCACCTTAGAGAGCACATGTGTTGTTTGTAAACAAGAAAGATAGGAAAATGTAGTTATGTATTGACTATCAAAGGTTGAACCAAGTTACCATTAAGAACAAGTATATGCTTCCTAATATCGATGATTTGTATGATTAGTTAAGAGAAAGCTTGATATTTTCAAAGATTGACTTGCATTCAAGATATTATTAGTTAAAGGTTAGAGAAAAGGATGTGAAAAAGATGACATTTAGAGCTCGATATGGGCTCTATGAGTTTTTTATGGTGCCTATTAGGTTAACTAATGCATCGATCATGTTTATAGACTTGATGAATTGAGACTTTGATGAATATTTGGATAGCTTCATTATTTTGTTCATTGATTATATCGTGATATATTTAAAAATTTGATAGGAAAATGTGGAGCATTTAAAGAAAAAATTACAAACATTACAAAAACACGAATTGTATGCTAAATTCAAAAATTATGAGAAAATATCTTTCCTTAGCCATGTTATTTCTAAGGATGTGGTTATGGTGGATTCTAGTAAGATTAAGGTAGTGCAAAAGTGGAGACTATTAGTGTAGATGCCCAAGATCCAATCTTTATCGGATGGTTTGACTTATTGTAATATTGTATTCTTTATTTTATTAATAAAAAAAGTCTATTTATTAATTTAAGTCTGTTTATATTTATTGATAGAATTAGATAGAAGTCCATATGATATGCATTGCATTAATGATTGATCGAAAGTTGTGAGATAAATATTAATGCACTTAAATAATATAATTAAATGTCCTAAGTCGTAGTTTTTCAAGAATAGATAGTGACTATATACGAGTAAGACTTTCGAGTGCTATGCTCATACTATAATATCGCGAGTAGGAGATCTCACACCTATTGGCATGGTGATGCCAAAATAATCACTTAGGTGACTAATATTAGTGAAAATATCACTAGACTTGACTTATCATGAGAACCCATTTGGTTTATTCTATGGGAATCTCATACGATATGAGTATAACCGATACTTTGACTTAATATCATCATAGTTATCTTGTTAGAGGATTTATATACTTTGACACTCGGTTCGATGGACTCAATCGGGAGCTATAAATGGATAATTCGTTTAGTGCACTAGAAATCTAATGAAGATAAGTGGATGACTAAGACGGGACATGTCATTTCTTATATGCTAAAGGAGTTATTACATTACACTTCGATAAATATCTCGCTCATGAAATTTATGACTGGAGTAAGAGAAAACCAATAGAGCATAGTTGGTTTACTCTAAAGTTAAGACATTTGAAATCGAAGAAAACTTGTGTGATCATAATTGAACGGACTATAAACCAAGTTTAAGATCACAATGTGATAAACCGACATGAAGACTGGATTATGTGGAAATCATGCTTGTGAAATGTAATTACGGATTAATTAATCCCCCAATAGAATTGGTAGTCATGATGCCTTACTAGAGGCCAATCTTGAGTTATGTATTAAGAGATGAAAAAGTTACATTGCCAATATATTTATGAGCTTATTGAGTCATATGCATAAGTTTAAGCATTCACATAATAAAAGAGATGCAAAGATTTTTGAAAAGGTTTCAATTTTTAAAAGTTTCCTGTTTTGGAAAAGGTTTTCAAAAATGGAAAGTTTCTTGTTTTGGAAAGCTTCCTAAAATAGAAAGTTTCCTATTTTAGAAATCAATTTCCTAATTTGGACGTCACTTCTAAATTTGGAAGCAAGTTACTTAAAAAGAAAATTAGTTTCTCGATTTAGGTTTAAGAGTAATTTAGAAAATTTTGTAATATAGGCTTCCTAAAAATATCTAACCCAATTTATTTGGATAGTCCAAATTAATTGATAATCAATTAGACTAAAAGAGTTTGGGCCAATAGACCTATAAGATATTTTGATGGGAGGATAAACTTGACCTTTATTGGATACAAATCAAGCTTTATTAGGATAAGAGCAAGAAATCCCCACATGCATTATAACTTTTAGTCTTTAAATGACTAGGAAGCCACAACCTAGAGTTGTCAACACTTCCTTGTCCTCGGAGGACAAAAAAGCCACTCTCTTATAAATAAAGGAGTGAGGGGTGGTAAAGAGGGATGATTATTAATAATTTTAATTGGATACATGGTATAGAGAAAAAAAAAAAGAGAAAATATCTCTCTCCTTAAAAAATCATGCAAACCCTCCCCTCTCTTTTAGAGTTATCGACAAATATCCCAAAATAGATTTCTAAAGAGAAAACTTAAACAAGTCAAAAAAGGATAGAGCAAGTACTCAATAACTTCGATTGTTTCTTGTGTAGGTGCTTAGACTACATGGATTATCAATAGGGGTTGAACGCATGAATAAATTCTTTTTTGTAAAGGTTAAACCTATGCTACAAGATGTCGCACCCGACATCGGATGGGACTCTCAAAAAATTTAAAATTTTTCTATTTACAGAGTTATTTACGGGTTTGGAGTCGCCACCTAGTATTGAAGGAACTAGGAACCTAAAATGGGCACTTATTCAAAGATTCTAAGGCAAGGAGTTGCTTATGCTTTGAAAAGTTATTAATCATCCAAAGATGCCCATTCCTAAGAAAGGTATCATACACTGTTTTAGTCCTAAATTCATCTCCTAAAATATGTTATTTGTGTCAAATTATTTTTTATTTCAAAACTCTAATTTTCTAAGTCAAAAACATATTTTTTTATTTTTGGCATGGCATCGTATTGAAACAATCGCTGGAGCCCTTCGTTAAAAGACACGTCGGTTCAAACATTGGATCAACTTCAAACCTTGACACAACCAAGTGTGTTAGAAAATATTCTAATTATTAAAAATAATTTTTTTTGCTAACAATAATTCCTATCGGACATGAGACTTTATTAAAGGTATTATGATTTTTTTTTATTTGGTGGAAAAATCACCATCGATCCTTAAAAATAGGAGACTCGATAATTATTCATCTATTAATTACTTAATCTAATTACTAAAATTTCAAAGAAAAATTATTATCGATCCTTAAAATTTACTAGACTTGACAATTCACCCAGCTATTAACTATTAATCTAATTTTGAAATGAAATCCTAATAAAAAAAATTAACTCGCTATTTTTTTGATGAAAAAATTATCATCGATCCTAAAATTAGGAGACTCAATAATTAGCTATCATTTTGTTATCTAACCAAGTTATCAATAAAAAAATAAATATTGATTAAATAAATAAATTTAAGAAACTCAAAAATTCAAATTATTAAATTTAAATTAGAGATAAAATAAAAGGCATGTATTAAAAAAAATTCAAAACTGATTTACTTAGAAAAAATGGCTAAAATTAAGGTTATTAGGCCTTTTGGATATAGTGGGCTCTCGACTCACAAGGCTGATTTACTAGACAAGCCCAAACCTAAGTATGTCTTTCTTTTTCACTCTTTTGACCTAGGCTCTCTTTTCTCTTTGAATCAGATTCAAACCCAAACCTATGGCCGATCTCTCTTAAAACCAACCTAAATTAACAAAAACGTAGGCTCGAAACCTATCTCTCTTAAACTCATTCTAAGCCTAATAGAAACCTAAGCCCAAACTACTTCTTTCTCTTTTCTTGACCGATGTTAGCTCAATCTCTTTCCCCTAACGTATTTTCTTCTCTTTCTCTTCATTCCAGCCCTAGTATGCCTATCACATATAGTTATGCCAATTACAATAGTCTTATCACAAAATGAACTGAACCTTAATATTTACCACGAAAGCTTATAAGTTTCATCTTATGTCCCATTAACAACAAGCCAAAACTGGGGAGAAAGAGTTATATTTTAAGCTTCTATTCTCAACATGATACTATAACGTTTTCCACACTATCTCAGAACCAAAACCAATAGATAGTTAAAACAGGACAATATAGAAATGGATAAAGAAATTACCTAGCAAACTTAACTGAGTACAAGTGATTGAACTCAAACTTTGAACGAACAGATGGATAGTAAGAGCTTTTTTATTTTCTTTGCCTTTTTTACGATCAGAAATAGAGTAGGGTGTTAACAGGATTAATTTTGGTATCAAATGCTCTTTTTCTCCCTTTTATTTTTCTCTTTATGGCTTTTTATTATGCTTTTTTTCAAGCTCTCTCCCCTTCTATTCCTCTCCCTATTCCTTCTCAATCTCTATTTTTTCTTTATTGCTCTCTCCTCTCTATTCTTTCATCCCTTTTTTCTTTCTACTCCCTTTTCTGTTCCTCTCTTGCTATTATTTATATCTTTAGAATGGTTGTGGAGAGTGGGTGACTTACAGGAGTTGTGGGGCTGTGAAGAGTGTGGTCATGGGTCTATTTTGTAGAGAATGAAATGATGGAAAAGTGGAGCAGAAGTTACGAGAGTTTGTGGGGAAGGTGGTGAAGAGTGGAGGTCGTGGGGAGTTTTATAGAAAAGGTGGTGGAGAGTGGAGGTCGTGGGTTGGTTGCAAAAGAAAGATGGTTGAGCTATATATTCAAGAAAAAGGAACGCGTGGGGAAAGGAAATGAGGTAGTTTGTTACAGTCTCTAACAAACTATTTCATGACAATGTTCCTCTCCTTTGTTAAAGAAGGAGAAGTAATAGTGGAATGTATAAAAATTCCAACTTTGGACGATAGGTCATTCATAGCATATTGCCAAGTTTGTCCTGTCGTCCACTCCTTCCTTCCAGGTAGGCCCTCCTTAATTTTTATTTTTCTACGAGTAAGCCCTTTTTTATAACTATTTTAGTCCTTTTAGTTTCAATTGTTCCTAATCCCCTATTAATTTCTTTTAATACTTTCCCTACCTTTCGATATTTATAAATTGACTCGTAATACTTTTAAAATAAATCATAATTAAATCCATAAAAGTAAAATTGATCAATCTTTTCTTCTTTTAATCATTTTTTTATTTTAAATTTTTTCTTTTTTTTCAATTTAATTTTAACAATAAAAAATAAAGTTTATATTAATTTAAACAATAAAAATGTAGCTCAAAATTTTAGGTTATGACAGTTTCTCTCTCTTATAATGCTTATGATACAAAGTCAAATGAAAAGTAAGTTTTTCGGTGACCTTGTATAATAAGCTTGAAAAAAAAATTTCTTTTGGTTCTAGGTAACTTTCCTTATAAAACTAAATATGCAAGTACATGAAAAATTAAATATGCAGTACATGGTCGTGTTCGTTAATGGTGGCCTGTCTTGAAAAATTAAATATACGAGTACGTGACCATGTTCGTTAAAGAAAGCCTACCTTAGAAAAGTAAATATGCGATATTTAGAAAATTAAATATGCAATACATGATGGTGTTCGTTAAAGGCGGTTTGCCTTAAAAAAATAAATATGTAGTACATGGCCATGTTTGTTAAAAATAACCTATCTTGGAAAAATAACTATACGAGTTCATGAAAAAATAAATATGCAGTTCATGAAAAATTAAATATGCGAGTACATGAATATGTTCGTTAAAGACAACTTGCCTTAGAAAATAAATATGCGATACATGACCATGTTCGTTAAAGGTGACCTACCTTGAAAAAATAAATATGAAGTTCATGAAAAATTAAATATGCAAGTACATGAAAAATTAAATATGCAATACATAGCCATGTTCGTTAATAGCGATACTGCCTTGAAAAAGTAAATATGTAGTACATGAAAAATTAAATATGTAGTACGTGACCATGTTCATTAAAAGCGACTTACCTTGAAAAAATAAATATGTAATGTATAAAAAATTAAATATGTAGTACATGGTTATGTTCATTAAAGACGAGTTGCCTTAGAAAAACAAACATACAATACATGGTTGTGTTCGTTAAAGGCAACTCTGTCTTGAAAAAATAAATATGCAATGATTGCTAGGCAATCTTGATTGAGTCAATGAGTTGAATTTGGTGATCTTACTTGAAAGTGAGATTTGATAATTGATTTTTAGGCTTTGCACTTGGGTGGTGATCTATTGTGAAGTGACCTTACCCGAAATAAAACTTGACATAATTGTTAATTGAAATACCTATAAGAAACATAGGCTACTCCACTCAACTCCATTTTGACTTTTCTCTTCGCTTATCAAAGTTTTGACATTAGACGACTATCCGTGATCCGAGCACTATGACCTTGCCCCTAACTCGGGTTTTACCCTTTTAGTAAACTTGGGCTTATCTATTCTTTCGTACATATATTGAGATAACTTAGCCCTTCCGTCCCATTGAAAGTAGTAGTTGTTCCCTTTTGTGATCAACTACTTAATTGATTATTTGCACTTGATAATATCGTGTTCGACATATGTTTTCTTTTTTTTACTTTCTTAATGACTTGAGGTCCCATATGCATCTCAAAATGTTTGAGACTTTTGCATTTTGCAAACTCCTCCTCCATAAGGAAAGCTAGCTAGATTTCAATTGGAGATCTAGGGTTTCGAGTTTAGACAAATTCATGTGTATACTTCGGAGACTTGTCATGCAAATGCTATAATATGATCAACTTTGTGGTTTTTCTTTTGCATTTGAATTCATATGAACAATCGGCTTATGAAAAGAGTTTTGAAATTATGAGAAAAAGGATAAGCTTCGTCCCTTAAGGGATTATTACACTTTGATACCTAGTGTGATTTCACATGACATGTGTCTTGATTTTGACTATCTATTTTTTTATAAAATTATATCATGGCTACTTATAGACTAAGACCCATCCGACTAATAGGCCTTTAGCTAGAAAGGGCATTCATTGGCACGTAATGTAGGTTATGACATTAATTTCTTAAAAAACGAGTAATCACAACTCAAATGGTATTTCAAGGTTTTGTTGACATAGGATCACTTTACAAAAACTTTTATTCCCTTTTTTTTCTTTTTTTTTTTTTTGGACATGTCTCATGTTGATGGTTGGTTGATTTGACTTGTCTTTTCTTTTTATGTTTCGGAATGGATCTTATGATGCAAGCTAAAACTCTTTTCCATGTGAGAGTTTTCCCTTTCGTTTTTTTTTTTAAGAGAGAATTTGACTTGATAGCAATCCTCTATTTTGAATTTGAACTTTTGAGTTTTTTTTAAAGAAGGCAAGTTATTTAGCAATAGGTTTTTTAGATCAATGTCCTCTAATGGTCATTTTTTTTAGCTTTTTGGCTTTCTCGCCCTCAATGTAGGGGTGATCCTAGTCTAGGTTGTTATGAAATAAATAAAAGACTCAAAATTGGACTTTAAAGGATAGATTTGATTTTAAGGAAGATAAAATTTTCAAAGATGGCCTTTCCTCATTCTAATGGCAAACTATATAGTCCGATGAGTATCATTCTAATAAGTTTCATGATGAGATGATGCTTAGATAGGATGTTTGATTTGGACACATGTCATGTAGCGATCATGAGAGGTTTCAAGTGAATTATTTTCCGTAGGATGAGAGTGGTTGTATCGCTTTTAGTTTTTTTTTATGACCAATCGTTGGGTTTGCATGACATTTCTCGAGCATCAATTTGATATATATATTCCCTTCTACCGGACTCATCATTTTATCTCGTCTTTGTTTTAGCCAAATAGAATGTTAAGTGATTACCTTCCAGTTGAAATCTTAACTCGTTTTGCTTATTTAGGAATGAATTCCCTTTGTCGATTTGATTTAGAAAGGCATATGCGACCTCGGTATCTTTTTTGTTAATTGGAGCTTGATTTTTTTTTAAAGTAAGATACTGCCATCGCATCTTAATTATATTATGTATCAATTTATAAATAATATTAATAAAAATCATGAGAGAAATGAGAAAAGTGATGAATATTTAAGATAAAAAAATAGGGATGTAAATTAATGTAATGCATATTTTTAGCCTAAATTGTGCCTTTTATTTCATAAAGGAAATGAAAACAACATTTCAAGCATAATACTTCTTTACCGCATCCGAATTTACGGTATAACTATGTTATCTCCATTTGTAGTTGCTAATAGAAGTGCAACTCCCGAGAAAATTTTTTTGACTACATATAGACCTTCATAATTAGGCGACCACTTAGTCTTACCTTCTACAAACATTGATAGAATTTTTCCGAGAACTAGATCTCCTTCTCGAAATTTTCTTGGTTGACCTTCTTATCATAAGCTTTAGACATCCTTTTTTGATACACTCGTGCATGACAAATGGGTGCTAACCTCTTTTCGTTGAATATGTTTAACTCGCTCATATCTAATTTTGGCTCACTCAGCCTTCTTCTAACTATGTTTTCATAAGTATTCTAAGAGAAGAAATCTTCACTTCTAAAGGCATCACCGCCTTTATGCCATAAACCAAAGAGTACGAAGTGGCTCTTATCGACGTCATGATAGTTGTACGATAAGCATGTAAGGCATATGTGAGCCTTTCATATTAGTCTTTGTATGTGACAACCATCTTCCGTACAATCTTCTTGATGTTTTTGTTTGCTACTTCGACTACCCTATTCATCTTACGTCTATAGGATGTTGAGCTCAAATGTTTAATCTTCCAACATTTACATAGTTATGTGATCGTTCTCCCATTGAAATTTAGAGCATTATCGGTGATCATTATTTCTAACAAGTCATATCGATAAACCAAATTCTTCTTTATAAATTGTTCAATAACTTTCCGGGTGGCATAGGCATAAGAGGCAACTTTAACCCATTTGGTAAAGTAGTCAATCGTAATCAAGATGAAAAAATAACCGTTGCTTGCTTTTGGATTGATTGGCCTAGTGACGTCTACACCCTACATAATGAATGGCTAAGGAGATACCATGTTATGCGAGTGGTACCGATGGAGCATTGATCTTGTCCTCATAAACTTAGCATTTATGACATTTTTTAACATACTCTATGCAGTCGCTTTCCATGGTCATCTAGAAATAACCACACTATTTTATTTGACAATTCATAATGTGTCTATCTAAATGTGTTACATAGACTCTTTCTCATTCAAGCATCTAAGAAGTGTACTATTAAAACTTTATTTGTACAAAACCTTACCATCAAGATAAAAATCCATAGCCATCCTTCTTAGGGTTTTTTGATATGTTTTGAAGCTCCTAAAGGATACTCTCAAATTTTGATGAAGGTTTTAATATCGTGATACCATGGCTTTTCATCCACTTTCTCTCCTAAAGCACAATAGTATACTAGTGTGTTTCGAGCTTCAATGAAAAAATAAGTTGTATTCGACCCCTTGATTAAGTTTGGTCATCAAGGCCAAAGTTTTTAATGCATATGTAAATTGGTTTTTATTCCATCCTAGAGGAGAAAATTTGATTTCATCAAGCTTTTCAGCTAGCTTGATCGATAAGTCCGATAGGGTTTCGGCTTTTCATCTTTGGTCCGCCATTCATCTTTGACTTGGTAAATTACCACCTTTGAATCCCAATGCACCTTGAGTTTCATGATTTCTCTTTCTCTAGCAGCCTCTAAACCCCGTATGCATGCCTCGTACTTTACTATATTATTGGTACGAGTTAAACTAAAATTGGATGACTATGGGATACTACTTGCCATCGGGAGAGATTCGCACTACCCCCACACTATTACTAGATATATTTATGGCCCCATCAAAAGACATGATTCATTTTTCATTATTAGACTCAGGTGACCTCATCTTATAAGTCATGATGTTTTCATTAGGAAGATCAAAATCTAAAGGCTCATAATCTTCAACTACATTATCTCGTTAGATGGTCTACAATTGCAGTGCCTTTGATCGATTTTCTTATCATGTAAACAATATCATATTCTATCAACATAACTTGTCACCTTACGAATCTATTTGAAAAATATGGTTTCTCAAATATGTATTTAAGAGGGTCTCGTTTTTTACATCAACCATGTTATGTAGTATAACATATACCTGTCTAAGCCTTTGGGCGCTTCATACTAAACTCGTAACATATTTTTTCAACTATATCGTATATGGATTCACAGCTTGTGAACTTCTTACCCAAATAGTAGATGACTTGTTCTTTTCTTCTAGTATCATCTTGCTAACCCAAAACATAATCTATTGTTATCTCGATGATCGTCGGATATAAAATCAATGATTGACTAGGAATAGGTGGCATTAAAATAGAGGAGAGTGATGTAAATACCGATTGATCTTCTTAAAAACATTTTGCCAAGCATCATCCCGAGTTCCTAGGTTCTTTTTTTTTCAATAATTGTTCATAATTTATCGTATGTTGGGAAATGAATTGAGCTATATATTTGAGTCGACCCAAGAATCCTCTAACTTCTCTTTCACTTCTTGGTTATGGCATCATCCGAATAGCTTTAACCTTATCGGGATCCACTTCTATTCCTTGATTACTCATAATAAAGCCTAATAACTTTCCTTACTTGACCCTAAAGGTACGTGTAACGAGATTCAACTTTAGGTGATACTTCCGTAGCCATTCAAATAGCTTTTTTAAGGTTATAACATGATCATCCTTAGGTTTTGTTTTGGCAATCATATCATCCATATACACTTCAATCTATTTATGCATCATATCATGGAATAAGGTAACCACGGCTCTTTGATAATTTGCTCTAGCATTTTTCAAACTAAAAAGCATTACTTTATAGCAATAAGTTCCTTATTATGTGATAAATATGGTTTTATCCATATCCTTCTCTCGCCATCGTGATCCGATTATACCTAGAGAATTCGTCCATAACGAATAAGTTGAATTCTTTATGGTATTGTCTACCAAAGATATCGATGTGTAGTAATAAAAAGTCATCTTTGGGATTGACTTTATCCAAATTTTGAAAATCGATACATATTCGGATCTTTTCATTCTTTTTTCTACCACCACGATTTTGGATACCCAAGTTGGGTATTTAACCACTTTAAGAATCCTACTTTAAACTATTTGATGACCTCTTCTTTGACTTTAACAAGCATATCTTGTCTCATCTTGCTTAATTTCTATTTTACTAGCTTATGCCCAAGCAACAATGGGAGTTTATGCATCACTATGCTAGTATCGAAGCCAAGCATGTCTTCATATGACTATACAAACACATCGACATACTCATGCGACGAGGCAATCAATCTCTTCCTTTCTTCCGTTGATATCATAGTCCTAATTTACAACTCTTTTCTATCTTGTTTTGTCCTCATGTTGATAATTTCTAATTCCTCCTAATGAGGTTTTATAGATCATTCAAACAATTCGACCAATTTAGTAAATTCATCGACCTCCTCATCCTCAAACTCCTTCTCATCCATTGCAATTAGATTTTCATCGCAGTTAGGCTAAACATGCTTAATGTAATTATTTTAAAAATTTAAAAGGTGTTCATTTTCCGTATTCCCGAAAGCAAAAAAGTGTGAATAAAAAGAATGGAAGAGAATAGACATAAAATTTTAAAGAAAATTCAAGATCTCATATTAATATTAAATATAAAGGTTTAACACAAGTTTTTTTTTCAATATCTTGAGCTAAATTACTAAAAGATAAAGATGAAAGAAAAAGTAATAAATTACTCATGCTTATGGATAGGTTGAATATTTTCATCACTCTAGTTGTTAAGCTCCCGACCTAATGTACTTTCCTTGATCGACTGATTGATTGGTGGCATCTTTCCTAACATGTTAACGACCAATTATGAAAGCATCATAGTTTGGGAAACGAACACTATCGACTTAGGATGAATGATCTTCTCAATTATTACTTCTTCCTCGGTCTCTAACTAATTAATAGACAAACCAACCAACATTGCCCTCAAGTCTATAGTTTTCTCATTCAAATTGATTACATAGCTCGGATGTATAAAAGTCTTCCGAATGTGAGGAATATAAATCTTCTCATCATTAGGTCGTCGACCTTTGATTCTAGTCAATCTCTTCTCTTTTTTTTATTTAATGGCTCTCAAGTAATATTTTCTATTGGGTTTGAACCCTAGCTTAGAACGATGATCAAAATTGATTCCTTTCAAAGCATTCATTTCTCCTAACATTCCACTATCGTGCTCATATTGCAATGGAAACCCATATTTCATTAGATATTTTACCGTCATCTTTACAACACTAGACATTTTTGGTTTTCTTAAAAAGGCATTTTCAAGCACTAATTTTGTATTCCTAATTTCAAAAGCATACGGATTACCATCTTAACTTCCCTCGACTCCAATGTAGGGAATGGACACATTCTTGAATAATGGTAATGTCTCTTCATCTATCAATATGGCTAGTTTGTCATTTACCATATATTTCAACCTTTGATGCAATAATGATGCCATAGCCCTAGCTGAATCAATCCATCGTTTTCTAAGAAAAATGTTATAAGACTCGTTGGATATCAATTACTTATAGAGTGACTTAGAACTAATTGGGTCCAATATCTAGGTTGATACCAATGTCTCATATTACTTACCTCGGAGACTCGTCATAAGCTTTTGCTATCATATTACTAGGATGTATATGAGAAACATCCATTGGTAATCGATCTAAGATGATTTTAGGTAAAATATTCAACACGGACCTATTATCAATTAGTACTTTAACAATCATATGGTCCTTATGTTTGATCGTGATCCGTAATAGCTTATTGTGCTTGGTGCCTTCGGGACCTAATTTATCCTCAATAAATGATAAATAATTGGTAGTTTGGATTCTTTCTACCAAATGCTCTATGCTATCCGAAGTCATATTATAAGGGATGTATGCCTTGTTAAGTACCTTCGTAATACTTTTCGATGTGGTTTTGAGCTCATGATCAATTACGGTAGAGAGATCTTAGTCGGTGTTTTCTTCAATTAGTTACCACACCGTAATCATTATTCTTAATTACTTTAAGGAACTCAATTTCCTCTTCATCGTCTACCGGCTTGTTTACCTCTATTGTCTTATTGAGATCTATTACTTTCTTGTCTTTTTCCTTTCGTAACACTTCTAATTCTTCCGGTATTTAACAACATCTAATTCGAGTAAGGCCCGCAACATTATTACCGGTATACATGTTCATAATTGGATATTTATGATTGATTACGTTGTAAGGTACAACTAGGCGAATCTTTGGTATTATTAGAATCATCCTTGGAGGCCCATTATTCATCGGTTGGTACCGACATAATTTATCATGACTTACCTCCTAAGGTGAGACCATTTATAAAAATTGCTCATTATGTATCTTCTTTACTTGTAGACTTCATAGAATTAACATAGTTTTCACCTCCTTATGGAATTTCTCACATATCGATATCATGCCTTTTTGTTTGATGTTATTGACGATGCTCGATTCTTGTCATCTCCAACTTGACAATCAATTGGTTTTTTTAGGTAACGAGTTTAAGATAGAATTATGTACGATACTGTCCATGGATATCTTTACCTTTTTTCTCCTCAACTAAACTCTATCTTTTCCGGAGTTATCATACTAACAATGTCATTTTCGAGTACGTGACTTGGAAGTGAATTAGTGATGACATTAAGTGTGCTTAAATCATCAAAGATTATTCGAGTTATGCTTAATGAGAAATCTCACTTTTCTCTTAAAAGCTAAACAGTCTTCAATTGAATGTTCGGTGATACCACTATGATATTCGCATTACTCATTGCTTTTATACCATGATAGGAAAGGAAGTCATACAAGTTCTGCAGAAATAGAAACCACTTGACTTATATTGACCGGATGATGAAAGAACTCCTTCAAAGAGAATGAAAATGATGGTAATAGTTCATAGTCTTCTCTCGTTATAGTTATTATTGCGAGTGAACTGGTTATGTGGTGTTTGGTTAAAATTTGAAGGATCTTAGGGTGGCCTAATTGAATGTGGAGATTGGTTATTTTAGTAAATAGGTGTAGTTAAATGATATTGGGGTGATGGATTTGGTTGGTAGGATGGCTAGTTTTGATTTTGTGTTTGTGGACTTATTTGAATGGTGGGAAATGTAATGGCTATAGAATGTGTTTGATATGGAGGTTGGAGGTAAGGTGGTGGCTATCTAAAGTTGTTCTAATGGCTTTGGAGCTTGTAAATGGTCACTTGATGAACTTCTCTTCCCTTCTCTTGAATCCTATGTTTGTCTTTTTCTCTCGCTCTTCCAAAGATCTTTCCTACTTTGAAGGCCAATTCTACTCTTTCAGTAATGACCACTATATCTATGAAATTAGTTGAAGTATTGCCAATCACATAGTCAAAGTAAGGTGCTTTAAAAGTATTCAAAAATATAGAGACTAATTCCAACTCTAGCAATGGTGGATAGATCTATATAGCTACCTCGCACCATCTTTGTACATACTTCTTAACGGTCTCTTTAACCTTCTTTTCCATTCCTTGGAGATTCGGTCGATTCAAAACCACCTCCATGCTAAACTTGTATTATCAAAGAAAATCATCGGTGAAATCTTTCCATGTCCCGATCTTAGACCCTTCTAACCTTATATACCAACTCAAGCATTGATCCATTTAAGCTCTCATGAAAGAAGTGTATATGTAGTTTTTCATCATGTACACTTCGTCATTTTACTACAATAGACCCTCGAATGGGTCATGGGACACTAGGTTCTAGTGTACTTAACAAAATCCGGCACCTTGAATTTTTTTAGAATTACCACATCTTGAACTAAACACATCTTATTAGCCTCGATCGGATCGTAAACATATGTCCTTTCTATATGCTTCGAGCATTCCTTGATGGTAAATAGTTTATCTATACTCAATCCTTCTACTATATTGTACTTGATAGTTTCTTTAGCAATGTGGTTCGTACTAGGTATGCTAAGCATTTGTGGGACCCAAAGATCCATAGGATAAGCAACCGCCCGATGGGGCAAGATGTCTAGGCATGGAATATCATTGGTCTCGAATTATTTGATAGAGTATTAGATGACCCTAATTGTAAGTTGAACGTTAGGAGAGCTCGTGGCATATCATTTTAGACTAGTCCCTAATTTAGATCGATTTCTCCATTCATGAACTTCTCCATCGAGTAGTTAGGCGAGCAATATTGTTCTTGAGAATCTTGATTTCTTATTGGTTGGTCCGTCCCGATCGTGCTCCTTCTTCATTCTTTATTCATTGACGTTTGAGTCAAGTATAATGGGTACGTGGAGGGAGTCAAGCTTTGATGGAGTGACCTATGTTTTGAAATCCTAAAAAAAAAAAAAACTAACAAAAATATGTACAATAAATATATAATGTATACATGCATGATTTAAACCCGGTAAGATATCTTTCTTTATTTTTTGGGCATCAAATCATGACAGAATCTTCATTGAGAACATGTCATATCAAAATTTAGTACTCGATAAGGGTAATAAAAAACCCTATAGATACTTGGGCAAGTTCAAGAGATATATTTGCCCCTTATTTTGGTCGTAATCCATCCACTTGGAGATCTTTTGATATAATTGGACTCATGAAAGATAATACTTAAGAAAATTTGAAACTTGAACTTCTAGCATATTTTAAACGTGACTTAGAGTCATTTTTCATTTAAGAAAAAAAAGACAACAAGAGCATTCTTTTTATATAGAGCATTTCCTATACATTAAAATCTAAACTTCTAATATGATTATAAGAATGAAAAGCTCGATTATATGAGATCCTATTATATTTCATGCCATAATCTCAAATCCTCATAAGAAGCGGCGTCGATTATGAGTTTTTGAAGTCTCTCATATAAAAGCTGAACCTTTAGATGTATGCCATCAACTAAAAGTTCCACGAGTGTGCCATATTTTCATGGCATAATTCTTTGTATTCCGAGCTTGAAAGTGGTATTCCATGGTTTTTGATCCCCATTCAGCCACTTCTCTCGTCGGGACGTCTTTTTATTTTATGGCACCCTGGATGGCCAACTTGTGTTTCCCTTGTAAATTGGTCATTCTTTCCGGATTGACTCTATCCTTTCATTTCAATTCTTTCACACGAGTGTTTAGATGACATATTAAATTAGTTTGAGTCACAATCTATCCTCGGGTAGTGTCTTTGAATTCTTCTAGGATAGCCTTTTTAGTTGTGAGTTTGTGAACCTCCATTTAAAAATCACTCTTCACTTGTTGAAACCGATCACGAAGATTTTTGTTTTTCATTTCTAGGGCACTCATGACATGATCTCTTGTACCGAGGCTTTTCTCCAATTTTCTCCTTTTTTTGTTTAGTTTTGCCATTTGAGAGTGCAAATTATCATGATAAAGCTTATGTTGAATGTTTATCTTTTAGCAAAAACATCTTCCATTATCTCGTTTATCAATCGAGATGGACTCTCATATGGTGGCACTCGATATCTTTTGCCCTTAGTTTATTGTCATTTCGAGTATCCCGACGAAGTTCTCCCATCGACTTTCCTTTCCGGGGTAATAATTCCTCTATTTCTCCAAGCGATCTTTGCTTCTCCTAAAAGTTTCTTAGAAACCTTTAGATCTTCGCAATATTCAGCTAAACCTATAATTCTCAAGATGAACTAGTTAAAACTCAATTGTCTTAGGAACATGTTTAGACAATAGTTGATACAACGATCGGACTCCTATTAGTGGTAAGCAAGGATAGTTACCACAATAAGCCAAGTAACATCGAAAGAAAGCATACTATACCCTACAGTGGAATTCGACTTTTCTAAATTGAAAAACACTTCGTCCATGTCATTTTTCCTAACTCATTGAGTGAGTGACTAGCAAAGTTCTCTAATTTGGAGTGTAAATGCCATGGCGTGCGGAAGATCTCGGAGGCTTTTTCGGTCATTATATGGCTAACCATTCAAATAAACAATAACGGAATACAACATCTCAAATGTTCATCTCTTTTTTCAACGAAATTCAAGGATGAAAGTCTTTCTTCCAAGATTACAATAGTGGGATTAACTTTGAGGGATACCACACTCTTAAACACATTGACCACCTCAAAGTCCATCATGCCCTCTGGCGATAGCGATAATACTAACCCATATATAACTAGTGCTAGGCTTTTGAGTTTGAGACTATTTTTCCGATCTTATAGATGTTTTATGAATTTTGATTGGAGAAAGTTCCAAAACCATCCTTCAATCCGACCCTCCCGGTCTTTTTTTTTTTCATAATAGTTGAATCTATTTCGATCAACCATGCAAAATGTGCTACAGACTTGCTTAAGTGGACTGTAGAGGTAGACCGTCTCGTTTTGAGAAATGCTAATAAAGCATCATATTCTTTTTAGTATGGGTGACATATCCACACTTCCAAAAGTGAAGTAGCGGTATTCTAGATCCTAATGCCTTATCATGGCTTAAAAGTAGGAAATCCGAACTTTAATATTGAGTAATTGAGCTACCTTCTAAAAATCAAACCTATCTTTAAAAGTAAGCATCCCCCAACAACTAAAGAGTGGTCCCATATTGGCTATCTTATCGACGAGTTTAGTTTTCTCTGGCGGTTTAGACACAAAACTTTGAGGCAAGCAATCTCCCTCATCAACATAGGCTCACTCTAATCTGGCGATAAAATCCTCGGCTTCATTTCTAATTTGTTCGTCATGATTTATGTGAATGGTATCCTGCAAAAGTCAAGCTTAGAACGGATATCATTTGAAAATGATTCATGTCTTAATCGATCAACCCTAGTGGATATGATCTAGCTTGTCTATGATTTTGGCAAGCCTATCTAATCCTAAAGTCTTTTCAAGTTTCTTGATCGTCGAATTACTAGTAGGGTAATCGAGCCTCCAACCTTATGCATTAGGAGATAGGGGAATATCATTCCACCATTTCCTATGCATAGGGTGAGTTCCAGATCAAACAAGAATCCGAAAGAGCATTAGTAGCCTTTCGTCATATTTGCCTCTAGATCTCTTTATCTAAATCCTAACAAGGTTTAGCTCAACTCCGAGCTTTTACGGGTTTTTTCTTGGTGTGTCTAACGAGTTCAAAATAAATATCTAACCCGAGTTCAAATAAAATGCAATGAGAAAATAAATTGTAAAAATTAAAAATATTTACTATAAGTAAATAAAATAAATAATTTTAAAATATATACAAAAAAAAATAAATTTCACAAACTAAATAACTTGGAATTTAAAAACTTGGAAAATAAATAACTTGAAAATAAAAACAAATAACGAGAGATGAATTTGAAAGACTAAAACTATAGCCTAACTCTAAAATCCCTAGTGGAGTCACCATTCTACCCTACTCAACATCGGACGGGACTCTTGAAAAATTTAAGATTTTCTTATTTACAGATTTATTTATAAGTTTGGAGTCACCACCTAGTATTGAAGGAACTAGGAACCTAAAATGGGCACTCGGTTCGGATATTCTAAGGCAATGAATTGGTTACGTTTTGGAAAGAAATCGATCACCCAAAGACACCATTTTTCTAATACGAGTACCATGTCTATTTTAGTCCTAAATTCATCTCTTAAAATATTTTATCCGTGTCAAATTATTATTTTTTTAAAAAAAAAATCTAATTTTCTTAGTTAAAAAAATATTTTTTAATTTTTAAGCATGACATCATATTGAAAAGATCATCGGACCCCTTTGTCGGGAGACACGTCGGTTCAAACATCGAATTCACTTCAAACTTCGACATAATTGGTGTGTAGAGAACATCTTGATTATTATTATTATTATTATTATTATATTTCGTAACAACAACTCCTATCAAATAGGAGACTTTGTTAAAGGTTTTATAATTTTTTGTTTTTTGTGAAAAAATCGCCATCGATCCCTAAAAATAAGAGACTCGACAATTATCCACCTATTGATTATTTAATCTAATTATTGAAATTTCGGGAAAAAATTAGTTCCTAAAAATTTAAGAGACTTGACAATTCACCCACATATTAACTATTAATTTAATTTTGAAATAAAATCCTAATAAAAAGAATTAACTATTTTTTTAATAGAAAAATTATTATTAGTCCCTAAAAATTAGGAGACTCAATAATTTAGCTATCATTTGCTTATATAACCTAACTTAGTTATCGAGAAAGAAATAAATATTAACTAAATAAATAAATCTAAAAAACTCAAAATTCAAAATATTAAATCTAAATTAGACATAAAATAAAAGGCATGTATTAAAAAAAATTCAAAACTGATTTACTTAGGAAAAATGGCTAAAATTAAGGTTATTAGACCTTTTGGATATAGTGGGCCCTCAGCTCACAGGGTTGATTTACTCGACAAACCCAAACCTAAGCACGTCTCTCTTTTTCTTTCTTCTAACCCAAGCTCTCTTTTCTCTCTAGATCAGATTCAAACCTAAACCCATGGCCCATCTCTCTTAAAACCAACCTAAATTAACAAAAACCCAAGCCTGAAACTATCTCTCTTAAACTCATTTTAAGCCTAACAAAAACCCAAGCCCGGACCCTTCTTTCTCTTTTCTTTACTAACGTTAGCCCAATCTCTTTCCCCTAGCCTATTTTCTTCTCATTCTCTTCATTCCAGCTCCAGTATCCCTATCACATACATTTATACCAATTGCAATAATCTTATCACAAAATGAACTGAAACTTAATATTTATCACCGACGCATACAAGTTTCATCTTATGTCCCATTAACAGCAAGCCAAAATTGAGAAGGGGGAGTTATATTTTAAGCTTCTATTCTCAACATGATAATGTAACGTTTTCCACACTATCCCAGAACTAAAACCAATAGATAGTTTAAACAAGACAATATAAAAATGGATGAAGGAATTACTTAGCAAACTTAACTGAGTGTGAGCGATTGAACTCAGACTTTGAACGAACAGATGGACAGTAAAAGCTGCTTTGTTTCCTCTACCTTTTTTACAATCCAGAAATAGAGCAGGGTGTTGGCTAGATTAATTTTGGTCTCAAATGCTCTTTTTCTCCCCTTTCTTTTGCTCTATGTGGCTCTCTGTTATGCTTTTTTTTTAGTGCTCTCTCCCCTTCCATTCTTCTCCATGTTCCTTCTCGGTCTTTTTTTCTTTACTACTCTCTCCTATATGTTCTTTCATCCTCTTTTTCTTTTTCCTCCCTTTCCTGTTCCCCTCCTGCTACTATTTATAAACTTAGAATGGTGTGGGGAGTGGGTAATTGGTAGTGGGTGACTTACATGAGTTGTGGGGCTGTGAAGAGTGTGGTCGTAGGCCTGTTTTGTGGAGAGTGGAATGGTGGAAAAATGGAGTAGAAGTTACGAGAGTTTACGAGGAAGGTGGTGGAGAGTGGAGGTTGTGGGGAGTTTTGTGAAGCAGGTGGTGGAGAGTGGAGGTCATGGGTTGGTTGTAGAAGAAAGATGGCTGAGCTATCTATCCAAAAAAAATGAACGTTTGGGGAAAGGAAATGAGGCAGTTTGTTATAGTCTATAACAAAATACTTCATGCCACTGTTTCTCTCCCTCATTAAAGAAAGAGAAGGAACGGTGGAATGTATCAAAAATTCCAACCATGTATGACAGGTCGCTCATGGCATATTACCAAGTTTGTCATGTCGTCCGCTCCTTCCTTCCAATTAGGCCCTCCTTAATTTTGATTTTTCTACGATAAAGCCCTTTTTGATAACTATTTTTAGTCCTTTTAGTTTCAACTGTACCCAATCCCCTCTTAATTTCTTTCAATACTTTCCCTACCTTTCTGATTTTTATAAATTGGCCCATAATACTTTTAAAATAAATCACAATTAAATCCGTAAAAGTATAATTGATCAATTTCTTCTTCTTTTTTAATCATTTTTTCTTTTCTTTTTTTGTTTTATTTATTTATTTATTTATTTTTGTTTCAATTTAATTTTAACAATAAAAATAAAGCTTGTATTAATTTAAACAATAAAAATATAACCCAAAATTTTAGGCTATGAAATAAGAGGTAATCCTATACTCATGTTTAATTCATATATGTATAATTAGTTAATTCAACGACTTGATCTTAGGAGCCTTAGATGGAGGAAAACTTTTATTTTATTTTACACTTCTATAGGTTGCATGATCCTTTAAAGATAACTAAAGAATGTGTTTTAAGTTAAGAATTTTCTAGGTATGGGGAGTTACTACAAAAAGTTTTGTAGATGGATTTTTGAAGATAGTTGTTCTACTTACAAAATTGATAAAAAAAAGAGCACCAAGTTTATATGAGATGATAAATATGAGAAGAGTTTTCAAGAGTTAAATTCATATTAACTACGACACCAATTTTAGCACTTCTATTGGATAACAAAGATTTCATAGTTTATGCTAACGCATTGAAGATTGGACTTAGGGTTGTTTTCATATTGCATGGTAAGGTGATTTCCTATTTCTTAAGATAGTTGAAAGACTATAAAAAGAACTATCCTCCACATGACTTAGAGCTAGCCATCATGATTTTTCCTTTGAAGGTTTAGAGTCATTACTTATATGAGGTTAAATGTGAGATCTAAACCAACCATAAAAGTGTCAAGTACATCTTCACCTAAAAAAGTTGAACATGAGACAAAAAATATAGTGTGAAGTGTTAAAAGATCAAGACATTGCTTTTCATAATCACCCGTGTAAAGTTAATGTCATAGTGGATGCTTTAAGTTGAGAGAAATGCGTTGCAATGTAAGTCAAAATCATCGAGGACATAAAGATGTTGCAATTGGAGGTTATGCTAAAAGGAGACGAGTAGTGGTTAATTGTGTGCTATTATGTTAGAAATAGTTTGAGACAAAAGAGTAAGGAGAGATAATTACCTAATGTTGAATTGATCAAAATTCGAAAGAGGTGGCAGAAAGAAAGAAAATAAAACTAGTCATGGATAGTATGGTGTATGGCGTTACCATAGTAGATTATATGTTCTAGTAGTAGAGGAGTTATGGGAAAATATTTTAAGAACGACACATGTTATTCCTTACAAAGATGTATCGAAACTTAAAGAAAATCTACCGATGGAAGAGAATGAAGTGAGCCCTTACCAAATTATGGCTATGATATGTTATCATGTCAAGATTGAACATTAGAGACCATTAGATATTCTCAAATGGAAATGGGAATACACCACTATGGATTTCATCTTTGGCTTACCAAGATTCGAGAAAGGGACTCGATGGCATTTGAGTAATTATAGATTGACTGATGAAATCAACTCACTTTCTCGTGATGAAATCTACCTATACAATACGAGCAGTATGCTGAATTATATTTGAAAGAGATTTTGAGATTGTATGGTATTCCTATGTTGATTGTATCAAATTGAGACTCACGATTCACATCAAAATTTTAGAGGAGTTTACACCAAGTAATGAAAACCAATTGAATTTTTGTATAGCTTTTCACCTACGGACGGATAAACAAACCAAAAGGTTGAATTGAATTATAGAGGACATGCTTGTAAGCTTGTGTCCTAGATTGGTCCATGAAATGGGAAATGTATCTACTTTTAATAGAGTTTGCATAAAACAATAGTTATGAAAATAGCATTGGAATGCCACCTTTCGAGGTATTATATGGATGAAAATATCAATAACTGGTACATTAGGATGAAGTAGGTAAGCAAAACTTATTAGGACTAGAGATAGTCTAATAAACTACTAAAGTTATGGAGCAAGTCAGAATGAGAACAATGATGGGTTAGAGTAGGCATCTGTCACGTATCAAATCTGATCATAGAAACAAATAATAATAATTTGCGATTTCTAACTGTTTGGTTGACAATAACAGATTTCATTGATTTTGTCTTCTTTTTCAGAACTTTGCCTTTTCATCGAATCCAAATAAATAAATAATAATAAAATCCTAAATTGGGAGGGATTTTTATTTATTTATTTGAAAAAAAAAAAAAAGATGTCTGAAGGTATGGATTCATTTATACTGCAACCCTTAACACCCAAATGTTGGGAATTGTTATGAGTACAGCAGGAATGTAGTCCTTAGAATAGCTAAATCCCAACTGTAATTGAGAGGCTCAAGGAAATGTCTTGAGATATGGTATACTAAATCCTATATAACAATGGATATCATGTTTAGGTTTTGGAGTGTTTTGATAAATTTAGGTGCCAAGTACCTTTTAGATGTTGTCAGAATGTGGTTGGGAAATGGTAAATAATAAGCAACGATCATGAAGAAAAAATGCACTATGATTTGGAGTGTACCACAAGTTTGGATACGACTTCTTAGTTAACAGATAAACCAATTTCCTACTTAAAAAATCCAATCCAATTATTTTTTGGGAAAATTATAGTTAGCCAATTCAAATATTATGAAATAAAAAGAACTATATAAATGTTTCAAAATATAACAGAAACTCCCTCTACTTTCAAAAAAAAAAAAAAAATTACAAAAATCCCTATTTATGCAAAAAAAAAAAAAATGCTTTAAATATTTTTAAAATCATTATTTTTTATACTAAGATTTTTTCAAAATAATTATTTGTTTCATCTTTAAAATTCGAAGTTGAATGATAATATATGAATTGAAACCACATGCTAGCTAGATTAAATCATCTATTTTGATAACATAAATGAGAGCTCACAACATTATTTGATATATATATATATATATATATATATATATATATATAATTGAAAAGATGAAACAAATATTTATATTTAGATCATGCGTATCATCAAAATAATAATTCGACCAACAAATGGGCTTAAATGACATATTTATTTGATTCATTAAAAATAGGTTTGGGTAAAAATTTACGAAAATAAAAATAAAAATAAATAAATAAACCCTCCACTTATATACATCATTCGGAAGTTCTTATATGTAATAAAGCAAACAAGAATTCGAACTATTTATGATTAATTTTGTGATTCAACGACACGATCTCTTTTTCTATATGTGTTATGAACATTTGACATTTAAGAAACCAGACTTGTTATATATATATATATATATATATATATATAAAGTCTTAAGATCTTTTGCAAAATAAAAAAATAAAAAATTGTGTGGAATTATGGCTGTTTATAAATGAATGACGAATAAATATATTCATATAACAAACCTTTATTGGAAAAAAAAACATTATTCTGCTAATTAAAGCACCAATAAGAAGATTTTTTTTAAATAAGGTTAATCATGTGACCCAAACTGCATCTACATAGTTCAAGTTCAAGTTATGCATGAAAGTAGGAGTATTGCTCAAGAGAAGTCCATTTCGCGAATTTAACTCAGAGCCCAGTAGACAGGCATTGTGTTCAAGGCATGCCCGGCGTGACTGAGAGCCCAGTAGATAGGCATTGTGCTCAAGAGAAGTCCATTTCGCGAATTTTCCTCAATTTTGTGATTTGGAGTGTACCGCAAGTTTTGATCAATTAAGATGAGTGAAATTCATTTTTGAAACGCATGTAAATAAAGTTTTCGACGGAGTAATGAAGACCCAAAAATGATAAGCGAGGAGTTGGAATTGGTCGTTGTCGGAGTGGAATGACGAGAAAAGAGTTCAAAATATCACCCTCGCTAGGCAACTAGCTAGCTAGAAGAGAAGATTGATGGAAGGTCGTCCCCCACCCCCCCCCCCCCCGAAAAATGAATTTCACTCATCTTAATTTATCAAAACTTGTGGTACACTCCAAATCATAAATAGTTCGAACTGGGTTCAAGTTACTTCTTCAGTTCATTTGAAAGGGATGTGACAGACAGTCACGCGGGATATGCCCTGACCACAATGCCTCTCTACTGGGCTATGAGTTAAATTCGTGAAATGGACTTCGCTTGAGCAATACTCCTACTTCCATGCATAACTTGAACCATGTAAATGCAGTTTGGGTCCCATGCATAACTCAATTCGAAAAAAATCTTCTTATTGGTGCATTAATTAGCAGAATAATGTATTTTTTTTCCAATAAAGGCTTGTTATATGAATATATTTATTCCTCACTCACTTATAAACAGCCATAATTCCACACAATTTTTTTTATTTTTTATATAAACATTTTTTTATGATCACGTAATAAATGAATGTGGTACCTAAATCTACCCATACATGCAATCGGGTTAGAGGTCAAGATGTTACTTGCGTATATCTTTATTATGTCTCTTATTTGCTTCCACTCGTGTAAATACCCATCTAGAAACTCATCATTTTTGATCAATTTTCTCTTGGGGCAATTGTTAGACAAGTGTCCAAACTCTCAACAAAAGCAGCACACTCCATGCCAACCAAACAATCCTCGACATGTAGACATCCACATTTAGGAGAATTTGATATACTTCGTTCTCTCAACTTTTGTGACCTTATCAATTATTTTCTTTTCTTATTACCGAGCATGTCGATTCCGAGTAAAAGGCCTTTTTCTATCGAGTTGGCCTCCAAGTTTACCGACGAAGGTTTCCTCTTTTACTGCATTAGAAGGTGGTGTTCGAACGCACTCCTTTTGGTCTATTTTAACTCTAAGTGCCTTCCTTACCATATCCTTATAGGTATTAGTCGACATTCGAACAAAACTTCTTATTTTTGCCCTCGAACCATGAAGAAAATGTTCCTTCTTCCTTTTCTTGCTTCGACGATAAAAGTAGCATAACGACGACCATGCTCGAACTTATTAATATACTTCATAACTGACATATCTTTTTACCTTAATTGAAGGAACTTTTAAATTTTATGGGATCTTATAGTGTCGGAGAAATATTTTTTTATTAAACAAGTCTTTAAATTGATTCCATGTAGGCCCTACTTCATTAAGAGATGCTTTCACTATTTCCCACTAGTTTCGAGCATCAACAACTAACATAAAAGTGACACAAGCTACGCGGTTGGTGTTGCACAAACCCAGTACTCAAAGATTACCTTTATTGATTCAATCCATTCTTCTACAATATTAGGATTCGGATCGCCTTTAAATTCCTTCGATTAAACCATCAAAAATGTTCTATTACTTTGATCCTCTGTGGTTGACATGCCTTAACCGAATCATGTTGAGTCATTTCTAATATTCGCTATAATTATTTCTCTTGCCTCTCTTGTTGTAGCTCCATCATATCTTACTACCTTCTTAGCAGACTCTATTAAATTTCCCTCTTGATCACCCAATGTTTGACTCGATCCCGTATTGTTACTAGTGTTATTATTATTAACTCATTTTGGTGGCATGATTTTTTTGCTCTTTAAATATCATTCATAATATGTTCAAGTCGTGCTCACACATATAACATTCAATTCCAGAATAGCATCATATCATTTACATTTATCACATATGTATCAAACAATCATAACCATCATTCATTAAACATATTTACTGATTTTTGAGGTTGCCTTCCTTATACCTAGGACGTGATTCGATAAATTCTGTTGTGATACCATATTTGTAACACCCCTAACCTAAGACATAAAAGATTGAGAATATTAGCGCCATTAACCCACATTTTAAGTGCAATGAATGCAAGTTAACAAGGTATTGTGACCTATTTCTAATACTTTTAGGTCTAAATTATGTTACAAAAGTCTAATAATGACGGTTAGGTCCTACATCTTAGTTCAAATTACACTTATGAATTTTTCAATATTTTATTATTTTATTTAAATTCTATGGACTGAATTAATTGAACTCGTGACTCTTGATTTTCCTAAATTCCTTTTTCTTTACGTTATATAAATTTATTTAAGTACAATCTATTACTTGATACGTACTTGTTTTTATTTTAATAATTTACCTTTTATTTTAATTACAAATTGAATTTATCTTATTATTTGGTGATTAATTATTAGTTACCATTTGCCTTAGTTAAGGTTCTAATTTACTTATGGTACTAGTACGGGAATAAATAGCTTAGAGGAGCTTACATTAATTACCATTACACTATATTTTATTATCGATATTTTATTTACATACATACCATTACTAACATACAAAAACTAGTTTAATGTCACATACTACAAAGTGACTTATTTATTGGTCTACATCATATTAACAACTTCCTATCTATTTGTCTATTGCTTTAAGTACAACATAAAACGAGTCCAACTAATCCTAATATATAGATGACATCAACTAATATTAGGAAGAAAATAGCATGGAGTAGGTAAACTTGAAAACCAAATCCCCATCTAACGTATAAATGTCCGATGCAACCCTCGGAGATTAGCTCAACGGAAAAGTAAGCCATAATCACCTAAATTATCTACATGACAAGAAAAATAGATGAGCAACGACTTAGTAAGTTCAACGATATATGCTATGCATGTAATGAAAATACATATGAAAATCATTTGCATGCTTGTATACAATCCTCGTTCCCATGTCATAGATACGTTTTATGATCGATCCGAAAATCTTTTTTCCATATTTAGACAAGTCCCATTATAAGTTCCTCATGGTTTCTATAGTATGTCTAGCAAACCAGACACTGTCTATGGCCGTGCACCCTATCGAGTCTCCGAAAATGCACATCTACGCTCTGCTCAACCCTATCCTTTAAACCATGAACCATTATAGGTATGGAAAACCCATGAATCCCTCCTCATAAAAATCCTCATTGTCATGAAAATCTTAATCCATAAATCTTTCCAATTGCTAGTGGAAAATTATGACATAAAAACATATTTTCATCTATGACTTTAAAACATCTTTCATAAAATTAGGCATGCATATGCATTTTATTGAAAATGCATAACCATTATTGCTTCATGAAATGTATGTCATAAATGAAATGCATTTATATTGCATAATTTAACAACATAAATGCATTATCAATACTACCCTAATAAAATCATTTCAAGCCATTATAAATAACCACATTAATACTCAACGTAAAATATCCCAACTTCGTAACAACCAATATTGTAACTTACACATTCCATGTACATTTTAAACTCATCAATTGGCATTTCAAAACTCAACTAAACATTAAAATGCACAAAACTCTAATTTTCCTAACTTAGGTCTGAATAGTACTCGAACTTAACCTAACCATTTTCTTCTAACTTTAATATGCATTTCCTACACAATTCCACTCACAAACCCTAACATCAATACTAACTTAATTAAGTGTTAATTGGCTATTTACATGTACAATTTCCAAATTGAGTCTTATTGGACCTAAACCCTAATCTCACTAACATAAGCAAATTTTTAGATTTAAATAAGATTTTTCATTCTAATTCATCTCATCACATTATTCTAAACTTGAATTAATTTATTTAGTACTAAAGATCATTTAAAACCTAATCCAAATTTAATTCATCTTTGGGTCGAAACTTCCCTTAAGCATAACCTAATTATTTTCTTTTCATTTCATCATTAAATTCTAATATCAAGTATTTTAATCACACTTTAGTAATAAGAATCAATTTAATTGAAATTTATGAAACAATTGTATGCCTAAACCCTAATTGGGCCTTAATGGGCCGAAATTGGGCCTAAGCGAAATTAAGCAATTTTCTTCAACTTTCCTAGAATTTTTTATTCCTATTTATCAAATTATATACATTCAAATATCAATTAACTAATAATTCATCAATTGAATGAAAGAATCAAAACCCTAAAATTTTGGGTTTTAGGTCGAATATAAACCTTAAGAAATTCATTTTTTTCTTCCATTTAAATGAAAATTTTCATGCCTAAATATTAATTCACACCTAATTAAGTAATAATCAAGCTGTAGAGAAAAAATTACATGAAAGAATCATAAAGCCTTAAATTACCATTTTGGGCCGAAAGTTCACCCATGCCTAACCCTAGAAAATTTTTTATTTTTAAACCTCAAATTTAAGTTTAGTTGATATCTTTTAACCTTAATTGCATGAGTTACTAACTCAATTTTATTTTCCTCAATTTTTCTTCACCAAGAACCCTAACCCTAATTTTTAAAATTAAGACTAAAATTGACAAATTAAAGCATTCAAATCATAAATTGACATCAATTAAACACTTCCTATGATTTAGATGAAGTTAACTTACTTAATTAAGCTCTAAATTAACTTTGAAAAGTTGGGTTGCTTGAGAATTCTTTTCCTCCTCTTTTTCCTCTTAAATTCGGGTGAGCTCCTTTTATTTTCTCCTTGAAAATTTTTAGCTTTCAACTTGAAATTGAAGCTTAATTCACTCATTTGAAGTAACTAAAATTAGTTGGGATTATTTTGGATAAATGTTAAGAGGAAATTTGAAAGAGTTTCCTTTGTGTTTTTCTATTTTCCTTCCATTATTAATTTTTCCAACTCTCCTATTTATAAGCACATTTTGTGGACTTGTTAACCTCATCTTCACTCTTAATTTGGATAAATCTTAGCCCTTAATTCAATCTTCAATCCCTTCTTTTCATTTGGCTAAATTTTTAGCCATTTATCCTTCTTTTAGTTTAAGGCTTCCATTTAGCTCAATTAAGGCCACAATTTTTACTAAAATTCAAGAGTAATTAATGCTCTAAGTCGGCCAAAGCTGAAGGAAAAATAATTAATTCTAATCACTCAAGTTTCTAAAATGTTCCATGACCTATTCTTTCATAAAATTCATCTCATGACCAACTCGCTTTTTGTTGGGCCAAAAAAAAATTGTTTAAGATAATTCTCACATTTAAATTACGTGACATATGCTAGTTTCTTTGTTATGATAATCCTCTACAACTAAACGTTTCTTATTATTCTGCTCTCCTAGTACAGTGTACATTTTATTAAAGAATAAAACATAATAAATTAGTATTTTTATCTGCCTGACTTATTAGATAGGGAGTGTTAAACAGAATTAGAGATACCGCTTTGTGTGAAATTTCATTGCGTCCTATTTTTCGTGCATGTCCTATTATGTTAATGAGTGGACTGGATGCAGCAGCAATTGAAGCCTAATAAAGCTGCACAGGATTTTGGACACCCTGAATAAAATTGGAGGGAAGCTACATAATTTTAGTCCGGAAATGGAACTTTTCCATTCAAAAGTTTCTTAGTCAAAAACTGCACAGGGCGTGCAAGTATACCTAGACTTTAGAAATAAACTGTATAGTAGCAAATTAACAAAGTTAAATGCATGAATGCCACGTGTGTTGACAAGCTCTGAGATATGTTTTGGGGGGCCATTAATGGGTATCATTCTCACCGACAGCATTTGGAGTTGACGATCCTTTAAAACATTTTCAGTGTGTTTTCAGAATGCATGTGGAATGGTAAATGATCTATTCCTGATAGGAGCAGTACTTGCCGCTTGCAAGGTAACTGTTCCCCTGGGTAACAGAAAAGAACTTTTTTTCTGCACGAGAAAGGCTCCAGACACGAAATCTTGTATTTTCAAGAACAGTTTTGGCTGCATATACTTGGCAGTAGTTTTTAAGTATGCCAATTGGTTCATGCTCTTATGTCATGTCTCATTGCAGATGGAGACAGTTCTTTCCGTCAAATAATTGGTCATTTTACACGTTCTTTATAGTACCCTCTTTCGCCGTCCTATTTTGTATTCTCTCCTTTGGCACTTTCCCTTCTTGGCTCCTCCCTCTCCCATTCGTTCTCGCTCTCTCTACGGCTAATATATGGAGTATATATCAATGCCAACATACTGATCTGCTGCAGAGGATAAGGGACATGCTGCCTCTTCTAGCTCACCACGACTATCCACATTTTCAAATACCATATAATAATTTATTAATTCACAGCTGCTTCAAAATTTTGGTACTAATTACGTGTTTTTAACGACCACCTTAACCAATTGAGCTTGGCGATACGTTACCTATTGCTGCCATAATAAAGAAGCACGAACCTTTTTTTCTAAAATTATACTCCTTCCCTTCCCTATATAGAAATTTCTACAGCTCAGTCCTTTTCTCGCCTAAGAAAAATGACCTCTGCAACTTTCTTATCAATTCTGGTTCCATACATAATTTCTTTCATTGTTTTCCTTTTTTTTGTCGACCAGATCAACTATTTGATAAAGAAACGACGAGCTCCGGGTCCTGTTTTTGTGCTTCCATTTATTGGCAACGCAATTTCTTTAGTAAGAGACCCAACTTCATTCTGGGACACCCAATCGGCCAATAGTTCTCGTTCTGGATTCTCTGCTAACTACATAATCGGGAGGTTCATTTTATACATTCGCGACACTAATCTCTCCCACCTCATTTTCTCAAATGTACGCCCTGATGCTTTCTTGCTAGTTGGCCACCCTTTTGGAAAGAAACTATTTGGCGAGCACAATTTGATTTACATGTTCGGTCAGGAACACAAAGATCTCCGTCGGCGAATCGCTCCCAACTTCACTCCTCGAGCTCTTTCAACCTACACCTCACTCCAGCAGATAATCATTCTCAAGCACTTGAAAAAATGGGAGAGCTTATCGTCAAACAATCCAAACAAGCCCCTCTCTCTCCGCTTGTTAGTTCGCGACATGAACCTCGAGACTTCACAGACCGTTTTTGTCGGTCCGTATTTGAGCCAAGAAGCACGGGAGCGATTCAAGCTGGATTACAATTTGTTCAACGTTGGACTAATGGAACTCCCTATTGACCTCCCAGGTTTCGCGTTTCGAAATGCGAGACTGGCCGTTGACAGGTTAGCAGAAACCCTCACAGAATGCACACGAATGAGCAAGACAAAAATGGAGAACAACCAAGAACCATCCTGCTTGATAGATTTCTGGATGCGAGAAATGCTCAAAGAAACATCCGACGCCAAATCCGACGAAGAGCCAGCTCCACGGCACAGTAGCTACGCCGAGATCGGAGGCCACCTTTTCGACTTCCTCTTTGCTGCGCAGGATGCTTCAACGTCATCGCTGCTTTGGGCGGTCGCGCTTCTCGACTCGTACCCCGAAGTCCTGTTGAAGGTTCGAGAGGAAGTATCGAGTTTCTGGTCACCAGAATCTGATGGTTTGATAAATACGGAGCAGCTTAGGGAAATGAAGTACACGCAGGCGGTGGCACGTGAAGTGCTGAGGTACCGTCCACCGGCGACCCTAGTTCCACATGTAGCTATGAAGGACTTTGCATTGACGGAGTCATACACGATCCCTAAAGGAACCATCGTGTTCCCGTCGGTTTTTGATAGCTCCTTTCAAGGGTTCACCAAACCGGTCCGGTTTGACCCGGATCGGTTCTCCGAGTATAGACAAGAGGATCAGTTATTCAAAAAGAATTTCTTAACCTTTGGAGCTGGGCCTCACCAGTGTGTGGGTCAAAGGTATGCCATCAACCTTTTGGTACTGTTTATCGCAATGTTCTGTACGTTGCTTAATTTCAAGAGGTGTAGAACGGACGGCTGTGATGATATTGTTTATAATCCTACGATCAGTCCCAAGGATGGCTGCATTGTTTCCTTGTCTAGGCGGTGTACCCGATATCCTAATCTCTCTTTGGAATGACAGAAACGCCTTTGGTTGACTAACAATCTGCAGAGTATTTATAATTTTACTTAATTTTTTTTTCCCTTTTGTGTGGCTTGTGAATGTGTATAGAAAGCTTGGGTGGACGATCAGGATTCTTTTGGCCAGCATTGTTTGTGTGGTAACTTTTGTTTGTTGGATTATTGGGTTTAGTTGAGAGTGGTAGCCACCTCCCAATAAATTATTGTGATTCAATAAGACAATCCTTCCTTTTCTACTATTACATTATTAAGGGTTTAATTTGTCTTTAGTTAGCTCAAATATTGTGAAAGGTTTTCTTCTGTTATTTTAAGGTTTTAGATTGATGTTGGCTTATGATCGATAAGCTCAGCTAGTTGGCAATGCAGTCTCCACATCCATGTCTTGACCTTTAAAGAAGTTGACAAGCTTAGAGTGAAAAATACCAGTACAAAACTACTGTCGAAGGGAAAAAGTTCAAACAAGAATGCTTCGGGTTTCTTTTCCCAGTACATTTTTGTTTTGAATAATTACTATTGACATTTACCGAAATGAATGTTGACAGTTGGTCAATTTAAATAGGATATCGAAACATCAGCTGATCAGAAGACACGTATAAATAATTTGTTAATACATAAGCAAGTCAGCGCAGCACATCAATTATAGAAACAAGCTGCTGCCGAAGTTATGTAATGTCAGCATCCATTTTACGGTTGCCGGTACTTTTACCCCTTTTTTTTTTTTCTTTGGTTGAGCAGTAAGACTATTTTCGCTTATCTCTAGATTAATTACTTCTTAATCTTATTTAAGGAACAATCTTTAGCATACGTACGACTTTGAGTATTACTATAGGAAGTAAAAATTTCAATGGTGATTTACTATTTATTTATTGTAGCTTTACACTCAGTGGGCAGAAGCATGGTTTTTTGAACTTTTGGTGGGAGAAAATATAAAAATTATGTAATCTTTTACACCTTGATATTTAATATTTTTGAAAATTTTATTTTGATCCATATTTTCATTTGTTGATATATTTTGATCTCTAGGTGTAGATAAAAGGGAGGAAAGAAGAGAGAGACGAAACGAGAAAGAGAGAGAGTTAGCCAATCTTATTTAGGTCACTTTGACCGGTGAAACTCTATTAAATTTTTTGATCTTTAAGAGGTGAGTCTATCTATGATGGTTTCAAGCCATTAAATAATTAGTGAAGATAAATAGAAGCAAAAAAAAAAAAAAATCGATCTAATTATGTATTGTTTCTTTTTTGATGTATATTAAAATGATTTTTAAGGTTTTAAATATGTTTATTAACTTTATTTTTATTATTTAGAGGTGTTTACTGAAAAAAATAATGTCGAAATTAAATTTTTAGGGATGCGAAACTTGACCTTTGATTTTTTGGTGAAGTTTCAGACGACCTTGAGTTCACTTAGAAGTTGCAAATTTTTCTTCTTTTGTTTATTATTATTATTATTATTTGGCACTACGGCATAGGCCTAGAGAATTAGGCCCAAGGCGCACGACGAGCATACACGAGCGGCCACGGCCTAGCACTCGGGCTTGCACATGCGAGCCTCGGCTCATTGGGCTAGCTTGGCGGCACGGTCTTAATTCGTCTAAGCGGCCTCGTGCATGGACTCGCACGGGTAGCCCACGAGCGAGCTTGGCCATTTTTCTTTTTCTTTTTCTTTTTCTTTTTCTTTTTTTTCTCTTTCAATAATTTATTTTTATATTTTTTATCATAATTAAGTGTGAAAAATATAAAAAAATAGATTGTTATTATTATTATTATTATTTTACATACGAGTTTGATAGCGGTAGAATATATATGATATTTTTGTTTGAACATATATATCTGATCATATTACTCTTATTGTTTAAAATTTATTTCTTCAATTATTTATTTCTTATTAAAATTCTCATAAAATTAATTTTTTTAATTTTTTGATATAATTTTATTTGTTAATACATTTGGTTTTTTTATATATAGATTTTGGAAATAAAATTTTAGAACGTGAGTGTTTTATTTCGAAATATATTATTACAATTTACATGATGGATTATTTTTATAATTTTTAAATGAGAGTAGCATAGTTGCACACATATATAATTAAAATTTATCGAAACTAATTTTGTAGTAGTTTTAGAGAGAGAGAGAGAAAGTTAAAAGCGTGTTTTAGATAATTTGATTAAAATATTTTCTTTAGAAAAATTAATAATCGATTAAAAAAAAACTCATGGGTTTTATTTTCTTTTTTATATATATAATAAGAAGTTATCGAACTAATTTCGTGGTAGTTTTTATTTTAATTTATTCACTTTGATATATTTCATACAATTTAGGTGGATATATATGCATGAATCATTAGTTTTATTAAAAATTAACTATTTACTTGCACACTTAACACCAATTATTGATCTTTATTTTTTTCATGTTCCAAAATATGTATTTTTAAATAAAATAATTTAAATAATTTTTTGAAAGAACCTTTCAATTATTCAAATATAATTTTTTATGCTAATATTATTAATTATTTTTTAATAAATATATATAAATTAAATAATTTCACTCAATAGATAGATTCGATTTAAATTAATTATCGGAAAACAAGACTTACGCTCCCACCATACCATATAAATCATTAATCCTATGTATGTAATGGTTGTCGACCTCGACGTAGCGTGTGTATCCGACTAGTTAGTATTCTAATGGGAATGTGAGAGATTAAAAGCAATATCAATAATAACTTTCTACATATATAAGAATTATGTTATAGATGGTTTGTCATTTGTTTCATCTAAATGAAAGTTTTTACTTGAAAGTACGGGGAAATGATTGAGAAGACCTCATGTATATATATATATATATATATATGAAAGGTGTTTTTTTATGATGTGGATTTTACAAAAATCTAGAACCAATAAAGTTAAAACAAGCATGGATTGATTAGAAATTCAAGTACAAACAAAGAATGTTTACATCATAATTAAACTAAAGAAGTTTAAATCAAGCAATAAACTAAAAAGGTTTGGAGGTAGTACGAGGAGATAAAAGAGGTGATGAAAGGGATACGGGTCAAATAACGAGCTACAAAACCTTATCATGGAGCAACAAAGTACCATACATAGGCTTAATTCTCGGTACGAAACGATAGCCTCCATGTTGATTAGGTTCGCACGGACATTTAGATTGCCTATATATTCTTCCATCGGTCGAGACTCCATCGTTCCCCTTACCGAACCTCCCATCCGAGCCTCCCATCGAGTCCTAGGAGGAGGATAGGGGATTAGACGATCGGGATGACAATTGCGGCCGACAATCCATTTTCTTAATTTTTTTTTATTCTTTCATATGTACTTATCGAATCTTTTCTTGTTAATATTAATTTATATTTAATTTATAATATTTAAATTTTAATAATACTTTGTTTTTTGTAATTTTTATTTACCACTAGAATATCATTAATTTAAAAACAAACAAACAAAATAAAAAAAATTAAAATTTTTTTAAAAATAATTAGCGACGGAATAGCGATGAATCTAGTAATGAATTTCCATGCCAATGATAATGGAGTTGCAATGATTTGTTTAACATTCGGCGATGGTTAAGTGACGAATGGCATTTAGCTTTAGATATCGGTGATGACATTTCGATTGTTAAACAATGATGACACTAGAAATGGAATAGAGATGCTTAATACGATGATTTATGATGACCGATTTAGCAATGTACATTACCCATTTGGTAAAAAAAATGTCATCACTATATTAGCAACAAATTGCTTTTCATCTTCATTAGTGTTAGCGATAAGCGTTTTAGTGACGAACATAATTTATGTCCCTATGTCATCACTAAGTAACTTTAATGATGGATTTTGGCTAATTAGCAATGAAAAAATTCGTCGCTAATTGCCACTTTTCTTATAGTGGACTCTCCTTACTCTCTCTTGTTTATCATGTCGGACTTAGAAAATATTCTATGTTCTATGTTTTCACATATTTACTTTCCTTGTAATCTACTAATTCATTTTCCTTATACATAATTATAATCCCTTAATTTTAGCTCGTAATGCTATAGAATTTGATTTACAACCCTTAATTTCAGCTTGTAATCCCATAGAATTAGGATAGTGATTCCCTTGATTTAAAACATACGGTGACTAACACAAGTATAAATATCTCTACTCATATTTGCTTTAAGTAGCGAATACAATTCATTCTTCTCTCAAACTTGACATAGTATTAGAGCAGATTTGATCCATTATCTTTCCATAGCCTTCCTCTTTTCGACCTGCTGTTCAAATATTTTTTTCAAATTTTTATCAATATATCTAGTGATAATATTAGAGATAATTCTTCTCGAGCCAATACCATAGAAAATCCTCTTCATGTCCACTCCTTCACTCACAATACATATCAATCAATAGCTGATTCTTCAAGTCCTTTTTATCTTCATCACTCGAATAATCCTAGAATGCCTCTTATCATAACTCTTTTAACGAGATGATAATTATCCTTGTAGGAATCAAGCCATGATAACTACTTTAAGTGCAAAGAACAAACTAGGATTTATGAATGGTACTTTAAAGAAACCAGATTTATCATCCAATATTTATGCTACTCGGATTTGCTATAATGATCATGGATCCTTAATGTCGTCTCTAAAGAGAATGCTTCCGGCATTATGTTTAAGACGTTGGCATAAAAAATGTGGCTTGATTTGCAAGAAAGGTATGCCCAATCTAATGCCCCTTGTGTTTATGAATTGCATCGTGATATTGCTTTCACATTGTAATACAACTCTTCCATTAATGTTTATTTCACTAAATTAAATCCTTATGGGTTGAGCATCAAAATTATCAAGTTTTACCACCATGTAATTATGGAGCTACTAAAAATTTGCACGATTACCAATAAAATGAGAAGTTAACAAAATTTCTCATAAGTCCGAATGATTCATATAGTCATATTAGAGGACAAATTCTACTTATGAACCCCATTCCTAGTGTCGAGCGTGTTTATTCTCTCTTTCTTCAAGAAGAAAAGCAACACCAAGTGATCGTTGTACCAAATATGAACTTTAATAATCATGCTTTTGCTATTTCACATTCATACAACGCTAAGAATTATGCAATTGGTTCTAATGGTTTCAAAACTAATCAAAAGAATCGAGGATTTTGTTGATATTGTAAGAAGGAGAGACATATAAAACATGAATGTTTTAAATTGCATGGTTATCCACTTGGACATCAATTTCATTAAGGCTATAAGACATTGTCATATCATGAAAATAAGCCATCTAGTGATGCAAAAAGGTCTCCTACGTCCGATTTGGCCTCTTTAATAGTTGATTAAGTCCAATAACTTTTAAGTTTTTTGCCTAACACTCAAACTTCTCAAGCCAATTTTGTAGGTACTATATTAAGCCCTCATAATAACTTTGTTTGGATAGTTGATACAAGTACCTCAAATCATATTTCATTCTTATACAATTGCTTCTAATGTTTCACCTGTAAGACTACTAAATGGTTCTTTTGTTAATGTGTCACATGTTGGCTCGATCTATCTCACTCTTGATATACTCTTAGATAATGTTCTTTGTATACCTTCTTTCAATTATAATCTTATTTCTATTAGCAAACTAACATCTCAACTCTTAATTTTTGTTGTTCTATATATGAATTCATGTCTTTTTCAAGACCTATCGTGGATGAAGATGATTAGAGTGGCTGAAAAGTTGAATAGACTATATTATTTTCATCTTGGAGAAGTCTGTGTCGAAAGTCAATTCTATTTCCTTGCCTTTAAAGGATATGTGGCATCTTCGTTTAGGAGACCCATCTTCTTCCAGTCTGTCTTTATTATCCAAACTTAATAATAAAATTCATGATTCTCGCTTCTTTGTCTTATTGTCATACTTGTCACATTGCAAAACAAAGAAACGTTTGGTTTTTCCTTTAAGTCATATTTCTACTCATGCACCTTTTGATCTCATCCATTGTGACATATGAGGAGGATATTCTACTCCTACACATAATGGAGCAAAATTTTTCTTAACTATTATAGATGATTTTTCCAAAAATACTTAGATTTTTCTCCTATAACATAAATCCAAAGTTGCATCTCTCTTAAAACAATTTTTTACTCATCTCAAAACATAATTCAATTACAGCATTAAAGCACTCGCACCGATAATGGGTCCGAATTCTTCTCTAAGCATATTGTCCCTTTTTTAAATGAACATGAGATTGCTCATCAACATAGTTGTGTTGGAACTCCCTAACAAAATGGGGTAGCAGAGTGCAAATAAGGTCACATCTTAGAAATTACATGAGTATTATGATTTCAAACAAACATACCTTTATCTTTTTGGGGGGATTGTGTTCTCACAACCACCTACTTGATAAACAAACTTCTTACTCCAAAACTTTAAAATAAAACACCATATGAAATTCTTCTCCATACAACACCATCATATGACCATCTTAGTTTTTGAAAGTCTTTATTATGCCACCACTCTACCTTTCTCTAGAGATAAACTTGGTGCTTGAGTAAAGAAATGTATTTTGTTGGTTATCCTTTAAATCAAAAGGGATACCATTTATATGATCTTGATAATCATCAATATTTAGTTAGTCGGGATGTTATTTTTTATGAACATATTTTTCCCTTTCAAAACATAGCTAGCTCTAACTAATCCAACCGAATTCTTTCTTTACCAATTGTTGACTCATTGCATCATTCTTCCACCTCATCACAAATTATACGTTTAGTTGATGATCACCCTATTTTATTAGAGGGCTCGTCTAATCGCCATACGGATAATTTAGATAAGCTCCTCAACATGAAGGACATACTCTCACCTCTCCTGCAGCCCCATCTCGACCATAACAAATTTGACACTCGTCGGCTTATCTAAAGGATTATCAATGTTTTAATATTCACACTCAATCACTTTTATCATCATCTTCATGATCAAGTACACGGTATCTTATTTCTAATTTTTTATCTTACAATAACTCATCTCCTTCATATCTCTTATTTGTATCAAATGTCACCTATGTTGATGAACCTAAGGCTTACTCTCAAGTTATTAAGATCCAAATTTGAAACCGAGTAATTAATACGGAACTACGAGCTTTAATTACAAACAATACTTTGTGTATTGTTAATCTCCCTCCTCATAAATCTCCAATTGGTTGCAAATGAGTTTTTAAAGTAAAATACCAATCTAATGGCTTCATTGGTCAGTATAAAGCACGACTCATTGTCAAAGGTTATACATAACAAGAAGATGTAGATTTCCATGACACTTTTGATCTTGTGGCAAAGATGAACATGGTCGGATGCCTTTTCGCTATTGCTTCTATAAAGAATTTGGTTTTACATCAACTAAATGTTCATAATGCCTTTCTCCAAGGTGACCTTGATGAAGAAATTTACATGTCCCTTCCACTAGATGTCTAAGGTAAGGGGGACCATTCGGTTTGGAAATTAAATAAGTCCTTATATGGCTTAAAACAAGCATCAAGATAATGGTTTGCTAAATTTTCCTCTACTATTTTATCATATGGTTTTGTTCATTCTCATTTGGATTATTCTTTATTCACTAAATCTTCTTCAAGTGGTTTTTTAGCCATACTTTTTTATGTGGATGATATGGTTATTACTGGAGATAATCCTACTCTAATTGCTTCTTTCATGCATAATTTCATCTTAAAGATCTTAGCAATCTTCGATATTTTCTAGGGTTGGAAGTAACCTATTCCAAGTAAGGGATTTATTTGTCACAATGTAAATATACAATAGAGCTATTATCCGAAAAAGGTTATTGGGTGCTCGTCCACTCTATGTTCCAATAGAGCAAACAGCTAAATTTTTTACAACCGATAGTGAACTCCTAAATGATCCATCTAAGTATAGAAATTTAGTTGGTCGTCTCATCTACTTGATGATTACAAGGCCGAACATTACTTATTATATTCATGTCCTTAGCTAGTTTTTAAGTCAACCTCGCAAACCTCATATAGAAGTTGCTCTTAGATTAGTATGCTACTTGAAATCTGCTCCTGGAAGAGGCTTTCTCCTTTCATCTTCCTCTAATTTCAAGCTATAAGTTTTTAGTGATACGGATTGGGTTAGTTGCTCGAATTTTCATCGCTCAATCTTAAGATTTTGTGCTTTGCTTTTCTCTTAGAAAAGAAAGAAATAAAATACGGTTTCTTGCTCTTCTATTGAATTTGAATATTGAGCTATGACTTCGCTTATAAAGAAATTTTATGGCTTCAATCTTTGTTGTAGGATTTAGGTATTCATCAATATACTCCAGCTTTTCTTCATTTTGATAATCGAGCAAGCACTTCACATTGTTACATATCCAGCTTTTTATGAAAAAAACTAAGCACATTGAAGTTGATTGTCATTTCATTCGTAAGAAAATTCAACAAAAACTCATCCATACTTCTCATATTCCTACTTCACGAGTAACTAGTAGTTATCTTCACCAAACCTTTAGGCAAGTAACCTCTTCACCATCTTCTTCACAAGCTAAGCATTCATGACATTCATGCTCTATCTTGAGCGGGAGTGTCGATTTAGAAAATATTTTCTATTTTCATATTTTTACTTTCCTTGTAATCTCTAATTCATTTTCCTTATACAATGCATTTAACATAAACCTCAACATGCATACTTTTAAATCCTTAATAACATGTAATATAATCAAACATCAAATACATGTTCCATGTAAAACAAGTATGCATACATGCAAACATGAACAACAATAAACATAATTCATGCCTCAAATACACATTTTGGTCGGATGTTTAAGCAACATAATTCATCCATTTTTCACATGATTACAATCACTTTTCACGTCATTTTATACCTCTAAATCTCAAAATTATATTAACCTCAAATAAAGCTCTTTTGCTATTGATTTCTCATTTTTGGCCAAAATTGGTCAATGGAAGGACAACTTTTATTTCTTCTTTTTATCTCAAATTTTCTTCAAAACCGAAAAAAGGTCGGATCTTTTTTTCTCTTTGTGTGGCTAAACTTTGAAGGTTCTCTCCAAGTCACTTCCTCTCTAATGCTTTGTTTTGTTTTTTCAATTTTCCTCCTTCAAAACAAGAAATCCCCCTCTTTATGTCAAATTTTCTTTTGGTTTATATATATATATATATTGATCCCAATCTCTCTCCACCCTCCGATCTTTTTAGATGATTACGATCCTTCCTTTTGCTAGTACAATGGATGGTCCTTCCTTGTCTTCTTCTCTCCCTATTTTATCACTACCATTATGTCACTTTACAAAATATTGAGGGTGGCAAGAATCATAGAGTGAAGGATAAAGAACGACGTCTGGAGTGAACGATTTAAAGAATCGAACACATGTATGTATGTATATATGTATGTATATATGCAAGTCTACCCAAGGAAGGAGAAGAAGAGTGGCGTCTGGAGTGAATGATTTAAAGAATCGAACAACGAGTTGTTTGAAACTATAATATAAGTTCGTTCTATTGTTTGCGTGTCTCTTCCACTCTCGCCCTTTTGTATTTTAATGTCCTTTAATAGCATGTTGCAGCATAGTGCTCGAGGGAGTTATTGTTCATGTTACATTTTTTGTACGTTGTGTTGTGTTGTGTTGTGCCCTTTCTTTTGTTATTTGTATACATTATATTGTTTGTCATCTTGTATTTATCTCGCATATTGTTATTGAAGAATGTTGATTTTGATTCTTTATGATGTTCATCTCATCCTTTGTTTGTTTACCCATATGGATCCAAAATAAGCAGCTATTTAAAATGAGGAATAAAGGATTATCATTTTGAAGAATTATCTCTGTCCTTTTTAACAAAAGTAGGTAGTCTACCGAATTTGTTAAGTAATAGAGCCATAATAAAATGCAGAAGCTTACATTTGTTTTATCACTATTGCTAGAACTATCCTTTGAGAGTTGGAAACTGCTTTGCTTTTTGACAATGCAAAAAAAAAAAAAAAAAAAAAGGAAAGGGAAATGAAAATTAAACTTATAGCAGATTGTTCGATTGAGAAGAAAAAACAAGGCTAAAAACATAATCTTATCTTTCCCATTAACTGCTACATCATGAATTGATAATAATTTGGACAAAAAAACTTGATTAAAATTTTTTTAAAAAAATTGATATACTAAAATAAAAAAAAATTAAAATTAATATATTCAATTGAAAAAATGTTCAGAGTTGCTAATTTTGTTTGGGTGGGGGGTGGGTGTTGTTCAAATTTGGGGTTACGATAACCTCAAGTATGACTATAGAAAATCTGAACTAAAAGTTATGGTTAAGTCAATGCGCCTCGCCTTCAACCATTACATTATGGAAAATATTGTACACAAGATGAAGACAAATCGATCGTGACAGTAGATTGTGACAGTAGATAATCTTGTGCCAGAAGTTTTGAAAAACTCAAAACATAATTGTAAAAAACATTATGCCTGAGACTATGAGGAACTCAATCACGAACGTGGAAGCTATTATGTCAAAATTTTGGACAAACTCGACTATAACCATGGCCAATATTATGCATGAGGTCATGTAAACTCGACTATGTCCGAGGCTACTATTAAGCAAAAAAATCTTGGCGTACTTGATCACGTTTAAATAAATCGTTGTGCCTAAAGATTTGATGAACTTGACCAAGGAAAAAAATGTTTATGATTTATAAATCTCGAACAATCAGATAAAGAAACATTTTTCAATTGACTTTTAGTAATTGGTTCAAATTGATAAGCTTTTGGAGTTTAAAGACAAAATCAAAACATTCAAGAAATATGAATGATTCATCAAGGAAATGACAATGAAAATTGCAATTCAATTTTGAACATGGTAGAAACGGTAGCAAAAAGGTTTCTCTCGGCAAGACTTCTTTTGCTTCAAATTTCTTTTATTGACTTGCTATTTAGAAAAAAAAAAAACTATTTTAGTAAAATTAAAAAATATATATTTTAAAATAGAATTATGTAAAACACTTGCATATTTGGTGTGTGTAATTTTTTTAAAAAATTAATAGAGAAAGTTGTAATTTTTTGATTAAAAAAATATATAAATCCTATAAAAAGCAGTTGTGCTTTTGGTAAAAAGTATAGAGTATCTTGCCAAAACAGTTTTTTTTTTTTAACTGATACCTGTTTTGGTTAAAAGAACAAAACAAGTTTTAACTAAACATTGATTTTAAATGAAAAACTGCTCTGCTTTAAAAGCACAACAATAGCAAACAAGCACGCAATCGTTATTAGTCTCCAATTCTCCCTAGAACTTGATTTGTGATTCCCAACAAATAGAGCCATAAAGGTACTTCGATTAAGCATTTTTAATTAGTCTAAAGGACATATTGATTTGTCCCTATAATCATCATATGATTCCCAACTAGATCGCAACTGGAAAAATATTCATAATGGACAATCCAAAAGCCCATCATTAAAAATTAGAAGCATTAAATTTTTATTTTTATATTTATAAAAGCATGTCAAATACATCAAATTTAATTTACTTCCTATATTCACTTATATTTGTAGTGTTGGCAAGTCTAGGTCAAACTCTAAAAACTAATAAAACAATTATGTTATTTTTAGTAGAGAGAGAGAGGGGGGGGGTTGTTTGTTTAACTAAATTATATATATATAAACAAGAATAAAATAAGTAAAAGTTCAATTAAAGAGACTTCGAGTTCAAGGGAAAATTGAAACAATCAATTTGGAGATTGATCATAGACACCTAAATTAGTATTTTCTTATTAAATACTTAGTCTAGATTTATCTACACTCTAGAATAAATTCGAATCTTTCCTATATTTATTAATTCAAAGGACCCTTATGAATTAAATTTTTATTATTAATTGATATTGGTATTAAAATAAATCTGAATCTTTTCTATATTCATTAATTCAAAGGATCTCTTATGAATTAAATTTATTTTATTAATCGATATTGGTATTAAATAATCCTAATCAAATCAATAATAACATTACAAATTAGGAAGATAGCTATGATCGAACAACAATTTATAACCCCCGAAATTATTTAATTCATTCTTTTGCTTTCCTTAAGTAATCAAACCTAATTTAGTACTTGTACTAACTTTATAAATTAATAAAATTAGTTAGCTATCAACCACAATAGATAATCAACTAACGAGTTATCTTGGATAAATTATTTATGTAATCATAATTAATTAAATTCACAAATCAATTAATTAAGTTTAGAAAAAAATAGATTCTCAAATAATAAAGAATAGTTTAAAGTTCAAATTCGTGTCTCACAATCGTTTACAAATTGAAGTTGAAATCTTTTGAATTGAATTGATAAATTAGGTAGACATTGTTGAAGCATAAAACCCTAATTTATATAAAAGAAAAGTGTGTCTCTCTAATGTATAACCCTAATGGCTATTTTTACATGTATGAAGATAAATATGACATCTCAAAAATCCTATTTAAAATTATTTCGAAATTAATTAGGACTTGTTAATGAATAAGACTTCAAGTTCTATGCTAAAACTTTCAAACTAGTTTAGGATCGAAAGCGATAGAATTTGGACTCGGTCTCTCATGAAAGTTGTAAGCCTAGATGTCTTCTTTTTATAGGCTTTTTGAATCATTTTAATCAAAAGTGTACAACTCTAGATATGATCCAAATATTGATTAGTGTTTCGAATTATCACGAGGATCCAAATTAATGACCTAACTTTGCAATCGATTTTCAAATCCTAAAACAAAATGAATTTATGCATTTAAACCCAATATGGAAAGTCGAAGATGCCACTTCAAACTTGAAGAAGGCCTCTTTCACATTCTAAAGCTCTAAGAATGTGAAATTCTGGTATCTTTCTTTGAAGATCAACATGCCAACATTGAAATTTCGCTTTAATTAGCTCATCTTTGCTCATTTATCTCTATTTTTTTGCTAAGTCACAAAATAAATGGGTTTACCCCATAATTGGTCTCTCGCACATTTCTATTTTTTTTATTGAGACCCTCTAATACTTTTCAACTTGATTGAAACCATATGCTCTCATAAATTTGTTGATTGAGACCCTCCGTTATGACCTCGTTAACTATTCATCCTACGTGACAAGTTAAAACTAACGACAATTAATCACACAACGACATGTGGCAATGTGGTCCCTTATCATGTCGGTATAAATCAAAACAAAAATGAAAAAAAATTAAATTAACAAAAAAGAGTGAAATAAATAAAAAGTGAAAAGACCTAATTAACCCAACCTATTTTATCCCAAAGTAAATGAATAAACCAAATGAACGGACATTAGATTTATCAACACACACCATCGTTTGTAATTCTTTTTCTTTTTGTCTTTCTTACTCGACAAGATTATTTGAAATTTCTTCATTTGAAATTCTTCTCCTCTTTGTCTTCCCTCCCGACAAGATTTCTTTCATCCTCTCTGTTTCGTCTTGTCTTCGTCCGCTTCATCTTTTTCTTTCTAAACCTTAAGAAAAACCCTAATTCTTTATCATGATTGATATGTGAAGGATGACATTTGAAGTGTATTAGACTAGGCATCCTCTTCCGACATTTTTATCTCGTTTATACGGGGTTAATTAGGTAAACAATCTCTTCTTTTTATCTCGCTTCATCTTCTTATTTCCCAATTATAAGAAAAACACTAATTTTTCATCATGATTTATCGGTGAAGAAGGATATTAGTAGTGTATTCGATCGGGCATCTTTTTCTAGCATCTTCATCGGCTTGTACGGGGTTAATAAGGTAAACAATTGTGATATTTTATAAAATTTTAATTGTAATTTGATTGCATTTTGAATGGATTTTTATGAATATTGTTGTTTTGAATTGAATAGCTTATGAAAAATATGTTTTATCTTAGTTTTATCGGTTATGGTTGGGGGTTTTGAATTAAATGGCTTAAGAAAAACACTCGCCTTATATTGGTTTTGTAGTCATGGGTTTTGGTTTGTTAGTTATGGGTTATAAATTTTTTATTGAATGGCTTATGAAAAACACTACCCTATCTTGGTTTTGTCGATTATGGGTTTTAGGTTTTGAATTGCATGGCTTATGCAAAGTACTTGTCTTACCTTGGTTTTGTCGGTTATAAGTTTTTATCAATATTGTTGTTTATTGAATTCAATGGATTTTATGTATTTGTTTATGTTTTTTCTATTTGGATACTTTATAATTTTTGCTTTTTTTTTGTTTGTTTGCCTTTATGTTCCTCGGTAATAGTATGAGGTGAAATGTCTAAATTAAGACTTCATTTTAAGGTTGAATTACGAAAAAGGCTTACCTTGTCTATTAGTGTAGAGGAGATTATTGAGAGAGAAAATATAGACTCGATTTAATAGGGCTTAAAGGTCTATTAGATATGATCGAGGAACATGGATATGAGAAGTGTAAGGCAATGTTTTATAGAGATGTCGATCCTAAATTACCTTTTGAACGAGTATTAAGGAAGTGAAGGGTGATATTAGTTGTTTACCTATAATAGAAATGTTGTGTGATGGAATTATTGTTGACTTATATTATAAGAAAATTGAGTTAATACACCCTTGCTTGGTTATGATAACCCAAAAGTCGTATGTAGCGAGCTTGGAATCAATGAACATGGGCAGTGGGTTGGTAACCCTAGTTATGAGCGAGAAGATGAAGAAGATGATGAAATTGAAGAAATAAATGTGTCTAGTTTTATAGGTAGTATTGTCCATACAAGTCGTGGTTCTAGTATCATGGAACAAGATGAGGGTAGTAAAGTCCATATAGGTAGGCATGATGTGGTGAATACTGGTGAGGGTAGTACTACCCATTTAAGTGGTATTAGTCGAATATTAATAAAAATGAGGGTAGTGTTATCCATTTAAGTGGAGTTATTCAGAATGTTAATAAAGATGAGGGTAGTGTTATCCATTTAAGTGGGACTAGTTAGAATGTTAATAAAGATGAGGGTGGTAAAGTCCATATAGGTGGGCAAGGTGTGATGAATACTGGTAAGGGTAGTAATGTCCAATTTAGTAAGGTTAGGAAAAATATTCATAAAGAGATAATTATTGAGCGAAATGAGGATTCATATGATGATGTTGAAGATGCTGAATATTGAGTGGATGTAGAGTGGGTATCCGATGATGAGGAATTAAAAGAAGTTAGAGAAAAGGTTAAAAAGATAAAAGCGAGTCTCGGGTAAAGTTAATGCAATTGTAGAGGGAAATGTAAAGGGAAACTTGGAGGAAAATATAGAGGGAAACTTAGAGAGGAAAAGGTCGAGGGAACTACAAAGGAATAGTTTAGTGAAAATAGAGAGAAAAAAATTAAGAGTAGAGCAAAACTAGAAGCTGAATTGAATGAGTATTACAATTCGAAGAAAGGGAGGAATACATACCTAGTGATGAAGAACCTAGGATTAGGAAGAGAAACAGATTGGTTAGGTATGACCAAACAATCGAGTTTCTTCATTTTTAGCTTTACATGATTTTTAGGAACAAGAAGGAAGTTAAAGTCAGTTGTGATTAAGTATGCCATCTATAGTAAGAGAGATTTGAAGCTTCGGAAGAATAATAGTTATAGATATAGAATAGTTTGCAAAGATGAAAGTTGCCTTTGGAAGCTACCGATTTCTATTAATAGGAAAAGTAAAAAATGGATGATGACGATCTATTGTGCAAAGCATACTTGTGATTGGTCTTTTATAAATTTTAGGGTTAGTTATAAGTGCTTGTAGAGCATTTTATGAAAAATTTAGGAAGAACTACATTGCATAAAAAGTTGCATGAGATTATATAATACACAATGACGAGTTTGAAAGTATATATTATAATTTTACAAGCCAAGCATGCTAAGACTTGATAAATCCGATGTATGCTCGGAGATATACGGAATGAGTTTTGAAGGCTTGAAGATTATGCAACTGAATTGAGGAGGTGGAATGCAAATAATACGAGTCATTCTTGAGACTAGAGAAGATGAGGAATGTTTGAACAGATTCAAAAGAATGTATGTGTGTTTTCATGCTATTGAAAAAGGCTTCAAAGCTAGATGTAGGCCAATTATAGGGTTAGATGGTGCTTTTTTGAAGGGTCCTTTGAAAGGAGAAATTTTATCAACTATTGGTAGGGATGCAAACAATCGGATGTATCCATTATGTTGGGCTATTATGAAATGGGAAAACAAGGAAAAATGGATGTGGTTTATCAATTATTTAATGGAACATGTTGGAATTTCATATGGTAATGGATATGGATGGACATTTATAATAGATAGGCAAAAGGTAACTAAATATGAAGTATTAATTTTATAAATTTTAAATTCAGTTTATTGTTTAACTAGATATCAAGCAATACGTTGTTTGTTGTTTGTTTCGACGAGGCTTATGTTCTGCTCTATATGACTTATTCCTAGAGCAGAACATAGGTGGTGTGCTTAGACACATATTTGCAAAATGGAGGAAGGCATATTCTGGAGAAGATGTTGAAAAGCAATTTTGGATATGTGTCAAATTAAGCACAATACCGGACTTGGAAGAGAATCTTGAGTCGCTAGGGAAATACAACAAGGCAGCACTAAAAGCCTTCATGAAAGAGTGTCTACTAAAATTATGTAAGGCATATTATGAAACTCATGTTAAATGTGATGTAGTTGACGATAATATATGTGAAACTCGGAATGGTTTTATTTTAGAAGCAAGACACAAGAGTATTGTCACACTATTAGAGGATATTAGACAACTTGTAGTCAAAAGAACAATTGCTAGGAGAATGTTTGTTGTTAGGTTTAAGGGGAACTTTGGCCCTAGGATTTGGGAAAAGATAGAAGAATACAAAGACCTTAGTTCAAAATTTAGGGTCTTGCATAATGGTGATGATAGACATGAGGCTATTAACATATACAATTACGAGTGATAGATATATAGTGCATATGGAGAAAAGACAATGGATGTGTAAGTTGTTTGAGATGATTGGTTTATCATGTCCACATGCTATAGCTACATATGTTGCTAGGAAGTGGCGGTTAGAGAGGTATGTTATCCATTGGTTTCAAAAGATATGTTTATCAATGCATATAAGAATTCTATTGAACTTACCAATGATGAGAAGTATTGGCCTATGATAGATAAACTAGAGGTTATTGCTCTTGATATTGTGAAACCGCCTAGGAGGAAGAAAAAAAAGAATCTTAGAATCATAGGAATCATCAAATGGAATTAACATGTCTAGAAGAGGAAGGATGATGACTTTTAAAATATACTTTAAGAAAGGGCACAACAGATTGACATGTCCCGATAATCCTAAGAAGAAAAAGGTAAATATCTTATATTTTAGTTATGCTTATAAGTTTTATCCATCTCTTATACTATAATAGAGTTGATTAAATCTTGTTCACAAGATGTTGATGGTGCTTACGGTTCTAGATCGGCAACCCTTAGACCAACTAATGTTATGGTTGAAAATGGTCCTGTTGAAGAAGCTTCCAACTTCGGCTCTATTGTAGTTGAACCAATTTCAAATCGTCATGTAAATTCTTGGATGGTTTAAATTATATGATTTTTTTTGTGTTTACTTATATTCATAACCTTATGTTAAATTTTTTTTTTCGTATTTAGGGAAAGAAAAAACAAGTTAGAGTTGCATCTTCTCATAAGAGAAAAAGAAATGATGCCACTGTTAAGATAGATAAAGAAAAAGTTAATGATAGTGGTGGTTGAACTTTGAGGAGTAGAAAGGGCAAAGAGAAGGTTAATGATACTACTACAATAAAGCATAAGGGTGCTGCAACAAACCGAAGGCAAGCTGCAATAAAGAAGAAACCAAATTTAGATGTTGATGCTTGTTGAAATCAAGAGATTTACAAGATCATGGATTGTAAAAAAGAAGTGGTGTTGCTAGTGTTTCAAAAACAAATAGAAGTGGTTTCAAAAGAAATTGATTTTTTAAGGATTTTAGTTAAAACTTGATTACTTATATGTAAGGAATATCGTCAAAGTGCATTTCCTAACTCGTACTATTTAATGTCATGTTAAATTCTATATTTATTTAGTTTCGTTTGATTATTACATTTCTTTCTCACATGTAGATAATGTATGATATTTATGGATGTGATTGAGAAGTTCTTCTATTTGTTATAGACATTGAAAGAGCTTGTCGACAACATGAAATCTCATTTATTGATGTTTTACTTCATTAAGTTAATGAACTTACCTTGTTACAAATAGGAATTTGCATTTCAATGCTGCTTTCCTTGGAAAATAAATATACTTGTCCCAGTGAATGTATATGGTTATGGTTAATGAATCTATTATCCTAGTTACAACTAATACTCATCAAATGAGGTCTGGTTTTTTAATGGCATTGTCCAAATAACGGCAAAATGTTATAAACAAAATGGTACTTAATTTTTCTATTTCTTGTAAGGTTCTTAGAATAGACTGGCATAGCAATTCACAAGCTTTGGTCGTAATTCTTTGAACCTCTCATTATCATTCTTTGAACCAATTTTCAACCAAATCGAACTAATGACATCGGTGACCAAAGCTTAACTTTTACACCGTCATTATCAATTCTCCCCCTTTCAATCCTCAATAAAGCTCGACTTACTAATTTTTCCTTTTTAACTAAGTAATATATCTCTATATGCTAGCGAGGAACGGGAGGTGCAAGTGCAATTCTAGTTCCTACCGCAATAACTTCCGATAATAAGTTGAATCATATCAATAACAAATTTACAAAAATTGTTAAATTCATTTCAAACCCATAGCATTACAATCACAATGAAAAATATTATAAAAATAAATTTAAGTAAAAGACATATTCTACTCTTAAACAACATCAAATCACCACACAACAACTTTAAGTTTGCAACTCCATTTCAATCAATAGTTCCTCAATTTATGTTCCTTTTTTTTGTATTTAATTAGGCGTTAAAATTTTAAAAAATCAATAATTATTTTTTTTACACAAATTGACTATTATATAATATATACAATATTTTTTACATTTATATGCTTCTTTACTTTTTTCCATCAATTTATATTATTTTTTTATTTAATTAGGTGTTAAGATTTTGAAAAATCAATCATTATTTTTGTTTTTTACACAAACCGATTATTATATAGTATATACAATATTTTTTTATATTTATATGATATATTCTCCTTCCTTTTTTTTTTTTTAGTTTCACTATACATGCAATTTTCCCCCTTTGTTTTTTTCATCAATTTAGGTTCTTTTTTTAATTTAATTTTTAAATTTTTTTAGATTATTTTATTTTTTATCTCTAAAATTTTCAAATAAAAATTTTAATTTCCTAACCGATGCACTATATATGCTTTTTTCTCCCTTTGCTTTTTTCATCAATTTATGTTCTTTTTTTTATTTAATTAGATATTAAAATTATAAAAAATCAATCGTTATTCTTTTCTTTACACAAAGTAACTATTATATAATATATATGATATTTTTTTACGTTTATATGATATGCTTTAAGATTTTAGAATAAATAAACTACTATTATTATTTAAAATTGATTTTTTTGATAAAAAATTCTCATCAAGTTAATTTTTATTCTTATTTTTTATATAATTTTAATTATTAATAAATATGAATTATTTTCTCTATGTATGGATTCAAATAATTTTTTATACCTATTTTTATTTGTTTAATTCTTACATAATAAAATTTTAAAAATTGAATATATGTATTTTATTTTTTTATTTTTTATATAATCAAATTTTATCAAAATCAATTTTATAGTTTTTATTGCACTCTATTAACTTCAATACATATTTTACTATTTAATTTTTTAAAATTATTTTTTAGCTTATTTTATACATTCTCACCTATTATTTATGATCATGATGCATAAAAAATAATAATATTAGAGTCATTGATTTTATTAGAAATCAACTACGCATCTACACACATAATACCAACTATTTGCTATTATTTTTTTAATATTTAAAATGATTTTTTTTTCAAATAAAATAATTGAAATAATATTTTAGAATAATTGCCTAATAATTCAAATATAATTTTATATACTAATATCAATCATTATTTTGTAAATAAATATATATAAATCAAATGTATATATTTTTTTTAAAAATCTTCTCTTCGATTAAAAATTTTTATTTGTTAATTTTCATAAAATTTTTTGTGTTAATTTTTGCTTTATTTCTTTGATTCAATGTAATGAAAAAAGTATTAATATATATTTTTTTTCCTGAATTTTTTATTAATGTTTTTTTATTATGGGTTATATATATATATATATATATATATATATATTATCTTTTTTTATTTTAAAATTAACATATAATTCAGCTTATATTATTTTTATAATTTAAATTTCATTCTTTGAATTTATCATTTCTTATGAAAATTAACATCCAAATAATATTTTTTTATATAATATTTTATTTATTGATAAATATAATTTATTTTTCTCTATATTTGAATTTTAGAATAAATTTTTAAAACATGATTTTTTTTCTTTTCAATAAATAAATTGGTATAATATATATATATATATATATATATATATATATATATATATATATCATGAATTCTTATAATTTTTAAATGATATAATTATTTTATTCTAAAAGGTTAAAATAGTATTTTAAATGATTTATCCGAGTTCACCGGATATGGTCAAGATGTATAAAAAAACTATTGAATCGTTGATTTTATTTAAAATTAACTATATATCTTCCAACATAATACAAATTATTTACCATGAATATTTTTTTAACATTATAGAACCAATTTATTTGAAATAAAATAATTAAAATAATGTTTTAAAAGAACCAACTAATTATTCAAATACATTTTTTTTATGCTAATTGTATTGATTATTTTGTAAATAAATATATATAGATCTAATGCATATACTTCGGAAAAAAAAAATCTTCTCACCAATATTAAATAAGAATAAACTTTTATTTTTTCATTCATTAATTTTTATGCAAGTCTATAGATTAATTGTAACTTTATTTTTTTATATACATTCTTATAAACATATATAGTTTAAAGTATTTGCTTTTGAATTCTTAATTAATATTTAAGGTTTAAATTATTATAAATTTTTATTTAAGAATTTTTGAATAAAAAAGAATAAATCATTTTTTTAAGAAAAAATTTTATGAAAAAAAATGTTGTAATAATTAAATAAAAAATTAATGAAAAAATTATAAAATTTTTAAATGATTTTTTTTATTTACCCATAACATTATGTAGATAATTTCAAAAATTAATCTTCCCATAAACATTAAATAAGAATTTTTTTCTTATTTTTTAATTTTTGTAAAAGTCTATCCATTAATTATAACTTTATTTTTTTCAATACAATATTATGAAAATTATATTTAAATGTTTTTTAATTTTTTTATTAATATTTTAGTTAAAATTATTGTATTTTTTATTTTAAAATCAATTCATAAAGAAGAATGGTTTATGTTTTTTTAAGCAAAAAACTTATATAAAAAAATTAAGTGAATAAAAAATTATAATGAAAAAAATTTAAAATTATAAACTAATTTTTTTTCTACCAAACCTTCAACAGTAGCACGAGCAAGTGACTAGTATATACTATTTAAAAGAGCATATTGTAAATAAATATTTTTTAAAAAAAATAAAAAATAAAAAAGAAAATTTCATAAAATTATTTTTTAATTTCATTATTTATAATTGTTTTAGTAAAAGAACAATTTTTGTATATTTATTTAACTTTTCATGAAAAGTTCTTTTAAAAAATTTCAAGAAAATTATAAATAAAAAATGTATTTTTAATTATAAGTAATAAAAGAATATAAAAAACATTTTTTCAAGAAAATAAAAAATAAAAAATAATATATATTTTTAAAATTTTATTTATTTATTTATATTTTTTCAGGAAAACTATAAATAAAGAAAATAAAGTATAAAAAAATTATTCTTTTTTGTTAAGAAAATTTATTTATTTAAAATTTTAAAATTTTTATTTATTTATAATTTGTTCTTTTTCTAGAAGAAAAATTGTCTCTAAATTAAGTTTTGGACACTAAACCTTACAAGCATGTCATCTGTCATAAACTCATTATGGTTTGTTATTTGTTTAATCTAAAAACATATGGAGCCAATAAAATGCAATTAAAAGACATAGTAAATCAAAATAATAATACAGGGACCGACCAAGTTAATAAAATATAAATGAATGACCTAATATGGAAGTTTGTCTAGTAAATTTGTTTTATTCTCATTAATTAATAGTAGAATGGATAAAATTCCTCAAGGGGCCCAACCCAAAATGCAAGAAAGTCCAGCATTCTATTGTACCAAAACCCGATTCTCTTGGTCATTGAGTTTACTATTTATGACCAAAACGCCAAAATAAATTAAGAACTCCGTTTTCACCTCCCTTTAACCGCTTCCTTTCTTTGCCTCCAAAATTTCGCTACCGCGGAGGAGGAGGAGGAAATATTAAAAGAAAAAATGGGTGAAGAAAAAGGGAAAAGTAGGGGCGTCACCGTTAACCCCCAGAGTCAGTACTATTATGGCACCTTTCGAGGCGTCGCTAATTACCACCCTCCTCCTCCACAGCCGCCGCCTCATCCTGTTGTCGGCTTCCCTCAACCTATACGTCCTCCACAGTACGGATACCAAAATATTACAACAGGTTTTTTTATGATCATGAAAATACATGGCTTCTGGTATTTTTTTTATTGATTTTGTTTCGAATTAGCGTTTAATGGATAATTCTTTATTGTAAGTAGCTGAATTGATTTTGTGTCGAACATTAATTGGTGTTAGTGACACTGTTTGTTTATCGAAGGATATGCTGTCATGGAAGGAAGACCTTTAAGAGAAGATAGACTTCCATGCTGTGGTATGGGCATGGGATGGTTCTTGTAAGTTGACATTCTTAACAATTTTTGTAATTTAAAGACATCATTTTCATGGCACCGTTTTTACAACAACTTCATGTCTATCTATACCTTTTTTTTTTTTTTAGTTTGCTTGTAATCCTATTTCAGCTTAGTTTACTTGTAATCTTGATTCATGCTAAAGCGGAAAGAGACTGGAAAACGAACACAGAAGGCACATTTTAGTACCTGTTGGAGACAAGGGACCAAGTTTTGTGAAATTTTGTCATCCTATCAATGATCATTTTACTTTGGCAAAGCAAAATTTTTGTATTTCACTGCAGGTTTTTCATCTTCACGTCATCTGCATAAACAATTTAAAATGGACTTTGGAAAATGGTTGTATTATGATTTTTTTGTCATTGCTTTGAGTATTATGCTTGTTCTATTTAATTTGAAAATTCGATTATTATTTTCTCAAGCCTTCGAGAGGAAACTTCCCAGCTTTGATCTATCATTTTCTGGGACCTTAGTTTTATGATATGGTTGACTTTTGGGCCTCTTTTGATACTCCCCATATGCTTTAGCTGTGCTTGTAAATCAATTTAACTCCTCAAAAGCCTTAGAGCGAAGACTGGTTTTCCATCTTTTTGGTGACATTGTGTACCAAATGTGCGTTATGATTTATGGGACTAAATATGGATTCTTAGGACAGATATTCATGTCCTTAATGTTTATAGCATGAGGTAAGATGGGCAGAAAAGAAGTCCATTAATGATGGAATGATCTTGTAGAATGGAAGATAGGAAGTTGGATGAAACCAGAATTAATTTCAGGAAACTTGTTCTAGTTTCAAAGCCTTGAGAAGGAAAAACCTTTTAATCACTAGGGACCCTGTTAATTTTGTTCTACTTTAAAATCATAATTTAATGAATTTTCTTTGACTTAGTTGATTGACATTACTTTTGTGCCTTCTTTTGCAAGGTTTATTGTTGGTTTCTTTTTAGGTGGCATTCCTTGGTATGTAGGGGCTTTTCTTCTGCTCTGTGCACAGTTGGATTACAGGGAAAAACCTGGATATGTGGCATGTGCAATAGCTGTGAGTGACTGTTATTCATCATTATTTTTCTTCCTTTTGAATGCTTGCTAGTTACATTTAATGCCAGTTTATAGATGAACTTATGCTAAAAGGCTGTGTTTGGTTCACCAGAGAATTGCAATAGAAAGAAGTACCTTTCATTCCTTCTGTGATGTTGTTTTGTTCACTAAAATGATGGTTCCATTTCCACTGGAAAAGATAGGTATTTTAAGACGATAAATTACTCAATATACATGGTAATACTGTGTATCTTATTACATATTTACTACTACATTGAGTTTTCAATACCGTAAATGTGTATTTTATCTGAGTTGGAATCAGAATCTTATCCCCTGGCTTTTTTCCAACCATTTCCAGCATTTGTGGTAAACACCTCATCGGGCTAGGTCTTGATATTGAGTTGATAAGTAATTTTCAAAAAGTAAATGTAGCTTAAAGAGTTATTTTAGTTCTCGGAGTAACTATTTATTCCTCTGTGTAGGTGATGTTTAGCGGGGGATAGTTTAAATTTTCTTAATTCTGAAACTTGAAATTAACAGTTGTTCCACATTCATGTTGCGATTTGTCATTTCCATTTGACTAAAACCTTGCTTGTTCCTATAAGGGAACGTGTCTTGAATACTCTCAATGTCTATTGGATGGTTGTTTCGTTGGGGGTTTGCCTAGGATTGCTCTTCCAAGCATGTAATTTTCCTGTATAGTGGTGGAGGATCAATGTAGGCTAGTTATTAGTCGCATTGCAGTTATATTCTAGATTTTTAGCTATTGCAGTAACAGGCTAACAGTTTTATTAGGCTGTCATGAATTTTTTTCATGGAATTTGTGGTCATTTGTTTATTCAAACAAGGGGTGTCTTGTGCATGGATAGGGTTGAATAAAATGAGATTATTGTTTACGTTGTAACTACCATAAAAATAGTAAGTTATAAGAGTCTCTTAATGAACAGAGAATATGTAAATGAGAATACTTGAAGAGGTTCTTTGCTCTTTGCTCTATGGAACTTGTGCATTAGTTGAAGAGTGCCTCCTCCTTTGCCACACTTCTGACAATTTTAATGCCCTAGCTGGTGTTAGGGAATTGATCGTGGAAAAGTTTAATCTACTTCTGTTAGGTCATAAAGCTGTCTTCACTATTTAATGTAGAACTCCAGAGAACTATTTGCATCCTCCCCCAATGGCTATTCTGTTGATTGTTGATGTACCACCTCTAGCAAAAGATCTTCAGTGGATTCAATGCTTACATCTTGCCCTATCATTTTTTATTTTTGCTATATTGGTGTATGAATATTACTGATTGAAGACAGTCTAAACTTTAAAGTTGCAGTTGTGCTTGTACTTTAGTTGCTGGCTATCACGCTATTCCATTGGGGCAAGCAAAATAACAGTATTGTCTCTACTGCTGCTTTGCCTTTAGTCTTACTGTTATGCAAGGAGTTATAGAATTGAAAATCGGACTATTCCTTGTTTACTACTGTGCACTTTAATTTTACAACTCAATTGCTCTTGCTTTTGTTTCCTTTCTCTATGAAGTTTAACTTTATCTTTCTTATTAGTTGCTGAGAACAAAGAACTATTTCTTAGAGAAACGAGGATTTATGATTGCCTGTGCTGACACAAGTTTCATTTTCACATGTTTAGTCTATTCTTGCCATGATTGCGGTTACTCTTGGAGCAACAAAGGGAGCTCACCACTGGTGAGGGTTCTTATGCAGATCTGATTGAACGCTCAAATGTTCGATACTATAAAATAACTGGCTGGTTTTAGCAGTTATGCTTCAAGGCTGCCTTTTCTGAAGGCAATTTATGAAGTTATTTATGTCAATCTAAACTGCTAGTGACTAGTGAGGCATTCTGTAGGCTATAAAATTCAGGGAAAGGATTTAATACGTTAGGAAAGGAAAACATGGGGGAAATGTATCTTTAATATTGAACTGAAATAAATGGTTTTTATTATATGTTTGATTCATCGATTTATTTATTTTTTATTTTTTCAGTAAGGAAAGTGATTTTGTCAGTTCAGTCATGTACTGGCTCGGCAGATTTTACTGTGTTGAATTCTGTAATCATGCAGTCAAGTTCATCAGTTCTAAACTGGTTTTTCTTTCCCCTCAAATTACATGGCGAGGTCGACTGAGCTTGTCTTTCATGATAGATAGATGTTGTTGTTCTAGGACAAAGTTTCATTGGTTACCTTAGTAGGAAGGAAGTGCTGCTGAAAACCATGGTCCACTGAACTCTGGTTGAATATAGCTTTTAACCTTATAGCAAAGCCAACTTGAAAAATCTATATTTTGATGCATGCAATGTTCGAAAAAGGTTGTAACCAGCTGAATCTAGTTGTCAAAGATGCAGGTTAAAAATCGCTACATTGATATTAGCATCAAGTGCTAATAAACAAAATATTACTAGTAAAATGCCATGTCGATATGGTAATTGCTGCAATCCTCAAGAATGATAAGACTTCAATTCTTCAATCAAAGCACTTGAATCATTGTAAGACGAGGCTCAATCTTCAACAGCTTTGCTTGCCATTTTTCCCTGGATTTTTGGCTCAACTCACTTCCTCTGCTTTCTCACCCGCCATTATCTCCTTCACTGCCTTCTCTGTTGCTCCCCTCTTTCACATATTCCCCCTCCAACCTGATACTTGATGAACACCAACACCAATCTTTATAACATCGGTAATTGATTTCTGATTTCTTTTTCTAAAAAAAACAATAATAAAACAGGCCAAATAACCATTGGCAAAACAGCACCGCACATTTTAAAGCAGAGTTCCACCCACAATGAGTCACAAAATCCACCAACAGCGGCATATCAAGAATCAGAACTTAGGATCCCACCCTCTTATCAGTCCTTTACCGTCCATTCTTTTTCTTATCCATCAAGGAACCATTTCTCTTAGTTTTCTTGTTCATTCTTTTCTGCACTCACAACCCAAATAAATTCTTGCAGACATTTCAAGGCCTATTGCGATCTCATGAAACTGAGAATCAGAAAATTTGTAGTGATACTAAAGCATAGAAGGACAACTGAATTCAGTTTCTTCCACTCAAGCTATTTCATGCAGTCGTGTGTATATATATATATATATTGCAAAGAGAAACCTGCCATATGTGCCAAGCCATTTTGCCCAAACCCCTCCTGCAGTAATCTACATAACCTGGCTAGCCATAAGAACGGTTTACTATCACTCCTAACACAGGCGTGCCTCCTTAAAATTCCAAGTGGTTGAAATTTTTAGGTCATTCTATCCTTTTTATCTATGCGTTAATTAGACCCTTTTAATAGGTTGAATAATTATGTATTTTTATATTGTTTTAATTATTTGAACTTGGACTAATTAAATTAATTGTCATGTTTATTTTTATTGTTGGCCGAATATGTGGCCTATCAAAGAATTATGTGAGACTCCAAAAATATTTTTATATTATTTTTTAATACGTCCCTTCAAGGGAAAGCCTTTAGTGATTGTATAGGTCTACCACTACTTTACGCTTAATTATTTAATTAGAAGACGAGTGGTGAGATTCAAAATTTTAACATTTTAGTTATCAAGACTCGATATCATATAAAAAACCATTTCAACAAAAAAAAAGGTAAAATTTTATGTGAGACCTCATGAATAGTTTTATATTATTCTTTAACATGACCTTATTATTGCACTACAAAAAAATATGCAATTTAGTGACAAACAACATATTATCGTTATATAGCGACAAATTTGTGAATAAATAATGACTATCATCGATTTGGGTATGTAGCGACGAATACCAACCCGTTAGCGATGGAAAATCAACGACGAATCACTTCTATTGCTAAATATCTCGGTAAATTTTTTGTGGCTATTTTAACGATGGATTATCAACGGAATTGCAATAGCATTCGGTGACAAATCATGATTTTCATCGCTAATGTTGGAGCATTATTTTTTTGACTTATAAGTGACAAAATATTCTATCGCCAATTCCTTTAATTTGTCATAAATTCATGACGAAACATGTCCATCCTTAAAAAATCCAATATCAATAATGAAAATTTTCAGTTGCTAATATGTGGAAAAAAAAAACACCGTTTTGAAATTTGAAATCAATGATAGATACTTAAATTCGTCATCGATTTATGACAAAATCAACAACTTATTAACGGATCATGGCGATTGCTAATTGGGCCAATTTATGAATGTCAATTCACCAATGAACACTACTTTTCGTTGCTAATCAACAATAGAGTCACGTCCCTTGCTAAAGTTAAATCCCTAAATTGGTAGAATCCTTTATTCTTCTCATTTTTCTTCTTTTTTCTCCCTCTCCACCTCTTGCTACAGCATCCTCCAAGTGATGCCGCCACCTTAACACCCCCTAAAACACCTCACAAATCTTTCTCCTCCACTCTTCGACGAATCCCCAACCATTCCAATTGTCTTCTCTCCTAAAATAGCTACGGTCCCCTCCCTCAAACGAGTCTTCTCCATCCTCTCTCTCTTTTCCTCCCTTAATCAGTCTCCAATCGATTCAATTAGGTGTATGTCTTTCTTCTAATCCATATTTTACATTTAATTTATGTGGGTTTTTTTTATCATTCTTGATTTTGCTATTTTTTGTGGTATACATCTAATTAATTGTTAGTAATATGTTAGGAATTGAGTAATTTATGTTATTTGAAATTTAATTGAATATATTTTTTATTTATCAAAATTGCTTTAAATTAATTAGGTTTGGTTATTAATAAACCAGGATAAAATTTGAGTATTTAATTTGTTATACAATTATTAAAAATAAAGGTGCAATCATTTGATAATCAAGTTATTGGATTTAAAATAATACATTAATTTTAAAATTGACATAATTTAAGATTATTTGAATTTAGGATTTACAAATTGATAAATTAATTTTTGATCAAATTTATTTGATATAGATAAATAATTAGTTGTTTTAAGAATTGTGATATTAATCATTGATATACAAATTTGTTCTAGCTAATCGAGTAGCATTACCAAGCAATACTCTAACCACTCCATCAATTTTCCAGGCACTCCTACTCTCAAGGTAAGTTATTGAAACCCTAATTTATAATTTATTCCATGAAATTTATTGCAAGTTAATTATGAAAATTGATATTGAATTTATTTTACTAATAATTAATAAAGTGTGTCAAGATACATCATAACGTATCAAACCCGAAGGGTTGGAGATCTTTAGGAATTGAGGAGAAATAAAATGGTGTCAATGCTTTGCAATGGAGCTGAAAGGACATAGATTGTGTTTTAATTTAAAAAGATTATCCAATATAAGTATCATCCTCGTTATGTGTAAATTGATTAACTTGATTGTTTGATTGTGACTTTTGTTTGATGTTTGTACGATAATGATTAATTAAAAGTATTTACATGTGTGACCTAAATCCCGACGAGTTGTTTGTGAGGACTTATAAGCACCGGGATGGGTCATTTGTCGATACGTAGTCCCAAACAATTAGGATAAGTTTATATTTTTTTAGTTATAGATATACCAATTTAATCTAAAAATTAAATTTATCATATACTATTATATGAGTTAGCTTTTTTTAATTGCGTATGAGCACATGGACTCATTGTATGAGTTAGTCGCTAGCTAACGAGTTGAAAGTTGATTTATCATCTCTAGGCATTGACATGGCCCGGATATATCTCCAAGTTATAGGAGGGAAGAAAAAGTGTAGAGTATAAGATCTTGGTTCATATATGTCTCGGCATTGATCCCATTCCGGAGCCATCTCATCCTCTACCACATTGCAGTTCCTTAATCGTATGTAGCAAGATAGTGAGCATGTCCATTATAAACTTGAGGATAAGAGAATAAATGTACATAGTGGATCCAAGAGGTAGAGAACAAACACCAAGCGGAATATCGGGTTCAATAACAAGAGATGCAAAGTATGTAGTAGTTGTTATAGGAATCACTCATTCATAACGTCCCTCCGTCTAACCTTCCCCATAAATTTTATTTTTAGTTCTTTTCTACTATGATAGAATATTTAAATTCTTATTAACTAAATTAAAAATAAATTTCTTTATTTAGCAATGGATTAATGACAAATTAATGAAAAAAATAATAAATTAATCACTCATATATGCTAATAGTTGAAGGTGATTTATCATCTCTAGGCATTGACATGGCTCGGATATATCTCCAAGTTGTAGGAGGGAAGAAAAAGTGTAGAGTATATGGTCTCAGTTCATATGTGTCTCGGTATTAATCCCATTCGGAGCCAGCTCATCCTCTCGTCACATTGTAGTTCCCTAATCGTATGTAGCAGGATAGTGAGCATGTCCAACGAAGCTTAAGGATAAAGAGCATAAATGTGAATAATGGATCCAAGAGGTAGAGAACAAACACCAAGTAGAATACCGGGTTCAATAACAAGAGATGCAAAGGATGTAGTAGTTATTATAGGAATCACTCACTCATAACGTCCCTCCTCCCCATTAATATTATTTTTAGTTCTTTTCTACTATGATAGAATATTTAAATTATTATTAACTAAATTAAAAATAAATTTTTTTATTTAGCGATGGATTAATGACAAATTAATGAAAAAAATAATAAATTAATCACTCATAGATGGAAAAAAATGATAAAAATAAAAACGGATATTAGCGACAGATTGACAACCGTTATTAGCGACAAACATTTTGCAATGGATTTCCATCTCTTATTAGAAATGAAAATAAAAACACTTATTGACGATTTTAAGATGGATTTCATATGAACTATATGACTATTTATAATGAATTAGCAACAAAATCGAAAATTAGTCACTATAAAATTTAGCGACAAGCCTTTAAGCAATATTTTTTCCCTCACAATTTCATTATGAAACCAATATGGTGACGAAAATTATGGGTATAGTGAGAGAAATTTCCATCGTTAAATTTAAGATTTTTTTTTTTATGATGGATGATTGGATGTTTATGTGTTATAAATTATTATTTCTTTAGAAGTTATTAATATTTTAAGAGTTCATGTAATATTTGAATTCATATTTAATTGGAATAACTTAATTAAGTATTAATTGAATGCGAATCATATAAAGTCTAAGTTATTTAATTTTAATTTGGGTCTAGCCTAGAGAGGAATTTAACCGTAGTCGAACATGTCGGAGATTATTTAAGCAATCTTTAGTTGGTTTGGTCTAAGTGTTTTGATAGTGAACATTATTGATTATATCTATTATCTTAAATTTAGCATTTTGAATGTATTTTTAGTTACATGTGCTGATTTATGTTTATTTTATGACTTAAGAAAAAAAAATAGAGGCAATGGAGCAAAATTAAACTCATTAAGGTAAAATTTCACTACTAGCACATTGACTTTTAGATTAAGAATTTCACATCCTTAGAGATCCAAAACCTAAAAGAGGCCTTCTTAATGTTTAAAGTGGGTGGATTAACCTTTTCACGTTAGGTTTAAAAACACAAATCCATTCTATTTTGGGTTGTCAAAGGCACTTGTAAAGTCATGATAAAAATTCATATCCCATAATAATTTGGAACACCGATTAGTGTTAGAACCATATCTAGAATTCTATATATTTGATTGAGATGATTAAAAATCTTAACAAATTAAGAGATCCATCCCTACAAATTTTATGAAGAGGCTAAGTCCAAATTATGGTACATTATAATCCTAATTCAATATTGAGGTTTATTCTAGCGTCTAAGTAAATTTAGGTTAGGTATTCAATGAAAAGATAGTAATTTAGATATCTATGATCAATCCGCAAATTGAATTTTGAATTTTTCCTTGAATTTAAGTCTTTTTAAATTAAATTTTTTCCTAAATCGATTATGTCTAATTTATAATTTCAATTTCTCAAACAAATAAACCTCCCTTTAAATAATCCGAGTTGATCATCCGAGTCTCTAGAGTTTGACTTGGACTTGTCCTTATTGTAAAAATTAGTAAGATCAATAATTAATTAAATTTGGTGCACTCAACACACATCAAATTTTTATCGAGTATATTGAAAAAAATAAAATTGGAAAATTTTTTCTATATCTTTGTTTACATTTTTTTTTTATTTTTTGGACTAGCTAGGATTTATGAATACATACTTAGAGTGATCGAATAAGATGGATTATATCAATTGCGTTCAAGCTTTTTGTGGTGGTGATATATGTATCTATAAGCCATTGACATACTTATCTCTTAAATTTTGCTAATTTTCTTTTGGGTGGTGGATCTATATTTTTAAGAGAATTAATTGGGAGTTACATCATTTATTTTAATTGTGAATTTTATTGAAGAAGAATCGAATTTAACCCTAGGTTGGAATTGTCAACCTTAAAGTACATAAGGTAGTTATGGTTGTCTATTATGGCTGAAATTTTATAATTCATATCGTTTTAACCTATTTAGATGATATTTAAAAGTTTAGAAAGGTCAAAAAATAGGAGGGGTAATTTTGGCATCTTTAAAGTTTCTTGATAATCAAGATTTGTCAAGGTTTATATCTAGATGAGGTCTTATTGGGTTATTTGATTTGTTTAATTACTTGAGGTGTGTTTTAGGTTGTTTTAGGGCTAAATTATTGTTTAACGAGTATTTAAACTTGATGAATTTTGGTGCTTTATTTGTGTTTGTATGCTTAAGCTTTCATAGATTTAAGACGTCTTTTAATTCGACATCAAGTTGGTTTTAAAACCGAGGTTGGCTTTCATTTGGGGCATTTACCAATTATAGAGATGATATCTCGAAGGGATTTGAGTCTAGACATGGCTTTTAAAGAATATTGGGTGAGGCATAATGTTTTTCACACTAGTTGAACATCATATGGAAATGTGCGTGAGTTAATCATTGATGGAGGTAGTTGTGAAAATATGGTGTCTTCATAGATGATGGAGAAATTGAATTGACAATGGTTGATCATCCTCATTCATATTTCTTAACTTGGATGCTAGAAGTATGTCGTAGGGCAATGTTAGGTCGGTGATGATTTCAAGTTCAAGAGCGGTAAATTCAAAAGTAAGGAGTCACTACCTAATGTTATATGTCATTAGAAAACCACATGACTAGTTTGTTCAAAGCCCTAGGTAAGGTGTTGGTTATTTATAGGAAAGACCGAAATCATCATATCTTCTCCCGTCTAACACAAGCCGCATTGTATATAAATTTATACATAATTTTTTATTTTAACATGTTGAAAGTCTATACTTAATTGGATGAGTTATATTATATTAAAGATCAATTAGTTAAGTATTTAGAGATTGGATAGATCGAGCCTTGCCCTTAATAAAAAATGATAGAATATTATTAAAATTAAAAAAAAAGGATGGAACCTAATTAGACTACCGGATGGGCCTAAAAGCCCTCATTCACACATATCAACAATAAAATAAAATACACAACTTGATCAAAGAAATTGAAGTGAAACATATGACTTTAAAGAAAATGATTAATTTAGAATTTGTGATGTGAAAGGCCATGATTAATTTAAAATGTGACTTGAAAGACCATATAGATTGAAAAATATGACACAAAAGACCATGATAAGTTTGATAAAAAGGACATAAAAGACCACGTTGGTTTAGAAAATATGACGGGAAAGATTACAATATTTCAAAAATGTGACATGAAAGACCATATTAATTTGAAAAAACACAACATGAAAGATCACATTGATTTTAAAAAAATATATTATATGAAAGACCACATTGATTTAGAAAACATAACATAAAAGGCCACATTGATTTGGAAACTAGTACATGAAAGACCGCATTTGGTTTAGAAAACATAGTCTAAAAGACCATGATTGGTTTGAAATACCACGATTGGTTTGAAAAAATATGGCTTGAAAAGCCACAATTGGTTAGAAAACATGGCTTAATAGACCATAATTAGTTTGAAAAACGTGCTTGAAAGACCATGGTTGGTTTGAAAAAAAATAAGGCTTCAAAAACCACAATTGGTTTGAAAAACGTGCAATCAAATTATAACACACAAGTATATTCAAATAAAAGCATTAGAAATGGTTCGAATTAAGGTTCATACTGACATAATTTTAGGCATTATAATTTTCAAATAGATAGGGATTTAGATAAAAATGGTTAAAAACGAGTTCGAACCGATACAATTTTAGACATTATAGTTTTCATACACAATTATGTGTAATTAGGTTGATTCATTATTCAAAACAATGCTGACATTTAAGGCCAATATTGAATATTCTAGCATATCAACACATCATATGTTAGTTTAGGTGTCCAAGATCCAACCTATTTGGATTGTTTAATGTATTGTAACATTGTATTTTTATATTAATAAAAGAAGTCTTTCTATTAATTTTTGTTATTTATAATTTGATAGAATTAGATTGAAGTATATATGATATGCATTGCATTAATAATTAATCAAAAGATATGATATAAATATTAATGTATTTAAATGATATTATTAAATGTCTCAAGTTATGGCATTGTTAAGAATAGACATTAACTATATACGATAAGACTTATGAGGGCTATGCTCTTGCTATAAGATAATAGTAAAAGATCTCACACCTATTGACATGGTGATTCCAAAGTAAGTACTTAAGTGATTAATGTTAGAGAACATATCACTAGATGTGAATTGCCATGAGAACCCATTTGGTTTAGTATATGAGAATCTCATGCGAGATGGGTCCAATCGGTCATTTAACTTGAAGTCACCATGGTTATCTCATTAGTGGATTGGTGTACTTTAACATTCGTTTCAATGGGCTTAGTCAAGAGCTACATATGGGTAATTCATTGGGTGTATTAGGAATCTAATAGAGATAGGTGGATAACTAAGATTAAACATGTTATTCTTTATATGCTAAAGGAGTTATCATATTGCATTTCAATAAATGTCTACTCAAAGAATCTGTGGTCATAATGGGAGTATAACAATAGAGCATACTTGGTTTACTTTAGAGTTAAGACATTTGGGAATTGAAGAAAACTTATGTGATCATAATCAAATAGACTATAAATCAAGTTTAAGATCATACCGTGATAAATTGACATAAGAACTGAATTATATAGTAGCCATACTTGTAAAAGATAATTACATATTAATTAATCCTTTTAGAAAATTAGATACTCATGATGTCTTACTAGAGGCCAATCTTGATTTATATTTTAAGAGATAAAAGAGATGTCTTATATCTTCTTGATATATATTGTCAACATATCTAAAAGTCTATTGAGTCATATATATAAGTTTAAATATTCACACGATAAAAGAAAACCAAAAAGTTAAAAAAAAAATTCAATTTTGAAAAATCAGTTTTCTATTTTAGAAATCAGTTCTTAAATTATAAGTCAATTCCAAATTTGAAAGACAATTACCTAAAAAGGAAATTGGTTTCTTAATATGGGCTCCACTAAAATACTTGATCAAATTCATTTGAACGGTCTAAATTAATTGATAATTAATTAGGTAAAAAGAGTTTGAGCTAATAGGTTTAATTTAAAAGCCTATAAGATATTTTGGTGAAAGGATAAACTTAAGTGTTATTGGATAAGGTTCATGATTTAAAAGGATAAAGTTAGATAAAGCCCACATAGGCAACATCTTCTTGACCTACAAGGAAAAGTTATCGCCCCCTATAAAAAAAAAGAAAAGGAAAGAGGGACGAAAAAGGGTAAGAAAAAATATACAACTAATGTATAAAATAAGAAAAGGAGAGAAAAGTTTTTTCTAAAAAAAAAAAATTGTCACTCTCTCATTCTCTCTAGGGTTACCGCCAAAAAAAAAAAAAAAAAAAAAAACCCAGCTGATTTCTTTAGAGAAAATTAACACACACAAAAAGGTGAAGGTAGGACTTTGCAATTTCTAATTGCTTCTTGTGTGATTGTTTAAGTTGCATGGATGATTAATAGTTGCAAGACACTTGGACAGCTTCTCTTTTCATTTGAATTATTTTTATACTACAATAGGTAATCTTTCATCCATATTTATATTCATATATTATGTATGAGTAGTTGATTCAATAACATGATCTAGGAAATCCTAGAAAGAGAAAATTTGTTTATTCTCCACTTCTTTAGGATACATGGTATCAAAGCATCCAAACAAGATTAAATTTTGAGTACCTATACTAATAGTTTCTCCTCTAAACCAATCCCTCTAGGCTTAGATGTAGCACCTCTAACTATGCCACTACCATAAGCAATCACCTCTTTATTACTTGTAGCCTTACCAACCCACTTAGTTATCTTATGATGTTTTTCCACATTCTCGACTAACTTGACAATGTCTTTTAGGGTATGGTATTGTTGTAATTGCACAACATGAGTAATGTCCGGTCTCAATCCACCAATGAACTTTGTCATAGTGTATCCTCGCCTATATTAATATAACACTTAAGCATTAGTTGCTTAAACTCAGCTATATAGTTTTCATGCTCATGGTACCCTATTTCAAGTTATAAAAACAAAGAATGGTATCTTTTCTATGAAATCTATACAAATATTTGGACTTCAATGATTTCTTCATTTTGTCCCATATAGAAATTTTATACCTTCCGGAATTCTTTGTCAACTTGATAGGGACGACTTTGACCTTCTTGTTTATAATTTTTTTTTATAAGAGTTAAATCAACCCCTTAACAACGTACTATTAAAATTTTAGAACAAACAAAAAATTTTAGCCTTAGTTATCATCCTTATGATGGAAATTGTTCCATCTTGGAATTCAAGTCAATCTTCAATTTAACAATTAAATAAATAAAGTGTAAGCTCTAATGTCTCACCCTTAAGAAGATTCCACCACCCATTATGATTTAGATAGTACTTACGAGATACATTCATCGAGAGTCCACTCGACATAATTGTTAAACCGAGCTCATCTTAGTCTATCACTCTAAAGATGTATTTCATAACGTCTTGGCCAATCCAAAAAAGGAAACACACAAAGATATGCATATAAACTTCTATAATTTTTCATTCAAGAGTATATCAAAAGTCTTACCAAAGAAAAACACAAAGTGTCCTTAAATACTCACTTTCTAAATCTTAAAAGATATAGCTAGGGTTGAGTTTCCTCATTTATGTTGGATTTCTCTTCGCTCCTAATAACCTTTAACTTATGAAACCCATATTTAATTAGAACCTAATTAAGTTAGCTTAGTTAAATATGATTTTATATATTATATGGACTCATAATTAAATAAAGACTCTTAAATAAATAAGGATCCATAACATACAAGGATCCAATCACCCATTTAGGCCATACCTTGGCCATGTCTCTAAATAAATAGGAAATCTAAAAACTATGAGGACTAATTAATTAGCCTAAGTCCATACAAATAAAACTTACCTAAATAATTAAAAGAATAGTAAAATAAATAGGATATAAAACTAAAAATTTTAGACCATAGAGTGGAAACTTTCGGCCATGTCTTCAAGGATGTTCCCGCACCATTGCACTTTTATTTGTTTGATTGTTAAATTGACGATTGACTTGAATTTCAAGAATAAATAATTTCGATCTCAAAGTTGATAACCAATTCTAGGAATTTATATTTGCTTTACAAATTTGATAATCTGTTATTAAGGGTTTTGTTATCACTCCATTTTTTAACCCTTTTTCTCCTAAAAATAAAATATTTCAACTACAATGTTTGGTTTAATTCACTTTATTATGTAAATTTTTTTATACCTTTAGGTTAGAATTTTTTTTATGAATCCCATTAATTTTATGAATTTAGAATAATTAACAAAAACAAAACACCAAAAAAAAAAAAAAAGAAAGAGAAATAAAAAATAAAATTAAGGTTTGGGGTCCAATTAAAATATATATGGGAAATTGAAACCAAGAAAAATTCAATTGAAGATTTAATTGAAATCAATCCTTATTGAAATGTGTTTTGAAGAAAACATAAAGTGATGAGATAAGAAATTGAGAAAAAGAGAAGAAAAAGGCAAGTTGGGGTTTTTATCAAAACCCTAACAACCTACTATATAAGCATCTCTTTTTACTCACCTAAGGGAGGCCATTCATTTCTTTATCAAGAAAGAACCTATACACTCATTCTCTCTTGAGGAACTTTTATAGCCATCACCATCAAGCCCGTCTCCTCTTCCCTCCAAATTTGACTAGTCTCTCCTCCATAAAAAAATAGAGCTAAAACTCCTAAAAAATTTCCCAAAAACTATCAACCATATCTCCCATTTGTTGTCCGCCATTATTCAAGTAATTGCCAATAATTCTAGTTGCCTCATCCTAGCTATTCTCTATTGACGATAGCATTGTTTTCTCCCAGTAATTGTTTTCAGTGATGACCACTAGTTTTAACGACCTTCAATCATGATAGTAACTTCCCAACGAGTCCAAATCAAGCTAAAACTCCTAAAAAGTTCCCAAAAACTCTCGACCATCTTTCCCATTTATTGTCATTATCGTTGCCACTATTCATAGTTGACAGCAGACTCTACCAACCTCTTCTCAACCAAATATTTTATTGATAGTAACCTTTTTTTCCTTCCAATAATTATTTTGAGTGATAACCACTAATTTTAGCAACCTTTAATCGTGATAGTAACTTTCCAACAGTCTTAATTCTAGCCAAATTCTCTTGCAGAATCTCCCTCTAGTTACTAATTCAGCGACCCCTCCAACTACTATTTCTAATTGTAGCTCCTTCTTCACTGCCATACGTGATGGCTACCACTTCGGCAGCCATAGATAGTACCATCTTGGCTTTTTAGCGTTAAAAGATAAATGTATAGCACACTTTCTCGACTAACTTTTCCTCTCCGATTGATAATATAAATTATTAGTATCAAAGATTGAAGAAAGTGGTCCGAATAAGTGAATAGGGAATCACAACTTCTAATTGCTTAACCTTTCCCCTCTCCGACTAACAATATAGATTATCTCCATCAAAGAATTGAAGAAGGGGAAAATTCATCATTGGTCTAAGAGTTGCTTTTAACACACTTTGAGAAATTTTCGGGTCATTTTAACTTAGGTGGGATCCCGACTCCTTTATCCTATATTTATATTCTTGCTAAATCCAATTGCATTGGGATTAAAATTATGAATGAATAGAATATTTATGATAAATATTTGTGAGATTTAAAAAGTGATTAAGATACATTGTCAAAAGGATTAGAGACCCCAAGTATTTTGTAGGGGAAATAAAGTTGGTGTTTAATGCTATGCGATAAAGCTATAGGAAATGGTTATAGAATTTAACTTTAATGATTTATGTAAGGTTAGTACCGACTTTAGTATGGGCATTTTGAGAATGATGTTGCTTTTTTGGTATGATTGATTAAATGTTATATTCATGTCAAGTTTGCTTATGTGGCTTAACCTCCAAGATGTGATATAAGGGTATAATAAGTTAGTCGTGGTTAACTTTAAAAGTTAATGTTATATTTACCTATGACTAAATAGGTTAGTGAGATCTTATATCTAGGGTTGAGTCATTAATGACTTACCGATCTTTGGTTTAGGGTTGAGTCATTAGTGACGTGCTAATTTTATGTTTAGCGCCGAGTTATTTGTGACTTATCGATTTTAGGTTTAGGGTTGAGTCATTAGTGACTCGTCTATCTTTGGTTTAGTGCCGAGTCATTTATGACTCGTTAATTATGTGTTTAGGGTTGAGTAATTAGTGACTCGTTAATTTTAGGTTCAAAGTTAAGTCATTAGTGACTAGCTAATTTTGGATTTAGGGTCGAGTCATCAATGACTTGCTAATCTTTGGTTTAAAGTTGATTCATTAGTGACTCATCAATTTTTGGTTAAGGGATGAGTCATTAGTGACTCACCAATTTTTTGTTTAGGGTTAAGTCATTAGTGACTCACTAATTTTAGGTTTAGAGTTAAGTCATTAGTGGCCTATTGATTTTGTGCTTAGAGTCGAGTGATCAATGACTCATTGATTATATGTTTAGGGATGAGGTATTGGTGAATCATCGATTCCGTGTTTAGGGATGAGTCATTAATGACTCATTGATTTTGTGCCTAGGGCTGAGTCATTAGTGATGTATTGATTCTATGTTTAAACCTTGGTGATTAGTGACTTATTGATATTGGGTTTAAGGTTAAGTCATTAGTGACTCACCGATCTTGTGTTTTAGGGTCGAGTCATTAATAATTCATCGTTTTTATGTTTAGGGTTGATTCATTAGTGACTCGTTGATTTAGAGTTTAGGACTAAGTCATTAGTGACTCATTGATTTTGGGTTATAGACTTGTAGTCATTAGTGAGTCATCAAAGTCATGTTTAGGGATTATAATTATTAATGACTCACTAATTTTATGTTTATGGACTTGAGTCATTAGTTTTTTATCTTAAATATCTCTTCTTTTTTATTCCTAGAGTAGAGAGATAGGTTTTTGACTAGTCTGAATCCCAAACTACTTGATTAATTCATTTTAATAAATAAATTTACTCAAATAGACATAGACTCATAATATATTAAGACAAGACTTTTATTTTGCACATGCATGCAATACGACTTACCTCAAGTAGGATGTAGTGGTGGTGATCTCGATCTTCTCCACTAGTAACGAACTATTTACCTAGATATATGCTTAAATTAGTCATTTTAGGGTTTGTAATTTTTTTAATGCTAGGTGGTGACTCTTTTCCTTTTGTTTATTTCCCTATTCTTCTTAGAGAGCAACTCGCCTTAAAAGCCTAACATCTCTGGACCCCTTGAAATAGTTTGGCAACTCCATTAAAAACTTACTAGGGTTGAGATTTGAGATTTGAAAGCATATGTGAATGAATCTCTAGTTATATGTTATGTTTCTATACCTATATGATTAATTCATAAGGGAATCTTTATTTTTAATTTTATTTTGCTTGTTTGTGTTTTGTGAACATATTTTTTTTGTTTTATCTTCCCATGTAGCCTTTTAATTATAGTTTCTTTGTTGTAATATCTAAAAATGTGTATGGATGCATCATTGTATAATTATAAATGTCATTTGCATTCGTCTCAAGTTCTTAGGAGTTAGTATTGATGCGCTCACAGGTTTCATCTTGGTTAAAACTCATAAAACATCAACCCATCCTTCTTGCTAACTATCATCGTATGATGGGTAATTGATGGTTTTCATATGTTCTAATGTTTTCATGGTCAATCCTAGTGATTCTACTGAACTTCACTTGGCTAAAAGATACCTTTTGAGACTTAAATAAATCTTATCCATTTATGTAGTGGCAAAAAACTAGATTCGAGGATCATTTTCCCTTGTTAAGAATAATGGAAAATTAGATGTGTTTGAAACTTTAACTCAAATAACTTGGTCATGGTATTTCGGGAAGGGTGAAAAAAAATTCCAAATATAATTTAAGACAACGAGCAATCTATTAGACCAAATTTGAAGCTTTTCTACATAAAAAGGAGATTGTCTTCAAGATGGGTTTTAAAGTAATTTTGGGTTTTAACCTACTTTTAGCCAATGGTCAATGATTTTACCAAGCTCTTAGAATTTTGAGAGCTCATGACTTTAGATGATAAATAAAGATTTAAGAATAAGTATGGAATTTTGGTTACATTATTGGAGATTTCAATCCAAAAATTGATGGTGGGAGCTTTAGTTATGTAGTATGACTTTTCATACCGATACTTTACTATTAAAAACATTAACAAGACACCTACCCTAAAGAAGTATCATCGGTTGCTTTAAATTCCAAATTCCCCATTCCAAGTATACCTTTATCGATAACATGATTAAGTGGTTAGGAGGGTTCAAGACTAGCTTAGTGAAGACATGAGCCGAGGACAAGTTAAAGGTGCAATTGAAGGTTGAAACCGTGAAGCACTATTTGATGTATTCAAACAAATTCTAAAAGACCTTAAGACTAGTTCAAAAAAACTATGAGTTTTGGCATTATGCAATTTTGGATTGATCTTGTTTCCACCAACTACCGAGATAATTAATTTAGATATAGCCAATGTCTTCACCAAAATAGAAAACATAAACTTGATTAATCTCACTATTGTTGTTCTTGTTGCAATCATTCTCTCATTAAACCACTATTGAAGAGTTAAAAAGGGTGAAATAAGATGTTATGTGCAACTATTCTACATATAGATGATTAGTCACATGAAAGAACACAAATTGAGATTTAAATCCATTTGATGGAAGGACCAAGAGCCTTTGAAAGAGTTTATGATTACAATATAGGAAAGTTACTTCAAATAAAAATAGGCTTCCTTGTTCCTTGAGCTATCGAATGAATCAATCCTCATACTTTACTCACTATGAAACACATCATTGGGTTTATCGAGTTAAATCAACTAGGTATATCAGCTATGCATTTAGTATGACATCTAGGCAATTGGGCTATAAGTAGTGCAATCCAAGAATGGTTAGTTTGGAAAACTTTAAAAGAGCTTTAAAGAGTGATACTTCACCTAAGTTTCTAAAACACCTTTGAAAAGGCTAACTAATGCATGTAATGGATGATTAGAAGATCGAAAGTCAAGCTATCTCTATAACTAAAGGATATCCATAATGGCAAGTTACAAGAGTGAAGGATTGTGGATGTCAAGTAAGTTAATTTCAAGTTAGAGGAATTTCATCATCCAACTTATCTACTAACTAAAAAGCTATGATTCCTCCTAGGTTGAGAATCCTCGAACTCCATTAGAAGTTAGGTCAACTCAATGTAAGAGAAAGAAAAAAAGATAGAACGTGATTATGAAGTTTTTTTAGAGAATGATGTAGTAAAGAAAGAGCTTAAGTAACTTAAGGCTGAAAAACAAAGGTTGTTGACTTAGTCGGGTCAAAGAGATGAAAATTGGAAAAATCATAATTCTAGGGACTAGTATGATAAAATAACTACTTGAAAAATTTTTCTTGATCATTTTTTTCTAAAATATTTATGTGTTATACATATGCTTGTTCTTAGTTTATGTTTTGAATTTCGTCATTTTATGATTTGTTTGATAGTTATTTGCATTTTGTTTATATTTTATTGTTAATTTATTTACTAATGAGGGGCCATTTTTTAAATTAAAATATTTGAATCTTTTTTTTATGTAATTTTGGTGTGAAATTTTAGAAGATATGTACATATATGTTAATAAGTTCTTGTAAAATTTTTATTGAGTTTGGATTCTGTTTAGCATTTATTTTGGTATTTGTTCTTTAATGACTCATGTAAGGTTATTTTTCACATGTTAATTATTGAATGAAGAATATCGAGCTAGTTATGAGATCATTGTGTCTCTTGGGTTCTAGAGACTGATGATGATCACATATCAAGTTTTATTAATAATTATGAAAAGAAAAATCCTCTTTGGATAGATAAAAAATTTAGATCGAGTTAATGAGTCTCTAATTTAAATAGGGTCTAATGTTAATCTCGACCACTTTAATAAAAAATTATTATTATGGAAAAACAAAAAAATGAACTAGGTAGGAAATGCATGTAATTCAATCTAATACCTCTAGCTATTAGGTCATTCCTCCACATACTAGTCGAGTTAAGACGTAATTGGATCCCATGCTAAATTGTTATAATAAAAAAATAAAATTTACCTAGATGATAAATAATCTTGGAAACGAGACTTAGGAAATAATTTGATAAATATAATTTATAGAAGATACTTTTAGGATTAGACTAAAATCAATATCTTTGTTTGGAAAAGAGGCATTTGAGTAATTGATATCTTTCTAAAGGAAGAAGCAACTCCTTGCCTAAAATCTCTAAATCCGATACCTTCTTTAGATTTCTTAGTTCTCTCCAATACTAGGTGGTGACTCCAAAACCTTCTTAATTTTTTTCCTTATCAATAAATTAGAAGTCCCATATATGTCATTTAGCGACAAAGAGTAGGAGTTATAGCAATGTTTCCTATAGTAAAACATCGGTATAATGGATCCTAAAACTAAGCAAGAGCTTTTAGCTTTGATTTTTAGACTAATATCTCTAACAATGGAACTAAATTCTCATACTTTCACTTGAATCTCTACTAATCAACAAAAGTTAAAAATTTCAGCACTCTAATAGTCCGTTGGCATCATTAACAACCGACCAAAAATGAGTTAAAACTAGAAATTTCCTCTAAAATCCATCGTTTAAACTATCTCTCTCTAAACATTGATGAGTTTTGAACTTAATATGATAGATCGATGGTTGATTTAACTAAGTTTACATAATAGAATCACTTCGACTAGCCATGATGACAGTAGTATTTGTGAAGATCATAATGATGATAAATAGCAAGAAGGCTTGTGATTTTATAAGTGTTTATCTAGAGCGAAACCCACCTAAACACCATTACTATCTCTCTAAAACCTATGACATATGTATGCAATATTATACTATTATGGTGATGTGTGCAAGGGTATAACTTCATATCTAGTTTTAGAGAATAAAACTAAGAACTAACAACTATAAAAGTCTGTAAAGGAAAGCAACACAAACAAAACACATTCATATCAAATATACACATAAACAAGCAATTAAAGTTGAAAATTCATTTAAGAATCAATTGTATAGGCATAGAAACATAACACATAACCATCTATTTCATTTATACATACATTCAAAGCTTAACCCTAAATTCTCTAGTGGAGTTGCCAAATTGTTACGAGCTTAGGGGTGCTATATTGAGGTTTTAACGAATCATTAAGTTTCAAATCGGTAAAAAAATAAGAAAAGAATTGTCATTTAATATCAAGAAATTAGAAAACACATAATTTTTGGTCTACATAAAAATCTAGGTAAGAGATTGGTTATATGTAAAGAAGATCAAAATCATTGCTACCACGTCCTACCTGTGGTATGATGTATCATATGCATGTTAAAAATAAATATCCGGTTTTAGTATGTTATGAGTCTATGACTATTTGAGTATTATTATCTTATTGAGATAGATCAGTTGAGTCCTTTGAGACTCAAAACTTAAAATCTTATTTCCATACATTAAAAAAAAAAAGAGTTGTTTAAGATGGTGAGCCCCTAACGGTTATAAGCCCATAACATATAAAAGCGAGAAGCTCCTAACAATTTCAAGTCTATAACTCATAAAAATAGTGAGCCTCTAATAGGTATAAGCCTATAACTCATAAAATAGTGAGCTCCTAAAGGTCGTAAACCTATAACTCATAAAATAGTGAGCTCCTAAAGGTCGTAAACCTATAACTCATAAAAATAGTGAGCCTTTAACAACTACAAGCCCATAATTCATAAAAATAGCAAGCCTTTAACATTTGTAAGCCCATAACTCATAAACTTATCATATACACACATCATATTTAGCTAGACGAAAAACAATGTCAACCTTCGAGTTTAATACCGATCGCCTTATCACATATAAATATCACATTTAATTGATCATGTCACAACAAACAACACAACACCAAACTAACATTTCATCAATCACATCATAAACAACATAGTATGCTTAATTGTGCACATCAAGGCTTGCACTCCCTAGATAATCCATTAGAATTAAAACTCATTTTTAGTCCTCTCAACTCTATCACAGAGCATTGACACCTATCTTTTTCTTAAAAAAAAATATCTCGAGGTCTCAAATCCTTTCGATTCGCTACGTAACATTGTATTTCACTACACTTCAAATCTCAAATTCAATCCATGAATATCATATTCATTTGTAACATTTACCCGTATGCATTTGAGTTTGATTAAATATAAAAACAATGAAAAGTTATCAAAAACTCACCTAATTAGTTAGAATGACTAAACTACCATTTTAAGAGTGTTTGAACCATCTTTTTAATCTAAATGACAAATCTATTTTTGGAGGCGGTTTGGTTCTGAAGAATGCTAGAATCATTTATGATTGTTCCAACAAGCTCTAAAGAGTGGGAAAAGGTGATAGAACCTTTTTTCAACCTTCCGATGAAGACAAAACAATATTATCGGCTAGAGAGGGAAGGTTAACATTAATAAATCAAAATTCTCCTTTCTGCTCTTTCTCTCTATCAAACATGGGTTAAGGTTTTAAAAGGTATTTTAGGCTAAATCCACTAAATATTAATTGAAATCATTACCATCTTTGCCTTAATTGAATTTTGGACTTAGGATTTTAAGATGATTTTAGTTTTTAAATTTAGTAAAATTTTGATGGAGATGGTTTTTGACAAACGTGTTTGGAGTCGCTATGGTCGGTGGCTTGTGTGAGTTTTTAGGGGTTATGGTCGGCGGGTTTTGGAGCAAAAGAATAGGTGTTTCATGGCTATTTTGGAGCTATTTGGCCAATATATTTAGGGCTACTATGGAGTTATGATCGACAAATTTAAGGATGGAAGTTGGCAGATTTAGAGCTATGGAGGAGATGACTAGCAAAAATAAGGGTTGAAAGCTAGGGCCGATGAGTTTGGGGTTCTTTAAGAGCTATAGTTGGCAACTTATGGGTTTTAAAGAGCGATGATCAATAGGTTTTGAAGCTTTTAAGGAGTTCGGGTCGACGACTATAGAGGTTTTGGGAGTTGGGGTTTTGTTATAGATGATCGGTGTGAGGGTTGATAATGAGTGTGGAGAATGATGATGGTTGTTTCAAGATTCTTATCGTCAAAGAAAATGATCTCTCTCTTTTCTTTTATGTTGAAGAAAAAGAGAAAAATGCCCCTTTTTTGGAAGAAAGGTTTTTATATTAGGGTTTCTTAAAGTGTTAGATAAAAACACAATTTGGCTTTCTTTTTTCTTATTTTTCTCAATTTCAAACTTATCTCTTTATTTTCTCTCTAGATAAACCTCTATTAAAATTGTTTTCAATTAACCTTCTAATTAAATTTTCTTTAGTCCTAATTTCTTAGATTTTTTAATTGGATCAAAATCCAATCTTTTCTATTTATCTTTTTTTTCTTTTTCTTATCTTTTTTGCTTTTGTCTCTTTTTATTATTTTTTAAATTAAAAATAAATAGGGTATAGATTTAGGTGGTAATAATAGTCGTGAGTTTTGTGATAGTAGATTTGAAATAGAGGAAAGGTCTCGGTGCTAGTGATTGTTTGATGGTAGTGAGAGGAAGGCCTAGTGGCGGATTCGACGTGGGTAACAATGCTTGGAGTGGCAGTAGTGAGAAGGTCTCTAGCTAGGTTTTTTTGATAGCGGTAAGGAGGTCTATGGTGGGATTAGTGGATGAAAGGGAAGGTAAGGAGGGCAATGGTTATTGTAGAGGCTTAAATAATTTTGAATCAACATTTAGGTTTTGTGATTGCGAGCTGGGTTCAATGAGGAGAGAGATAAACGACATGAGGAAACGAGTGATGGATGATGGAAATGGGAATCGGTTTGGTCATTTATGAAAGAGACGAGTGAAGGCATTGGTGACTAACGGTAGTGGGAATGTTAGGTAGTACAGGTAAGAGACAATCGATGGCTTGGGAGAGAGGTCCTCTCGAGGGTTTCAACTCGCTTTTTTTTTTCAAAAATTTTTTCTCTCAGTCACCCTCCCCAATTAGAGAAAGAAAAAGATAAGCTTTTATATGGAGGGTTTTGGGTTTAGTGGCTAAAGTTCACTTTGGCCGTTCATCCTATGCGTCTTATCTATTTTAATCCTCTATTCTTTTATTTGCTTTCAATTGCTCTCCCAATTGAACTTTTTCGGTCCTTTTTTCTTTTATTTCTCTCAATTTATGTAAATTCATCATCAATTAAAACCTTATCTTTTTATTTCTTCCAATTGTGTCCTTAATTATATCTTTTTTGGTCTTACTCACTTAATTTTTTTCAATTGGTACCCAAACGATATTTTTTCAATTTATTTTATTTTTCTTTTCTCTCTCTCGTTTTTTTTTTCATTGATTATTTTTCTTCACTCATTTTTTTTATTTAATTAATTTTTTAAAAACTCAAAAAAATAACCAAATTCATGAAAATTTATAAAAATAGCTTAAATTTTGAAAAATCAAATTGATCGAATAAAATATTTAATTTTTAATTTTTTGATTTTTTTTTTTTGGGAAATTTGTGAAAATATAAGGGTTTTAAATTGAGTCTTAACAACATCATAGGTGGTCACTCGATCAAGATTACTAGTTTTCAAAACTATGTTTGTTTGATATAGTCTTATCTCTTTATTATAATACTTATCGAAAGGCGGTTTGTTTATTTGATTTCTTTTATTTTTTGATTGGATCATCCATAAGTAGTTCATTTTTTTATCTTACTTTTTTTAAAAATAAATTGAGCCACCCAAAAGTAGTTTTTTTATTCAATTTTTTTTCTAAAATCGAAATATCCAAAAGAGGTTTAACTATTTGCTTACTTTATTTTTTGATTGAATCACCCATGATCGATTTCATTCTTTAATCTTATTTTCTAAAATTGAATCATCCAAAGCAGCTTTATATATATTAGATTTCTTTTGTTCGGTGATCTAATCATACATGAGCGATTTAATTTTCCAGTCTTATTTTACAAAGATTGATTCATTCAAAAGCAATTCATTTATTCAATTTTTTTTTTTATCTAATCACCCATGAGTGGTTTACTTTTCCAATCCAATTTTTTTTCTAAAATTAAATCAACTAAAGTAATTTTTTTATTCAATTTTTTTTTTAATTTTTCAATCAAATCGTTCATGAGTGGTTTGTTTTTTAATTCTATAGTCATCTTGTCATAGATGACCTTTGTTTTTTAAAAGCCAAACAACTATTTGTTATAGAGAACCAATCTTTCTTGTAAGGCCAGGAAGTGACCCTATCATATATGAGCTTTTTTTTTTTTTTTTACTATCATAGTAGCATATCTTTTTTACAAGCTTATTGAGGTATGATACAAGAGGACTTGTCTTCCTATATCCTCTTCATGTAAGTATTGTTTTTTTTTTTCTTTTACTATCATAGTAGCATATCTTTTTTACAAGCTTATTGAGGTATGATACGGGAGGACTTGTCTTCCTATATCCTCTTCATGTAAGTATTGTTTTTTTTTTTTTTTTACTATCATAGTAGCATATCTTTTTTACAAGCTTATTGAGGTATGATACGGGAGGACTTGTCTTCCTATATCCTCTTCATGTAAGTATTGTAAAGAGAGGATAATTATCATCATCTTATTTTTTCTCTTAAAAAAAAAAAAAAAGAGATAAGGGGGTTTGGAATAGTCCAAGCTCACCAAGTAATTCTAAATATGAAAAAATAAATAAAAATAGAAAAAAAAAGGAAAATTTTAATCTAAAGCACCCATAGGTGCACACATATGAATACATTATCCTCACACATAAACACAAACGAACAGATATAGCAAAAAAAACCTTTGCAAAAGAAAAAAAACAAAAGTAACACATTGATAGAAACAAAAAGAGAGAGAAAGATGAAACCAAAGGAGAAGAAAATATAGCTTCGCCGCTTGTCACTAGCACCCTCTCCACTAAAAAGCATCATACCACTTTAATCGGTTAGAGAAGACAAAGCTAGTGCCATTGATCCGTCTCTATTTGACATTGTATTCTGCTATATGCATGCAAGTACGTTATGAACTTGAACATATATAAGATTTAAATTTATTTTATTTGATTTTGTCTCTATGGGAATGGGTATTTAATTAGCAAATGGGTTTTTAGCTCAAGTTATCTCCTGTTCAATTGGTCTCCAATGGCTCAATAGAAATTTAGGTGAGAGACCGAACCTTCTTTCGGTCTTCAAATCGCCTCATTTAGAATGATTAGAAAAAGTTTTATAATTCATAATTCGGGATACAAAAGTGGATACAAAATGAACTTGTTTGAATGGATTTTTATTGGTTAAAATTGAATAGTAATCTTATTACAATAGTGTACTAGAGCTATTGTGGTCTTTTTAGTTGTATAAATAACTCCTTTAACTAGAACTCTAAAGACTAGCCTAGCAAGTTTTTTTTTTTTTTTTTAATATGTAAAAAAAGTGAATGGCGACTCTATATTTCAAATTATAATTTTTACAATAGCCTAAACATCACCATATGAAACTAGACAAAACTAACTTATAAGAAAGACAATATAGAGAGAAGCATTCCTTTCCAATTTTCAAAGTTTATTATATTTGCACAAGTTAATTTATAGGTGTGACGTTTAAAATTAAATTGAATTGATGGTTATTTATGAGTTAAATTCAAAAATATAACGTAACTATTTTTTCAAAGAAAGAAAATCGTAAGGTTACAAAGTGTTGTTTCAAGTCTATAAATATAATATGTTATTACACAAAATAATAAAATAAAAAAAAACCCGTCAATTTTCATTTTTTATTTCTTTTTGTTCTTAAAGAAAATTTAAGAATTTGGTTGTATACTAAAAATATTGTTTACGTTCGATAAATCAACATCTTAAAAAAAATGATTCTCACAACTCTAAATTAATTTATTTATTATGTTTTTTTTTTTAATCTCCAAAACAATTAACTTCAATTTAAAGAAACAAAAAATTAATGCATCAATTAATTAATCATGTACTTAGGTTTATTGTGAAAGGTTAAGTTTGTAGTATGAAAAAATAATTTCAGCCTAAAAATTTAAATTGTTATGTAAAGTTTTAATATATTGTTTATATTATTTTTTAACGCATTCTTAAGTAAAAGATTTTTAGACTTGAAATTTTTACAAATTTATCATTATCTTATGTTTAATTAAGATTCAAACTCGTAATTATTTGATAATTAAAATTTTAATATTATAATTTATATTATAATTTGATAAGTTACCATGTCACGGTGAGTCTCTCTCTCTCTCTCTCTCGTCGTTATAAAGTAAGGATCGTACAGCTTTTCAGTTCCAATAAGGAAGAAGTGGACCCAAAAGCGACACTTATTAAACGGAATCACAGTGATGACCAAACCTGCCAATTCTTCATAGAACATGATCATGTTGGGCTTACATAAGGTCACAATTGAAAATGAAATCCCTCGTACATCTGCCACCGCTGAAAACCGAAAAAGCGGCAATTCTTGAGAAATTCTCTTGGATTAACCCACTACCAGTAAGTCCAGAATCGTCTGTGCCACCTTGAGAAATTTCATACTATATTAGCCTGTAGGTTCTCTTCTACGTACGTTTCTTATTAATATAAATACATGCAGGAGCAGAATTAAGATTTCTAATTGCTGATGCTGGTGGGTTGGGTTATACATTATATGAAAATCCTATTAAAACAAAGAAATTGGGAAAACAAAAAATGTTTCTAACCAGAAGTATCATCGAAAGAGCTACATAGACTACTATACGTTGTTCATGATCACGTACATATAGGTGCGTTCACCATACTGCCCTAACATCCCATGCATCTATGAAGAGATCGACCTATCTTCTTTTTTCTTTTTTCTTTTTTTTCGCCAACCTACAATTCCTTTTTGCAACCGACCAAAAAGCCTGCGAATGTCAACCCCACATTGTTGAAAGTCTCAAACAAAATAAAATTAATGTCCACTTTCTTTCTTCTCGGTCATTTCTAATTATCGTCCTCTACAAGACTGCAACCACCATTAAACGCTCATGCTTATAAATCTATGAGCTGTGTTAGCTATGGTGGTCATTTTTAATTATATACTCGAACACTAGTCATCAATAATCATACCGCATTTCCACTTTTACTCAATAAAAATAGCTCCTTTTTTTTCCTTGCTCATCTCAAGTTGCCACCCAAATTAAACAAACTATATTTATTCTTCTGGGTTCTTCTTTTCTTCTCATGAGAGAGAGAATACAAAAATAAGTAGGGTTTGTACGTGCTTTTATTTTCTTTCTTTGTGCTCCTCCTATATATCTTTCTTAGTTTGCTGTTTGGTTAAAGAATGCAAAAATTTCATTCGGTTGCATCTTTGTCTATCCTATCATACTACGCTGTACTTATACCCTTTGCTGCTTGCATATCCCATGAAGATGTGAAAGGTCACAAGGGAACACAAGACAACTTCAATCACAAGGTAAGTGTGTATTCTTTCTTCAAATTTTATCTTCTGCCAAGGAATTTAGATGTTAATTTTTTTTCATCAACTATTCTGTTCTTCGTCTTCTTCTTCTTTCTCAGCTAATCAAGTATATGTGGTCTTTTCTGTATATAAATATTAATGTGGACTACATCTTCTTTACGTTTTCAACAGTTGAGCCCTAAAATGACCTCAGATATCAACCTTCACGGGGTTCTTTCTTGGACTTCCATGGGGTTCTTAATGCCTCTTGGGGTCCTTGCTATTAGAATGTCCCATAGAGAGGAAGGTGGAAGAAGGAAAGCTCTATTCTATATTCATCTGGTTTTGCAGGTAACTAAACTCTTTGAATATCTCTTTTGCAAATCATGCATGGTTCATTTTTCATCACAAGAGAAAGAAGGAAAAAAATAGAAAATAAAAAAAGAAAAGAAAAGAAAAGGAGGGAAATGGATTAAGAAAAAGAAAAGAGTCTTTTAGAGTAGTAGTTGTGATCATGGATTATCTTTTGTTAAAATCGTCATGATAGCTCGACATGTAGACACTTTAACTTTAATGATGATATCCGCAACTTTTCCTTTCTTTTGTCTTTTGCCTTTCTAGTGGAAGAGGCCTCAAAGTCTTCAATTAATAGTATAGGAAAATTAAACTTCAAATTTTACTTTATTTATATGAAAACATATATACTTTAATTGAATTTGTTCTAACAATTATGTATCCAATTAAATTTTTTAGCAAAAAAATTCGAAGCTTAATAATTTAAATTTTTTTAAATAATTATGTAATATAAGAGAGGTCAAAAGCCTATAAAACTTCCATTTCAATATATATATATATATATATATATATCAAAAGCAAGGAACGGATGTGAATTATATGTACATATAATTCATTCTTCGAAAAATAGAGTGCTGATTTCGGTATTGGAATAATGAAGATTTATCATCATGATTATTGGTAAATATACATGTGATCTTATATAGAACTTTTTTTTTCCTTTTATTTTTCATTAGCGAAAAAACTGTTTTTATTTATATTTCTCATTTAACTAATTCAAATATATGCATGCCTGTATTTGACATGCAGACTCTAGCAGTTCTTCTTGCCACAGCTGGAGCTATCATGTCCATAAAATCTTTCGAGAACTCATTTGACAACAACCACCAGAGAATAGGTCTGGCACTTTATGGAGCCATCTGGGTGCAAGCTGTTGTGGGATTATTCAGGCCTCGTAGGTAACTCATCTTGTTTCTCGTAACAAATTAAAACCTATATAATCCAACCTTTTTCCTTTTTATAAGCAAAAGTAGATTAAAAAAAGCTCCAAGAGGCAACGACCTTGGGAAGAAAGAGAGTAGCAACATGCAAACATAAGCCTGATACATAGGATGAAAAGAAGTTGCCAGTTTGCCATGTAAAGCTAAACAAAATTCAATATATATATATATATATATACACACCTTGATAATCCAATTGGGAAAGTAAAAACTAAGTACTGTATATGGAATGCACTACTGATAATGAATCTTTTTATTATAATTATTAACGACTTTAATTCCCTTCCTGCAGAGGGAATAAAAGAAGAAGCACATGGTACTTTATTCATTGGATACTAGGAACAATGATCTCTCTGGCTGGAATCATCAACATTTATACAGGCTTAAATGCGTATCATAAGAAAATGTCTAGAAGTACAAGGCTCTTGGCTATCCTTTTCACAGCACAAGTCTCATTCATGGCTTTCTTATATCTGTTTCAAGACAAATGGGAGTACATGCAAAAGCAAGGAGTGATTTTAGGTAACGATGAAATGCCAATCCCACCCACACTACGCAATCAACAAAATGATCACAGCCAAAAGGTGTTGGTGCCTGAACCATGTGTCAAACGCAACGCACTTAAGAACTTATTTGACTAATTAAACAATGGGTTCGTGGAAGTGATGCTTTTTCTTTCACCTTTTCGTTTAATTACCATATAATTTATATGATGTGCTAATTAATCTTCTTTCTTTCTTTTTTCTTTATTCTTTTTCCTTTTTTTTTTCTTCTTTTTGATGCTTGCACTTCATTCAAGTGTAAAAGTTCAATCACAAAAGCTAGAAACATAAATTGATGGAGTTCATGCATCAAAAAGTAGTGTGTAATATATAGCACAGTTAGCTACCTTGGATATGAAGATCTCTAGTGGTTGTCTTTGTTAGTCCTAGATAGGGTCGTATTTGGCACTAGAAAGGGAACATGTAAGCAATTGTGCAACTAGTTCTTCATGTAAGATACTATAAAGTTGTAAGTAATATATTTGCATAAGAATTGAACGAGTGATGTAAATTACCAGAACAGAAATATTGTACATAGCTCAATATTTTATTATTTTTCTATTTGAACATTTTATTTTTAGTTTATTTAAAAGTTATTGATTCTTTCTTTCTTTCTTTTTTTCTTTTTTAATGTTAGCGTAAATTTTATTGTTAATAACCTAACATTTCTGTATATAATGGCTTAAGTAGGGGTGATCATTCGTTTAAACAGTTCGGTTAAGCATAATTAGGTTCGGTTTTCGGTTAAATGAAGTAGAAAAAATAAAAACCAAAACCGAACCAAAATTACTTCGGTTAATTCAATTTGAAACTGAATTATTTCGATTCGATTTCAAAATAATTCCGTTTAACCCAACATGTTTTGCTAGGAAAAAAAAATTGTCATGTGATCCCGGATGTCCTAGTTTCCTAAGTGAAAAAACGAAGAGGCTTGAGCATGGATTTATTTTACCAAAGATCTAGCAACCAATCCCGCATTCAATCTAAACTCTTAAGTCTCAATTAAACTTCAAGAGTAAAATCAATTCATGATATTGATAGCAACACTCACTCGGAAACAATGGTTACAAATCTCACCATCTACAACTTACATGCAACCATGAACCAACACTCAATAACTCAATTATGTTATTAGAAACTACTTTTTTCAGCACTAATTTAAAATCTAACCATCCCTTAGAACTTGGAAAGGTAAGTCTAAACTAAGAAAATAAGCAAAAAAATGAAGACATAAGACTAAAGCTAAGATTTAGTATACTATTAAAAGAAATGAAACGACTCAAGGATTTGATGTCTTAAATTCTCATTTTTCAGGGGAGAAATAGAAACTTTTGGAAAAGGATGTTGGAGAGACTAAAGAGGACTATCACATGGCTGGATAAGCTAAGAAATTCAAATGGATCACTTCCATCTTCACAAATTTGGTTAAATATGCGAGAGGACAATGCAAAGCAATGCTGCTACGTTCAACGACACAAGAAACATTAGAAAAGGGTACTCCAAAAACTTCTATTTTGTCTAGCAATAAATCCAAAACTCTTAAGTCATGGTTTATGGAATGCAAAACTCATAGTCACATGTCGAATTCGAAACATGTTGAAACAATATGGGAAAAAGAAAGGAAGGAGTTAAGAATTAAGATGCACACAACAAAGACAATGCACCAAATTACTACACATCCAAAAAGAAAATTGCCCACAATTAAGTGAGGTCTTGCACCGATGCAATTTTGCTTTGCTTGGACAACCTTGAGCCTCCTTCCATAGTTGACGAGTCTCACACACCCACTTGCTAGGTTGTACTACATTTTAATTCGAAATGTTATTAGAAATTAAAATTTTATTATAGTAGCAGTGATAAGTTTTCTCGTAAATAGTATATATTAGCCTCAAAACTGAATTGAAGAAATGTTGAACTTGACAATGGATTGAAGAAAATGGAGAATGTAAGCTGGTTTATATAAAACCTCATTTGATTCTAGTCCTATCACTTAAAATGAGTGGAAATTAAAAAAAAAAAAAACCACAATGAAATGCCTAACATTTAGCTAGAAAGTGAGTTTGAGCAAAAGTTCACATCAAAAAAATATTTAGAAATTAGAAGGTAGGAAAATATAATGCATGGTTGTAGCCTAATTGATGCTTTTTTGGTGCTTTTAGATTCATATTAAAACCATAAAAAACGAGCCTTGCCAAATTGATGTTATTTCAATCCCAACTTACACTTTTGTAAAACATGCATCACCAAACACTCAACCGAAAATAAACCAAACCTCACTTCTAGGATACTTTTGGGTAAACGAGTCCTTATCTACTAACAAAAACCTACTTACGTATAATGGCCTCAAAATCCAGTAACACCCGGCTAATGAGTCCTCCCGGATTCCAAGGTCCGACGATCAAGATAGAGAAATCAAGTGCTAATTCAAACAAAACAAGACACGAATGTTGAACCCAAATGATCGATGGAAATGGAAAAAGAAAAAAAATAAGTTAAAAGCAAATAAAGAGTGACTTCGAACTCCAAAGTAGCTATTATATGCGAGTGAATTATGGATTATACCTTTAACTCGGATGACTTGTGATGGTAATACCTACTTAGTTTCTAATTTTCCTTCCACATGTAACTATGAGAAAGATAGTCACCGAGTCCTATATCCGAGCTATGCTCAACTAAAAAATAGTAATAATACACCATTTAACTTACAACGACTAAGTGCAAAATGATATATGTCAATTGACAATGATTACTCGGTGCTCACCTAGGCAAAAGAAAAGGAGAAAACACATCATAAAGAATGAACTAAAATCCAAAATAACACAAGTTTTGGTCAAATTAAGTAAAATCAACATATATACCAAGAAGAAAATACGTTCTTCAAGAAAATTATTCTTTGTTAAGCACTAGGCAATACGCTTTTGTAATTTGTGATGCTGTAACAACAAGGTCTCAATTTATATACGCAGTTGTGACCTTTCTTTAGGCCAAATTATTCTTTGTTAGGCACTAGGTAATACCCTTCTATGATTGCATACTTGAGACAACTAAAAATGGAAATTTACAAATCCCACTTGCTGAATTGCACAAACAACGTAAATAAAAAATAAAATAAAACTTAGAAACTTAATAACTTACACATATCATTCAAAAAGCCAAAACACCGTCACGTCATCAATCCATTAAGCATTTGTAGTAGAGGTAGTGACAATTGGTAACTACGAAAATTATAAGATAAAAAAATTAATCTTTTAACATTAATGTAGAGGAAAGAAATAACAAACGATAAGCTAGAGTTATAGAAATCACCATCTTACATTTTCTCAATATCTTGTAAATTTTCTTCAATAATAATTAGCGTCGATGAATTTGTAATCCAATCTTAAGCACATATAAGAGATTCACCTAAGTTAGAAGTTAACAAACTCCTAAAGTAGTTAAGAACTCTTTCTCCGGTGCTAAATGTCGATTCCGAGGAAACGAGTAAAAACAGAAACCATCAATACATCCCTAGCCATTTGTGAAAGGATTAAAAATCGAGGAGAATTAGTTTTTTACCACTCTAAAATATTAAAATCAACACTATTATTTTCAGCACCTTTATTAAGATATTTATCTAACTCCGTTTTATTTCCTCCACCTCCAATATCACACTTGTATTTTTCAAAACGTATCATTATCTCCCTCTTTACTCTATTTTTTTCTTCATCAATCATCTTTTCATTTGTTCAATCCACATCTATTCCTCGACTCCCATTACCTTGACCAATTTCATCTTGAGATGTTGACGAATGACAAAAGAAATCATACATCGCATATATAGATTCCTTGATAATATTTGACATTCTTTGAACCTCCAAATCACCATAGAATTTCTTGATTGAAAATTTAATAAATACAAGTTTATGCCTAGGATCAAGTATTGTTGCAATATAAATCAACTTATTCATTTTCTTAATATTCCCTCAATACTTCTCAAACTTTTATTTCATTTTATTGGACAATGTAAAATCATCCAAATCCCCACTTCGTTGTCATTTTTTCAAAATATGTTCGAGCTCATAAATCTCTTTAAAATAAATATTTGAAGTCACATATAAAGAACTCAAAATGTGCAAAGTAAGATTGTAAAAAATTTATACATGCCCACCATCTTCTTGTAAGTCTTCCAATCATCAACATTAGGTGACCCAACAACATTATCACCATAATCTACATCAAATTCACTCCAATATAAAGGATCAATTTGCTCATATCTCTTAAAAGCTCTCTCAAACTTCAAAGCCGACTCTAACATCAAATATGTTAAATTCCACCTAGTTTAGACATCTAATTGTAACAAACTCCTAGAATCAATTTTCTCAAGTTAAATGCATTCCTTAAATCTTTCAACCTAGCTGGAGATTGCCTCACAAACCTAACAGCTGATCGAATATGAACGATTAAAGGATTAAAATGTTTTAACTCATCAACAACAACTAGATTCAAAGTATGTGTCATATACCTCATTTGAATGAATTCACCATCTAAGATGTTATAACCCCAATTCTTAATCACATCTTTTAAGTACATAATTGCCACATCATTCGAACTTGCATTATCAACCGTAGCATTAAAAACCTTCTAAATTCCTCAATCAATCAAGCATTTCTCAATGGCAATGCCTAAATCTACTCCCTTATGACTCGTCAATCGACAAAAATTAAAGATCTTTTCATATAACTTTCAATCATTATCAATAAAATGATCCGTTAAACACATGTAATTGATTCTTTGAATAGATGTCCATGTGTTCGTAATGAGGCTAATTCTTTGAGTATTTTGTTTCAAAAAGTGCTTCAACTTTATTTTCTCATCTAAATAAAGTTGACAAGCAATCTCTTGAAATTGTAAAACGAGGTGAAAGTTTGAATCTAGGTTGCAAATTAGATAAAAACTTTTTGAATCCCCTGCCCTTTATATGCTTAAATGGAAGTTCATCTAGAATGATCATTTTAACTAAATCTTTTCTACTAACATTTTGATCAAACTTCCATGTACTAAGACTATTTTCTCCCACTTCAAGCCTTCTAAATTCTAATTGAGTTTGTGTAGAGTCAATAGAACTAAAAGGGTTTTTTTTTTTTCGCAAGTCAAAACATGAGACCTAAGGGAGGTTTTCCCATTTTTTGAAGGATCACAAGCAAATACCTTATCACAATAGTTGCATTTAGCCTTTATGTCTTTCTTGTCATCTTCAAACTTTGTGAAATGGTTCCACACCATCGATCTTGGCTTCATTGCTTTCCTCTTCTTTCCTTTTCCATCTCATTGAGTGTTACTTGGAGCTACACTTGATTATGGATTGGGATTGCTTAAATCTACATGTTCATAATTCATCTCTTCGGATTGAGATTGTAATATTTATATAAATAACAAAAGAAAAAGAGTATTAAGCTTCATAGTTCACACTCTTTAAACAAATATATATATACCGCCTACCCTATCCCTATTAGCCTCCTATAAATCGACAAAACAAGTAGCATACTAGCATGTGTAACGGAATCGAATATGTTTTTGCATAAACATAACTTTTGGGTTACATATTACGAATGAAGAAAGCCTAATCAAAAGCAAAGGTAAACCTAAAAGATGCATCGAAGAATCGGACTAGAAAATTGAGAAATAGATAAAACAAGTAGCATATTAGCATGTATAACACGGAACACTAAGTAGGCGATAGCATATATATATATATATTATTTAATTGATCGATTCTTTTAAAATTAAAAAGAGGTAGAAGTCAACGAATGAACAAGAAAGAATTAATTATTATTAATTAAACAAAAAATAATAAGATTTTTTTTATGGAACATACATATCAAAATTTATGGATTATATTTTTTGTTACACTTTTAGTCCCTATATTATTAGGAATGGGACTCCTACTTTTTCCGACATCAACAAGAAAATTTCATCGTTTATGGGCTTTTTCGAGTATTTTATTGTTAAGTAAAGTTATGATTTTGTTTTTTTTATCGATCCGTTTATTCATCAAATAAATAGTAGTTTAATTTATCAATATGCATGGTCTTGGACCATCAACAATGATTTTTACTTAGAGCTCGGGTACTTGATTGACCCACTTATTTTTATTTTGTTAATATTAATTACTACGGTTGGGATTTTGATTCTTGTTTATAGTGATAGTTATATGTCTTATGAGCAAGGCTATTTGAGATTTTTTGTTTATATCATTCTTGTCAATATTGCAATATTAGGATTAGTTACCATTTCAAATTTAATACAAATTTATACTTTTTGGGAATTGGTTAGAATGTGTTTTTACCTATTAATAGGTTTTGGTTCACATGACCTATTGTATCCAATGCTTGTCAAAAAGCATTCATAACTAATCGTTTAAGGGATTTTGGTTTATTATTAGGAATTTTAGGTCTTTATTGGATAATAGGCATTTTTGAATTTTAGGATTTGATTGAAATATTCAATAACTTGATTTATAATAATGAGGTTCATTTCTTTTTTCTTTTTTCTTTTTTCTTTTTTGTTACCTTATGTGTCGTTCGTTATTTTTTGGTGTAATTGCTAAATCGGCCCAATTCCCCCTTCATGTGTGGTCACCTGAATGCCATGGAAGGTCCTATCCCTATTTCAACTCTAATACATTCTCGTTACTATGGTAGCAGCTAGAATTTTTCTTGTAGCTAGATTTCTTTCTCTTTTCATAGTTATACCTTACATAATGAAGCTAATAGCTTTGATAGCTATAATAACAGCACTATTAGGAGCTACTTTAGCTTTTGCTCAAACAAATATTAAGAGAGGTTTAACCAATTTTACAATATCTTAATTAGGTTATACAATATTAGCTTTAGGTATGGGCTCTTATTGAGCCATTTGATTTCATTTGATTACTCATGATTATTCGAAAACATTGTTGTTCTTAGGAACTGGATCTATTATTCATTCAATGGAACTAATTGTTGGTTATTCTCTAGATAAGAGTCAAAATATGGTTCTTATGGGTAGTTTAAAAAATCATGTTCCAATTATAAAAATTGTTTTCTATTAGGAACCCTTTCTCTTTGTGGTATTCCACCTCTCACCTATTTTTGGTGCAGATATGAAATTCTTAATGATAGTTGGTCATATTCACCTATTTTCGCAATAATAGCTTTTTTCATAATAGGATTAATTGCATCATATATGTTTCAAGTTTATTTACTTACTTTTGAAGGGAATTTAAATATTTATTTTCAAAATTATAATGGTAAGAAAAATAATGCATTCTATTCAATATCTCCACGAGGTAAAGAGGGATAAAAAAATGCTTTAAAAATTTTTCATTTACTACCTTTATTAACAATATATAATAATGAAAGAGCTTTTTTTTTTTTTTTTAGGAAGAAAACATATCAGCTTATAGTATCGTAAGAAATATGACATGTCTTTTTAGTATTATCAATCATTATGGAACTAAAAGAATTTTTTCCTATCTCCAGGAATCGAACAATACTATATTATTTTTTATGCTTATTTTGATACTATTTACCTTCTTTATTGGAACTATAAGAATCCCTTTTAATCAATTCAATCAAGAAGAAATGAATTTGGATATATTATCCAAACTCTTAATCTCGTCTTTAAGTCTTTTACATCAAAAAGAGTCCGTAAATTGTTATGAATTTGTAACAAGTACAACTTGGTTAGTTAGTATAGCTTATTTGGGATATTTATAGTGTTTTCTTTATATAAGTGGATTTATTCATCCTTATTAAATTTAAAGTTCTTTAATTTGTTAAAAACGATCATAAGAGAATTCTTTGGGACAAAATAATAAGTGTGACATATGATTAGTCCTATAATCATGGTTATGTAGATGTTTTATCTTTAATAGAAGGTATAAGAAGACTGGTCGAATTACATCAAAGAGCTTGTAATCTAGTGATTGTAGCTTATTGCAATAAGAGGTCATGAGTTCAAATCCTAGTAAACTAATTCTACTAGGAGTCTTGGGTATATGAGTTAAAAAAAAAAAAAAGAATAGCATAATTAACTTTTTTTTTTTTGATAGACAAGCAATTGATAGAATTACCAATGGAGTCGGATTTACGAGTTTCTTCACAGGAGAAGGTATAAAATATATAGGAGGCGGTCACATCTTTTTTTATCTCTTTTTATAGTTATTTTGGAATTTTTTTTTTCTATTAGTCTATTAGGAAGAGTCTCTTAAAATTGAAACTAAATTTTCGAACAAATTCATTTATTAAGTTCAAGAAATAACAAAATAACCAATTTTTATTCAATCCTCTAAATCCATTTTTTGTTCAAATTCTTGATAATTAGAAATAAAAAGGATAAGATAAATTTTACTTATCCAAAGCATCTTCATGTAATTTTTTATGGAAATTTCATTTATAATTGAGGGTGAAAAAAATTATATTTTTTCACGATAGAGCCCACTTAAAAAAGGATCTAACGACCAACCATAAAAAATTTTCAACAACAAACAAAGTGAATTTTGAAAATGATGCCGGATGTGATTGTTAGATATTTTTTTTGCTTCTTTTTTCACAAAAAGGATCAATATATGCAAAATTTTTATGTTTTTTTTTCAAAAATTTGAAACTAATAAAGAAAACAGATAACATACGTATTCTTGAAAAATTAGACACCTTTAGTTTATTACTCCTATATATGTTTCATGCTGAGTTCAGTATGTGAATTGAAAATCTGAATTAGCAAATAAGAAATTTGAAATGTTTATATATAAAATAAATATATTATTTATTAGTCTAAATTTTATGTAGCGTGCATATTCAAATAAAGACTAAATTATAAATTAGTCTCTCTAGTTTCAAGAAACAAAATTGTTAGTCTTTCTCGTTTCAAAAACTACTATTTAGTCCTTTAATTAGTGTTGACTATGTTTAATTTAATATTATTTTTACTCTACAAAATCTCTTAGTTTCACATCAATTTTTTTTATTTTTTTATTTTTCCATTTCTTAAAACAAAAAAATTAAAAAAAAGTAGCAAAAGGAAAAAATTACAAACAGATTTCAAAATATAAAGATTAAATTATTAGTTTTTAAAATGAAATAGAATAATTATTTTTTTTTTTCTCAAAATGAGAGATTAATTTATAATTTACTCATGGAGTCGCCCTTCAATACACGGCAATATTGCAGTATCCTATGCTAAATGCACCACATATTTGTTTGAGCTGCTGAGTTAGTAACCTAGGGAGGCACCATGAAGATTTCTTCTATTGTTTTTTTCATTCTTTCACACCCACCCTCCAATTTTTTTTTTGGTTTCAATTTGGGTCCCAAAAACAAAATTTTCTTCATCTCTCTCTCTCTCTTTTTTTAACTCATCCACCCAAGACTCTTAACAGACTAGTCTTTATTTATCTTATGTAGCTCATGGGTGATTTTAGTTGACATTTACTTTGTGAAAGTTTAAATTTTTAAGGAGATTCTTTTGTTTTTGTTTTTATTTTTTAGTATTTGTAGCAATGAGATGTTTTGATTTTTTTTCTAACTTGGTTATTTCAAATAATGTGTATCATCATTGGATCTGTCGATATTAAGATATTTTTCTAGGATTGTTATGAATCATTTGCCATATTTTCTTTAGAAGATGACTGGACAAACTGTATGTCCTCTAGTTGGCTATTACAATTTGAATGAATGACAAGTCATTTACATAGTTGTAGTATATGCAATTTGGACATTTAAATTGTCGCAATAGTCTTTGATGGAGATCCGATAACATTTCATAAAACTAATAAATGAGACATAGAGATGTAAACTGCTAACGGCAAAGAAACAATCGGCGCATCAAATTAGTAAAAAAAAAAAAAAAAAAATCATGACCTAATAACAACATCCTAATTCCCACAAAACGACACTTAGCCTCTTAATGATATAGTAGCAGTGTCATCACAGTCCATATGCCTCAGCAGCTGGCTTCGTTTCCTGCTTTCTAGTCGGTCACAGCTGGGAAATCTTTAGCAGACTATAGTCAATGGCTTCACAAGATCACCATACACACCACGATCACCACCACGACCATCACCACCATCAGCATGACCATACCCATGACGGGTAAGATATTTTATCTCCAATTCATTCCATTCATTATTGTTGTTTTGTTTGTTTGTTTGTTTGATATATATATATATATATATATATATATATATATATATATATATATATAGAGTGTGATTCTTGATGATGGAGCAGGAAAACATCATCATGGGTTGGCCCAGATGGAAGGGTGTACCATAGCCATGATGGACTAGCTTCACATTCCCATGAACCCATATACTCTCCTGGCTTCTTTAGCAGGAGAGCGCAACCAATCCTTACAAGGGATTTCAATGAAAGAGCTTTCACTGTTGGCATTGGTGGCCCTGTTGGTACTGGGTATCTCTTTAGTTTCCCTTCTAATTCGTTTTTCACTTAATTAACTCCAGGTGTTAATTGCTAACTAAATGATATATTTCCTGCTGGTCAGGAAAACAGCTTTGATGCTGGCTTTGTGTAAATTCTTGCGTGACAAGTACAGTCTTGCTGCTGTGAGTTCAAATCTAATACGAAATTTTGACATTCTTTACTTTTTGTTGAATTTCAACTTGATTGATTATTATTGAACGTTAATAGTTCAACTCAATGAACCCAATTTTAGCTGACTCAGCAAATTAGCAGCTGCGGCTACGCCCGGAAGGGAGTTCATTTTTCTTTTGTTTGTGGTGATATAAAGAACATTAATTTGTAAATAGCTATCAATCTTTGCAAATACACCTCAAACCTTTTGTTTGAGGTTGAGGCTTCGCACAAACATCTGCAGATTCAAGCAAAATAATGCAGGCTCAACTAAGAGCTTTATGCCTCAAATTCTCCGATCAGGCATAATTTGTGTTCTTCTCTACTGTTAATCGTTTTAAATGCATGGTCATGTAGATTGAGAGATTGATTAAGAGCTCAAGAGTTATGCTGTTATTTCAGGTTACAAATGATATATTCACAAAAGAGGATGGTGAGTTCTTGGTTAAGCATGGAGCACTGCCTGAGGAGAGGATCCGTGCTGTTGAAACTGGAGGCTGCCCACATGCTGCGATTCGTGAAGATATCAGCATTAACCTTGGCCCTCTTGAGGAGCTTTCTAACTTGTTCAAAGCAGACCTACTTCTTTGTGAATCTGGTGGAGGTGACTCGATACAGAATACCACTGTACATATTTAAATGACTGTAAACTGACATTAAATTGATGATAGCTGAACATTACACTTGATTTTATTGCATATTACTCTAGGTAAGTGGTTTTTGTTCATGTTAGGATAAGTTAGATAGTGATGAAGAATTTGGGCAGTTCTATTTCTAACGCGTTGAAAAATAAGTTCGCTAAGAAGAGTAATGCTACCTTAAAAATTTAGTTATATGCACTTAAGTTTGATTAGCAAAGAACTGGCTGACTATATCATCTACTGGAACTTGTATGGTGCAGATAATTTAGCTGCCAACTTCAGTAGGGAACTGGCTGACTATATCATCTATATAATAGATGTATCTGCTGGTGATAAAATTCCTCGGAAAGGTGGGCCAGGCATCACCCAAGCTGATCTCCTTGTATGTTTTCTCATTCTCATAGCTTCTTCTTCTATCGGGTAGCACCTTCCGGTCTTTCTGAGGTCAATCTTGTTGGCCAATTTTAGAAATGTACCATTACCAGGAGGTCTGATTTGATTGTGTATCATATCTTAGGTCATAAACAAGACTGACCTTGCGCCGGCAGTTGGAGCTGACCTAGCCGTAATGGAGCGTGATGCACTTAGAATGCGGGATGGAGGGCCATTTGTTTTTGCTCAGGTCAGTTTAGCTCTCTGTTTCTTTGGTTTGACCTTTGTTTATGGTGAACTCACTATGATCTTGTTATTTGTTGTCTAACGCTTTCGAATATACAAGATAGATTAGGAGATCAAATTACCTTTGATACTGATATTCAGAAAAGAAATGAAAGAATACAAGTGGACTGAATTTTAAGAACACTCCAAATTTCACCAACCCTGCTCATGTTTGAAGTGCAAGACCACACTGCTTGTGATAGGGGTTCTTTCCAAGTAAAAGCAGAGAGGGACTGTTGTATGCTTGTAATGATGCAGTACAGGAAAGAAGGCAACAGAGAGAGGAGTGGGAGGTGAAGACTTGAGCGATGGTGGAGCGTTGTATCACCAAGTATCTCCAAATGCTGAGGATTGTGTGTGCTACCACCTGACTGGGGTGTGTCTTTGGAGTATCCAGGGAGCACCCCAGAATGAATTAGGGGTACTGCCCTCTACGATCCTCAAATCTTCACCTTCCACTAGGTTATCCTCTGTTCAGATTGTCTGCTTTTCCTCCCATGCCTTTCACTTTTGCATGCTATCCCATACTGCAGCATCACTACTACAGAGCACTGTCTCACCACTTCTACTCAGGAAGAACGATACATACAGAGTCAAAAGATGTTGCAGTTTTGGGCCTTTTAGCCATTCTACACACACACAGAACATGATACGTGAATCACTATTGCCATAGAACGTGTGAGCTTACAAGAAATTTTATGCAGAATTCTGCACAATGAATTGATCTACTTACCAGTTTGTTGGATAATATACATAACCCATATATTTCTGTTGTGGAGTACATTTTGTGTCGTTGCTGGACGTTCCACGTCCAATTGACCATGGCATATTTAGTGAAAAAAATAGCACTACATGAATAAGTTATTCTTTTCATTTTTCCTCTGTTGTTTATAGAATCTAGTCCTTTTGGGGTTACAGTTGATGGTTATTTCACAATTCTCCCTTCTCTCTTCGGAGTATGGATCATTTTTAGGATATCCTTTAGTTATGTAGCCCGTCCCATCCAACTGTTCAATGTTTGTCAACAATAATTTTGCACTTGTCATCTTCTCACATTTTTTGTTCTTGAACGGTTTAATTCTTTGGTCTGCCACGTTGCAAGCTGCTCTATGCAATGAGACAACCTATGTTTATAACCCTTCTCTTAAAAGTGCCTTTATTTCCTGCCCTGTTCATAATGCATATGCAGGTGAAGCATGGGCTTGGCATAGAGGAAATTGTGAACCACATTTTACAAGGTTGGGAAGTAGCAACTGGGAAAAAGCGTCATTAACTTTGTGCTTCCGAAGGTTGCCGTAGCATGTCTTTGTCTTGTGTCTGGTTCCTACTACAACTTACTCTAGTGCTTTCTTGAAACTTCACTCAAAGTAAAGGTGGTAATATCTTTCAAACATGTATGGGTATTACATGTGTAGCTGAAGTGAGTTGAGAGCACGAAAGGAGTGTATTCAAGTGCAATAATTGATTAGTTTATATGTATCAACCACAACCAGCCTTGTGCAATAGCAAACAACTATAAGAGCATGTAAATGCAACGTGGCTGCACTTGGCAAAAATCTTGTATAGTGTATGCTTGGATAAGTCTTGGATGCTTATCCATCATTACTAACAAGATTCTGGATCAATTTGTTAATTCTGGTTGTAACTTTGTTGCTCTGCTTTTGGTGCCACTATCTCCAAAGAATACTTGTTTCTCGAGATTCTTTTTTTTTTTTTTTTGAACTTCCATTCGTGAAAGGAGGAAAGGGGTGTGATCTCGTCTGGGCTACCTCTCTCTCTCTCTCTTTTAAAAAAACATATTAGCTCATTTGGACTGCCATTTGTCTAGACTTTTGATTCATCATTCATCATTGTTGAAAGCTAGTATATAGCAAAGCTATCATCGTTCCATGTTTGATATCGAGTCTTTTCAAGAAACATTAAGAGATGGAGTACATTTCCTATCATCCTAGGGTAATGCAACTGGACTTCTGCTAGCAATGTCTTGATCTGATCAAGATGACCATTGATCTCCTCACTGCTTCTGGGTGGTGATAAGGAGACAGAGTGCCCTCAAGTCAGGTGGAAGATGAAGCCGGAGGGAAATGCACCTTGGCTAGGTTTAGAAAAAAACTAGGGACTAGGGGGAGCAGTTATATATATATATATATATATATATATATATATATATATATATAGGAAAATAAATGAATGATGCAGATATGAAATTAAATAGATTGAAATACAAAATTGAAAGCAGGGAAATAGAATTGGGTGGCAGAACCAGCAATTAACAAATATGGAACGGGAAATTAAAACGGACTCTAGGTACGTGGCATTGTTATATCAAAGTTTAAACCACTTGATAGGATCGGACGAGTCCTTAAAGGTTTTGCTATTGGTTTCCAGCCGATATACCTTAGACTCAAGATATAGAATAAAAGTAAGAAATTTTATTTATTGATAAAATAACTTACAATTTTGGGTAAGCAAGAGTACACGTAAATTTATTTGATTTCCTTGATGTTTTGTTTTGAATATTTCTAAAGGATTACAAGAGAACACGGTTACAAAGGAAAACGATGTTCTAAGTAATTGGCTAAAAAAATACACTACGATTACAAATGAGAAATGAGCTTTCTTATATAGAAGAGAAAGTTGTTTTGAACGAGTATCCTCACGTGTGTAAACGAGTAAGACATCGAAAGTATTTTTGTTTTTGTCTTGAACGAGTGTCTTCACATGTGGATGAACAATAAGACACCGAAAGTAATTTTGTTCCCGTAACTTATAAGTGGTGTATAGGAGGGAATATTCCAAAGCAGTCATTTTCATTGTCGTCACCTGTGTTTATGGCGGGTTCGAATCGATTCGAATCTAATGCTTGGGAGGATTCCGACCTACTTTGCGATAATGGTGACATGATTGCAAAGTATTCTTCTTCGCTTTTGTTAATGCTAACTTGGCCGTAACGAAAGGATCTTTAGGCCGTGAAGCTCGAAGTGGCCAAGCTTGGCTTGAGTAAGTCTCGTTTTGTGAGCCATTGTTCCACCGAGGCTTTTGACAATGAGGAAGGAATATTGAAAGCATCCCACCATTTGACTTTGAATCTCCCGGTTAAGATTAAGGTAGTATCCCGATATTTGGCATCATAATACCAAGAACAAACCCATGGTAAAAAGAATTTTGTACGTAAAAGGAAAAGAAGGGGAAAACGTTTTTCTTTTTCTAAAGGGTTATAATTTAATTGGTAAAGTTTGTAGCTTTCGAAACACTTAGGATAAGTATTTCGGGATGGAGCCAAAAAAATTCCACCATTGGAGGAACCACATAGAAATTTTTAAGGTCTCGATTTTTGTATCAAAATAAAAGAGTTACGAGTGGCTTCCTCTTTTATTTTGTAAGAAGAGGGTATTAAACCGAGCTCGTTGATAATCCCAATATGAGTAGGTAAAATAGTGTTTGGTAGTGGTTAGAGCCTAGGTTGTGGGGGTTGTATGTTTATTGTTTATGTTGTTCATGTTTAGATTCCGTTACGTAGTCGTGGGTATAGACAATTGAGTCGATGTGGTCGTTGTAAGTCCTTAAGGTTAGGCGAGAAATCGGAGATATCACCTTCATAACTCGCGTATCCCATGCTCCAAACCATAGTCTAGTCATGGACTCTATATTCCGTAGATCTACCTCCTTTTACGAATTCTTCTACTTCGATTCTTCCGAATCAAGGAAAATAATTAATAGTGCGAGAATATGTGATTGAAGATTTTGAAAAACAAATTGATGATTGGGCAATACTCAATATTCACAAAGACGAAATTTACAAAACCTCAAAATATAATCTTTTCAAAACAGATTTTACTATCAAAATCGAAGAGAGGGATATTCGACTTTTGAAACCCTTTGAAACGATTCACCTCCTCTCTTCAAAAACTCTTCAAAAACATGGAGACAAAAATTTCAAATACATTCATATAAGTTTAGTCCAAGTGGGGATTAAACCACTTACAAAAGAAGGATTGAACACCTCAATCCCGGCGAGTCTTAGAGACAATAGGTTTACCAATTTTTAGGATTCTCTCGCTTAGCTCTATAGAATCCAATTTATGCGATGGACCTATATCTTTTGATTGCTATCCAAATTTTACGCTTCTTTGAGTGATAAAAACATTCGGAGTCTTTAGTACTCCAAGTCAAAACCCATAATTATAATATGATGGAATTATCAATCCCAGTAGCATTGATTACAAAAATCCATTATAAGGCCATGAACTCTACTTTTCTTCAAAACACAAAAGACGATCGACCAAGGGGAGACCTTTCTCCTATAAACGAGACTTGACTAAGTTTAATACTATCATTCCTAGACCCATTAGGTGGACGGATATAGTCTTACATGATGAATGGATCTTAGAAGGCATAAGCAAACTCGAATTTCTACTAATTCCGAAATTTCGAAACCAAATACCCAAATCGGATCTATAGCACAACAGATAGATGGGAGTGTTAGACTCTCATTTGACGTAAAATTTACCAGTAGTAGATTTTCCGATGTTGCCTCTAGTTCTCAAACTTTTGACTTAGGTAGAATTTCGAAATTCCTCTCGTTATAAATTTACCAAATACTAGGAAAAATACGAACTTAGACCAAGGTCTACCATTCCCTAGTATACATCATAGGCTTTCAACTTCGATGTTCCAAATCTCGTTTTACAAAATGTTGATTATTGCACAAACATCTCAAAACCCGGATATACAAACCAGGATGGTTCTCCCCTTTATCACCTACCGCATCCGTTATCACTAAAAATATTACAAATGAATGTAATGCTTTGTCCGATGATGCATTTGAAATAGATAAAAAATATCCGCATAATGATTTATATGCAAAACATAATTTTGAAAAAAGAATTTGGTTCTTTAAAAACTTTCTTGACAACAGGAAAGATATTTGAAATGAATTTTATGAATTTATAAATCTACATAAAGTTTATATTCTGTTCGTTGATTGGTTTGAATTGTATGTTAGTAATAACAATATTTCTTATCCATTTATTAGAACAAGTAAATCATGTTACCACTAGAAACAAAGCTCTCCTTTGGGAAGTAGAAGGAAAGACTATCCAGTTTGAACGTCCTCCTCCTAGAAAACTCACCTTTTCCCACTGGAGAAGCCAAAATATAAGCATGTCCTTACAAAATACCCAAGGATGATGACTCGTTAACATCTAAAACATTGTTTAACGTAATAATTTTTTCAATGCTAACCTTCAAACCATAGGAAAACAACTAGTTAGGATAGAAAATCATATCCGAAGACAGTTGTTTCCCCAAAAATTGTCCTTAGAAACCACACTGCAGATAGAAAACTTAAAAACCCTATTTTTAAACCTCGTTCGAGTTTCTAGGACAAGCCAACAACAAATCCAAACCAACAAGCATAAGTTTCGAAAGCCATTATAGATCGACTTAGTAAAATAGAAGTTTCCTCTATAGGAACCTCTAAACAAATAGCACCTAAGACACCTCAATCCTATAGCATCAATATGTTAGACCAAAACTCAAAGACATAATCTTTCCCCGAAATTAATAAACTCCATTGGAAAAACCCTCCGCCTATGATCACTACCCTAGACATAGGAGAAATTCCAAACAAGTTAGCTCAACCTAGGTTCAATGCCTCTTCCATTTACTAATGGAACATTGATGGACTCTCGAGTATAACATCTCGAGCTTACTCTAGCAAATGACCATGGTGGCTAACGCCTACAAAACCCAACTGGAACCCCGGACCGTTCCATAACGAACTCCTTATTGTTGGTTTTTCAGTGCTAGTTAAACGGATGGTGGGATTACTATCTCACCGCCCAACAACACTAAGAATCCTAAATTCCATACAAACTAATCAAGAAGGACTCCTTATCTTAGATGATTTAGGTGAACCAATTCAAGATGTCGTGTCAACCTTCATCCCGACTATTTTCCTTCATTTCATAAGAGACCCTTCACACCTAAAAGATAAAAATGTTAAACTACTAAGTAACCTTAGGTGTAAAAAACTCGATGATTTCTAATATTATAAAACCACTTTCCTTACTGCATTCATGCTTAGAGAAGACTCTAACCAATCATTCCGGAAAGAGAAATTCCTTACAAGTCTTCTAATCCTTCTAGGTGAAAAGGTTAGAACTAGGATCAATGATGTCTTTGGTGATTAGATTCCTTATGACCAATTAACATATAGTGAACTTATTAGTCTTACCCAAAATAAAGGACTCAAAATTTGTCAAGGCCTAAAACTTTAAAAACACCTTAAGTGAGAAATGAAGAAAATCGGATAGGAATTAGGTAGTTTACGTAAACAATTGATATTTCCAATTCAAAACCCTCGGGATGTAAAAATAACCGTGATGCTAAAGCCCATAAAAAATCCTACGAAAAGCCATATCGTCACCACAAAGGAAAGCCCAAAGAAGTATAACCTTTCTATAAAAAAACCTTTCCAACAAAAATCCAAAAAGCCCTTTAGGGAGGCCCAGTTTAGGCCACAACCCAATAAAACCCAAAGGGACTTTACTTGTTATAAATGCAATTAAAAAGATCATATTTTCAAATACCGTACGTTAAACTCTAGATTACAAGAATTACAATTAGAAGAAGAGACCATTAGTAAAATTTACGCCTTACTCGATTGAGACATCCGACCGTTCGGACAATTCGATAGTAAGGAAACCTTCCGAGTAGATGAACTTGTTACCTCTTCCTCTAGTTCAAACCCTAGTTCGGACTTAAAGCCCGATACTAACACAAAGCATATTGAAGTCCTTACCAAATACCAGGACCTCATCCTAGACATTATAAAAGATATTGAGGATCCCCAAATACAAAAAGATTTTTTAGACGGACTCTTAAATTCTCTTGAAGACAAGCCTGAGAGAAACCAAAACCCTTAATTATGCCTTCTACCAGTGCTAACACCTATGATCTTACAACCATAATTGATAGGAAAAAGAAGACCAAAAAACCAACGATCGCCATCCATGAACTTCAGTCGAGATCAAAGCTATCAAAACAGAGCTTAAGGAGCTCAAAGAAAAACGGACTAAAGACTCAAGTCTTTTAAAAACCCTTTTAGAAAAACGAGTAGAGAAAGAGTCGGACTCGCCTCCGAAAACCCCGAAAAAAAATCAAGAGCTACAAAACCTTGAACGTGTTCCGGAAGACTTTTTTTTGTAATTAGAGAAGTTACTTCGAGGAAATACTTGATTAAGCTAACTCTTATTTTTCAAAACAATTTCAAAATTGATACTAGTGCCTTATTTGATACTCGGTGCTGATTTGAATTGCATTAAATTAGGCATAATTCCAAAACGGTTTCATTCTAAAACCCATGAAAGACTTTTTGCAGCAAATAATTCTAAAATGGCCATTAAAGGTAAAACCGAAGCTTCGTGGTCAACGAGATTACTACAATAAAAACCCATTTCTTGCTTGTTGAAGACATGCATCATATGGTAATTTTAAGAACACCATTTATAAATCTTATTACCCCATATAAGGTTTGTAATGATTGCATTTCTTTCAAAACCAAGAAAACAAAACTTGTTTTTCCTTTTCTTGAATAACCTAGAACTAAAAATCTTAATATTATAAAAGCATATTCTATTCATAACTTTTAAATTAATGCATTGATTGTTGGAAAACAACATCTTCTACATTTAGTTCATGATGTTTTTTTACAAAAAATCCAACGTTAGTTACAAAATGATTTTTTGAAAAAGAAAATTTTTGATTTTCAAAACTCGTTAGAAAAAGAAATCGTTCCGATTTACCAACTACCTTTTGGAATAGGAAACAACATAGTGTTGACCTATCGTACGATAAAGACTTTGATGAAAAACAGATTCCTACCAAAACTAGACCTATCCAAGTGAATGCCGACCTTGAAAAACATTATCGGTTAAAAATTCAGGATTTAGAATCCAAAGGTCTTATCCGGAAATCCGGATCACCCTAGTCTTGTGCAGCTTTCTATATCAATAAAAACTGCGAGATAGAACGAGGTACCCATAGACTAGTGATCAATTACAAACCCTTAAACAAAGCCTTAAAATGGATTAGGTACCATATTCCTAATAAAAAGGACTTGTTAGAAAAATTGAATTTTTCCTTTGTGTTTTTCAAGTTTGACTTGAAGTTAAGTTTCGGCAAATCCAAATCCTTCCTAAGGATAGATACAAAACCACTTTCACTATCTCGTTTGGACAAGTATGAATGGAATGTTATGCCTTTTGGTCTCGAAAATGCACTCTCTGAATTTCGGAGAAATATGAATGATATATTCCATTCATATTCACAATTCTACATTGTTTACATATATGATGTTTTAATATTTTTAAATTTCATTTATCGAGCATTTCAAGCATTTGAAAACATTCTTTTATGTTGCAAAACGGAATGGTTTAGTAGTTTCCAAACCTAAGATTTCTTTGTTTCAAACCAAGGTACGTTTCCTAGGTCACTACATTACCAAAGGAATCATTACCCCAATAGAGAGATCTTTAGAATTTGCTAATAAGTTTCCTGCTAAGATTCTTGACAAAACTCAACTACAAAGGTTCCTAGGAAGTCCGAATTATGTTCTAGACTTCGTCCAAACATAAATCGTATTGCAAAACCTTTGTATGATAGGTTAAAGAAAAAATCGGTTCCCTAGTCCGATGAACACATTAGGATAGTTCAACAGATTAAAAATCAAGTCCTAGTTATCCCCTACCTTCACCTAGCAAACCCTTCTCTACCAAAAATTGTAGAAACTAATGTCTTTGAGTTAGGGTATGATGGGATACTAAAACAAGTGTCCGCACGTCAAGAAAAAATTATCCACTTTCCTTCCGCTCACCGGAATGATTATCAAAAGAATTATTCCATAATCAAAAAAGAAGTCTTTAGCATTGTCATATGCATTCAAAAATTTCAAAGTGATTTACTCAATCAAAAATTCCTTTTATGCATTGATTGTAAATCGCCAAAAGAAGTTCTACAAAAGGATGTTCAAAACATTGCATCAAAACGATTTTTGCTCGATGGCAAGCAATCCTTAGTGTTTTTTATTTTAAAATCGAATTTATTAAAGGAGAACACAATTCGTTCTCGATTTCCTAACCCGTGAGTTTCTACAAAACAGGACATAATGCCTCGAAAAACCCCTTCTTGAAACGAGATAGCCTCTCCTTAAAACAAACCCAAATACCGACCCAACCAAAACTTGTAGCCTTAGCCCGACCCCATCATTCCTTGGGAAAAAATGGTTTCAAAACAGGATGAAACTCCTAAAGCCTAGTCGGTAGAGACTTGGGTCCAAAATCTCACAAATCGAAAGAACTCCTTCGGCCCCGCAAAAACTCTCAAGTATAACTCAACCCATTTCAAAAGTAGAGAAAGGTTCTTCCTCCGTAAAACCCCTTTCTCAAGAATCTCGGGATTCTTCAAAAATTCTTTCTCAAAATCTTTCACAAAACACTCGGATCATTTCATTAAAAAACAAAAATAAAAAATCCGATTCCATGTATTTTTTAAAAAATGCTTCTCAAAAAATTTTTACTCGTCGAAGATGGGTTTTACTATGGTGACTCTTTTAAGATAGTTCAAAAATTCTTTGGTTTTGGTTGGCACTTCAAACCTTGGGATTTATCTAAAACACAATCCTATTATATGGTCATCCTAGAAACAATAGCCTCGATAATATTCAAACACCATCCTACCCCGGACAATACGAAACCGCTTATTCAATCTGTCATATCCTAAAAATCATCCATCCTTTTAACCGGGGTCATGATCTTTCAAAACCAATTGCCTTCCAAGCAAACTTTAAAACCACTACCAAACACCGACTTACCTACTCATACCGGGATTATCAACATGCTCGATTTAATACCCCTTCTTATAAAATAAAAGAGGAAGCCACTCATGGCTCTTCTATTTTGATACAAAAATCGAGACCTTAAAAATTCTTATGCAGTTCCTCCAATGGTGGAATTTTTTTGGCTCCATCCCGAAAATACTTATCCCGAGTGTTTCGAAAGCTACAAACCTTTTCAATCAAATTATAACCCCTCAAAAAAGAAAAAGCTTTCCTCATCTTTTCCTTTCTTGTACAAAATTCTTTTTACCATAGGTTTATTTTTGGTATTATGATGCCAAATATTAAGACACTACATTAATCTTAACCAAGAGATTCAAAGTCAAATGGTAGGATGCTTTCAATATTCCTTCCTCACTATTAAAAGCCTCGGTGGAACAATGGCTCACAAAACGAGGCCTACTCAAGCCAAACTTGGCCACTTCAAGCTTCCCGGCCCAAAGATCCTTTGCTATCACCAAGTTAGCATCAACAAAAGTCGAAGAAGAATACTTTGCAATCATGTTACCATTATCGCAAAGTAGGTCAAAATACTCCCAAGCATCGAATCGGATTCGAACCCGCCATAAACCCGGGTGACGACAATGAAGATGACTACTTTAGAATATTCCCTCCTATACACCACTTATAAGTTACGAAACAAAATTACTTTCGGAGTCTTACTCGTTCATCCACACATGAAGACATTGTTCAAGAAAAAAACAAAAATACTTTCGGCGTCTTACTCGTTCACACACGTGAGGATACTCGTTCAAAACGACTTTCTCTTCTATATAAGAAAGCTCATTTCTCATTTGTAATCGAGTGTATTTTTTAACCTATTACTTAGAACATCATTTTTCTCTCAGAATCGTGTTCTCTTGTAATCCTTTAGAAATATTCAAAACAAAACTTCAACAAGGAAATCAAACAAATTTCTATGTACTCTTGCTTACCCAAAACTCGTAAGTTATTTCATCAATAAATAAAATTTCTTACTTTTATTCTATATCTTGAGTCTAAGGTATATCGACTGGAAACCAATAACAAAACCTTTGGGGACTCGTCTCGTCCTATCCGGTGGTTTAACCTTTGGTATAACAATGCCACGTACCTAGAGTCCGTTTTAATTTCCCGTTCTATATATATTAATGGCCGGCTCTGTCGCCTTTGAACTTGCATTTTAGTGACTGGCTCTGCCGCCTAATTCTATTTCCTCGCTTTCAATTTTTTATTTCAATCTATTTAATTTCATATCCGCACATTCATTTATTTTCCAAGGTATATATATATATACTAGAATGACATTTATATATTCATATTATGTTTAAAATAATAATAATAAAGAATTATAATGAAATTTAAATTTTTTTAATTTTTAGTTTTTAATATGAATAAATACAATTATTAAAAAATAATTTTATTAATTATGATGGTAGTAAAAATGATATAAGTGATTGTAGTAGTGGTTGTGGTAGTGGAATAGGAGGATGAGAAGGAGGTAGTAATAACAATATAATGATAGTAATGTTATATTTTTTTTAAAAAAAGATTAATGCCATTATTATAAGAGGTGGTAATGTAAGAAGAGTAATAGTGGTGGTAGTTGTATAATAAAATTAATGACGATGGTGATGAAATAATAATACTAATAATTTTTTTTATCATTATCTTCAATGGTGGTAGTGATGGTATTATATATACCATTATCCTCTCATTGCTATATCATGTTATCTTTTTTCTCTATTACCAACTTTATTATTTCCTAATTCACTCATCATTATTTTAGTTTATTTTTGACTTACTCGGGTGCTCTTTTTGGGTTTTATTACTCTTAACGTGATTTTTTGAAACTTATTACTTTTTATTGCTTATATATCTTCTTTATTCATTTATGATTAATTTTTTTGATAAAGAAATTATATCGTAACTTTAAGGTAGCAACGCCGACTTTGCTAGGTAACTTGAAGTGATTTTGATCCGATACTCGTGACGATGATGATGATGGTGTTTCATTGATATTCAAGACAAAATTCACTAAGGAATATGACAAGTTTTTTTTTATGAAATAGTTTACAATTATGCTAGTTATAGGACACTACTTTACAAATTCGCTACCAAATGTATTTATGAAATAAGTTAATCATAAATAAATGAATAAAGGAGTTGTATAAGCGATAAGAAACAACAAATTCTAAGAATCATATTAAGACCAATAAAAATCAAAATATCATTTAATAAGTAAAAGGAAATGATAATGAATGAATTAAGAAATAATGAAGTTGGTCATAGAGAAAAAACGGTAACATAATGTAGTGACAAGAGGATTGATTACTCGGTTCATTTATCGCGAAGAATGCAAAACTAGTTGGGACAAAGAACAACCCTCTATTCTTCTTTATTTTTTCTAGACCAAATTTGTCATTAATTGCCTCTCGTATATTAAATCTTAACTTTAATTATGCATTTGCATATGATAGTGCGTTGAAAGTTTGAAGACTTTCTATTCTTTTTTTACTTAATTAAAACCTTCTATTCTTCAATTAATTTTAATTAAGATCATCTACCGTGTTATGAGACTCATAATGTCACATATCAATTATTCATTAGTCGAGTCTAATAGTAAGATGCCATATCGGAGTAATAATAAGCGAGCATCATAACGAAGAGTCTCAATAAAAATTAAATAAAGAGTATAAGATTTTAATCAAATAAAAAAGAAAAAAAATAGTCTCAATAAAAAAAAATTCATATATGAGGAAAACTCCTTTAAATTGCAAAACTGTGGGATTCATTTTAATACTAATGTGCATTTATTTTCAATAAAAAATAATTAAATACTATGCTTGTATAATTGAAAGGTTTAGATATGCTACAGATTGTATAAGACTCGATATTTTTTTATTATTATTGAAGTACTAATATTTCTAGCAAACACAATACTCAAAATTGGGATGTTGTAATTCCTTTAAAGAACTATTTGAAAGGAACTACTTAATATGACTTATTTTATTAAAAGTATCTTGGTGTACTTGGAATACCTTATCAAGTGATTCAATATCTACCACTAACTATATTTTCAATAAGATGGAGGAGTACTATGGTAGAAATAAAAAAGGCAATCAATTATTGCTAAATCCATAATAAAGACATAGTTAATAGCTTTAGCCTGATGAAGAGAGTTGATTACATGATATTTTAGATAAAGTTTTAGCCTTAGCCTTAAGTACCGATGAAGAGGGTTGATTACATGATATTTTAGATAAAATTCCTATGGAAAAAAAAAATCAATGCCACTTGTCTTATTTCATTGTGATAGCATAACTACTATTAGAATTGCATGTAATAAATATTATAAAAGAAAGTTCGGATCTATTAGAAGAAAACATAGTACTCGCGAGATCACATATAAACAATGGTATCATAAATGTTAATTATATCAACACAAAAGATAATATAACTTATCTTTTTACAAAGGTTTTGGCCAAAGAGATTTGGGTAGCATCATAAGAGTAGTTAATTGACATGTACTTTTTAGTTTTATGCATCCCTCTTATGCAAGTATATGTATCTTATGGAAAAATAAAGGTTGTTTAAAAAAAAAACTTTTAATATGTTCTATAGTTTTTTTTTAATTGGATGTTAGAGTTATGGAAGCACTTTTTATAAAATACCCCTTTATACCCCTTTATACCCCTTTATAAACATAAAAGTGGGGCTTTCTTTGAAAATAAGGAAAATTCTCTAAATTGTTCATGAAGCTCAAGATCAAGCATAGTCATCATATACTAATTTTGAAACTCGTTGCAGAATACATAAATATTTTATATGTGATACAATATTTGTCTCTCGTAAAAAAATTTAATTTAAGACAATATTCATAATTGATTTAAGAGTAATATTGTTGAAATACTAAGTAATGATTCAAGTCATTTATATCTTTATTATATATCTTTATTATGCATTATATTTGTTTCTTTATTAGTTATGTGGCTAATATTTTATTAAAAATAAATAAATGGAGGATTATTAGAGTATTTTTTATAAAAAATGAAAATTTTAAATTATATAATTATTAAGGTGGTTGTTACAAATAAATTGTTGAAACCATATTGATTATTTCATTCATGTGGTTATATATAAAAATTTGAAAGTTCCAAAACAATTATACTCTTGATTTGTAGTAAAATGATTTTTTAAATACTGCATATAATTTTTGAAAAAAAATGAATATATAATAGTATATGTTTCAAACGCATGTCATGCATACTGTTTTGAAAAAAAACAAAAAACAAAAACCGTTGTTGGTTATTATATTGTATCATTAAGATTTTAATTGTTTTAATATCTTACAATTATTTTTCTTTTCAACGGCTCATATTCTTTATCTGTATATACGTTATTGTTTCTTGTCAAATGAGGAGCAACACGTATACATTGTTTTTACAGTTTTTTATTTGTCTTCTTTGTACTCCCACCAAAAGCTATATTCTTTGGCTTTTTCTATTTTAGATAAGAGGGGTAATATATTTTGTTAAATTTTAAATCTTTCAAATAGTATAAATTAGAAACAATAAAATAACTGACTTTGTTATATGAGTAATATAGTGAGCAACATACATTAATTCATTGCATTAAATATTTCCACGGACGACGCATATCCTTTCAAAAAAATATTTTAATTATACCTTGAGATAGTCATTCCAAAAATTTGATAAAGTTATTTCGGCATTTTTTGTTTGTAATCTTAGTAAATAATGTCTTAAACTCTTGATGATGGTATTTGAGAAAGTTCAAACGTTGGTAATGGAAACACTCTAAACCAAAAATTGCCATGAAATAAAAATTAAAAAAAATAATTCTGATTTTGTAAAACTTATTATTATTATTATATTTTTTTTAATATGAACTGTTGATAGATTATTTATCCTTCATTGTTAGGTTTAAAAGAAAATAAAAACACAATTCTTTATCAATTCAAGCCTAGACGTGATCTAGCCTTAATCTATCTTAATAAATAATTAACTTTTTTATTGACATAAAAATGAATAAAATTGACATAAAATGAGTTTAAAGATATCCAACTATATATATATATATATATATATATGTGTATATAAACAGTTGTGGTTAAGGTTGCCGGTCGGTTTACTTCGTCAAAAACAAAATATCCATAAATCTTAGAACACAAAAATAAATAAAAATAAAAAATTGTCTGCTTTTAGATGACCGAGTGTCGTTTCACTCAGACGTCACATAACCTACATCCTGCTCTCTGTTTGACAAGTCTTTTCACTTTCACCGAGTCAAAACAAATGCATGTAAACTACGTCGTTTTGGGGCGATGATTTAACCAGTAAATAACCAAATGCATATACGGAGAGAAGAGAAGAAAAAAAGAAGAGAAGAAAAGAATGGGAGAAGCAGAAGGGGGAAAGAAGAGAAGAGTTATGGTGGAATCATTAGGATGGCTGACAGAATCATCAATTTTACCGAAGAAACATCGAGCAATTGAAGGAGTGGGTGCTTCTTCCATCGTCGAACTCAAAGCCCAGCTTTATAAATCCCAAGAAGAAGCCAAGAAATCCAAAGATATTGCCCCTTCTGATGTCGAATACCATCGCGCCAAGAAGATAGTCACTCCTCTCGACACCTTCTCCAAAAAAAACTCTGGCGTCGAATCCCGTGAACTCAAGTACTCCTCTTTAATCCTTTCTTTTCTTTTTTATTAGGGTTTCCTTTGGTTGTTCTTTTTTCTTCTTATTAATTCTTGAATTGAATTTCAGGGACAAGCTTGAGCTTAAAGCAGTTAATGATGGGACTGCAAGCTATGCAGCATTGGAGAAAAAGGCGGAGTTGTATGAGAAATTAATGAGGGGAGAGTTGTCTGATGAGGAAGAGAATGAGAAGTATTGTGTTGATTTTTTTAGGAAGGGTGTCCAGCAAGAGGAGTCGATTCGACCTCGAGGCAATGACACTTCTTCTGCTGCACCAGTTTATGATGAAGGAAGAATTGGTGGTGAGAGTGATCATCCTGTATTATTCAATACCAAATTTGTTGGGCCGGGGCGAACAGCTGGAGCTGTGGACAAAGCACAACATCATCGTTTTGTGAGGTAAGGCTTGCAATCTCTTCCTGTGTTTATGTATGAAATATTATATGTTGAATGCTCTTGTTACGAAATTTGTGGGTGGCTGGTTAGGTGAATTAAATGAGGGGGCTGGTTTTGAGTTTAACTTGCAATGGCTGATGACAATTAGAAATCCTTCTTTTTTAACCTAATGTAAGTAGTTTGTCCAGGATTAGGTCGAGCTAGCTTGCCGTTTGTTAAAATGGATCTTTGTTGGAAAAGCATTTGAAGAGTATTACACCACTGAAAATAAGGCATCCACCATATGGGACAAAATCCGAGTCATAATCAGAAAAGATGTGTATTCCATTCCTTTTGAATCTGAAATATAGAAATCCCTGAGAGGTCAGACCGCACAAAGAAGCTCAGGAACCATCACTGAAGCTTCTTAGATAGTGATTGATTCTTAAAAATTCTACAATAATATCTGTTCACCAACTCCAAAAAAATGCTTTCCTCCTTAGGTTTCTTCTATCTCCTTCTGTTCCAAAAGCCTACTAAAAGGTTCACAACTTCCGACTGCTCACCAGCTACAGCAAAAATCCGTAACACTTAGGTATCTCACAGGCTAATGCCAGAAATGTGTCTTGCACTGAAAATACAACGCACTATTGTGCCTTATGGAACCTGCTCATTTGTAGCAAACCTGTGGAAATGACTGTAGTATCCAGAAGAATGCCATGACTTAGACAGAACTTAGACATGTACCTTGGCTTTCTAAATACTATTAGCCAGAGGGAAACAAGAGGAATTGGTGGATTGAGCTATTTGGGTGATGAAAATTTCCTAGAAAAATGAGGGAAACAAGATGAATTGGTGGATCAAACTATCAAACTATATGAGTGATACTGAAAACAATGCTCAATGGAACAACACCACCACCCCCTCCCCTTTCCGAAAACGGAGACCCTTTGCCTACTTTGCAACTTAAACAAGGGAAAACTAAGGGTACCTTTGAAAAGGCAGAAATAGGCGACACGGATTCTAGCCCTTGGCATCTGAACTATTAACCAGATTATAGTTTATGTGGAATAATTTGTGCTGGAGGGAATTGGGTTTTTGAAGGCAAATACATTGCCATTCACCAACCAGGGAATATTTTTCTGTACTAAATGTTGAAAACCTAAACCCTCTTTCATATTCAGCTTACAGTTCCCCTCTTTGTTGACCTTGATCCTAACCAAAGGAAATTTCCTGTCGCTTAATATATTTATGCACTGTAAGTTGGACCTTAGCTGAAGACCAGTCATAATGCTAGTGCTTTAAGTGTTATGCAACCCCCTTTTTTGAAGGGGAAAAAAACCAGTCTCAATATACTTATCTAACCACCATTAGACCACAAAAGCTATAGATCAGAGATTACCCCCAAATGGAACCCCTACATAATTGAAGGCCAGTCTTGTACAGCATACTAGAGATTCTAAATAAGACAAAGGCAGCAAATACTGAGAACCTCTCTGCTCTGAGACAACCAATGGTCCTAATTTTAGCACTTTGGTGAAATCTGTGTTGCTTTGTGCAGCCTCTAGATGATCCAACCAAACAGATCTACTGCAATAGTGAAAATAAGAGGTGATAATATATCACTTCGGCACATCCCTATATTTGGAAAATCATGTCTTTTCTATTAGCTACAGAAAACAATCTCTCCCCATTAACAATAACCAAAAGGGTAAAAGAAGATTAGCACTAATATTGTTTAAAGGTCGTTGCAGTGCAATTCTCAGAGAATCACTCCACTTAAAGGCTCTAAGTTTATTAGGAAATGGTCAAAGATAGGCTTTTTGTGTCATTAGCATGGCAAATCACATGAAAGTTTGTGAGCTTAAAACATAGGTAAAGCACATGCGCACCACTACCTTGATTTTGAATTTTTTATTTTTATTTTTCCTAGCCACTACCTTGTTGTTTCTATTCTTCAGTACCTGGGATATCTAGAATTTGAACCTTTTGACCTCTTAGTCAAAGAGGTTTAGACATTATAAAAAAACCTCAACCAAAAAAATTAGGTTTATTGGATGAAAGCCAAGACAGGCTTCTCTCTCTCTCTCTCTCTCTCTCTCTCTCTCTCTCACTCTCTCTTAATCTTCACACCAATTTCCTTTAGTAATTAAGAATCTGCCATTTTATCAATGAATTGTGTTTTATGTGCTCATTAGTATTCTTTTTTATGCACCCATGGATCTGGTTGGTCAGGCTGGGATTGGATTGGGTTGGTTATTGTATTGTCAAACTAATCCATGTTCATTCATTCAAAATCATGATGAACTTGCTTAAGATAATTTTATTAACATGTCATTTATTCATTTTTTCTGGTAAATCAAATTCAGTGCATGCCAAAAGTCTACAGTCACCTGCTTTCCATTCCAAGGATAGAAAGGGGAGCAAAGAAAAAAAGCCCTTCTATGATACATTATCCTAATAGATCTGGAGAAAATACTGCAAAATGCAGTTCTGCTAACATTCTGTAAACTAAATAGTCCATGAACAGCACCAGAAGTTAGATCAACACTAGAAGGAAAAGTAACTTATTTTTATGCGAGTGGTTCAGCTACATGTTACTTTATCAAAAAAGAATGAAAAAGTAAAAAAGACCTATCCTGATATGATTTGCTTTTTATTGACTCTGTTACCTGATTTAGATTATTGTACCACAACACGAATCGTGTAACTGAACCCCATAACATGACTACTTTGTATAATGGTTTTTTCTCAGGGAAGTTCATGAAGAAGCCAACGAAGCCAGAAAAAAGGTCTTAGAGGTCAAGTTGCATAGGCAAGAGCAGGCAGCAGCTAAACATGAAAAACTCAAACAGGCATATCTCCGCAAAAAATTGGAGGAACTAAAAGCTGCATCTAATGCAAACCAGACGTGATTAGCAGAAGGTGGATGATGATAACCAAATTATGTTGTTGTTAGTATCAGACCCCTCATGCTCAAGCATTTGATCAATTGGACATGAACAAAGGAAACAAATGAGATTTCATCACATTTCTCTCTGTATGTAAATTGCAAAAGATAGCATTCGTATGTTTTAGTTGTACATGGAACACATTTTTATGATATGAATTGTTAGAAATTCAGATTTGGACATCTTGATATGATTACCAGCTGATATTTTTATTTCGTCCAAACTGCTTCAGTAGTAGATTTATTTTTGGGGCTTTGCTGTCATTGAGAGGGTGTGGACAATCAGAGCGATTCTTGCTGAATCTGGACTTCTTTTTAATACTAGGAATGTGACTAACAGTTAAACCAAATTATGAAATCTTCAATTCCAAATTGAACTTTAACATAGCAAACACCATTTCCTGCGTAATACCCTTCGATCGAATGAAAGCAATCTTGGCACTTCAATCTAATACACAGTTATGAATCTCAAAATTGCTGCAGCTCAAAATCTTTCATCCAAGAAAATGGTTTCAATTTGATTTTAGAGCATGATGATCTTCAACCTATCCTACTCTGTTTCCAGAAATTCATAAACGAAGTTTGACAGAAAAGGTACTTTTTTTTATTGACGTAGAGTTGGTAAGTGGTAATCAAGCTGAGTGAAGCTTAATGAAAGATATTATAATTTTAAAAAATCGACTCCGCTGGGGATCGAACCCAGAATCTCTGGTTCCGTAGACCAGCGCCTTATCCATTGGGCCACGGAGTCATTTGTGTGTTCCTAAGCCAAATTAGTTTAAATGTTATTAATACGTCGTTAAAGATATACTTGAGACAAAAGACGCGCCAATCTTCAATAAAAAGTTTGACAGGATAGGACACCAAAAGGGCAGGCTAGGCACCAAAAACACACACGTCTAACATGCATGAACACTAAATATCAATCAGCTGACAAAACCACCACCGTCTCCACCCCTTCCACCTCCTCATCCTTAACATTAAACGTCAGAGACTTCCTTCTTATCAAGAACCGACCCCGTAGGAGGCACCCACAAGTTGAGCAATCCATGGGGCTTTCCAGAAGGCCTTCAAACCTGCACTGTCATGCACTGGATCGGATTATCCACTGGCTCGTCAGGTTTCCCGGCCACCTTTCAAAATTAAACGTCACAAAGCAACACTCTTGCACTCCCTACTGACTTCTCCCTCGCGTGACCGCGAGCATATATGTCCACGTTCAGAGCTGCCTGGTGGTTCCTGAACTTCACGACCACCGTCTCGTTCCACGAGGGTTTGGTGGCACCGTGATGGTCGACGTGGGTTTTTGCAACGTGTTCTTTTTCTACGTAGACAACAGCGTAGAGTTTCATTCTGGTTACGTGTTTAACGTTCTTGAGATTCTCAGCTGAGATTATTAAAGCTTCTATTTCCCTGAAAGGGTTCTCTGGTGGGTGGTTTTTGCGGTGGTGATTCTGATACTGATATGTGGTGAGTGCATTGTGGCTCATTTTGAGAGGTTGATGACACTGGTTTTGCTTGAAACGAATGGAGACTTGTTTTTTTGAAGGACTTGTTTGAGTAGTCGAATGAAACAATCAGCGCATAGTATAGCTTTATACTAGCATATACCGCCGCATATTTGCCGCACAGTGAACTACACAGCATTCTTGTTTGTTCATACGTATAAAATACCAAATTCAAAAATAATTATTTAAAAGCATCGTAGAAAAAAATAGAAGGATCAAAGTATATATTTTGTGTATTATTAAAATATAATGTTACCAATTATATATATATATATATGTGATAATTTTTTGAATTTTGAATTATTAATTTTCATCAATTTTTCTTCATCTATAATTTGTTATGGGGATAGAGAAAGACCACTAAAAAAAAAGACAAAAAAATAAAAAATAAATTCAAAATAGGATTACATTGAAATATTTTAAAACCTATTTAGCAAAAGATGGAGATAAAAATTACACAGGATGAAATTTAAATGATCAAAACAAAGTGAAGTCATAAAATAAAAACCAAAATAAAAATAAAAAACTTTCAGTAAAAGCCCAAAAATGATTATGAACAATAAGATTAAAAAAAACTCATCATGCTTAAGGTAGGAACAAAAATCAAACATGATAAAATTTTAATTACTAAAAAAAAAACAACAAATCACAAAACATGAACCAGAACATAAAGAATTTTTTTTACTAAAAGGCAAAAAAAGTTTAGGATAGTGAAATTATATTTAATTTTAGTGTAGAAAGAATAAAAATCAAACATGATATAACTTTAATAAAAAAAAATAAAGAAAAAAATACAAAATAGGGACCAAAACATAATGAAAAATTTCACTAAAAGTAAAAAAAAAAAAAAAAATTCCCTTCTAGAGACAAAAATCAAATATAATAAAAATTCAATGAACAAAATAAAAACAATAATAAAATATGGATTAAAATAAAAAATAACCATTAATTTTTTTAATATTTTAAATAATTAAAAAATATAGGTATAAAAAAAATTAATAGACACTAATTGTGATTTTTTATTTAATTTAATATATATTAGGAAATATTTTATAATATATATAAGTTAGTAAAGGATTTAAATTATATTCTTTTATTTTTTGAAAAAAAAAGTATAGTGACAATAAAATAAAATTATTTTGAATATATATATATATATATATATATATATATATATATATATCGAATAAGAAAAATGAAAACAAATTAAAGGCTGCAGTGCGCAAAATTATTGTCTTTAATTTAATTAATCGCCCCTTTTGAAAATATTTCTGACGTAACATATTAGTGGTTGTTTACCCTGCATGATGCAATAACGAAACAACCATCACTTAATTGCTTGCATATAAATTTATGTTACTTCTTCTTTTTAATCTTTTTTTACGAATGCAAAGACTCATTATGGATGAGATTAATTGGAAGTCATTATATTTTGTACTTCAATTGCTAACTAACCAAAGATAAAACATGCTTATTTCGATTATTAATATAAAGGTAATTGATTATAAAGTATATTGAACTATTGGTCACAAAGATAAAGTTATTAATATTTTTTGTTTTTAGGTTCTTAATCTCCTTTTATTCACAATTAAACTCTTTTATTTCATTGACTAATTTCAAATAGCACAAAAGATATATAAAATTATTAAAACAATAACATATGTCTTAAAAGTCTTTAAAATAAGACACCGTATCGTTGTTTTTTAATTTAACGTATCTCTCACGTGTATCTAAAGTGGTTTAAGATTAATTGACAAGATAATAAAAAAAATTAATTGCGAGATAAAAAAACAATTGAGAATCCAAATAAAAAAAGACTGGAATCAGAAAAAAATATATATATATATTAAGAACTTTTATCATATTAACCAATAATTCAAGTGGTCCATAACAAATTAGCGTAAGTCTAAATGTAATTGCATATGTGGTGTAATATTTACATAACCCGCGAAAACAGACGAAGTAGGACAAAAGTTTGGATGTAAATTCATGCATAATATTAGCAAGTTCCTCAAAACATAAATGCATGGATTCCTTCCGACTCTAGTGTCTTGATAGTCAAAATTTACGAATCAATTCTAATATCACATAAATTAATTAACTATATAATAGCATGGAAACCTAGTTTTTACTCCTGAAGTTTGATTGAATAGTGCAAACGTAGGTTTTAGATGAGAAGATTCCATGAAATTAATAAACAACTAAAAGATTATAATTATCAAATGTTTCTTTTTCAAACAAAATAAAATGTGAGAGAATAACACGGAGGAAAATAAAAACTTTTCAAGATGAAAGGCAAGTTTTTTTCAAAGTTTGATCATGTTATTTATATAACTCCTAAACTATCAGTGCATTGTTACCTAATTTTTTTTTAGGACTATTAAAAAGTATTTAATATCAAAACACTAATTAATTCCACACTACAACAAAAATAGGAATTCCTGCCGGTTTTTTGACACCGTAGAGGCGGTTATCACCGCCTACGATTCCTAGAGGCGGTTGGTAAACCGCCCGCAATGCCGCCGTCTCTACCGAGTAGAGGCAGCTTTTCCAACCACCGGAGAAGTCCGAGGTGGTTTTGTGAGGCGGTTCAAACCGCCTCTAATAATTATCTTTTGAGGCGGTTCGAACCGCCTCTAGTAGGAAAAGCTCATCCTTAGGAATTTTTGGGGCGTAATTGTAGAGGCGGTTTTGAACCGCCTCTAGGTTTCCGGTTTTTTTTTTTAAAATTTGGCGCCGGATTTATTAGGGGCGATTACAAGTTGTAAAATATACGTTTTTCTACAATATTTAACCGCCTCAAAATTCAGAATTCATGAAAAAAAATTTGAAATTCATATTCAAATTTAATTATTTTTATTGGTCAAAAAAACAAATAAATTACGGAAACATTAATCTTGTTGAATGCAAATTAAAGAAAAATTATCAAATTCCAAATACATAAAAGGTTGTCAAACATTTACAAATAAAAATAAAAACTAAAGTATTAAACATTTGTTTGAAATACATAAACAAAATTCCAAATATATTTTAAATTTAGTAGCTAATGTTTTCCAAAAAAAACAAACATGTTTTTATATAAATGTTTCATTTCGACGAGATGACTTGCTTGTGATGAACGATTAGGAGAAGGAGCATTTTGACCATTACCATCATTGCGAACCTATCAACGAGCACAATTTGAAAGTCAACAAAAACATAATGTAAATACAAATAAAAACTCATTAAAAATATTGCAAGATCAAGAAACATGTTAAATATTTAATTAAAAGTATATGATACCCGAGTAGGATTTAACGAAATGAGCATCAAATTATGATCCGGATATCTCTCTGCAATGAAAGCGATAATGATAGTTAATGTCTCATTTATTGTATTATATCTGGATTCCATTGCTTCATATTTGGTTTTCATTGTATGCAATCTGCTCTTTCATTTCTTCTACTTCAGTTGATTGATTTGTAAATGCACCGCCTTGACCACTTCCAAGTTGAGATTGTAAATCAAAGAATAATGTTGGTGTTGGACCCAAGCCTAATACTCTAACTCTACCATTGTGTTCTTTGCCCATAACTTCTTGAAAAATCTCTTCATTTATAGCAGTAACACTCGGTGGTTGAGGAACCTTCATAACGCTCAGCTTGAAGAGAACGAGCCTTTTCCTATAAATGTCAAGACAAGTATATTTAGAATAAGTGAATAATGAAATATCATTCATTAACAATAAATAAATTACAATAAAATTTTAGTACTATTTTTAGCCGAATATTGTCATTAACAAATGTGCCATCCTTCTTTTTATGAGTAGCTTCATACAATGTCAACCTATCGAGTTCCTTTCCATCCCTTTCTTCCTACAAACAATTATACATATTTAATCTAATTTCATACATAAACAGTATTTAAATGTAAAGTTATAAATTATTAAAATTACCATTTCTCTTCTTTTTCTTGCACAACTTCTTACGCCTAATGTATGGGCACATTTATTTTTGTTTGCATTTGCAGTATTTACCTCACTTACTTTCTACATAAAAAAAAAAAAAAAACACACACACACATTTGATTGTAAATCATACAAATAGGTAAAAAAAAAAAAAAAAAGCTAGTTACAATATGAAATAATTTGAAACCCGGCTTTCGGAGTAAACCATCTATTGACCAAAGTAGACCATTGATCTATTAACACATCGGGAGGCAATTCTTTGGATGCAATAATCTCTTCGTCGTTTTACCAGGATAAAAAAACTCGACTTTCAAGTCACTTTTGAAATCCTTGCACTTCTTATTTAACGATGCCAAAATCCATTTCTTTGCAATATCGGGAAAGTCAAACTTTTCCTATAAAACATATAAAAAAAATTATAAGTGAGCATAATGATATCAGCATCTCATCATTACTTAAATGCTTAAAACTTTATGATTGAAGATATGCAAATTACTAGCTAGTACATTCACTCTTTAATGAAGTTAAATCACCGGAATCTATCAATGCAAATTACTAAGTAGTACAAAGCAGGGCTTGTTTTTTGTGCTTCTTCCAATTTGTCAATGCAATCAAAACGAAGGTATGGCCGGACGTTGGTGCCTTCATCACAATTATGGGATCCATGCAAATAGGACGAGTAGCATATACACAAATATGGCTTCCATTTTGTGCTTTTTTTTTTAGAACTAACGAAATTAGTCCTAACTTTACATTTCATACCATATTAGGACACGAAACTAGCAATAAAGCAAAAGAGACCCAAACTTAATTCAAATTAGAATATGAACTCATGATATAGATTCTAAGTTTTAAGAGAATTTACCTTCACAAGTTTTAGAAGGTTGTTCTTGAAGACACCAAACTCCTTACAATCCTATCGTGGGATGCTCAAAGGTGCATGAATTCCTTTTTTAATCAATATTCCAAGATAAGAACCAAGAGCAGCAGCTTCTTTTGTACATGGAGTTCCATATTTATCAACTTCTATGACAATTCGTTCTCCATCTTCTAAATGGTTCCAAAAATCTATCATTGAAGCTCGACCTCTTCTTTTAATGCGTTTTCCCTCTTTATCTATTTTTTTCATTATAATTTTGAAAATTAAGATAAAATCAAAGGCATATAAAATAAAATATAAAATAATTAAAATCTCACCAATAATTTTAACCATGCAATCATCATGCTCGAGCTTCTTGAACAAGTAGTGAACAATTTGCGGAAGATGTTTGACTTTGAATTCATGTTTGTTCTTGCATAGGTTGTGAACTATAAGAAGATGTAGGACTTTGGAAAATAGGTCGATCAGATTGGGATTCATCCCTAACAATTCTCGAATCCACGCAAAGTCTTAGATCCTCGAACCATGTCTAATACCGCAACATATCACTTGATATTAAAAATATGATTCCACATAAGATCAATGAAAATTAGAAACATACCAAAGTATAATTACCAATGCATAACTAGGATAAAAATAAAATCAAAAGTGAATAAAAAATGAATTATAAAAAATTAAATTAAACCAAAAAAATCTAAATTATTTCATCATCTAAATCATTCCGCACCCATATAGGCTTCTCCCCTCACCCAAAGATGGAGAATTCAAAAAATCACTTTCGAAATATCATCTACCCCCATATCAAATACATCTCTTGGTCTAACTTTGACAACCACAAACCAATTCCTATTTGATGGATCTTGCACATAAAACACTTGTTGTACTTGGGAAGAAAATACAAATGGATCATCTTCTTCTTTCTCACCTATGTGAATTAAATGTGAGAAGTTAACTAAAGTATATCCAAATTCATCTTGCCTAACCCCGAACTATGATATACATCAACCCAATCACATTTAAACAATATAACTTTAAAACTATCGTAGTAATCTAATTCAATAATATCTCTTAATTTTCCATAGTAGTTAACGCCTCCCACTAGCTGAAACGTTAACCACACCACTATTTTGAGTTGATCTATTTACTTCCCGATCCAATGTATGGAACCTAGTTCCATTGATGATAAACCCATTAAATCTCTTGGCCACATCATTAGGCCCTTTACCAAGTGCTAAAATTTCATCCGAAACGCTTGGATCATTCATGCTTAAAACCTATAAAAACACAAATTGAAAGAAGTTAGAATTAATACACTTTAATTCCCCATTTTTAATCTAATAATGATTCAATTACTTACCTTTTGTTGAAACGAACTATGAAATTTTTCATCAAGTAGTCTTTCAATATCCTCACTTCGAGACGAGCATATCGACGTCATTTTTTTCATTCTAAATCAATAAATTCTCTACATATGAAATTTTTTAACGTATTATATAAGAGTATGTTTTAAAGAATCAATACTACACTTTATTAAATTAAAAGAACGTACAAGCGAAAACGTTCAATTTCATCACAATTACGTAAGATATAACGATGTGCTTGAATCAAAGACTTATTATCCAATTGGATGGCTTCAACTTCTCCAATAGGTTGACCGGCACTTTTGAACAAATATTTGACTCTTTGTTCATTTGAAGGAGGATCGGGATTTCTCAAAGGTCGGTTGAATCTTGTTTCAACTCCTTCAAGAATGAAGAATTTTACAAAAGATTTCTTTTTCTGCTACTCGACATCGTAAAACAAGCCAAAGGCAATTTGCTTTTACCATTATCAAGCATATGGGGGTGAAGATCAAACCTAATACCCAAATCCACCAAGTCAAGACATGCATTTAAATTATCCTTTGACTTAGTAGCATGGTTCATTAAGGTTCCAATCACATTATCACACACGTTTTTTTCAATATGCATCACATCAAGATTATGACGCAACAAGTTAAGCTCCCAATAAGGTAATTCAAAAAATATACTTTTTTTCTTCCACCACCTTCTTGCATCCTCAACATCACTACATGTATTAACTATCCCATCAACATTTGAGCCACTAACATTAGTTTTCATTAGTTTTTGGTTCATAACCCTTTTTCTTTTCCGACGTTGTACTAATTTTCCAAAAGTATAATGTATGCCATCTAACTGTTTCAACACATCACTACCACTTTTCCTAGATGGTGCCATTTGCAGCTCTTCGGTACCATCAAAACAATCTTTTTGATAACGGAATATATGATCTTTAGGTAACCATCGACGATGACCCATGAAACAATGCTTCTTACTTTTGTACAACCATTTAAAAGATGTGGACTCGGCATAACATGGACATGCAAACTTTCCTTTCGTACTCCAACTAGATAAATTTGCATAAGCGGGAAAGTCATTTATTGTCCACATCAAAGCGACACGCATATTAAATGATTGTTTTGTATAAGCATCATAAGTTTCTACACCTATCCATAATTTTTTCAAATCTGCTATCAAAGGTTGCATGTATACATCCATGTCATTCCTCGGACTATGCTCACCTGGAATAATCTTGATAATATGAATGATGATTGTTTCATATAAATCCAAGGTGAAGTATTATATACAATCAATACAACGAGGCCATGTGCTTATAGGTAGTGCTCATTGTTCTAAAAGGATTAAAAACATCACTAGCAAGTGCAAGCCTTACATTACGAGAATCTAAAGCAAAATCTGGATATCGAGCATCAAAATTTTTCCATGCCTCTCCATCGACAAGATGTCGTAATAATCCATCTTTCTTACGACCTTCCTCATGCCACCTCATATCACTAGCAGTTTTGTTTGAACAAAATAAACTTTGCAAACGAGATATTATAGGAAAATAACGTAACACTTTTACAGGTATTTTCTTCCTAGAACCTAAAGTTTCCATCCGACCATTATCACCTTCCATGTTGTTTTGCCCTTTTTTTGCCACCAAGGAGTACCACATTTATCACATACTTCAAGATCTTTTTTATCACCCCAAAATAACATACAATCATTTGAACAAGCTTTTATCTTCTTATAATCAAGACCTAAAGCTTTAATGATTTTTTTTCCTCATAAAATGATTTAGGTAACGAGTATACCTTCAGGAAATGCAATAGTTAATAACTCCAATAACATAGTAAATGATTTCTCGGTCCACCCATTCAAACATTTTAAATGGTATAAATGTAATATAAAAGCTAGCCTCGAAAATGACTTACATCCAGGATATAACTCTTCATTGATATTTTTTAATAAATCATTAAACATATTTGACTCTTGGGTGGATTTTTCATTATCTTGCTCTACATCCAACCTTTGACATTGCCCATTCATCTCATTATTCAATGGCTCATCATGAGTTTTATCGCATTTGCATTCATTTATTCTATCTATATTCATGGTCATTTCATTATCACATTGACCAACGACACCAAAAGCATCACGTAACGGCCCCACCATATCATCCGATCGTTGTGGATTCACATCAATAGAAGTTGGTTCATGGGTAGAACTAACTCCTTGTTCAAGTGAGGTAGGAACATAAGAAGATGACCTAATGTTACTAAAAGAAGAACTCTCTCCATGAAAAACCCACCGAGTATACCCCCTTAAAAACCCATCACAAATTAAGTGAACTCTAGCATCTTCATATGTTTGTAAAGAAGAATTACCACATCGAATGCAAGGATAAAAAATTCTTTCACCATAAGATGTATTACGAAATGCTAATTCAAGAAATTCCTCAACTCCTTTTTTATATTCAATACTAGTTCTAGTCTTGTTCATCCAACTTCTATCCATTTCATAAATATTGTAAAATCCCTAAAAGAATGCTATAAATTTTTTCAATAAAAAAAAAAAACGACAAAACTAGTTATGACATAAAGTACTCATCAACACATTTAGCACTCAACACTTTTGTATTCTCAAATATCAACAACCATTTGATTGCAAACAATCCTAGCTCCTTTGAAGCACAAATACAACTTAAATGCAATAAGTTTATTGTCTTAGTTTTAATAAGAAATTTACCTTGAAGTAGTCACCTAAATTAGCAACCAAATATGCTTCAATCAACTCAGTTGAACCACCATAAACAATACTGAAAAAAATCAATTTTATTAGTTAGAAGCAAAAAATAAACTTATCCACTATATAATAAAAAAAAGAAAGAAAGATGTAATTGTACTTACCACACAAGCCTTTAAAAGTTAATCTTTTGTAATGTTTCCACTGTTCTCTACATTCAATTCCAATCTACAAATAAAAAAATTAACCAATCAAGAAATAGAATACTAAAGGAAGAAACAAGTATCAAACAGACATACATAACTATATATATATATATAGCAAATTTTCATGGAAAGTGAAAACCATAAATTCCATTAAGAGAAAGAGAGAAAGGAAGGGAGGGAAGGGAAAGTTAGATAGTGGTAGAAAAAAAGGTGGCATTGATTAACACAAAGAGACAGAGGCATTTCACAAGGACAAGTCAACTGGTTTTCTCGTCCATGCTGCTCGATCATAATCCATTTTAGCATCCGCTCGATTGGTTTAAGATAATAATTTCTTTACAAAATAATGTCATCCATAGATGGTCACTACCCAAAAAAAAAAAGGACGAGCATACTTATTTTGTATGATTGTTTGATTCGATACGGTGGCTCACTTTTGCAGTAATATTAACCTAATAAACGGACGAAATAATGTCATCCATAGATGGTCACTAGCCAAAAAAAAAAAAGAAATCGAAGAAGTCCATGCATAATTTCATATTACTTTACGTTGACTTCTTTTCTCCGTGGTCCGGAGGGAGGGAAAAATACCTAAAAATAGTTGGATAATAAATCAACGTGCATCGCACTATAATTGTCATTCTTTAAGACAGCTTGTTGTATTCTTCTTGGAATTCTTAAGCTATGACTTGAGCAAAGATATAGGAGAAAATCTTTCGATCAAACCACATTCGAAGCAAAATATACAGACCTCTATCTCTTTCCCATTCTTCACCAATTCATCGATTATCTCTAAAAACACATAAGATTAAAACATACTATTAACGACCATATTGATTGAACAAGAGATTATAGAACAATATATCAAAATCCAGTTTAAAAGAAGGGCATAGAGTGAAGTTCATTAGACAAAAGCTTAACACCAACCACATTTGTTTGAATGCTCGGTGAAGCTAAGCACATTCTTATACACGAGTGATAGTCATATTTACAAACCATCATGAGGGCTCATACGCTACTTCACTACCTCAACGTGAAGGGAGGACTAAGAGCAAATTAGTTCATATTTACTAAGAAATAAGCAAGAGAGGCGTTCGTCAACTAATCTTTCACGATGGTTGGGATTATTGAGTCCCGGGAATATAGAAAAGTTTTTGCAAGAGATACCAAATTGTCATTACTATTATCCGAAGATATACTCTACCTACTAAACTCGGAGGTTTGCTAACAAAGTAGCATGCAAATTCTAAAGGGGAACCGGTTCTGTTAGACAGAGCAAGCCACAACCAAACTATACAAAGAAAATTAACATAGATTTTTTTTTCGGATATGGTCGACAAGAACTCGTTAAACTCTTAAGGAGTCTAATTCAATTGATCATTCTTCCGAAAAGCAAATAAGCAATTGTACGTGCAAAGATGTAAGCAAAACCAATTCAAGACTCTTGTGTGATTTATACATTTATTTGTCGAGCGGTATAGCATTGTTTTTATCTCCTTGGTAAAGTCGTATTTATGCAAATAAATTATCATTTTCCAAGAGATATCAATGCCATAAGATTTTCCATGGCGTTGTATTCTTAGAATGTAAAGGTCAAAAACTTCCCGCGAAGTGAGGGCGGCTCGGAACAATAATGCAATACGCACATCATTACAAAACAGTTTTGAATATAGGCACTTCAACTCCTAGTCCTAATTTCTTTAAAATCAGAATAAAGCATTTTCGCATAATTTACATAGCATTTGGAGATAATAAAGTAGTTCCATGAAAGACAATCCAAGAAATCACAAAACCAATTTTACGAGTAGCAAGTTCATTTCAATTTCATAAAAGCTGTTCATCATCCTCATATATTGCTATATTTCTTTCTTTCGTCCTCCTCAATGGCAAAGAAAAGAGTAGACGAACGAAGCAAGTAATCTAATTGATTGGCCACAAAATTAATTAACCATACTTACCTTTACAGAGATCAATGAGAAATTCCTCAATGAGTGCCCAATTGATTTGGAGAGAAGAACGAAGCGAGAGGATACGAACGAAGCGAGTAGATGAACGAACCCAAAGGAGACGACGAAGCGGAGGGGAAGAAAAACCCGGAGGAGATGAACGAACCCGGAGGAGACGAACGAACCCAAAAGAGACAAAAAACCCGGAGGAGACGAACGAACCCAAAAGAGACGAACGAACCCGGAGGAGACTAACGAAGCGAGAGAGGAAGAAAAACCCGGAGGAGACGAACGAAGCGAGAGGGAAGAAAAACCCTAAGAGAAGCGGGATAATGCAGCGTTTGTATCCCTTTCACAACAAATAAAAAATTAAAAATAAGCAAAAACAAGCGAGAGCGGAACACGCAAGAGGCAGAGGAGAAGAAGATCCGGTGAAGAGGGAAAATTTTTGAGTAGCAGAAGCGAGAAGACACAAGAAGTAGAGGAGAAGAAGATTTAGTGAAGAAGGAAAACTTATGTCCGATCTTATCACTTTCAAAATCAAAAGAAATTTCCAATGAAGAATCGAAGGAGAAGGAAGCAACAAATCGAGAGTGGAAGAGAAGGTCGAGAAACCCTAAGGAGAGGGAAAATGAAACGCCCTTCCCCCTTTCGAAACAAATTAAAAAAAATAATTAAATAAAATTTGCGCCTCTAACATCTTGGGGCGGTTTTATGAACCGCCCCAAAGTTTTCCTATAAAACTCCACTCTCGGTGCAAATGCTCGAAAGGAAAACCGCCTCAAGAATTTCGCTCCTATATCGGCTTTTTCTTGTAGTGCCGATTATAGCCAACATAAAAATAATTATAATTATGAACACTAATTAATTCCCCCGAGAATTACCAAACATAAAAAATTCATAGTTAAAACAACTAATTAATTCCAGTTATACCCAAAACAATACTAACTTCTCTCGAACGAGAGAAAAACCATGGACACAATTTAAATTTCAGATAATAATATAATAAGTATGTTTGCTTCTCTCAAAATTTATTTATTTTAAATAGATTCGTGGATTCTTAAATTTGTACCAATCAAGTAAAGTAAAATTTGAAGAGGTGATGTATATGAAATGAAACATTAATGAGATGACATAAAGAAATGAGGTGATAATTGTGAGATGAATAATTAAATGATGATGTGGCAAATTAGTGACAACGTGGCTCTAATGACATGAAAAAACATTTTGGATGGAAATTTTACTCGACTTAATTTTCTTTTTAACTTTTCAAAAAATATAAAATGTAATTTTTACAATTTAAAACATTATGATTATTTTCTTTTTATATTTTCATACTTGGTTAATGTCATAAATTTAGTTTTTATTATAAATTTAATATAAAATATTTCGCCCTTTTTTAGTTAATAAGTACAACTTTTCATGGTAATATATAATTTGAATGAAGTAAAAGGAATATTTTTTAGTTAGATTACCATAAATAAAAAATATATATAAAAAATTAAGATGACTTATAAATTATGGTTTTGATTTGTTATGAAAAATGGAAATTTCCCTTTATTTCTTTTTTTTTTTTTTTTGCAAAAAGATATAAAATATATTTTTTATTATTTTTTAATTTATGTTAGAGGAGAAGACAATTGTTAAGTTATTACATGGTTAGGTTAAGTTTCCTTACAAATTCCCAATGAGCTTCATGGTTTGGTAATTCTCCCCATCAAATACTACTTGTATTGATATTTGAAAGAGTTTCCCATCGTATCTTCCATTCTTCCCATATCCTGTGTTTCCCCACCTAACATTTCTTCCTCAATTACATCATTCTCTCTAATATTAACCCCATCTTTCTATACTTTTAACATTAACATCTACCTTTCCTTACACTTATGAATAGGAGTGTATTTTTCATCACAAAAGGAGCATAGTCCCATTAACCTCCTTTCATCCATTTCTATGTTATTAGGTAGCCTTCAAGTTCTAATTACTCGAGTTACTATTTTGAAATCGAAGTCGGCAAAAGTAGCAAGCCCTTTTAGTTATTTGTAGCATTATTAGAATGGTTTACTCGGTACATTTTGGTATGAAGAATTTATAAGTTTGTAATTGGCAGCATTATTCATTCTTGAATTGAAAAATGAAGGGTTAGTGTTTGGTTTTTGGTTGAACAAAGAAGGGATTCTAGCATTGAATCTATTGGAACTATGGTGAATATTTATATTAGTTTCCTGCAGTTTAGCTAAAGCTACCGCTTCTTTTTAACCTCGTCACCCTTACTAGAACTTGTAAATCAAGCTTTAAACCTCCAATAAAGTAGCTAATGACATCGTCCTCGAGTAGAACCAGCCTATTAACAACGTAAATTAATTTTTTTAGGAAAGATCGGACATCCCGAACTTGTTTTATTCCTATTAATTCAGCCATAGGATCACTAAATATCATAGAATTGAAACGAATGCTCATGGCTTCAACATAATTCTCCCATTTAATTAGTAACTTACTTCCATTCATTCTCATGAAAACCCGATGCCATTCTAAAGCTTCTTCTTCGAGTGTATGGCAGCCAAGTTCACTTTGGTCCTTAGGAGTTTTATCAACCATAAAATACTCCTCACACATGAAAGTCCATTCCTCAAAGTCCTCTCTAGAAAATCTTAAAAATTCCACCCTAAACATTCTAGTGTTGAAATTATACCTCGTACTACCCCCTGTACCATTGTTATTTCCCAAACTAGCATGCATTGCATTGATTGAATAACCATATCTAGGAACCGCATGAGCTCTATCATTTAAATTTCCCAACTCCTCACTATTACCATCCATTTTCTCATGTACTCGTAATCTTAAGTTCAATAACTAATTCTTTTAGTTCACCTATATCATGATCATGCTATGAAAAAATTGAATCACATCTATATGTAAGATCGGTGATTTCCTTAGTAAGTGTAGCAATCGATTCTTCCATCTTTTTAAGACCAACATTTACTTTTGTCATGATTGATATTGATAGTGTTTCACGAGTAAGAGAATCTTTCTTTAATATCAATTGATACAATCCAAATTTCAATAATCAAGAAAAAAAGAGTGTGATGCAAAAATGACTTGTATTAGATTTATTGAATTAAAATGAGTTCTTTAAATACAATCAAACAATGAAATGAATCAATGATTAAAACTGATTATAAGAGTTTTGTCATCGTTATAAGAAAATATAGAAAGAGAAGAAAAAAGAACGAGAGAGAATTCTAGATAGAGAAAATTCAAAAGGAGAGAAAACACAATTCTTGCCTAAAACATTACAAATGAACTCCCTCTTTTTATAATAGTTTTCTCCTAGGCTAACTAATTATCTAACAGATTCTTGAAACTACTCTAGTAAATTCCATCTCACATTTCTATAGCTCATAGTGACACCGCAACGAGAGATGCCATGTAAGCATTATCATCTTATCACAAGTCTTACATGAGAAGCCTTCCATGTAATAGCTAACTCTGTTATTGATCGAACTCGCGAAATGGTCACACCAACGAACTTTAACGAGTATAATCATCTTCAATAAATGATGCGGTGATATTAATGATGAGCATTTGAAACTTTGAAAGCACCATGACTCTTTGACATTTTCCCATGATCTCACACGTCGTCCCTTGGACTCTTCCAAGCCAAGACGATCTTCGGGATGATAAGCGACCTTAACCACATATGAGGCATGAAAATGATTGGATAAGTGACAAGTGATAACACCCATAAACAATCCAAACGCAACATAGGACTCCTAAGGCCCTTCGGAAGGACTCTCTAAGATTGAATGAAGATTAAGTCTTTGCTACGACAACTCGATTTGAAGAGACAACTAATAGATAAGAAAAACTTATGGGTCCAAAGCCCGACCAAGGATGAAACATGAGAAAACTAGGTCCCACACTCATGGCACAATAGCGGGAATAAACTCGGATAGCCAAGCTAGGAGCATCTAAATGGCCTTCAAATATGCACTTAGGATTATCTCCTAGGAGTTAGCCAACTATCAAAAGACTTGCACTTAACTTTCACTAATTAAAAGAGATATAAAGTACATTCAATAAATCAATACATATGTTCAATATCACTTTGGTCCAATCGACAGGAACCATAACATCAGCATGTTCATTCAATAGTTATTCATCAACACTAGAGATACTTTCTAATTAAAATTAAAAGTTGTTGCTATTCATCCCATAGAACTTGACGAGTTTCATGGTTATATAAACAGACCATGAAACGTAAGGTTAAAGGATCTAGATCTTCTTCTTTGAAAAACATCATTTTTTAAACACTATTTATCATCTTTTTTATTTTTATATTACTACCTCCTCAAGCTCCCATTCTTATGTGCACATTGACTTAGTAGTCATGAGAGGGTCATCCATCCAATCGGAAAGACTTGTTTTTACAAGTATTTTAACTTGCATCATCCCCATCCACTAGCAAATTCTATAGCTACACTAGTTAACAAAGAGTCACCTCATATTTGGAGGTTTACATCCTCATCGAAACCATAAGATAAGAAAAATGAGAGTCATATATATATATATATATATATATATATATATATATACAATGCCTAATAGATCACTAATATTGAAAACTAAAAAAGGAAAAGCTAGAAAAAGAAATACAAAACAAAAGGGGTTAGAATAATTGGCATAAATGAAGATACAATCAAGCATAATTAGATCAAAATACAATTAATGAATCAAGATTCTGCTAAATTATTTGCGACAAATTAATGCTAATAACATTTAGTTGCCTGGATGAGCACATGATAGGAGTTTTTTTTTTAAATAGGGTACTTATAAAACTTATTTACAAAAATAAGGTTATTTTAATCTTATTTACAAAAATAAGGTTATTTTAATCTTATTTACTAAAATAAGGTAGTTTTTACCACATAGATTAGATCTTTTACACATGTCATTTTTTTAATACAAATAATAAATCATTTAACACATCGACTTTATTTTTTAAAAAAAATTATGTTATCATTCTAAATTTTATGTTCTTCATCTTCTTTTTACTATCGAAAAATCTTTTTTGTTTTTCTGGTTTTTTTGTTTCGGTTCCTCGATTAATCAAAGATAAAAAAAAAAAAAAAGGATTTTGCCATGTTTCGTTTTTCAATTTTTTTTTCGAATGCTCCGATATGCCACAAACAAAATGTTAGGGCACAAATCTTTCTTACGCCCACCGATCCCGTCATTTTCAAGAACCACTCTTCTCCATCCCCAACCCACCCTCCCTCTCCATGATTTCCCTCTCAAAATCTCCAGAAAAATTCATCCACGATTGTTCTTCTTTGCACAAACCAACAACAACAACATAACTCAAGAACCGAACAAGAGAAGGAAAATGGGTCTTCGAATAACATTGGTGGTGGTGATGATTTGAAGAAAGATCAACCTCCTCCCTTTAACAATATCAAATCGGGTGATTTGTTACCGAACCCGCATCCCGTCATTTTCAAGAACCACTCTTCTCCATCCCCAAACCACCCTCCCTCTCCATTATTTCCCTCTCAAAATCTCCAGAAAAATTCATCCACGATTCTTCCTCTTTGCACAAAGCAACAACAACAACCTAACTCAAGAACCGAACAAGAGAAGGAAAATGGGCCTTCGAATAACAGTGGTGGTGGTGATGATTTGAAGAAAGATCAACCTCCTCCCTTTAACAATATCAAATCGGGTGATTTGTTACCGAACCCGCATCCCGAAAACATCTTGGTTGTTGGATTAACTGGTTTGTTTGCTTAGGTTAGTGTTCAAGTTCTTTGGAAGCTTTCTTTATCTCTTTTGCTATTCTTGTTGCTCGCTCGTAAGTACTCTTTCATTGCTTCCCTTCTTATTTTCATCCTCGTTGCCCTTCTTTAAGGGGTTTTTGTTCCTTCTTGGATACTTTCTTAATAGTTGTAATAATTTCTTGAATTTTATGTGCATTATTGGTTCTCCGAATTTTAGTTGCATAAGTTAATTTGTTCTTTGTTTCTCGTTGTTGAACTTTCACAAGCTAAAGTACTATGTCATTTAATGAATTATTTTTTATGTTTTACTTTATGTTGGATCGGTGCAAATCTTTCCACTTGATTCTTAGTGTTCAAAGAATAAAGCTTGGAAATTACGCATTAAAAAGAATAGTAATTCATTGCCAATTTTTGCTACCAATTGCAGCAAAATTTTCCGAGATGCAAGTATTTTCTCGCTTGAATAAAACTCTTAAAGATTCAAGGGATTGATGTGATTTTGAAATTCTTAGCAAATTTAGGAATTTGACTCGGTGTTTTGAGGTTCTTAGACAAGTCCGTAACCAAGTTTTGTTTGATAGTTTGTGTTATCCGAGAAGATATACGCACCGACATCTTTAAAGCAAATTTGACGGGAGAGTATATAATTAAGAAGAGGTTGGTTGATTTATAAAGTATACTCGATAGTCTAAAATGTGAGACATGAATTTGCTATTAAAGGAAACGATAGGTGTGCTATGTGGAGATAATTTCATATGTTTTATACTTGAATGGTGTGATGGTTTCTTGGTTAGAAGGTAGCGAGTTTAACCTCCATTTTCTTATGTGAAGATCGGCTACTAAGCTCGTCAAACTAAAATCGACTCGACTCTCGCTTGGTCAAGCTTATTAGGTTGAAATAAATTTTGGTTGTCATTCATAATTGGCCATAGAAAGTCACATGGATTTTAATTGTAGGATTTGTAAACTAATGTGTTTCTCCTTCATCTTTTCCTCTTCTAATTTTATCTCGCACTAATTTTAAACAGATTCATGCTATGTGTAATCATATTCTTCTGCATTATTGTCCTGCGAGTATGATGCGACTTACCGAAGAGTCTATCCCAAGTTCTCGCTGAAATATTGCTCCGGCCATTGGTGCACTCTGCTGAAATATTGTTTGATGATATTAATTTATAATACCCCATGTATCCGGTGCGAAGCAAGCACGAGGAAGCTATCTTGGCGTGGGAATTTGAAAAAGGATCTAGTTTGTACAAGTTTGAGATACGAGAGTTAGAATCTCTTAGAAAATTTTTGGCTATTAAGTACCCTAGTTGTATAAACTTTGCAAATAATGAGTTTCAACATTGTTGGCTAGCTTAGTTGACCAAGCCTAAGCCCCTCTTTTCCTTATCGATTTTTGTCTATTTTAGCGAGCTCGGGTGTTATATGTTTTAGCCACTATATGCATTACATTCTCTCAAACTGCAAGTGTTCATGGCATTTATCGGATATAATTAATAGAATGCTGTCGAAGTGCTGATATTATTATCCCATGAAGTAAAACGAGACTCGAGTAGCCAAGTTTTTTTTTTTAAATAGAGTACTTGTATAATAAGCCCGTCTTTTCCTTGTCGATTTTGGCTTGTGGAGTTTCCATAAAGACTCCTGCTAATTCGATACTATTCCGGGACTCATGGAAGGTACGATCAAACCGGACTATGCAAATTGAAACGAAGAAAACTCATAAAAAAATAATAATAAGATGCCGACTTTAATTTCTATAGTACTCTTAAAATTTTACAAACAATAAATAATCTTAAATGTTAATTTTAAATTTAATAAAGTTGTATTTATAGATAAAAGAATCGACTAATTAAAATAATTGTACTGCATAGTCTCGGAATAAAATGCGCTAAAATATGAGAAAAATAAATAATCGGTTATCTTGCTTTCGAATTTGTTTTTAAAGAATCTTGTGACCAAGAAATCCATGTTGCACATCATTGTTTGACATCCAAAAGTTATGAACCGTAAAATATTAAGAAAAAAGACAATAAGTTGGTTGCATATCCACTATAAAGCATGAAATATATTAACTCGAATTAAAAACTATATAATTACCATTATTTTGATGGACAAGTTCAACGATCATGATCTCGGTTGTTTACACAATCCATAATGTATTGTGGCTCGACCTTCTCGAATGTCCATCTCATTCCGAATGTAAGTAGATTTTGGTTTTCCTTTTTTCTTTCATCGACGATTAGGATCGGGATATAATCTTGGAATGCTAGTTTACGGCCAATAATCTTGATGAATAATATGATGAAACCGTGGTGCCCATGTATGAAAATGCTCTTACATACTGTAATACTTATCAATAAATTGCCAACTATCAAGAGCCAATCTTCCACACACTCGCTAATACATGAGAACATGGAAATTTATATATTTGCCATTTTACCATTATCTAGCTGAACAACTTGTTTATTATGACCCCATTGCATTCGTTCATCATGAGGTGCTCGTTATTATTTCAAAGATTCCTCTGTTCTCATTAAATGGAACGAGTTCATGTGCATTAGCTATGCTTAGCTTTGCATTAAGCTTTGCTAGGATATGAGGAGCATAAAGTTTTCCTTCATCAACGACTTCTTTTGAAAGTTTTCTTCTATCATTGAAGTAAATTACCAATCGATAAAATGTCGGTTGCACACAAGCAGTGATCGGTAAATTACGAGCTCCTTTTAATACACTATTGAATACCTCGGATAAATTAGTTTTCATCACTCCATACCGTCTACCTCCATCATATACTAATGTCCATTTCTCTTGAGGAATTTCTTCTAGCCATTTTCGAGCCTCGAATTAGATTTTTCAATTTCATCCATAACGAGCATTAAACTTCCTCGACTCGATGTGCACTCTCGGCTCCGTAAATAAGATTTTTTAAGTGTTTGCTATGAAATCCGTCATTAAAATTACTACATAAATGCCTTAGGAAAAAACGATGATACGTATAAGGCTCTTTCCATCTTGAACCATGTTCATTCACTGCAACGAAGAATACCGAGCATGACGGTCCGATATCAAACAATACCTCTACGATCGGTAACCTTCTCTCTAATGCAAGCTAGAAACCAACTCCAACTATCAAAGGACTCCTCCTCTACAATAGCAAATGCAAGTGGAAAAAGTTATCCATTTGCATCAACTCCCATTGCAATCGGCATCTTTCCCGAATATCTTCCGTATAAATGTGTGCCATCAATACTAATTACGAGTCAACAATGCTTAAACCCCTCGATAGATGCTGAAAAACTCCAAAAAACACGTTTAAACAAAGCTAAATTTGGATCCTGTAAAAGATCATAGTGCCACTTTACAATGGTGCCACCATTATATGTTTGAATAGCTTCCATTAATTTTGGCAACACTTGATAAGATGTATCCCAGTCACCAAACACCTTTGTGATTGCTTTACGTTTTGCATGTCACATCTTTTTATAAGAAACACTATAGTAAAACTTTGCCTTCACTTATTCACGTAAAGTCGTTATCGAGATAGATGGTTGTACCTTCACTTGACCTTCTATTTCTTGGGCTAGGAATTTTGCATCTAGTTGACGATGGTCTCGACTAAGACTTAGATAAACACAAGTATGGGCAACGACATATTGGGTAATCTCAAATAATCCATGACTCTTTCGTTTGAATGCACGAAGTCTCCATTTACACCCATTTTCCCTATGTCGTTTACATCTCAAACTCCATACCTTTTCTTTAGTTTCAAGAACTTCATATTGTTGATGTCGCTTGATAGAGTATAATTTTATTGCTCTCCGTAATTATTCCTTATCTTGAAAGATTAACCCCTTAATCAACTCATCATTAGGATTCCATCTATAATTTTGAGGTAATGAAGTCCAATTACTTACCAAAGCGATATCTACCCAATCTGCATCTTTGAAGTAAGGTGTGTACGGTTCATGTCGTGGTTGATTCTCGCTCATTTGCTAAGCCACGGTCTTCGAAAAAGGTTGCTCTTATGAATTTACCATACCATCATCACATGTCACATTCATAGCCACATCTTCAACTTCATTATATTCGTCTTCTTCTTCTTCTTCGATTCTTCATATTCTGCTCTTTCCTCACCCACATCAACTTCTTCTATTAAGTTATTATTCACATGCATATCATCAAATATACCGGTACTTTCATGTTCAACCATTCGCTATATTGTAGTCATATCCACACTTGCATCACTTTCATGATCATATCTATGCACTTTGCACCAACAATCGAAGAAGTTGGATGATTCGAGAGAAGAAACACGATTTCTATCAAAATGTAGAGGAGAATTGAGTAAATTGTTATCTTCTGAGTGGTCAATCGCCTAAGTACATCCGAACCAATGCCTTGAATATCACGCTCGATCTGTTTCAATAGGTACGACTTACGTCTCAACATACAACTCAATGTTACTAACTGAAGCATGAATAGAAGGAATTTCAAGCATGATGTCTACATCGCTATCATCAACAATACACATGCGAATATACTTGACCATTGATGTCCGCACAATCGTAAGATATCTGCGGACTAACTTCGATTGAATATGTTGTTTATCAAATTTTGTAATAGCATATAGTTTATCTAGTAGCTCATAATATTTTATTGTTCGGGTCACTTTAATGGCCTTCATTGGTGGATTATCGTAACATGGTCTTTCTTCCCCATCTATAATATGACCAGTTCCAATAGCAAAATATAGGTATATCTCTCGTTAATCATTAGCAACCTGAAAAAATAAAATTTAATAGTTGGTTAGAATATCTGAGAAAATTGAGACAAAAAAATGGGTAGCAAAATAAATTAAAAAGTCAGAAGAAGAAAGTTTTAGCTCTTTTCATGACATAACTAAAGATTGAAGAACACTAATGAAAGATTTTCTATGTAATTTGACATATAAGAAAAATAAATTCAAATCCCACTAACAAGGGTTGGCATGTTTTAACTGATTTGGAAAACATTTTTGCTTATTCACCATTGTTTATTCCATTTTCAATTTTCTATGTAATTTTTTTGTTTTGTTAAGATCACCCCTGCATCGTTGAAATCTCTGGAAATTATTAGCTTTTCCATTTTCATCGATTTTCCTTCATTAATTTTCAGGAGGTTCAAAGGAATTTTATCGATATGCTCAGATAAGATTTAAAATCAAAAATTTATTGCTACGGTTGGAATGAACTTGAATTCAACCCAGAAATTTTTGAAGACACCAACCACTGGACTGCTCAAAATGCTAATTACAGACTGAATTGATGACAAAATGGTTCTGGGATGATTTCCAAACGACCAATAGATTGCTGGTGGGTGTGGATATACTTGGGTTGAGTCCAAAATCCAAAGAATTGGTGTCCAAAGAGAGCTGCAGATGAACAAGAACCCAAAACGCCAAATCCCCTACCCAGAAAATTAATGAATGAAAATCAAACAAAGCAAAATTAAACCCTCTAAATTGACAATGTGGGTCGATAGTCGTAGATTGATTGTAAATGAACACAAAAAATAAAAAAAGGATTGAGTGACGAAGTCAATTAGGGATGAACTTCAACTTAGAAATTTTTGAAGACACCAACCACTGGATTGCTCAGAATGCTGATTACGGACTGAATTGATGACAAAATGGTTCTGGGATGATTTCTAAACAACCAACAAATTGCTGGTGGGTATGGATATACTTGGGTTGAGTCCGAAATCCAAAGAATTGGTGTCCAAAGAGAGCTGCGGATGAACAAGAACCCAAACAAACCCAAAACGCCAAGTCCCCTGCCCAGAAAATTAATGAAGGAAAATCGAACAAAGCAAAATTAAACCCCCTAAATTGACAATGTGGGTCGATAGTCGTAGGTTGATTGTAAATGAACACAAAAAATCAAAAAAAAGATTGAGTGACGAAGTCAATTAGGGATGAACTAAAACCCAGCAATGAAGAATACGAAGAACTCCTGTCCAGAAAACCCAGAATATGCAGTCACTCTTTCCCCTAAAATTACTCGATTTTTGACCTTTATCACTTTCTCTTATCTACTCAGAAAGCTTGTTTTCTCTACCCTGAATTCCCGTCCCTTACTGTTTCTTCATCCTCCCTCCTATATGTGTGTGTGTGTATATATATTTTCTCTACCCTGAATTCCCGTCCCTTTCTGTTTCTTCATCCTCCCTCCTATATGTATATATGTGTGTGTGTGTGTGTGTGTGTGTGTGTGTGTGTGTGTGTATAAAGTCAAGTTCCTGGATTGATACCCTGTATATATTCAGGAACTTGACAACCATGTGATATTCCAACGACTCGTTCAACAGAGACAGTAGCAGTAGTAACAAAATAAGAAGAAAAAAGGAGGAAAAAAAGAATTTAAGCTGAGAGAATTTAAGAAATTAAATAAATAAAAACAAAAGAATTTAAAAAACTACCTTAATTGATGATATTCATATGCAAAAGCACTGTTTTAATGATTGTGATTTTGAATTGTGAGGGTATTTGAATTTTAAGAAATTAGGGTAAAGACAATAAAAAGGGGACAGAGAGAGTTTAAGTTAATTTTTTTTTTTTTATGTTTCTGATTTTTTTAAATTATTATATTAAATATATATTATAACACCTAATTAAAAAGATGATATAGATGCTTATATGGCAAAACAATGGATTAAAAAAGATGACATGGATGCCTACATCGCAAAACAATCCTCTTTTTATAAATAAGATTTAAAATATCTTATTTTGGAAAAATAGATTAAAAAGTACCCTATTTAGGGGAAAAAACTCCACATGATAGACCTCAATTAAAAATGTCATATTGTTAATTAATATAAAAACAATCACTCTCCAAGCCAGCCTCACGCAGAGGGTTGTTTTTGCAATCTAACATCAAAATTCATAGATAGCAATATAGCATAGCATAGCATAGCATTGCTAATTTAAAGGCAATTTTTACTACAGCATCTACCCAAAAACGTCTTGTAGAATGTTTTTCGCAAAAGTTAAGGCACTGTATTTGGTTTGCGAAACCAGCATGACATAGCTGTAAAGAATCCCCCTAAATCCTCCCTATAAAACCATTAAGAAGAAACTCCTTTAAACTCACACGATCAAAACCCTACTTCAGTATATCCTCTCCCTTGTGAGTCATTAATTTCTGCTTGCTGCTGTTAGCCTCTTGGGGAGAAATGGAGAGTTGTAAGATGACCATGATCCTCACCATCTACGTCATTCTTCTTCTGGCTTTTACTACTTTTGGAACCTCAGTTGCGCTTCAAGATTTGGGGGGAATAGCACCATCGCCAATGGAAAGTGCTGGAGTGACTCTGGCTGTTCCAGCTGCACTTGCTGTCATAGCCTCTTTGGTTGCTTGGATCATCTAAATTTGGTTATATGTTGTGTTTGTTAACACTGGTACTTGTTTATGGAATGCTCAATTCTTTTATTATTCCGCCATTCTGTTGCATCCCGAATAATTTGAGTGCATTGTTGCTTGTTTAAGGAAGTTGCTTGCTTCAATTCTGCTACTGCTTTAGCGTAAGAAGGTTTTACTGTGTCCAATATTCATCTGCTGGCATTGTTTCATGCCGAGTTTATAACATTACCAGAATTTGTGTTCAATGGCTCTCAATATATGGCATCCGTTAGGTTTCCTTCATATTATCATTGTCATGCTTACCAAATTTCCAAAATGAACTCGTAATTACCGATTTCTCAGAATTTCTTACTAGAAGCAAAACTTAAAATTAGTTTTTTCCTTTGGCAGCCAGGAGGTGAGGATCCTAAGCCATCATTTACAGACAAATTGCTAACTTCTTTAAGAGACCAAATAATGACTCAACGTATTTATTCGTTGTTTGTTCCCTGATGAGCATAGAGGCACTATGAGATTCCTAATAAAGCATCTGAATGTTACAAACAGTATAGTTATACTCGTCTGGCCAAGCAAACAAAATTTTAATACCTTGACAATAGCCAAAACTTATAGTTTATCTGCTCCAGCCTTACAAGTTTCAAACAGAGGAATTATACACAAGTCAGAAGTGAAAGTACGCAGAATAGCTTGCTGAGAGATCCTTAAAGGAATCAGAAATCTTACTAATATACAATGCTTTATGTCACCATTGCTTAATAATGAAGCAGTCACCGTTGCTTAATAGAACCAAAAAGATCCTTGTATGTACGCTTAGGAGCATCAGCACGAGAGACTATTTCCACGACTTTGTACGATGATTCTGGAAGACGTAATGCCTCGACGGCAACTTCTGCAACCAGATCTCTTGATATGGTACCTTCATAAAGAGTATCCTACCAAGAGAGAGGGAGAGTTAACAATTTCCTCATAGCATGGGAGAGCATGAAGAACATCAGAAATGCTTTAAACAAATTTTGTTACCTCTGACTCCATTACAAGATTTCCTGATGGTGGTTCATTTCTCAAACCACCCGGTCTAATTATAGTGTAGTTTATGCCAGATTTCCTGATGTAATTCTCTGCCTGAAGCTTTGCTACTAGGGTCAGGCCAAAAATATTGAGAAAAATGTAAGCTGGATTAAGTATCTGCCCCATTGAAGCTCCATTGACTAAAATTGAGCTTATAAGAATGAATCTGTTCACGCCAAGTTTACGGCAAGCTTCAACAAGGTTCACAGTGCCAAAATTGTCGACCTGCAACAATGTATCCTTCATAAGACTGACAAACAGAGACATGGACACCAAAAACATAACATATTTACAGAACATGCTGAACTATCCAATTTCCGGATTACATGTTGACATGATTGATTTTGCCTTCATTACAATGCCATCCTGATTCTTATCTGATTTTCTAACGTTCAAAATTTCGTACCTAGATATTTCTGACATGCACAGATCAGATAAAGATGCAGTTGACAGAGAACTGATTCAAGAACGTAGATTGGGAATAAGTTCAGGATAGAAATTTGTTTCAGGCAGAAAAAATTGCAATCCTACATCTCAAAAAATCCAGAATACAGACATTACCATTCCAACAGATGACCTAATGCCTTGAGGCTTTTTTAATAGGCGAAGAAAGATAAGTCAAACATGACACCTATTATCTTGTTCCATGTGAAACAACAATGGGAAACAACTTTCATTCGAATTAATCGATAATCAGCTCAAGCACAGCATTATAAATTTTTTACATGTTTTAGACAAGAAAAGAATATATATATAGAAAAACAACCAACACCAATCTAGAACCAAGTGATCACCTTCCAAGGAGCAAACAAGTCCCAGCTAGGGCGAAACCCAGTGGCACATATTACAGCCTCAGAATCATCCCCTATGGCCTGCACAAGCTTCTCAGACCCCGCAGTTACATCCGCTTTGACCTAGAAAAAGAAAAGGAAACAAAAAAATAGAGAATTAACCCAGTTCAGTTTTGAGTGTGTGCAAACTGTCTAGCTAGTGACATGTTTCCAGTTGAAGAAATATAGGATAGGAGTACTAACAATTTGAAGAGATGGGTTGTTTTCAGAAAGACTAGTTTTGGCCTTGTCTAAATCTCTAACACCAGCCTTGACCTCAAAACCCTTTGCTAGAAGCTGCTCAACAATCCTTTTTCCAGTGCTACCAGTGGCTCCAGCCACAAATATTTTCTTCTTCTGCTGCTGCTGATTCACATTCTCTTTGGCTTCTTCTGTTATTTCATTTCCACCTTCCATCTAATAAATAACATACAAAAAAAAAAACATAATTATAAATGCATTCATGGAATATCAAGAAACCATGTAGGAATATAATAAAGTCCATCAAGAACATAATTATAAGAAAATTGTGCAAGTAGTGTTCTAGTACCGTTTACCTTTATGGATTTGAGGGAACGAAGCTTGGGAGGTTTATGCGATGTTGTGGAGAAGAAAAGAATTGCAGAGAAAGGGTAATAGCGGTGGAGGTGGTGGATGTGTCGGGTAGAGAAAAGAGAAGTTTTTAGGATCAAAGGAGTGGCCATAAGAGAATGAATAATGTAGAAACAGATGGACAGTTCTTGGCTTGCTTCTTGAAATTACGTTTCAACCATTATCCCCGCCACTAATTTCTCTTGTATCTCACCATCTTCCTCTCATTATTATGCTTTTACTTTTAAATTAATTAATTTTGTAGTTTTTATTTTCCATATCAATTAATCGATAATTTTTTTAAAAAAAAAATAAACAATAGAAAACACGAAATTTTTTTTTAAGAAAAAAGAAAATCTTATAAAAAAAATGGTAATAATAATAGAATTGAAAGAAAGATGACGAGAAAATGAATTCACTGTAAAATAAAATGAATACAAATGATAAAAATTTTAAATAATTCTCTCAATCTCTACAAAACATATCTACACAAAATAATGAATGATCAAGCTTATTTATAGATTCAAGATTAGGAAGAGAATTGAAAAAGATTATGAACCATTAAAGGTGCATAAATAATTGAATCAATTGTATCACCTTTTCAATTTCTCATATTGAAAGGTGAATTGAATTATATTAAAAATAATGAGTAGTGAAAATATGAAATGGACATTCATTATTTCATAACGAGTCCCTCTTAAATGTCAATTGTATGAAAAACATGTTTCGTTAAAACCTTACTAGGAAAAAACCAAATGAAAAAAATCTTTGTGAAAGAAAAAGAGTACAATATTTTTTGTGCATATTAATCTCTATGTTGATCTCTCATGTTGAAAACATCATTTAAGATCTTTAAGACCAAGCCTTTCTTGTGAACCATTTTTTCAAAAGCTGTAATAGATAATGCATTAGTGAATAAGTTCATCATATTGTCACTTTGAAGTATTCTTCGATTAATTGAATTATGTAAGCGGTATTATCTTCATATAATATTGTTGAAACTTCTTTCCTAGTAGATAAACCACATCTCTTTCGGATATGATGGATCATTTATCTTAGTTAAATGTATTCTTGACTTGCCTCATGAATTAGTATCTCTGCATGATTTGAATATGTGGCAACTATAATTTACTTCATAATACGTCATAATATAGTTGTATCATTATGTGTAAATACATAACTCATTTGTGATCGAGATTTGTATAAATCAAATAAATAACTTACATCTATATAACCAATTAAACCTAACTTTAATTTATTTGAGTAAAATAAACACCATATCAATTTTTCCTCGGAGATAACGTAGGAAATGTTTAGTTTCATTTCAATATCTTTGTAGCAAAATTATGCCTTGCTAATACATTTATAGAAAAGATCGTATCAAGTCGAGTATCATTAGTAAGATATATTAATGCACTAGTGATTCTAAGATAAGATGCTTGAGGACCAAGTAATTTTTTGTTGTCTTCTCAAGGTCGAAAATTTTTTTTTTATATATCAAGTGTGCGAGCTACTTGTTGGACTAGTCAATGGATACGAGCTATCATTGGGCTAGTTAATTGATGCACTTTATATAGAATCATTATAGAACTTTTTTTTATATAAATTGATCGATAAATAAAAATCTCATTTTCTAAATGCTCAAACTACAAGTCGAGATAAAATTTAATTTTTCCAAGGTATTTCATATCAAATTCTCTTTTTAGATAACTTATGGTACTTGAATCTCTTCGGGAGTTCTAATAATATTTAAATCATCAACATATCGAGTAATTATCACAAACCTTTTTTTGAATTTTTTTTATAAAAATAAATGAATAAATAGGGTTATTTTTATAACATTCATTCAAAAAATATTTATTGAGGTGATTATACCATATGCACACAAATTAGTAATAAAAATAGATATTGAAAAATAAAAAATAAATAAATATAAAAAGTATAACATAAATTGAATTTCTAAAAACTAAAATAATAAAACAAATACTAAAATAATCCTTATAGAGATCTCTATAATTTAATTGAATTGATTTCTCGAAAATATGTATTACATGCTTTAGGCGTCTTAAGTCATTTTATGACTTTTATATAGATATCATTTTCAATTGAACAAATAAGTTGTGATCACATTCATTAAATGCACGCATATGAGTTTTTCATATATTTTATTAGGCCAACAAGATAACGAAATGTAATTGCATCCATTATAAGAGAATGTGTTTCATCATATTCAATGACGAGTCTTTACGAAAACCCTTATGTTACAAGTCTTGCTTTATATCTCATAATCTCATTTTTCTTTTTTTGTTTTTACACAAAAAACTCATCTATGTCATACTACTTAACATCTTCAAGTGTTTTGACTATGAGTTCAAAAATTTCTCATTTGTAAGAGAACATAATTCCACTTGGATTGCTCTTTTCATTTAGGTCAATCATCGTTATGTCGATATTTTTCAATAAATTTAAGCTCAAGATCGTTATTTTCATTTAAAATATCAATTGCAACATTATATATAAAAATTTTATCAATAAATGTTATTTTTTATCATATTTTCTCTCTATATTGACATAATTTATCAAAGTCTCTTGATTTTTTTCAAGTATTTGTACTTATGCTAGAAGTATATTATCAAAAGTATCTTAATCATTTTGTAAATATTTTCATCTTTAAAAATATCGATCAATCTTCCACGCTTCGAACGTGCTAGAAGTATTTTTATCTTTTTAAAGATTATGCACTATTAAAGGAGCATAAATAATTGAATCAATTATATCATTTTTTTAACTTTTTATATTGAAAGATAAATTAAATCACATTATGAATAATGAGTAGTGAGAATTTAAAATATATACTCATTATTTCATTACAAAAAGGATATGAGTAGTGAGAATATGAAATGTATACTCATTGTTTCATTAAAAAAATGATATATTTGTTTTTGGAAAATTTTACTGGGAGGCACAGCCAAGAAGACAAAATTTAGAGGATCTGTGGCTATAGTAGGCTTGTCCGTGCTTAGCCCATCAATATTTAATCCACAAGTCAGTCAATTTGTTGGGATGTGAAGCCCAACTAATCCATAATAACCAATAATGAAGTTAGAAATTAAAAAGCTTAGGGTCAATTAAATTTAAAGAAATTGTAATTTGATTGCTCCCCATGCACCCCAAAAAGTCCTCATTCGTTATCTTCAGTGTGACAATTCAGATATAATTCTTGATTGGTTTCCAGATGATTTAGATGATGTCAATTCATCTTCTTAATCAATAAAAATGATCTATCCTTGGGAATTAAAAAAAAAAAAAATTAGAAATTGTATGATTTTATTCTACTTCATCACAGCATATCCTTTCTATTCTTTTTTATTATTATTATTATTTTATGTAAAGATCCTTTCTCTCTCTATATGTCATTTCTATTTTTTGAATAGAGATGTCATTCTTATTTTTTTTAATTAATTTGTCTCCTAGATCGATATTGAACTTTATTTTGATTTGAGAATAAGAATATCATCACATCACCAGTTTGCATCCATATGATGCCTTAAAAAATAACGAAGTATCTTAAATGTTAATTTTAAAATTGAAAGTCAAATAGAAAAAAAAAACATATTTTTAACTACAAAACCAACCCTTTAAAGATGGTATTGATCTACACAATTAATTAAAAATTCAACAATCACCAAATTTAAAAAATAAATATCATTTAATGCATTTCATAATATTAAATTAATTAAAAATTCAACAATCACCAAATTTAAAAAATAAATATCATTTAATGTATTTCATAATATTAAATCACATATGCAATTGAAAAACAATCGAACTAAACAACAATCAATATCATAAATATATTAACTATTAATAAATGTATTCTAATTTATATATTTTTAACAATTTTATCAATTAAATATGCTAATAACATTTTTATGAATTAGACTGCTAAGTGTAAAAGCTAAATTTTGAGTTTTTTTCCACCCCCTCATAGAAATAACAGCATTAAACAACAAAAAAATCCTATAACACCAATGATTGAACCTTGTAACATCAAATAATTATAACAAAGTGATCCGAAATAATAACATAACAGCCGGTATTTAAAGCTATAGCCTGCTTTTCTATTTTATGAAACACAATGAATAACCGAAGATAGATATTAGATCTTTGTGTTGTGGCTTAATCCAACCATCAACAGTAGTAAGTTTTCTTCATAAAATGTAATCGAAAATTCTAAAAGAAAATATTCCACACTTCAACCAGCAGCAACCAAAAACGAAGAGGTTGGTCTATATCAGCCCAAGACAAATGGCACCTACAACCAACCAAAAGGAAAAAAAGCACCATGCACTTGCATCATCAGTCTATGCAGCAGTCAAAGGCAAAAATAAGCCAAAGTAGAAATGTCATGATTACTTGATTAGCATCCTTAATACAAGGTAATTTACGAAGTATACACTGATATTGCACAGTTTTCGTTTGATTTGTCTACTTCTTAATTAGTGAAGTCACGAAAACAAGAACTACATATTTGGAAAGCTCTAAAACTGGGGTACCCTTGGTACAGAAATGCAGCAAATCTTTCACAAATTCGAAAGCTCCTTCCCAATTGGTTCTATGACGCACCACCACTAATGTCATTGCAATTTGCTATGACAGCTCTCAGCAAGCACATGCTGGGATTCTTCAACCAAAACCTTTTGCTCTCCAAACTAAGGCTGCCACCCGTGCTCACAAAATCCTGAAATCTAACCCTTTCAGTCTATCCCGAATAAAAAGAAAGTCACTGGAACATGAAATTTATTATTTTTTTTTTTTGAAAAACAAAACAAAACAAAACAAAAGAAAGACAGAAAGAAAGAATACAAATGCCTGTTAACTCATTTGACTCTTCATTTAATAAAATACAACAAGTGACCTTCAGGAAAATAGAAACACATGAAACAAAAAATTTGAAATTTTTTTGCTTTTTTCTCCAGCATGGACAAGGGGTGTCAATTACTTTAAGAATAAAAGGCTGGATAACTCTCAGAAATATGAGGATATATTGCATAAATCAATTTACAACGTACCTGCTTAGAGCTTGCCATTGCAGATGATACTGCAACAACTCATGATATCACCATGTGAACCTTTCCATCAGCTATCATCACTTTGTTCTCATCATGCAGCTTCTGAAAAATTATCAAGAGAACCTCTTAATTACTGGTTATTCTTTCTATCAGAGAGGGCAGAACATAACCAGTATGATATGCAGGCACCTAAAAGTAATTGTAAACTTAAAAATAGAAGTGAGAAAAAGCCCCTGCAATTCATTGGAAATCTGTAGAGTAACAGAATGCAAAGATTCCTGTATTGTAGTCCATCCCAACAGATTCACAAAGGTGAGTTTCTTACCTGTAAGAGAAGCATTAACTCTTCCCTGGAGTAGGAAACACCTCCCGTGTTGACAACCTTCTCTAGGTCATCAATGGTTATGCTATCCAAGTAACGCATATGCTCCCGAAATGCTGAATTAAAAGCTTCAATTCTGCAAACCAGCAGGGCCAAAATACAAAGCAGCATTGAAAAGTATTCTGAAACAGAATGGCTAAACCAGAATGAATGAAACTTAGATCATAGTTATTGGTTGCTCGTGTAAGACCTTTCTGGAGACAACTCAGCAGTCGCGTGCACTGCTGGAGGATGGTCATCAACTTCCATGGCATCTGTCACTGAACTGAATGGGGAAAAAAAAAAAAGGTGAACTACAGAACTAGTGCAAAAACTACCGGAAGATTATGTCCCCACATTTAATTCCAATTTTAAGAGCAATTCAGCAATCCTGTGCCCCACCCAACCCTAGGAAAAAAAAAACTCATCTATTGCAGTTAGCCCAAAAACATTCACAATAAGAAGAGCACATGGCAAGAACTTTGTATTTAATTAATCGATGGCCACAAAGTTCAGTGCAAGGGAGCTTGACACCAAGTTATTTATCAAGTCACAGCATCAGATCTAAGTCCTGTTAGCACATCTACAAGAATTCTTCAGTTCTGGTTTGATCCAAATTTGTCTGTCTGCAGCCAAGATCTTAAAATACACTGAACTTGACCTGCATACTTTCAACCGTGAGCTACCTCATTTAGAGTTGTTTGAGCGATTGTTTTGATAACTTGTTAAGCACAGGGATTTAAATTTTCAATAATAAGTCAAAAACAAAATTCAGTAATAGCCATGGGGTAAATGGTCAAGCATACATAAATAACAAACAAATAGTTAAATACTAGTGAAGCAATACAGTTTCTCCTGGGAAAAGAAATTACTTGTCATGGTTTTTACATTCCAATCACACGGCTGTGCAAAAAAATGTAACTGGAAATGAAAGAGGTATGATGATATGGTCCATTATATATGCCAAGGAAGACAATGAGAGTCATTCCTAAGGCACTAGAGATGGTAAACAAAAAGAGAGTTTCAACATGAATGTTTATGCAATGTCTGCTCACCCATCTCTATCAACAGTAGCATGGTCATCTACATCTCTTTGAGAATGACACTCAGCTCTGCGCTTACTCTCCAACTCTGTCTCTCTTTCTTGCTCACGCTCCTCCATCTCAGTAAGTTCTTTATGATATATTGCAAAATTTAAAACTTTTAGGGCAGCCTCAACATCAGATTTAGAAACCTGCCGGAGAAAAAATCATTTGCAACAAGCAACGAAATCATGAATACAAACCCCATAGAAAAGGAGCTGTATCCTGATCTGAAAATTGAAAGTATAATAGCACAAATCTCATAGCATGCCTACAGAGGGAGGAAAGCAATACCTTTCTGCTCAATTTTAATTTGGCATGAGCCGTGGAGAGACGTATTATAGTTTCTAAGGTTCTGGCAGTAATTGGAAGTGTTCCACCAGTCTACAAAAAACAAGCAATATATCAGATGATGAAATGAATGAGAACAGCATCAATTATATCCAATACACAGCTAAAACCGACCTTTGCAGTTGAACTGGCACTTCTGAGCTCAGCATACGTTGTCGCAATGTATTCGGATGCCTGTGGACAAAAAAAGTGAACATTAGTTTGGTAACAGCCACACTGCATTTTTAACTAGGCTGGGAGGCAAGGAATGAATGTTTCCCGAAGAAAAATGTTATTTTGCTCTTTAAAACTGTAGAATCAGATATGGAAGATTGGCAGTTTACAGAAAGGGCTAAAAAAATTCTTAAGACAATAATGAGAAGCATAATGACCTCGTCAGTCAGCTCAGGTTGAATCCTATGCTTTGCATAATGAATGTACTTTTTAAGAAACTTGATTGTAAGTGTGTCACGCTTCCGGCCCCTTTCTGTTTTCCTTCCATGTAGCATCCGGTTATACTTGACAAAGACAGACGAGTCAGCATCAGCATCATCTTCTCTTCCATATCTTGAACTTGCATCAAGCGCTGCCTCACCTATATTTTCAAGTTTCTCTTCATGAGCATATCTGAAAGTAGCTTTCATTGAATGAAAAGAATGTATCACGTACCACCATCAATTGCAGAACGGTAACGATGCATGCGCAAGACATGCTCTGAAATATGACGATCAATGTCTGGATCCATTTGATCCAATACTATAAACAATAAATCAAAACGAGACAGCAAAGAATCTGGAAGTCCAATATTCTTCGTTGGTGTAATTGAACGATCATACTACACATCCATTCATAGAAAAAAGCTCACGTAAGCAATTTGAACATAAAGATAGAATAATGTAACAACTTGCACGTAATAGTGTTTAAATGATTGACAAACATCTCATTTACCGTTCCATATATGGGATTTGCAGCAGCCACAACACTACATCGAGCATTCAGAGATGCATGGATACCAGCTTTGGCAATAGTAACAGTCTGCTGCTCCATAACCTCATGTATAGCAACACGATCCTGGTCATTCATCTTGTCAAATTCATCAATACAGACAACACCTCTATCAGCAAGAACCATTGCTCCAGCTTCAAGCCTTCTTTCTCCTGATAAAAGTCAAGCAAATTAAAACCCTGATTAAAAATTAGAAAAACCTACCAGATAATTCTAAAGTGCCTAAACCATGGTCTGTTACCTGTTTCTTGATCAGAAGTAACAGCAGCTGTCAATCCTACACCAGAAGAACCACGACCAGTGGTTGATATGGCCAAGGGAGCAATATTCATGATCGCTCTTAAGAGTTGAGATTTGGCAACAGATGGATCACCAACCATCATCATGTTGATGTCACTAAAAGAACATGAGAAGAGACCATTAGACTCGAAAGGCAATCTTGGCATGAAGAAACTGCTCTAAAAAAACAGAAGCAAAAAAGGCATCTGATGCCTTGTAGACAAGTGCATGTAACTGGAGTACTGTTTTATTTGGTATTGATAAGAAACATAAGATGCCAACAAGACAGAAATAGAAGTATCACTCACCCCCGCAAATGGGTACCATTCTTTAAGTTCTTTTCCACTCCACTTAGCATCAACAAAACCACTGCTTTCTTTATCCATGAATGGCCATATATTGAAGGTGCAAGTGAATTACCAAGCAGGTCAAATGTATCATCTCTTTCAGCTATCTTTTTAATGTTCTTTAAATCTTCTGGACTGTAAATTGGTGCATTTGCCTCTTTGTTGAGCAAGGAAACATTATTGGCTATGAGCACAGTCCTGTTCATCAATATCTCTTTGTCAAGCTTCAAACCATAAAACATTATGCCATAAAGAGAAAAAAGAAAACCAATTTCCGGTATGATACACATGGTTCAAAGGTTGGACCTACCTGAACACTCCATTCACACTGCCCTTGCTCTTCCCAGGAAGTGCTTTATAAATCCCGACAATAGCCACTCGATCACCAGGCTTACAGGAGTCAACCAAATCATCCTCAACTATGACATCCACAGTGCGTGGAAGCTGACCAGGAGCTGAGTTCTCAGGAACTTCTTGCATCGACAAGGTTTGATGATCTTTGTAGTTGCACAATCCATACTCAGTAACCAATAAACGGCCATTCTCATCCTGAAGAAAATAAATTTCTATGAAAAACCTTCCTTTGACAATGACAAACCATCGAAAATTTAAGGACTTGAGAATACCCTTGTAGGATACACGGAGCCCGTGGGCAAACCAACATTAGATGTAATGTCCCGATATTCACGAGTAGTTAAGCTCCCGGTCTGAGGACAGAAGTGAACACTTTTGACAACCTTTGGCCTTACAAGAGAACCTAAAATTGAAGACTAGCAGGTTAGACTTAAGCTTAAGGATGTCTAGAATCCTCTTTGTCAAAGTATTGAAACGAGACATCATATTCATATACATTATAAGGGCTGGCTTAACCTTTAATTGCAAATGTGCTAAAATATCCTGGCTAAATGCTACCTAGTCCTACCACTAGATAGAAAATAAATGAAGCAAATCCATCAAAAACATCCAAAGTGAAAGCAGAAAACAAGATCAATTATAGAGAGTGAGGTGAAGGTACATTTGGTGATTATGCCTTCGACGCAAACCATGGAGCCAATGAATTCAGAAAGAAGCTCTCTAGGGGTGACGCGGCGAGAAACAAAAGGACCTTCAAAACCCACAAGAACTTGCTCTCCTTCCTTCAAGTACTTTGGGTCAATGGTGCGAGCAGTGTCAGTGGCTGCATCGCAGAATGCTTGCATATACTCACTAGGGTTTCGCAAAATCCTAATCAAAGAAATTAAAATACCAAAATGAAAATCTTAAAAAGCAACCCAGAAATAGGTGAAGGCTAAACAAGAGGGAAAACAAAGGGATAGATCTGATGATGAAGATGAAGATGAGACACCTGGGACCAAAATCCTGGAAAGAGTGGAGATCGGAGATGTTGATGATGAGACGGCGACGTTTGTGATTGATCATGGCTTTGATCTCATCCTTGTAAATGTTTTGATCTAAGAAATCCAAAAAAGCTCGCTTGTGACTGCTCCTGTCTTCCATATTCACTGCAATAACTTCTTCCACCAGAGGAAAGGAAAGGAAAGGAAAATGAAAATGAAATGAAGGTGGGACAAGACTCCTTTTGTTTTTGCACCCACCCTAGACTATAGTAGTGTGATTATGGCGGGAACGAGGTGGTTGGTTTGGCGGGAAAAAAGAACAAGTAGTTTGCAGGCTAGGGAATAGCTGCATCTCCTTCACACATGGGCCTTTCTTTTGGTCCACTACCAATAATAACATGGTAAAACCAATACTGCATAAAGCAACACCCACCACCCAAATATATATATATATATATATTAACAAACATGAAATATCTGGCTGTGTATTTGTTTTTTTTTTTTTTTTTTTTTTTGCCCTTTTCTTTCCTTTCCTTTGACAAATTAAGGGTCTTTTGTTATCGTTTTAACGTTCAAAAACTTGTTTGTTGTTTTTTCATAAACATAAGAAACTAATAACAGATTGTCAAACCTTTTCAAAATCAAACCAAATGGCGTTTAGTTTTGGTTTTTTTCTCAATAGAAAAAAGAAAAATCAAAACCTCCAGGTTTTCTGTTTATGTTCCTAAGAAATTGAGAGCGAAAAAAAAAAAAACAGCAGCCTATTAGTTTTTAGTTTTTATATTTCAGGGGAAGGGTGACATTAACATGTCTCCTTACTCAGGTTCCATGGTGCAATATAGAAACCAGAAAATCCTGTATGATTCTAAAGACAGATTACAGATAGCACCTCCAATCCAATGCAAGTATGCAACCGCCAAGCCTTTAGAAACCAGAAAATCCTGTATGATTCTGAAGAAAGATTTAATTTAACCCTCCAACACGGACAAATGCATTACATGCAGAGTTATAAAATAACCTGACGCTGACAGTTGTAAAGCAGACAACCCTTGCAGGCATTCTTTTATCAGCTGCACAATTACATGCCTCGTATGTTCAAAAAGTTCAGCAACGGCATATAAAAAGTGAAAATTAATTAAAAATAAAAAGATCCATAAACCTCAAGCTGTAGGTCAACTCAAAATTATTCAACGAGTAACTACTACAATTGGCCGGAAGTTGAAATATGCATCAGCTCAAATTTAAAGAAGAAGGAGCCTCATTGACTAATAAATTAAGCATATCTCGACTAAGCAAAGACTGATCCCCTACAAGAAATGCAGAAAAGCTGGATGCTCGGCCTTGAATGCATGAAAAGCAAAGCAGAAAGGTCAGATGCTCAAGGCTTGAATGCAGAAAAGGCCACGACTGAGTTATGTCCACCAAATCCAAAAGAATTTGAAATAGCTGTAGACAGACATGATTCAAGCAAACAACTTCAGACTTTGTTTTTTAAGCCATCGAAAATCAAAATTCCACATTGAAAGGTTTCGCTATCTTACCAACATTCACTTCATGTTGTTGTTTTTTGTTGGCAACGGTGTCAAACTCAACTGAGGGCTCTGGATTCTGCAGTCAGAAAAGAATGCGGCACAGTCACAAGACAATCAAGTTAGGTTAAACAAAATACATCTAAAAGCACCACACAGTTATGGAATCAAAACTCAGAAATGATCTGACACATACGAATTGGTTAATACTAGGATGCAGCCATCCCGTTGTTATGGCCTTCACAGAAGCAATTGCTTCCAAACCTCCAGCAGCACCAAGGCAATGTCCAATCATGGACTGAAACAAAATGAACCATATATAACATCAGCCACCCATTGGAAGAGAATACCATCATAGCCCTCTCCATTCAAAACTTGGAATGGGTTGGAGAAAGCATGCATGATCAAACTTCAAAGAAGCGTGGCAGGGGTGGCAGGGGAAGATTACCTTGGTTGCATTGATTTTGATCTCTGAAGTGTTCTTGAATACCTTCTTTATTGCATTTATCTCAGCAAGGTCACCAGCAAGAGTGGAAGTTGCATGTGCATTAATGTAGTTAACCTGAAAAATTAATGCACTAGATTAATTGCTGGCAATAGCACCACCACCACCAACAGCAAGAGCAGCCTTCTATTTTTCAGAAAGGGGAAAAAAAAGAAGAGAACACTCATGATGGCATTAAGTAAGTACATTTAAAGACTAAACCAATATATCCTTTCCAGCTACTTGGGACCCCATGAAAAGAAATTGAAGTTGAATTCGTCTTTGCTGATTTATGCATTTAGAACAAAACAGATTTGATGTGAAATGGATTTACCAAAAGAAACATTTAGCATAAGTTTTGGTGTGATTTCCAATTCATTTGCAACTTGATTGCTCTTTAAATCACCCAAGTACATTTTCCATAATATCCCTAACTTTTATCTCTAATTCAATAAAGAGTGATATAGAGAATTCAACAACAGATTTTTACTATGCATTCATATATTGAAGAAGTGCAGAAGAAGAGAAAGATTCCAAACTCGGTGCATGAACTTGTTGAGTTTCATCATCAACAAGTAACTTGTCTCAACCTTCTCTGTGTCTCAACTACCATTATGAGCATTCAATCCACTGTCATGTCAGTAATCAAAAGGGAATTTGCAGAAGGAGAGGAAGTACTAAATTAGAAAATTTTATACGATTTAGATACTCAAATAGGAAAAACTAAATCAAAAAATTCAAATAGAAATCTTAAAGTTAAGAAAACCAAAGAGGCTATATAACTAGATCGGATGTGTGTTTATTTCCCATTCCTGCTAAGGTGAATGACAACATTAAGATGGTAACTTAAAATCAATCACCACATCACCCAGCATAATTTTAGAAAAAAAATTACAGAAAAAAATCTCTCTTCTCGTCTGAGCTCACAACTTTCCTCCATTTCTATCAGTGGGACTCCTGATTTCCCAAGCATATAAAGCCAAACAAATATAGGGGGAAAAATTCAACTCCAAAGTTGCTCACTTAACCATCATTCCCCTTGAACCGCCAGCATTTTAAAATCTTTGTCGATATCCAAACACCCAAAAGGCCAATGATAAACTGTAGGATAAATTCAAATAAACAATTCGCAAAGCATGGTTCCACAAAAGAAATACAGAACCAAATACTACACCTTTACACACACACAAACTACAGTATCCTATCCAACAGTGAGGTTTCTACATTTTGAAATACAATCTCATGCTTAAAGGTTTTACAATAATTTATTAACCGTGAAAGAATGTGCATAAGAAATTACAAGGATAAGAAGACATTCTCTTGTGAGATGTTAAAGGACCATCTCACCTAAAAGCTTAAGATGTTAGGTAAGGCCCAATAATATAATTTATATTACTCTCTAATACACCCCCTCAAGTGAAAGCCTCAATATGTACTTGAAACTTGTACTGATCCACATTGCCTTGTGCTTAATATTTGAGAAATTGAAGATGGTGAGACTTGAACTCAAGATCTCTTCGTCAACTAAGCTACGATATCATGTTAAAGGACCATCTCATCTAAAAGCTTAAGCTATTAAGTAAGACCCAATAATATAATTTATATTACTCTCTAACATGAGCGATGCAGCAAGGCAAAACTCAATACAGAAGCACTCAGAAAAGGTGGGGAAACAGAGATTTGGATGGAAGTTATTTTTTAAGAATCCATATCGTAGATGGGTGAAAGAACTACCCCTGCAGTGTAAGACACCAACAGAAATCTGATGTTCTTTTCTTTTCTTTTCTTTTTCTACAAAAAAACAAAACAAAAAGAAAAGTGGTTAAAATGGCATTTGGTATTGAAGGTAGTTTACATGGATGGAACATCAACTTTCATGTTAGCAACCGTGTTTAGGAATGATGGCTAAATGGTCAGCTAGTTAATGGACATACAATCTAAAACATATAGAATGCAATTTTAGAAGTTGGCATACTACATTGAGCAATAACACTTATAAGTTCATGTATGAAGTTTGCATTTTTTGCCTAAACAAGGGTGAGAGTAGCTCCAATATCCCCAACAGAGAAGTTTTGAGTCTGACTCTCCAACCATACCAGCAACCTGCCAACACCTAAGGGCCAAATATGTCTTTGGTAATTGCTTGTGAACATGGGATGCAAGGACTACTTGTGCTCAACGACTAAATGGATCAACAGCGAGCTCTAGACTTGTGTATAACTTCTAGTTCTATACTTTTGATATTATTGTTGTTGATATTGAAAGCATGTATCTTGGCACTTTCTATTCACTCTAGTGTGCTTTGGTGTTCATCACATACATAACAAAAGTTACAGATGATAGACTTCTAGAGATAGCATGGACAAGCATTAAATGTATACCAGAGGAAACAATTACATGACAGCTTAAAAACCACACCGCTAAAAATGTAAAACAACTGTGATATATTCCACCAGAGTAGTACTACCATACAAATAAAAAATAAAAATAAAAATACAAAACACAAAATGAGGATATAGTCATCAGAAAACAAAGAGAGGTACCTCCTCAGGCGACACACCAGCATCTTCAAGACTTCTCTCAATACATGAAGACACCCCAAGACCATCAGCTCTTGGATCAGTCATGTGATAAGCATCACAGTTAACAGCACCTCCCAAGTACTCAGCAATGATTGGTGCACCTCGTTTCATTGCATGTTCCAAACTCTCCATTACCTACCAGAAAAACCACACAAATCCTTTCAGATAACTTTTAAATTCCAACTCACAGTGCAAAGTCTTATTAAAATATGAACATTCAAGAAGAACTTCATTCCATCATTTATGACAGGCCGGCACAGTATCAAAAAAGGATATATTTAACAGGAAAGGAAAAAAAAAAAAAAAGGAAACAGATGGAGAAGCTTAAAATCTAAAAGATAATCCATCCTTAGCACTGAAATAGACACAAGCTTACCAACACTCCTGCACCTTCACCCATAACAAAACCATCTCGATCTTTGTCCCATGGCCTAGATGCAGTTTTTGGATCACCATTTCTTTGGGATAAGGCCCTGCATGCAACAAAACCTCCCAAACCAATAGGAATGATAGCAGCTTCTGTTCCACCAGCAAGCATCATATCCGCCTCACCTCGGCGAATGTGATTGGCAGCAGCATAGAAGCAATAATTAGAAGTAGCACAAGCAGTTGAAATAGAGTAATTTGGACCCATGAAACCAACTTCAATTGCAAGCAAGGCAGAACCCATGTTTGTTATAGCATAAGGAATAAAAAATGGGGTGATTTTTCTGTGTCCTTTCTCAATTAAAGATTTGACACCATCAGAAAAGACTGTAAGACCACCCATCCCTGTTCCAACAAGCACACCAGCTTTCTCCTTGTCAATCTGCAAACATACATTACAACAGCCAGCAAGTCAGTGGCTTCAGCAAAGGAAAGTACATACACTTTCTTCAATATCAATGAAACAAACAAACAAGCAGCCAACTGCCAAATCCAATCCGACCCCACATACAATTCAATTCAAATTTATTTAAAAATGCATATATATAACGAAGCATTCAAGATTGGTTGATTTTGTCCTGCATCTTCACCATTTTGGTAGAGACACTCAGTTTATTATATAAAATTAGCAACTAAAACATATAGAAACAACAATAGCCAATGCAAGTTCACTTATTCTTAAAATTACCAATAAAAACAACCATCAGATCCACGCACAAAAAAAAAATGAAGAAGAAGGAAAGAAAAGAAAACCCACCAAGCAAAACATCAAAATAAATAAAACCCAGAAGAAAAAAACAAGAAAAAGGAAACCTTAGATAGATTATCCCCTCCAAGATCCGCATCTTCAAGAGCCTTCTTGCCAGCAACAATGCAATACCTCAAGCAATCATCAAGCCTCCTATCATTTTTTCCATCAATATAACCTTCTGCACTAAAACCCCGGATCTGCCCACCGAACCGGGTTGGAAACTTAGAAGCATCGAAGCGGTCAATGGGTCCAATCCCACTTTCACCTGCAAGCAATTTATCATAATAAGCATCGACGTCATTACCAAAAACAGAGACCAATCCCATGCCCGTTATAACAACCCTCTTTTTAGGGTCTTTTTCTCGTTTAGGAGCTGAAACAGTAGAGTTATGAGTGGATGAAGATGATGATGCTTTGATAAATGAGAGTCTTTGAGGTGGGGATTTCGTTGCATTGTGAGGTATTTGTTGAAGTGGGTTTAAGGGAGATGAACGGAGAGAATGAGATTGCAAGGCTTGCATGGCTGACTCTTAGTTTTTGAGAGAAATTCTGAGAGGGCGATGATAACGAAGTGCTTGTGTTTGTAGTAGGGGAGTCACGAGAGGAAATTGCAAACTTGTTTACAAGTTAAAACCAGTGGGGATGGTTTGGTTTCGTTTGGTTATTATAAAGTAATAAATGGAAAATGGCTCCTTCTTTTTCCTGATTCAATGCCACGTTTTTTTTTTTTTTTTAAGGTTTGATTTTACTTTTACACGTGCCCACAGTCATGTATAATGTAGGGCTTAATTCCTTCATCCAAGAGGGTGCCATTTCTCCAACTATTTATTTATTTTGAATCGCACTTCAATTTTTTTTTCCCTTTAATATAGTTTTTGTATGGGTTGTTTTTAATTTATCAATTTAATCTATTTTTGAATTTTTCTTAATGTATCTTCTCTAACTGTTTCCATCAATTTTTCACCAAATGTGAAATATGACCCCAAAAAAAAAAAAATAGCACATTTCATGTTATGTTAGATTAAACTTTTAAATGGTACAAATTTTTTTTTTTTAAAAAAAAAGAAGCTATTCTCTCTCTCCTCTTTTCTCCTTTTTTTTTTTTATTATGTCTCAACTTGCAGCAAAATTAAATCTTTATCAAGTTTTTTTTTTTTTTTCTAATCATAAGTTACAAAGATCTTAAGGCCAATACGCTACTTTTAGAGCCATTAGAAGAAGCTCAACTGGCAAGTTTTTATAATGCAATAGATATTTTTGTAAACCCAACCGTTCGAGCTCAGGAATTGAAAAAAAATAAAAAAATAGGTTAAAGGAATACAATTAAATATAAATGAAAAAGAGAATTGAGTGAATTAGAATAGAATTTATTATGAAATTGGGATTTAATTGATGAATTTGATAACGAGATATGAAATCAAATGTTAATAGAAAGATGAAACACAATTGGATAAGTGGATATAAGTAATTAATAGGTAATTACCATACTAAATATAATAGAAACGAAATTATGACAAAGAACAAGAATCAATAAAATTAAATATTAGAGTTATATAATGAATTGTAATTTCTTATATTAAATGATGTGTATGTTTAAGGTATTAAATCGAGTTGAAGTGCCAACTTGTTAGAGAAATGTTATGGTGAGCAATAGTATTAAGCAAATCATATAAGTGTAACTCGCATATACTATAAACATAGATATTATATGTTTAATGTGAATAATGTGATGTGATTAATCTTGAGGTGTATTCATATGAATTTATATGTTTTACATATTGACTATGATGAAATGAAATATTTTTAAGTAAATGAACAAGGTGTGTATGTAAATGATATTTTATGGCATAAACTATGTTGAATGCGTGTTAAGGTTTTAATGTTAAAGGTAAAGATTAGCCATTAAGGTTAATTGTTGAGGTTAAATGCTAAGGTTTTAATGTTGAGGTTGCTTATCGAGCTTAAATGTTGAGGCTTACAAGTCGAAGTTTGATCGTTAAATATTAAGGTTAATGTAACTTTATGTTTTCATTGAGACTTAACCTACTAGCCTAGTCGCCGTAGTGAGACTACTCACTCATAGAGGAAAAGTCAAACTTAAGGGCTATGATGCACTGGGCTAGCATCTTCTAGGGGGCTCAAATTAAAAAAAAATTATATATGTGTATTCATGTAATAAAACGTTTTAATATGAAATTATGCATGTTACATTTATTAAGATATTTGTATCTCACATCGATCCTATAGTGTGGGTATCAATATAAATATTGAGAATGTTGATGTTGCTTCTAATAACTAGTTACACATATGCTTATCCTTGAATATCTCTAAAAAAATGATAAATGTGTTATGTTTTAATGAATGGACATGAGCTTATGTATGATTGTTTAAAATTTATGAATGCTTATATGAATATTAATTACAAGAATATTAAGATTTTATATATTGGAAATTATTACTTAGTAACTAAGTATGAAAATAAGTCAAAGTTATTTATAAATATTGAATAATGATGAATGATGTTTTTAGAATTTAATGATGAATTGTAGTAATGGTGTTAAGATAGAATATGGATGAAATTTTAACAAAATGCTTTTGCTATATTGATGAAATGATCATATGGTTATAACATTAATTACAAGTTTTAATTAACATATTTAATAACGAATAAGATTAAATTGGAATAAGGTTTAAGGATAATAAAGGATAATGATTTTAATAGCGATCCATTCAACTATGACTTTTCAAATATGGCGTTTTGGGCGACAGACGTTACAAAAAAAGCCTCAACCCACTTTCTTTCTTTTCAAGGAATAATAAGAAAATAAAAAAAATCCCAAAAAGATAATTAAAAATTAAAGCCAAAGAAAGCAATTAAGCACGCAAATAAGTATTGCTCAACAAAACAACAAAGTGCACATTTCTTCTATCCAATCATTTTCTCAAAGATCAAACAAATTGTTTTTCTCTCGCGAGTCCACTTTCTCGAGAAAAAAAACACAAAAAGAAAAGGCACAAACTCCAAAAAAAAAAAAAGAAGAAAAAACTACAATGAAAACTCAGACACACGAGTCAATATCTCAAGGTAAACATCAGTTTTACCTTTGTAAATTGCTGATGTTGCTTCGATTACAGTCGTTTTGAAACCAAAGTTATAAGCGTTGAAGACATGGATGAAGATAATGAAGTGAGTGAAGGAAAAATTGGATTATTACAAGAAGAACTAATGAGATTCTTAGCTCCATGTCGTCATCTATAAGCTGTTTTTCTATTTCTTGAAGCCGATTCAACATTTTTTCTCTCTCTATCTCGGCCCATATCTATTCTACGATAATTACAGCATTTTTTTTTAGTCTAGCGCTATTGTTTCTCCTCTCTCTTGCTTCAAAAATCCTTTTTTCTTCGTGGTGGGAAGGAAAGAGGAGTTTGACCTTGAGTTTTCATCAGTGTTGCACCATCCTTTTCTAACCGTACAAGCTCCAAGAGGTAAAACGTTCTTCCATGGCTTTTCTTTCTCTCTCTGAAAAAAAATCCATCCTAGGTTGAAATATTTGGGTGAAAAACAATTTTAGCTTAAAGTTTACACGGATGTGATGGGGAAGATGACTTTTTTTAAGCTCAAACCTGCACAAATAAAAAATAAAAGGGGACATTTTATTGTTATTAAAGGAAGCCATGAAATTATTGGGTTTTGTGTTTAAATATAGAGAGAAGCTTATGTTTTGTGTTTAAATTATAGTCCTACAGGTATAAAGTCTTTGCAATTGGGTTCTTAATGTGAAAGGATTTGAGAGTGAAATTGATAGAGTTTTAAATTCTAGGGTTAGTGTCGGTCTTTATTCATTTTTCTTTGCATGTGTTTAAATTATGTAATTTCAGGAGTCCATTTGCTACTTATTTATTATTTTATCATTATTTTAATTATTAATATGGATTGTTTTGAAAATTTAATCATTTGGTCTAATATTAAATTTCTTTTTAATCTAAAATTTTTAGGGTTTACACATATGTTTGTTCCTATTTGTTATGTTTTCAATTTTGTAATTTTAGGAGTCTATTTTCTATTTATTTATCATTCTGTCTTTATTTTAATTATTATCGTGGGTTGTTTTGAAAATTTAATTGTTTATTCTAGTGTCTAATTTTATTTTAATATGAATTTTTTAGGGTTTATACATATGCTTGTCCTTAGTTTATTTTTTAAATATTCTAATTTTAGAATTCCATTTGATATTTATTTGTAATATATTTATTACTCTACTATTATTTTTATTATTAGTGTGTTTTGTTTCGAAAAAATTAATTATTTGGTTTAGTGTTCAATTTCTTTTTAATATGAAAATTTTAGAGTTTGTATATATGTTTGTCCTTAGCTTGTGTTTTAAATTTTATAATTTCAACAGTCCATTTCATATTTAATTTCTATTTATTTATTATTTTATCATTATTTTAATTATTAACGTGGGTTGTTTCGAAAATTTAATTATTTGATATAGTGTCCAAATTTATTTTAAATCTGAAATTTTTATGGTTAATGCATATGCTTGTCCTTAGTTTGTGTTTTAAACCTTGTAATTTTAGAAGTCTATTTGCTATTTATTTGTAATTCAATTATTATTTTGTTGTTATTTTAATTATTAGTGTGGGTTATTTCAAAATTTAATTATTGGGTCCAGTGTCCAATTTTATTTGAATCTGATTTTTTTAGAATTTGTACACATACTTGTCCTTAACTTGTGTTTTAAATTTTGTAATTTTGCGGGTCCATTTGAAATTTCTTTTTAATTTATTTATTATGTTGTTATGTTAATTATTAGGGAGATTTGATTTGGAATTTAATTATTTGGTCTAGTTTTCAATTTCATTTTAACTTGAAATTTTTAGGAGTCATATATATATATATATATAGGTTGTCTGTAAATTTTTGTTGAATTATATTTTTTGTTTCATAATTTTTTGTTATATAATGTTTATAATTCAATTTTCTTGTTAATTAGTTAAGTTTAAATTCATTTAGCTAGATGTAAGATCGTCAAGTCTTCTAAATTATAGGAATTGATGACGATCTCATATTTAATTTAGTTTGCAATTAGAAAAGAACACATTTTCTTGGAAACTTAGAAAATTTAAGTTGACTTAATGAGTATCTTATTTAAATAGAGACTAGTATAAGTTTTGACTCTCAATAAAAAATCATAAAAATAAAATAAAACGGAGAAAATTAGCTAGGATAAATACAAATCAATTTAAACACCTTTAGCTAATTATGGTGTTCTTCAACATACAAGTTATGTCGGGACATAATTGGATTTGATATTAAATTGAAGTGACTTTTATTCTTGGGGTTCGATGTCAATTTAATACGATGTCACAATAGAAAATAAAAAAAATTATTTGATCTAAATGATAAATAAAATTGAAAATAGATTTAGGAAATAATTTGACAAATATAATTTTTAGGAGATATTTTTAGGATTAAACTAAACTTGACAATCTTTTCTAAGAAAAAATGTTTTTGGATGATTGTTATCTTTTCAAAAACATAACCAATCCTTTACCTAAAAGCTTATAACACAATTTTTAATTTGGTTTAAACAAAAATAATTAATAAAAAATATATTGTGAAAAATTTTTACTCAAAAGTTTTGGTTAATTTTTTTAAATTAATTTCTCTATCTTAAAACCACATTGATTCAGTTTTTCATGTAATATACAAATAAAAAAATAAACAAAATTATAACATAGTCTTCTTATTTTTATGAATCATTGTCTTTTCACGAAGTCAATTGATTTTTCTCTTCCCCCTAAACTCCCATCATGTAGGTTTTACTGTAAAAACTTAAATTAGGGTTAAGAAAAAATCGAAAGCTGTTTTAACGAGGCAATGGTTAACTAGAGTCAAGGGACCAAGTCATATGTTTTTAAACATAAGTAATTAAGTTATAATCTTGTTCACAAATGAGGGACTAAAGAATAATTTACTCATGACCGATAATTAAAGAAACAAACTTGAACTATAATTTTGGTTATTTAAAGAAAAGAAAAGAAAAAAAAAGAAAAAAAAAGAAAAGGAAAAATCTGGACGACAACGCAGCGTTTTAATCCACTGAAAGAACGGCCCCATCGCAGAAGCAAAAAACCAAACCTTTGGTCTCGTTGTAAGAAAAATTGAAGAAAGAATAAGAAGAACGGCAAGAAAGAAACAAAGCCCTGAAAAGGAAAAACCAAAATGGCAAAGAAAGCTTCAAAATCCAAGAAATCTCGCTCTTCTTCTTCTATAGCTTCCTCGACCTCTTCTGAAAGAGTCTCTAAAGAGTAAAACCAACTTTCTCAACTCTCTCTGTTTCCCCCCTCTTTTCTGGGTTTCTTCTCTTTTACATCATTTGCTTTTCTTTTACATGTTCTTTGTTTTGTTAATGATGAAAGCCATAAAATAATTGTCTTTTTTTTTTGGGTGTTGTGGGTCTCTTTTCTATGGAAACCCACTTCTTCTACGAACAATATTTGTTGAATATATGTGTTCATGTTCAGTTTATTACAGCTTTTTGACCTTTTTTTTTTTTGCCCTTTTGATTTCAAGTTATGGAAATTTGAACATTTATAATTATGGCCTAATGGAGTTTTTTGTTGGTTGTAACATCGATTGTTTTTCTTTTCCATTTCTAGGGGAAAAATGGTGTTGAGGATAAGGTCCAATGAGATCTCGAAGAGGTCTTCACGGCAGCAGAGTGTGGTTAGTAGTGAGAAAGAGAGGAGACCAAAGTCAACAACGAAGCCGAAGAACGTGAAGCGGAAGACGAAGAAAAATGAGAAATTTGATGCTAGAAAGCCCAAGAAACCTCCAACTGCTTTCTTTTACTTCTTGTAAGTGATTTGTTTTTTTTTTTTTTTTTTTTTAATTCTTAGTGCTTTTGTTATTTTTCTTGTCATGATCTTTTTTTATTTAGGTTTGGTTAGTGGTTGGCTGCTGAGCAACTTAATGAGAATATTAACGTATTGGTTTAAGCTGGTTACCAACATTATTGGAATAGGATTGTTGAAAATTTTCTTTGTTTTTTGTTTTGGTTATGTTCATTCTTGTGGTGGTTACAACTCTTTTTTCAGTATGCTCACAGGCTATGGGGCTATTTTCAAGTTTTTTATTCATCCTACCTTTTATTCTTACATAGAAAATGAAAAGATGCAATTAGACAACAAAACATAAATTTACTGCCAATGTGACTTTCCTTGTAATTATCTTTGGTGTCATTATGTTCAACGATAAGGGTAAATTCCATGCAGAGTGATCCAAGTACACTTGCACCTAAGCTCCATAATGTTGCGTGGTAAATTTATTACTTTATTATTTTTAGTCTTGCCCAAGCTAGACAGCTATTTCAGCAGTATTAATGAGGAGTAACCTGCCACTTTGGTCTGTGGATTTCATCTCTCTTTCCTGTGAAAACCTGGAGGTTAATTTGTTACAGTTCACCTTACGTACTATTATTATTGTTTTTAATTATGACACTTAAGCTTTATTTTAAAGTTATGGAAAGCGTTCTTTGTTAACCAGTTGAACTTATTCCTGTAAACTAGATAGGATTTTTTTTTTTTTAATCCATGTAAAACTGGTAAAATTTTATGTTCACCTGATAATTGAATTTTGCTTTGATTCCTGAAGAGAGGATTTCCGTAAGGAATTCCAAGAGCAGAATCCAGATGTTAAGTCAATGCGTGAGGTACGTATATTTGTGATGATAACTATCAGTTAACTTGTTTGTCAATTCAGCCGCCTCTCTCTCTCTTGCTTGGTCTCTTTCTCTGATTTAGTGATTAATGTAAATGAACTGTGGAATCTTTTCTTTTTCAGGTTGGCAAGGCATGTGGAGAGAAGTGGAAAACAATGACCTATGAGGTATGTTCATTTTAGTTCATAGCTTTCCTTTAAGTCTCAGTTTATAGAAAATGTCACTTTGTTCCAAACATAGATTAGCATCTCAATAGGAACTATCTTTTGATTTGGATGTTGTGGGTGCAAAGTAATGCAGGTTTATGATCATTGACTTTTTGGCTTCAATCAGTGGTTCATTGGTGTCTGTTGACCACAACCCCTTTGCACCTTAGTATGTTTTTGATGAAATGGAAAACATTTGATATAACCTGAAAACTTCACTTTGATGTATGTTCGCCTGCTGTTGTGCTCCTTTTTCCTCTGATCTTCTGCATTGCACTCTCTCTTCTTTTTTTGTTAACATCGCTCTCAAGCAACTCTAAATTCTTCTGTTTCAACTCTGATCCAAATCTAGCCATCAAAGCCTGATTTACCTGAACATAATTTCAGGTTCCTCCTAGAATTAGTCGCTGCACCTCTCTGACTCCATCCACAGCATAATCTGATTTTAGTTCCTAGTTAAATCTTTAAATATAGAAGATTCTTATGACTATCTGACATTAGAATTACCTTTTAACTTCCTTCCCTACCTGTGACAGGAAAAGGTTAAATATTATGACATAGCTACAGGGAAGAGAGCAGAGTTTGATAGAGCCATGGCGGAATATGTTAAGAGAAAGGTAAACTTGTTATTATTTCCTCTGTAACCGGGGAGTTGGTTATCAACATTATCACCTCTTTGCCATTTTTATATAGTTTTCCTTAAACAAGTATTTTACTGCAGGAAAGTGGTGAAGATGAGGACTCTGAGGATGCATCTGAGTTTGATGAGTAGAGTTAAAGGCTGTGTTTGAAAACCATTGTTTCACTAGGAGTAGGAGGTACATGAGGGAAAAATTGTATATCAACTTGCGAACCACTTCTGTGTCCTCCTTTCCACTGAAATTGTCCATGCCTGTATCATTTTGGTGTAAATTACTATATGGCAATTGCGTCTAGGTGATCACAATGCAGATTCGACTGACAAATCATGATGCATGTACTTTGTTCTTGATTGTTTATATGCAATTTCCTTTTCAATCTGTATCTGCTCTCTTAAAACCTAGTATCTTTTGTTCTTGATGTTCTAGTAAAGTTTGTTGTTGTAAAATTAGATTGAACTTATTATCAACAATTAAATAGATATCTGAAAAAATAAAAAACGATTGAATAGATGATTGTACAGAAGTCTGCAGAGAGATCTGCACAGAAGGGGTTTTTTTTTTTTTTTAATTGCTAGCAGCATGCCATGTTTGCCCCTCGATGCTTGGTAAACATGCATTCTGACAATTTGATTGGTTAGTTGGCTAGAAAGTAGTAGTCCTTGACCCCAACTGTCTGGCCGATCGAGTCTCTGTGGGCTCTTGAGAAAGAGTCTGATTTCGGAATTAGAAAAAAACATTACCAAGGAGGGACTTAGTAGCGAGAAGCCAAGAGCTCCTTTTTTCATGAGCTTTGTCTACTTTAGGTCATTAGTGTCCCGTCAACTGGATCGGATATTCATTCTTAGGTCCTTGAAGTGGAAGAAACCCTAGCTGACTAAGCCAATGAAGCGAGAAGCAGACAATGTACTCAAATAGGATGGGAAAGGCGAAAGCCGTACCTAAGATCTTCCACTCTTTTAGAAAGCTAGCGCCATCTATCTGGTAGCAAAGCTTTCTGTTTTTCAGTAGTCATATAAAACCTTTCTATTGGTTGGAAGATGCTGCAAGTAGATACCAATCCTAGGAACTTCATTCAAAGCTTCCATTCCTACTTCGGGAAAGAAGAAGGGTAATGGAAAGATAAGAGGTGTCCTGACCTTTCGAGTTTCCAAAGGTGAAAGACATCTGTCCTTTATAGTAGTAAAGGGCTTCTCTTAAAAGTGAGAGAGAGAGAGAGGGGGGGGGAGGGGGGGGGTGGTGTGGGGGTGGCGCGCGGGTTTGGAGGAGGAAGAGGGGCATTCGAAAGGCTGACCGCTATATCACAGGCCTTCTAGTAGGAAAGCCAATGACTACGCAGACCATACCAAGTTATGAGCGCCTGATCTCGAACTAATCTATCAATGGAACAAACCATAAGGGCTCTGCAGATCATGAGAATGCACACGTGAAATGACAGAAAGGTACAGAAGGAAGGGAAGAAACTAAGATACGAGGCTATACAGACTATGGTTGCCTCCTCCTAACCAACAAGATGGGGAAGGTGTTTTCAGGTTACTTCAGTTGAATAAAATAGGTTAATGTTACATGAATTCTGATCATCTTAGAGTTGCACCCTTGGCAGCGCTATGCAAGGCTCAGCTAGCCACAAGCGTCCCCTTGGAATAAATTACACCAGTTCAAGCTATCATAATTTTGATAAATAATTGAATAGACCTGGTCCGTCCAGATCAGACACATTCTAGGACAAACATTGGTTGAGTTGTGGATTCCATTGTTATAACTGGTTAGTTAAATGGGTGAGCTTTATCTTTGCTTTTCCTACACGATTGTTCTGATGCCCCATTGTGCAGTATTCCGTGGTCATTATGTCTACTTAACATTTGCAAAATGGGTTTACCAAAGAAAACCATATGAAGAATGGGTTAACTTTCTGATGGCCATCATATCTCTGTCTTGAATGCTCCTTAACTTAAGGATGCTGGATTTCTACATTATTTTATAACGGTTGCATCTGTTCAATCCATCCAACTTTTGATCGATATTCCACTCATGCTTCAGTTGACCAACTCGTGTCGAATCCTAAATCATAGTATGTGTACCAATTACAATGTCAAAGATTTTTCTTCAGATGAGGTGTATCTATAAGCTGAAATGCCTAAAGAATCTGCAATGCTTCTGACTTCTGCAATCATCGCTACCACGTCATTTAGCTTGTTAATTGCTGAGCCCACACCCTGTATCAAAGGCGACACTAACGTCAGCATCATTCTCAAGAACAAGGAATAGTTATATATATGACACTTTTAGAGTTGGGTATGATCCAATTCATGAGGGTCAATTAATTTGCTTACCACACCAGCTGCCCCTGCTGTGATGGCCATTGGAGCTGTAACTGAGCTGAGTCCAGAAGAACACATAACAGGAATCTTGACAGCCCTTGAAATAGAATATGCTGCTGCTAAGGTTGGAGTTGCCTGCAGTGAAATGCAAATTGATCAGTTAAAATAGAAAATAAAACAGAATTATTTCAAGGACAAATAGACAATCAAAACTAGGTCATAATGTTATTAATTACAAACTTTCATTAAAGTAATCCAACTTCTGTTTTCTGAACGCATTAGCAGTTTCAACATCTAATCAAGAGGTGTCGATATGCATTAAGGTATTACAAGATAATCACCAATATGTTCATTGCTGATGCACAAGTACATCAGGGCTTAATTCTCCTCTTGATTTATTTTTTTGTTCTCTTTTTATGAGTCAGTTTCCAAGCCATCATTGGTTTTAATTTTAGTTTGATCTCAGAAATGAGGGAGAGGAAGAGAAATTGATTAATTTAATGATGAGTAATGAAATCAACACTTCCCTCTTTTCCTTCCCTTCTCTGCAATAATTCTACTGTCAATAGTTCCATAAACAGTGCAAAATTGTTTTGCTTTACCTTCTCAATCAAACCAAGAACACCAGATTTTGAAGGATTAGAACATTTTCCTCCCTCAGTCTGTATAATGTCAACACCTTCTTGTTCTAATCGCTCTGCGAGCTTGACCTGTTTTCCATATATAACATCAGTGCACCAAATAATGAAATTACTTGCTTTCCAGCATAGATTAGTGCTGCTTGTTACCTGATCAGGGAGACTTAGGGTGTGAGGCACAGTGACTGATAATGTCACAGATGGAAGGATCCTCTTAGTCTCCTTCGTCAGATTTAATATCTGCACAAGTTTCTTCTATAACTAAGAATGCAGAAACAAAACTGTATAGTGGAGATAATTGACGATAATGAGAACCGGAAAAAGTTAACAGCTCTGGCTTTTTTTTTGGAGACTAATAACAAATGTTGGGAACAGGATAGAATATAGTGGATATAATTGACTACAATGAGAACTGTAAAGTCCTGAAATTGGCAACAGTGTTTGCGCAAAGTACTAAGTAGCAGAGAATAGGCAACAGATCTTCTAATTGTGGCATTATTCTTTTTGTAAAATTCTGTACCATATAGGTATTAGTAAATTCTGAAGTCACATCAGTAATATAAGTCTACATGTATTTGAGTTTCATCCATCTTACTACTTTTTATCCTACCTTCAATTCAGAATGGATATATGTATTTCTTCAGTTCAAAGAGTTACGCTGTGCGCATATGGAAGAAGTCGTCTCAGACTAGTCTAAGGTTCAACTCCAGAAATCAATTAGAAAATGAAGAAAATATTTTCTCATAATCAAATAAAGAGTTGATACCTGCTCTGGAGAGAAGATTGTTCCTTGGTCATAAAACGAATCGTAATTTCCAATTTCCACCTGTACAGACCATCAGTCTTGTTAACATGGCAACATATTGCTTTCTCATTTTGCATCTGATCGGCTTACAAAGGCATCATAAGAAGCCATTGATGTCAAAGATCAGTGCTTGCATGTCAAAAATAAAATGAAAGCAAATGAGTTTGTGATCAAACCATCAGTGCTCCTGCTTCAGCAGCAGCTAGAAATGCTGCTGGTTCCACAGAAGAAACACAAACCTGAAAATGGGGGAACTCCAAATCAAGTAAAGAAAAAGAAAATGGCATATATGATTTAAAACATGTTTCGAGCTCTATCAATACACATGTATGATTCTGAACATTTTTGGAGTTCCATCAGGATCTTGCCATGGAAAGGGTCGTCGGGTTTGATGTGGGGCAGTGATCAACAGGTTTGATAGTGTAAATAAATCAGTAAAATATCTTAACGTCAGAATTTTGAGCCCAGAAAGATGCCAAATAGTGGTTTGCAGGTCTTACTCAATGCTTTTTTCTATGACATTGCCCTTTTCTATTTTGCTTTAATTTATTCACTTGAAAAGCATGTAAGCTTTAAGAAAGATGTAATGTGGTAAAATCACCTAAACGTCATCTAATTCACATATTCCAGTAAATTAAGACATCTAAAAGTAATAAAATAGAATTTACAAGCATTTGTGTATCATAGACTCATAGTCATTGAGACTTGATTCCCAAATAAGTAGTTCTAGTACGATTGGGAAATAGGTCATAAGTAAATTAACTTAGCAGGTGAATCCGGTTTTAAAGAACAATTATTCTCATTCAGGCCAGAAAGTTAGCAGGAATTTAAGGGAAATAATATGTCAGTATGTTTCAAAATTTTCGTTGGGTGCAACTGTTCAAGTTTGTGGCACTAACAATATTCATCCATAATCATGCGAAATCTGGTCACATGAATTTACTTCAATGCATATATACTTTTTCTTTTTAATGCAATAAGAACAGAAACTTGTAATCGCTAGAAGACAATCTAAAAATTGCTAGAAAGTTTTCTGTGATTATATGATAGAAAAAGAAGAATGAAGCTATAGCCTTCTAAAGAGTGAACAGAGGTATTGCCGGAAGGGAAGTTAAGCTAATGGCAAGCTTCACTAATTCTGGGTCACAAGCTATATCCACATGAGTTGCTCCCCCTGCACATTTTTATGATATTGGATCACAAAAAGAAGATAAAAACCAAAAAATAAAAAACTGTAGCAACTTATCTCTGATACCAATGAATTTCTTTGTTATACAAAGCAATAAATCGTTCATAATTATATGGATATTTGCTAGGGAAACTTATAAAATTAGTGTGAAGCCAACCGATAACCTTGTCTGCAGCAGTAACAACTGAAGCAACATTCTCTTTATTAAAATTCTGCAAACCAGAGATAATCTGTAAAAGACAAAACAAAAATGACTAAAGTTATCAACATGAATCAGATGGATGCTATAAAATCCATGACATTCAGAGGAAAAGATCCACTTCAAAATGGAACAACCAAAAAAGAGAAATAAAAGAAACAAGGAAGGTAGTTGGGGTTTGCTATACCTTGAGAGCTCTCTGTTCATGGAATTCCTTCAACACAGTTTCTTTGGTAGTTGAGAGAAGAGCTCTAGTAGTCAAACAAGAAGCTCTTCTTTTCAGAGGTGAACATGATGGTTTCGAGCCCTGAAGTGGATTGTGATTTGGTTTCAAGAGTGAGTGAGAAGATGGTGAAATCGGAATACAGACTGAGGAAGAATGCATTTCTCTCTAAACTATCAAGGCGAGGTGAGGTGGCGAAACGGAGGGAAGAGATAAGATATATTTTCCTTTGGTTCCCGCAACCTTACGTAATTTAAAATATTTAATTAGTTGAATTTGGGATTAGAATCCCATCGCGTTACCTATTCGAGTAAATTATAAATCAGTCCCTATTGTTTTTGAAAAAAAAATTAATTAATTCTCATCCTTTCAAAACTAATTATTAGTTTTTTACGTTTTAATTCCAGCCACAACTTAATATTTTCATCAATTTTTATTAAATTAGTATAGAAGTGTCTTACCGTAGTATCTTTTTATTTTCAAATTGCCTTTATTTTGATGCTTCATTTCTATCATTCATCCATTTCCTCTCTCTTCTCAACTATCATGCTGACTTTTTCATTTTTCTACTATTTTGCATTTTTCTTTTATTGGAGGGTAGAAATATTTTTTAGATCAAGCAAAAACTTGAGGATTATCCTACTATTTTGCATGAGTTTAAGGATATTATAGTGATTTTCTTTTTCCTTTTAATGCTAAATGGGTATGGTAAGTCAACTTTTTCCATTGAATTTTAAGTACAGCTCCAAACATAAGATATACATGCTAGCCAAGGATAGAATACATCTCCTTCATCAATATTAACTTAATACCCTTTTGGTTATGGTTAGCGAATGTGTGACTGTTAATTTGATTAATAACCATCATATATAAGTATATTTATTTTTCTTTCAAGTACATAAACCGTTCAATAATCTGATATCCTCTTCTCTTCCTTAATATATATATATATATATAGCCCAAAAATCATTTTGATTTTGGTCCGTACGATCCAGCACACACGACTTTCAAGTTAAGTTAGCTGGTACTCATGTAAGATTACCATATTACCAGCTGGTTTGGATTAATATTTTTTAAAAAATCACTACCGGAAAAAATGAAATTAGCTACGATGTTTTTGCAACAAACTAAATTGCGACGGTTTTCATACAATTGTAGCAAATACGTTTTTAAAAAGAAAAATTAGTGATGGTTTATTAACATTGAATTTAGCAATGATTTAACTGAACCGGTCGCTAATCCAAGTAAATAATTTAGAATTGGCGATGGTTTAGCTAAACCGTCACTAATTCCAAATTAATACATTGATTTTAGCGATGGCTTTAGGAAATCATTGCTAAAATCTCTTGTAAATTGAGGGATATTGGTGACGGTTAATGAAAATCGTTGCTAAATCCTTCAATATCCCAAACTAAAATTTGGGAGAAAAATTATGATAATTTTTATTGAAAATTAGCGATGGTTTTATAAAATCATCATTAATTTTTTATCATTGGAGGGAAACGGTCACATTTTGAATATTTTAGCTAATTTAGCAATGATTTTAGCTATGGGACCAAAACTGTCGATAAAAATTAAATCCCTACATACTACTACCCCTATCTTTTTCCCCTAAATTTTCTCTCTCCTCCTTAGCAGCTACACACTCCGAAATCTCTCTCTAATTTCTCCCTCAAACTTGCCAATAATTCCCTCTAAATCTCCTACTTTCTCTTCTTTTCTTCTTCCTCTCTCCTCCTCCCTTTTCTTCTTCTTTCTCTCTTTTCCTCCTCCTCCCTTCACTCCTCTTCTTCGTGGTAGTAGCTCCTCCACGACGGCAGCCCCTCCCCCTTCTAGCTTGTCAACAATGAAGAATCGTGCATCCTATTGAGGTGCGGAATAAACAAAAATGTTCCTCCATCTAAGGCCCCAAGATCAAACCATTGAATCTACTAACCATACATACATGAATAATAAGTTATAAGTAAAGGATTACCTTTAAATTCCTTTTCGGAAAAGTCATCCAAGTGTCCGGTCTCTATTGATGATCCACGCAATCCAAGTATTCACAAAGAAGTACTTAAAATCGGTGGCGTGCTAGCTCCATCTTTTTCGATTTAGTATTTTCAAGAGTATTTCTTGTTAGGGTTTAGAAGAAAACTATTTTCTCCTTATTTTTCTCTCTTGGCCGTGTGCCCTATTTAGTTTTAGGGTTAGTCGAAACTTTGCTCCCTTTTTTTTTTTTTTTCCTTTCTTTGGCCGAATGTTGTCTTTTTCTTTCAACTTGGCCGAATACTCTTTTGGGTTGATTAAACTATCCGAGCCGTACCTCTCTTCCTATATATATAGAGGAAGAGTTTCCTTGTCATCCAAGGACAAAGAGAGGGCGGCCACAAGTCCTTTTAGGACTCTAGAGTCATTATTTCTTTATCCCTCAAGAATAAAGAGTTATTTTATATATGGACTATTTGATTGTTATCTTTAAAATATTAACCTTATCCAATAAGGTTAATGTTTATCTTTAAAACATTCAACCTTATCCAATAAGGTTGATGTTTATCCTCCTATCAAAATTATCTCAAAGCTCTTAATTAAATCTAATAGGCCAAAACTATTTTAGCTCAATTAATTTATTTGGACTATCCAAATAAATATTCTTAGATTATTTTGGCATGGTTCACATTAGGAAATAATTTTTCAAAATACCCTTTAACCTAAATTAGGAAACTTCTTTCATTTTAGGTTCTTTATTTCCAAATTTAAAACTCATTTCTAAATTAGAAAATCGATTTCTAAAATAGAAAACTTTCCATTTTTGAAAACTCTTTTCAAAATAGGAAACTTTTATAATAGGAGACATTTTTCAATATCTTTACTTCTTATTTATAATGTGAATACTTAAACTTATGTGTGTGACTTAATACGCTCCTAGATATGTTGGCAACGTATAAAGGATAAAGGACTCCTCTTTTATCTCTTGATACATAAATTAAGGTTGGCCTCTAGCAAGACATCATGACTACACAATTATTTAGGAGGATTAGTTAATCCATTATTACCTTTCAAGAGCATGGTTACCATACAATTCGGTCCTCATGTCAACTTATCACGGTATGATCTCGAACTTGGTTATTAGTCTTATTCGATTATGATCATACAAGTTTTTTTCAATTCTCAAATGTCTTAGTTCTTAGAGTAAACCAACTATGCTATATCGATATACTCCTACCGTGGTCACAGATTTCTTGAGCGGACATTTATCAAAGTGCAATGTGATAACTCTTTTAACATATAAGGAATGATATGTCCTATCTTAGTCATACACCTATCTCAATTGGATTCTTAGTGCACCCAACAAATCACCCACGTGCAACCCATTAATGGATTTATAAAAAAAAGTGTCAAAGTGCATAAGTCCTCCAATAAGATAACCATGACGACTTCAAGTCTAAGGATCATTTGTACCCATATCGTATGAGATTCCCATAGATAAAAACCAAATGGGTTCTTATGACGAGTCAAGTCCAATGATATGTTCTCTAACATAAATCACCTAAATGCTTACTTTGGTATCACCATGTCAATAGGTGTGAGATCTCCTACTACTATCATATAGTATGAGCATAGCATTCACAAGTCTATCCGTATCTTGTCAATATCCATTCTTGACAATGCTACAACTTAGGATGTTTAATGATGTCATTTATATGCATTAGTGTTTGTCTCACATCTTTCGATCAATTATTAGTACAAATGCATATTATAAGGAATTTTATCTAATTCTACTAAATTTATCAACATGGAAACATAAGAATTAATTGAGTAACTTCTTTATTATTATTAAAATAAATGATACAATAATATAATAACGAGCCTATCCAAACATGGTTGGATCTTGGACACCAACGCTAACAAGTAGTTCCTCTTTAGTAATCCATACATTAAGTTTTTTTCTTCATTTTTTTTGAATAATTTAATTTTTTGGTAATTTTTATTGTTATTAATTATTTATTAGTTACTTGTTAGTTAGTTTAATTATTTATTGTTGTTGTTTTAATTAATATAATTTTTTTATTTAAATAATTTTTAAAATGCTAGTTTAATAAAATATGTGAAATAATTTTGATTTATATAGTTGTTGATGAAATTAAGTTTACTTGTTGTATTTAAAAATTTTAGTTGTTAATTGTTGTTAAATAAGTGATTTATTGGTTAATTTTTATTTAGTTTAAATTATTTTATTATTATAAATATTTATTATCTATTAATTAATTAAATTTTGTGGTTAAATAATTAATTAAGTGTTAGTTTAATAAATTATGTGTTAAATAAATTTCATTTAGTTGTTAATTGTTAATTAGTTAATTGGTAGTTAGTTTATTTTATTTTATTGTTATACGTAATTGTTATTTGTTAATTAATTTAATGTTTTGTTAATATAATTATTTAAGTGTTAGTATAATATAGCATGTGTTAAATAATTTTTATTTATATATTGTTAATGAAATTAATTAATTTTATTTGTTGGTATTTAAAGAATTTAATTGTTAATTGTTGTTAAATAAGTGATTTATTGGTTAATTGTTAGTTAGTTTAATCTATTTTATCATTATAAGTATTTGTTAATTAATTTAAGTTTTTGTTTAAATAATTATCTAAGTGTTAGTTTAATAAATTATGTGTTAAATATATTTCATTTGGTTTTTAATTAAATTAAGTAAAATTATTGGTATTTAAATAATTTAATTGTTTTTAAAAAATTGAATAGGTTTTAGTTTAATTAATTAATTAATTAATTGTTAAATAAGTGATTTACGTGTTAATAACATTAATTAAATTTGTGGAAAAATAAATTATTTAATTGTTTTATGAAATTAATTATTTTTTAGTTTAATTATAAATATAGGTGGTAATTAAATTTTTTATTTGTTACATTAAGTAAAATAAAAATAATTAATTGGTAATTAAAATTTTAAACTACTGTTTAAAATAATTACTTATGTAGTTAATTAAGAAAATTATTTTAGAATTATATTATTTAAATACTATACAAAATATATATATTTACGTGTTACTTTAATTAATTTGTTTGTTATTTAAGTTTTGTAGTAGTTAATTAAGTCAATTACTTTATAATTAGGTTATTTAATTTGTGTTTAAAAGAATCAATAAGGTAGTTAAATAAGAAAATAAAGAGTTTATAATTTAATTAATAAAATTTAATTTAAATTATAAAATTACGAGGTTAGTTTCATTCATTTGCTAGTTAATTTAGTTTTGTAATTGTTAAATTAAGTCCATTAGTTAGTAATTAAATTATTATATTATTGTTTTTTAAATGTAATTAGGTTGTTAATTAATTTTTTTAGTTTATTAATAAATTATTAATTTTTTAAAAATTATAAAATTATGCATTGGTTTAATTAATTTTGTTGTTAATTTCCTTTTTAAATTATTCAATTAAGTCAATTCATTTGCCCTTAAAATATTTAATTATTGATTAGAATAATTAATTAGGTAGTTAATTAAAATATCAATTAATTATTTGTTAAACAAGTGTTTTTTATTTGTTAATTGAAGTAAATTAGTATTTAATTATTAAAATAATTACATTTAGTTTAAAATGAATTTGGATCATTCATAGATTAACTATAGACTAACGGATGGACTTTTAAATCAACGTTTCGTAGATGAGATTAATGAATTTATCAATTTTGCCGTTAGTAATCCAGAATGCATGGACGAAAATAAGATAAAATGCCCTTGTAAACTTAAAAAATATCAAAACCATAGTTATGAAAATCTTGATACCATTAAATACTATTTGATGAGATATGATTTTATATCTAGGTATTATGTATGGAAATGTCATGGAGAAAATGAGTCGATTAATTATGGTGACAATTCGATAAATTTTGTTTAACTCGAATAAATATTTGATGAGCCTCAAGTCAATCGATATCACACAATAATGATATAATGCAACTGGTTCATCATTTAATCCATCTAACATAGATGAAGTTCCAAACCATGATATAAAAGCCTTTTATGATTTGTTGAATTTAGGATTAAAATCCCATCATGTTACCTATTCGAGTAAATTATAAAATCAATCCCTATTATTTTGAAAAAAGAATTAATTAATTCTCATCATTTCAACAACTATTTATCCATTAATATTTAATTAGTTGAATTTGGGATAAGAATCCCATTGCGTTACCTATTCGCGTTACCTAATGCACAAAGAATCCCTTTTCTTATGGTTTAAATGCATTTTTTTACCTCGAAACTATTTGACCATTAATATCGATCAAAAACTTTTTTAAAAAAAATTCAATTTTTGATATTTTGAATAGGTGAAAGTTTTTAAATATGATAAGAAAAATTCAATCCATTTTTAAGAATAATTTAAAATTTTTTTTAAAGTAAATTGAATTTTTATTAAGATATGTGAAACTTTTTAGATTAGAATAAACAAAAATTGATTTTTTCAAAACAATATTTTTAGTCAATGATAATAGTCGAATCAAATCGAAAGAGACAGCATGCAATGCCTTGAAGTTAAAAACCATCTGGACCAATAAGCTTACTTCGTTACTTGGTTAAAATACCTAAATATGATTGGATCGCTCCATGCATCTTAGTTTCTTCACATCCATCTTTTTTCTATTGTTTTTTTATTATAAGCATTATTCTCAATTTTGATATTCTCCATTTCAATAAAAATTCTTAGGAATTCTCACTTTTTAACTTAGAAATTACCTCATTCAATCTTAAATTCTTTGAAACCAATATACAATTCACTACATGTATTTATTTTTGTCAATTTTGCAATTCCAAAGAAATCTCTTTGGCTTTGCAATCTAAATCATCCTCAAACCACATTTTAAAATTACAATCAACGTCTTTTCTTTCTTTTACATTGAATCAAAGTAGGTAAAATTAAATTTAAGACTTGGGTGTTCATCACTCCAAGAAAATACCTTTAGTTTTTTCATCCCTCATAAATATATAATCGATGATTCTTTATAAGATGACTCGTAATTCTTGATAACCAAGTGGACATAACGATAGTTGTGATAAATTTGAATGTCTAGATGATGAAAATGACATGGATGAAGTGGTCATGTCCTTTTGGATTACGAGAAGACACTACAAAATTAGGGATTTAGGATTTAGAGATTTAAGGATTTAACACAAAAGCATAATTTGTGTTTAGTGGGAGAATTCGGGATTTTGAGATTTAAGGATTCAACAACAAAATTGGGTTAATGAGATTTAGAGTTGTTTAAGGATTTTGAAATAAAGAAAATGAGAGAATCAAAGAATTGAGATTGCTAGAAAAATAGAGAAGAAGAGAAGAGTTGGAATTTAGAGATTTTGAAATAAAGAAATGAGAGAATCGAGCCAATGAGATTGCCGAACAATGGAGAAGAGACGAGTTGGAATTTAAGGGTTTTGAAAGGAAGAAAATGAGAGAATCGGGGCAATTGAGATTGCTAGAACAATGGAGAAGAAGAGAAAAGTTAGAATTTAGGGATTTTGACCCAGAGAGAGAGAGAGAGAGAGAGAGTCGAGTGGCAAATTGCCGAACATTGGAGAAGAAGAGAAGATTGGAATTTAGGGATTTTGAAACAATATAAAATGAAGAAGAAGAGAACAATTGTTTGGTATAATATGTTGGGGGTATTTTTGTTCTTTTATTTTCATTTTTATAAATTAAAAATTTGTTCATATATAATGTTTTTAAAAGATATAAGTTTTTTGTTTCAGAATTATAATCTTACAATTAGGATAATAATTTTCACATGTTAGTTCCCGATTGGTTATCATCATTTTTAAAATGCCATGTCGGATCATAGTTAACGGAGGGTATTAATAATTTTCACATCTTAGTCAAAAAATTAAAGCTGTACAAAGATCAATTATGGGGTAAACTCTTAATTTATGAGAAGTGGTCCATTGTGGTTTTATATCATGTAGTAGAAACTTTGTTCACCAAATAATTAGCCAGAAGAAGAAGAAGAAGAAGAAGAAGAAGATATAAGAGCCATATTAATTAAATGTGCTAATTTTATACCGGAATTGAGAGTCTGACAAGGAATAATTCAGCAGAAAAACGCACGTATTGTAAAACTAATCCAACTATTTTTAGCGTTTTTTAAGGATCCAAATATCAATTCACATAATTCGCATATATAGATATGTCTATCTGGGTTTTGAATTTTTGAGTCAAAAACAGATTCAATTTGTTGGAATGATGACATTGACAGGATTCTTAAACTATGACGATGACAGAGTTGACATCCTAGAAATAGACATAGTTTAACTGCTGGTAGAGATGCATGCACTTGAGTTTAACAGCAATGACATGACAAAATCGCAACAGAATCCAAACAGAAAATTGCCACGAAAAGAAAAAAGAAAAGGAAAAAGAAGCTAAATGATACCTCAGACTGAAGGGACTACGTATACCCGTGATTTCTTACTTTTGTCAAAACTTATCTCTCTCTTTTCTATTTCTTTCTCTAGTTCCTTTCTCCGGCCTTGCTAAAGGACTCAACGATTTGTCTAAGCGGTAGAGATAAGAAAGAAAGAAAGAGAGAATTGATTAGCTAGGAAGGCGAAATGGATATCAATGAACTGCAAAATTTTTATCATGGAGCAAATGCATCAAATAAAGCTTGTTTAATCGTGAATATCACTGCTTCACATGGAATCTGGCAAGCCGAAAATCCCTTGAATCAAGCCCTTCCTCTCTTGGCAATGCAACTCGTCGCAACTATCTTGGTCACCCGTGCTGTCTATTACCTCCTTAGACCTTTGTCCGCACCTAAAATCTTTACAGATATTCTGGTAAGCAACATTTATATTTATCTATATATATGTATCTGTGTGTGTGACATCCATCATCAATGCATCTAAATATATATATACTCTTCAGCCTTCTTAATTAATTTTCAAACACCTAGCATGAACACTGAAAACGAAGAAGAAAATTGTACATGGAGTAGACTTGAAAAATGGAAACTGGTTCAGAACATGCATCAGCATATATATATATATATAATCTACTAACGGATTATAGCTAGGTATTGAATTTCTAGCTCTATCCCTCATGCTATATTATGTATTGTAGGGTGGTGTGCTGATGGGGAAAACTGCGTTAGGTCGGATTCCTTTGTTTCACAATTTGTTCCCTTTGAGAAGCATCATGATAGTTGAAACAGTAGCATACTGGGCATTGTGTTGCCACGTGTTCTTGCTTGGTTTAGAATTTGACATGTCTGTAATTGCAAATCTAACACGGACAAGCAAGAAGGCAATCCATGTTGCTATTGCGGGAATCTTCATTCCTTTCATTATGGGAATTAGCCTTTTCTTTCTCATGAATCAAGCTGCTGGTGGAGAATATCACAATAAGGGATGCATCTTCGTCGGTGTGTCGCTGGCAATCACAGGCTACCCTATTGTTGCTCGAGTTTTGAACGATGTCAAGTTAGTCCACACGGATATTGGAAGAATGGCCATGTCAGCTTCTCTTGTCAGTGACTTGATTTCTTGGATTCTTGTTGTTATCACGATAGCGTTTCTTAATAACGAAGGGACTACTGGCAGCCTATCACTCTTTTCAACAATTGGTTTCGCTGTGCTTTGCATTTTCGGACTCCGCCCCGCTCTGGCCATCATAATCCGCAAAACATCAAAGGAAAACAACTTTAATGAGGATTATCTATGTTGCGTTCTGGTTGCGATTTCAGCATTTGCAGTTGTTACAGATATTCTTGGGACCAACTCCATTGTTGGGGCTTTTCTTTTCGGGTTTATTATGCCGAATAGGATTCTAGCCGCTGCTTTCCTAGACAAATTTGAGGACTTCGTGACTGGGTATTTGTTACCCCTATTCTTTGCGGTTTGTGGGCTGAGAGTAGACATTTGGAGCCTTAATAATGATGAAGGAAACTACTGGCCAATAGCGTTGGTAGTTATGGTACTTGCTTCTTCAGCAAAGGTTCTAAGCACTCTCCTTGTTTCTTATTACGGAAGAATGCCAACTAGAGAAGGTTTATCTCTTGGAATAATTTTGAATACCAAAGGCATCTTAGCAATTTTAATCCTTCACTTCGGCGCGGCAGGAAACGTAATCTCTCTCTCTCATGCAACTTTTACTTGTTGATTTATTACCACAAACTTATCGTTTACTTATGTGGATCACTATGGTAATAATGGGCTCTAACGAATATGAATGCTAACTGTGTTACAGTTCTTGAGACAAGCAGATTATACAGTGATGGTGGTGGCCATCTTAGTAATGACGGGGGTTGTGGCTCCTGTGTTGGCCAGCATTTACCACCCTGAAAAACGTTTATCCCATTACAAGCGAAGGACAATACAAAACGGGAGACAAGATGGAGAATTACGAATCCTCGCATGCTTCCAGAGTTTCCGGAATGTATCGGGCATGATCAACCTCATAGACTCCTCCAATGCTACCAGAGGATCTCCTCTCACAGTCTTTGCACTCCACCTCGTTGAGCTCGTCGGCCGTTCCTCTGCTATGCTCATCGTCCACAACACGAGAAAATCCAGTAGCTCTAGACGTGGCCGCAAAAATTCCCAGTCTGAAAAAATAGTTGCTGCACTTGAAACTTACCAGACTCTAAACGACAACGTTAATATCCAGGCCCTAACTTCAATGTCTCCATTTGCTTCCATGTACGAAGATATTTGCAGTCTAGCTGAGGAAAAACAAACAGCTCTTTTGGTCATACCGTTCCATAAACTACCATCCAAGGACGGAAAATTAGAAGATGAGGATAACAATTCATTTAGAGGTGTAAACCTCAATGTGTTGGCTAATGCACCGTGCTCTGTGGGAATTTTTGTCGACAGAGGATTTGGGATTTCTGAAAATGGAGAATCTAGACTCACCATGCGCCAGATACTCATGCTGTTCGTTGGTGGACCTGATGACCGTGAGGCTCTAGCGTACGCATGGAGAATGGGAGGGACGGAAGGGATCAGTTTAACAGTAATGAGATTTCTTCCTGGAGATCAAGTAGAAGAAATTGAAGCAATAGACCTCCCAGTTGGCGAGACACAAAAAATGTTAACATCCATCTCATATGTAGAGAGACATAAAAAATTAGATGACGAGTATGTGAACGAGTTCAGGCTTAAGACCGCAGGAGAAGAGTTTGTAAGTTATAAAGAGAAGGTAGCGAACAACGATGAAGATATAGTTTTAGCGCTACGGGAAATGCACCACACATATGACCTCTACGTTGTAGGGAAAGGGGAAGGGATAGTCTCACCTCTCACAGCAGCCTTGGCGGATTGGTGTGATTACCCGGAGCTGGGGCCTATTGGGGATTTGCTAATTACATCAAGTTTTGCACAAGGCTCGGTTCTTGTGATCCAGCAATTTTCTGGTTCTGGAGATGAGAGTATTGCGGATACGATATCAGCATACAATTCGTCCCAGCATTTCCCGAACTGGCAGCACTTATCAGTGGAGGATGGTGGTTTGGAGATGGAGCCATTTGCAAACCAAAATGGGAAAGCAGATGTTCATGTATAGGGCTGCTGATTAATTAATGATTTTGGTTCTTGATTCTTGTGGCTGCTTCATGCAAAAGATCTCAATCTAACCGCAAGTTATTTATTTTATTTTTTTTCCTGTCAAAATATGCATATAAATGATACAATCATTCAGAAATTGTACACAATAATTCTTATTTGGTACTGTAATTTGGAAAAAAGGCAGTTTTAGAAAGGAACTTGTTTGTTTGTGCTTCATTTCATAGAATCAGTTTCACACCTTAAGTTTTTTTTTTCCCTTCTTCTTTTCAATGAGATGTCATGGAGAAAGTTAGCAAAATTTTCTTTGGAACATCAATCTAAATGAGGGAATAGTTCTCTGTAACTTGCAAATATACAAGAATTATCATCAGGTTATGTATGGTAAGAGCATGGGATTTTTTTTCCTGGATGCTTGACATCAACAAACTCTGGAAGAATGATAAGAACTCCAGGATATAAAAGTTAGGAATATAGAAAACTTCCTTATCAGGAATAGATACGACGCATTCAATCTTGGTGTCTTGTACATACATACTGGAAGGAAAAATGTGTTGTTTTTTCATCTTAGAAATGATTAATTCGTTGACTACCTCTACCTATTGTTAAAGTTTCCTTCTGTCACCTAAACAATGAGTGGCAAAGCAGAGAGAACCTTCGCTTTGGTTGAGCCAACAAATTTCTTGACCATGTCAATTATTAATGGGATCATTAACATGCTTCGGTCACCCAAAACATACCATCCGCTCGTTGTGAGTTGAAGTACTCTATTCCTTGTTGGAACTTCCAGTTGACGTTTCTGACCCTTCAAAGATGTTGACTGTTGACATCAAACTTATGTGAGTGGAGAGTTTTTATTACCTAATTAAGCTTCTTCCTCCACGTTGGTGAGGTCGCAATCAGAATGATCATGACGTGTCTAAGCTCTGAAGTTTCCAGGTTGTCTCTTGGCTGTGTTTCTTGGGAAACAAAAAAATGGCTACATCAGAAAGTTCTACAATTTGGAGCTTTATGTGTATTAACATATGTTTGGAAGAAGATATACACACAAGCTTGGTAAAGACACTTTTATTTTCCCAACTAACACCTATTTCTTCTTTTAACATTTATTATTTTCGAACAGAGAGGAAGGTTAATTGGTTGGCAAAGGATGCAGAGTGAACAAAAAGCCAGCAATTTCTTTCATCTTTGTTCATTCTTCGGTTTATTTTTAATCAACAGAATTCATACAAAATCCCTAAACAAGGCAGCCCGTGATGGGAGCAGAAAGTAGAGTAGAATTAATAAACATCTCCGTACATAGTAGCAAGTCCAATCACCTCCACTTCACGTGATCTCAAAGCAAGAAAGATATGCCATCGCATCATATACATTGCGTAGAAAGTTCAAATCTTTACAATAAGAACATAAATTTGAGACAAACCCAATTGAACTAACAACTCATTTTAGCCAAAGATATTAACTTTATCAAATCCCAGATCATGAGAAGTTCAAAAAGCAGAATTTCATTTTCTTTTCAATTGATCCTCTTTCTCAAAAGAGAGAGAGAGAGAGAGAGATAACCCCACCAAAACAAAAATCAAAGAGATTGAATTAAAAAAAAAAAAAAAACTTGATAATCTAACTTATTAATGGTCTCAAACTCAAGGGAAATCCATCATCAATGTCTAAAGGTCTCGATGTTAAAAAATGGAAGGAGAAAAGCCCAATGGAGTTGAGAATTTGTGGAGTTAAAAAGAAAGAAAGAAAGGAATATATATTAATACCAATGCCAGGGTCAGTGTCGCTGATGATCTTCTTTGGTTCTGGTGCCATGGAGGTACGGTTGGTAGGGCAGGTGAGGTGACTTCACTCCGATGATTGACTTGTTAAGAGGATTGCCAGAGTGACAGCTCAACAAAACAAAAACTTTGTCCAAAAGCAAAATTGAATAACGAATTGCTACAATGATGCTGTGAAAATCAATTGCGATGCCTATTTTCTTACAGCAACAAGGACTTTACAGGGATTGCCATTGTGTTTTGGGAAGCAGGAAGGCGAGATTTGGAGGGAGAACTCTCAGGCTAAGGTGCCGTTCTGTCTAGGCTTTATCAATTACAGAGGCAACCAAGATGGCGGAGAAGTTTGAACATAGACCTGTAAGTATTGAATCTATTGCTGCAATTATTGTTCTTGATTGCTGCTGTCCAGCATGGTCTCTTTTGTTTAGCAACTATATAAACCTGCTACGATTTTGCTTAATTGAGTGATTAATTTAAGGTTTGCCAAGAAGGAAAACATAATAATAATAATAATCCTTGCTAACTTTCCCTTTGAAGAATAAAAAAGAAGAGGAAAAGGAAATCAATCTTTTCCTTTAGTTTCTCTTTACTTCAGAAACGAAATACGAAGAACAGAAGGAATGCCAGAATAAATAACCCAGAAAGAAGAAAATTTTTCATCAGAAAATAAAAGCCTTAACAACCAGTCCCCATTCCAGAACTCTCTGTCAAATTAGTTTTTTTCATCATCAACTCACAAATCTAGCATTAAATGATATTCTCAATTCATTATTCCATTATGTAAATAGAGAATTCGATTTACGCTACGTCAAATTTCCATCATTAACAACTTGCATTAAGAAATGAAACCACAGAAATACAACTCTCTGTTTTTCTTTTTTCTTAGGTTCTTTTTCTTCCTACAAAGATCTAAGAAACTATACATACCAGAGAAACAACCAAAAAAACATACGCAGAAATTTTCTAAAGCCAAATAACATTAGAGAAACTAATGTCAAAAATGGCAACCACAGCAAAGGAAAAAGAAGCACAAAGGAATAACCAAGACAATAGCCTCTAAAACAGAGACAATCTTGAAAATCAAATCATCAAAAAAAGAAAGCTGTATGTTAAGCCGTTTCCACTTGAAAGCAGACCCCAAAAACTTCAATCTCCATCTCCAAGATTCCTTCAACTTTAACCTCTTAAAAAGCCACATCTTCCTCTTCTTGCTGCTGCTGTTGCTGCTGCTTCCACTCCTTCCCATCTCCCCTTCCATTCCCACTTTTCCTCTCTAAGAGGGTTCTCTCTCTCTCTCTCTCTTTCTCAAGTCTGATCTGTTGAGAGGAAGAGGAATGGGTGTGGTGGTTATATGGGAGTGGGAAAGTTCGGTTTTTCTTAATGGAAACGGAACCGGAAGTAGCAAGGGTGTCGTATTACTATTTTTTTATGGAGCCTGATGAGGATAGTTTGGTAATTTGACAAATAACCGCTCCGCGTTTTGATTGAATGTTAGGTCAAAACTCATCAAAATCAAATTCGGGCATTTTCTAAGGAAGGTCTTGTTTAATTCTGGAGCAGTGGATTTTATTAACGATGTGGCTTGTGGATTCAATGCCCGTTTGGTAGTGTTACGTAAGTTTTTTTTTTTTTTTTTTTAATTTTAAAAATACTTGGATTAAAAAATCATCTGATTGATGTTTTTTTCTTTTTATAATCAAAACACATTTTAAAAAATATCTTCAAATAAAATGCAGATGCATTATCGAGCATAGATTAAAAAAAAAATTGAAAACTTTTCTTGTAATTAAAAAAAAAATTGACATGTTTTATTGTACAAAGTGATTTTATTATAGGGAATACTAGTTGATAACTCACACTACGTTACGAGATTATTTGAAAGTTTTAATGTTGATTAAGCTAGAAGTGTTGTTTTGTTTTTAAGTGACTTTGCAATTAAAAAAAAAAAAAAAAAATATATATATATATATATATAAAACAGCATTTTATGCTTTGTTGTATGATCTCAGTATCCCAAATGTTTATAATACATCAAGAAAATGAAACTTGTTTGCTGCTCATGAATTAAAAGGAATATCTAAGAAAGGAAAGAAAAACTTCATAAGACAGTTACGTGCAAAAGCGGCACCACAGACTTCCCTTAATAGTAAACTAAAGCATCCAGGTGTGTAACATTAAGCATAGAAAGACCAAGCTCTAAACAGGTTCTATTTATAATCTAATTCTTGTTAGATATTTTATGTCTTTCCATTATCATTTTACATGATTGCAGTGATTGATTGATTGATTGGGGTGCACACTAGTTGATTGATTTATGTAATCTATTCCTAATTAAGATTTTTTTATAGAGCACTCTTGTAGAGAAATAATCTAATGATTAAAATAAATAATTAAGTCTTTTGGTAGACATATACATTATGGTCTATTATCTCGGTTGGTTAAAGCTTCATGATGATAATGTATTATAAAAGAAATGGTAACAATAATAGAATTGGAGAGAAAAATGATGAAGAAATGATTTCACTATGAAATAAAGAGAATGCAAGAGATAACAACTCCAAACAATTCTCTCTCGTCCGTACTAAATACTTGTACACGAACTAATGAATAGTCAAGCCTATTTATAAGCTTCAAGATTAAGAAGAGAATAGGAAGAGATTATGAATAATTAAAAATATATAAATTTTTGAATCACTTGCATCATCCTTTTAATTTCTCATATTGAATAGTGAATTGAATAGCATTAAGAATTATAAGTAGTGAGGATATGAAAAACATATGAAATTCATTATATATATATAAGAGGATGATATGACATAACAATTAATAGATTTTTTAATTTTTGTGAAAGTCAAGGAGGACAATTTTGATAGAAAGAATAATTAAAAGCACTCAATATGTTTTTTTATTTTTTTTTTTTTTTATTTTATGTATTCTTCATACTTGAAGCTAGATCCATTGGTTTTCGAGTAAATGATTTTGTCATCCCTCAATTGTCAATGCAATTGTAACTTAATCCTTTAGTATTGAAAAACTTATAGTGTTGTCCTCTATTTTAATTCTCTAGTTACAACTTAGAGCATTTAAGTAGTGTATCGTTAATTCTCTATTACCACTGACGAAAAAATCTTACAAAAAGGTCATCAATTTTTAATATTTTTATCTGATTGATTTTTATTTTTATTTTTTACATATGCTAATAAAATTTCAATCTAATTTCAAAACTATTTGAGATTAGCAAGTACTTTTTATTTTTTCTTAACTATTAAAATTTTAAAATAAAAAATAATATAGAATGGTCTCAAATTTTTTTTAGAAGCCCTAAAAAAATCATATATATTGATCTGTTTAATTTTAGTTTTTCGAAATATTTTATGGTCACATGTGTAATACTTAGCCAAAGTGTGTAAAATAAGTTAATTTTGAGAACCATAAATTTAATATTTTGAGAATTATATTAAGAATAAGAAAATAAATGCATATGATTTTTTAGGATCCCAATAAAACTTGGAATCATTCCAAATCATTTTCTGTTTCTTTTTATAATTTTATAAATAATGTTTAAGAAAACTTAAAAAGTAATTTATAATCTCAAAAAATTTTGAAATTATTTTTTAAAAGTAGATTGGATTTTTGTTATCATATGAGAAACGTTTTAGCTTAAAATATCAAAATTTAAAATTTTTAAAGGGAATTTTTGCCAATGATAACTAAGAATTAAGGGTGCACTTGTGAAAAACGACTAAGTTATAAATAAATAATTGAAGTGAAGGATATAACTATAGGTTTTCAAAAAGTTAGGGACTAAATTATAATTAAGTTGAAAAACGAAGGACTAGAGAAGAATTTACTCTTGGTTTTATGATCGACGTACCTGTTTTGCTTGTATGATAAAAATGTTAGGAAACCATACTAACTGCGAAATATATTTACAACTAAATTAAGGTAATAAGAATTCTTTATGGTACTATACGTTTTTTAATAAAAAATTTGTTTTCGATCTCCTTTCTGTTTTCTCAAATTAGAAAGGAGATAAAAAAAAATTATATTACCAAAAAAAAAAAAAAAAAACTAAAGCAAAATACTTGTTTATTATTCACTAGGATTGTTCCAAATACTATTTATCCAGATTTATTTTTGCTATTCATACATACTCATATGCATTGTTTCTTTTACCATGCAGTGGCCATTTTGTAGTTTTCAAACTTTTTTAAAACGTTTATTAAGAAAGCCTTTGTAATATTACACTTTAATCTTTCTTTTTAAATATTGTTTTTCAGTTTGTAAATTTTTTTTTAGTTTGGTCTTTCTTTTTTATTTCATTTTGGTCACTTTGGACTTTACTTTTCTTCTCTAATATTTTTAATTAAAAATTTTAAGGCAAAACTATGTTTAGAAAAAAAATTATAAAATAAATTTTTAGCTAAGAATCCATTGATTTTGACATTTTTTTTTCTTACATTATTATAAATTTTTTAGTTAAGAATATAGATAGAGATAAATAAATAATATTTTTTTATAAAAAATGTAAAGAATAATCAATTGAATATAAAATTTTGATTAAAAATTTATAAAATTAAAGGAATTTTTATAGAGTTTTGATTTGATATATTGTGATAGATGCACAATATAATACGGAACATGAAATTGAAATAATTTTTTTAAAATAAGTGTTTTACGCTGTGGGTAAAAAAATTAGTACTAACTAAATCGAGCCAAGGAAAAGACGGGTGAAATTACGAAGTTATAATCGAATTTCTACTCTATAAACCATTATAAGTTGGGATGGCGTTAAAACGGGAACCAAGACACTTGAAGATGTCTAATGAATGAGTTCGAATAAAGTTCTGTCATTGTGGTTTTCAATTTTTTTATGTAAGAACAGGAAAATTAGAAAAGTATGAAGATTTTCTCATGTGGCTGCCTCCAGTGCCATCTGTGCATCAGGTTAATTGTTGCAGATGTATTTTTATTGTTTATTTTGTTTTTATAGCATTCTTTTATTTTATTTTTTTGTGGTTTTAAATTCATTTCTCTTCGGTTCGATTTTTGTCTTAATTTTATCCCTCTTTAACTTCTTTTTGTATGCCTAATTTAAATAAATAAATTTTGAAAAAAAAATGGAAAAACTAGCCATTCTCTCAAAATATTAAAAAAAAAGAAAAATATGAATCTAAAAATATTTTTTTTATCCAAAATATCTTTTATTTCTTTAAGATATAAAAATAGAGGAGAGAAGTAAGATTATGATAAAAAAATAAATTAACATTTAATCCTTTGTATAAATGTAGATTAGGATAGAAACTTTAGTCGTTTGTGTTTAACATAGCCGGTGGATCCATTGAAGCAAGCAGGAAATTCATTCTAACCTTTTCCTCGTAAAAAAAGAACAATATTAGACAAAGGAAAAGGAGAATAAGATGCCATAGCTAGCCATATAGCGAATTGACAAACTACACATAATATATCTTTTCTAGGGGCCAAAGTTTTAGATTAGAAAAGGCTGGGTAAGGTATGATTTGGAATATTACCGAAAGGGAAAAAGGAATCAACTTCAAAATCTTGAAATGTTCCATCTTCCTATATGTATACAGTGGTAAATTCTATAGAGATATCGTTGAGTCAAGTTGTGAGTGTTATGTATATATATACTTATTTACAAAATTGACTTTGACTAATTTTTTTAGGGACCTTCATCAGTTTCGGAAAGTTGATAGAAATTAATTTTGATTAACTTTTTTAATTAACTTTAATTATTAAATATTTCAAAAAATAAGTTTTATAAGTATTCAAGTTTCTATTTTTAATTTATAACTATTTTTGTTAAACTTTTTTTTTTTAATCTAATATTGATCTTTAAAAAGTCAAAAGGGCCGATAACATTGGGACGAAAGGTATTGAAAAATTTTTACTTTTAATAATCTCTTGTCTGCAAATTATATCTATAATTTTGTTAATATTAAATGACCAGATCAGAATTTTGAGTTATTACAACTGATTTATAACTTATTTAATAATAAAAAAAAGTTTTTACTTTCATTTAAAAAATCTAATACATATTCTCTAAAAAATATATAAAATTTTTAGATTATATATATTCTACTATCATTTAAAAATCTTAAGAGTTCATTATATAAATTTGTTTTAAAGAAAATAATCGCTTTCTAAAATTTTATTTAAAAATTCATACATAGAGAAAAATAAATCATATTTAACAATAAATAATATTTAAACAAAATAAAAATTAATTAGATGAAAATCTTTATAAGAAATGACAAATTGAAAAAATAAATTTTAAATAACAAAATAATATGATCTAAAATATGTGTTTATTCTAAAATATAAAAAATATCATATATATTTGTTTCTCGTAAGACTTTGCGAGAAAAAAAATAACATTTATATTCCAAAATATTCACCTAAAAATATTTAGCAAAAAAAAAAAAAAAAAAAAGGGAAAAAAGAAAAAGCTAAGAACTAGGGCTATGCGCCTGGGCATGAAGGACAATAACATATCAAGAAAGTTTTTTATTTTTATTTTAAAAAAAAACACTGTAATTTCTAGTGAGCTGGTGTTCCTTGGAAACGTTGCTTGAAAATTGTGTTTTTGGTTTCCGACTCTGCCAAAGCCAAATTCAAGTTTTTTTTTTTTTTTTTTTTTTCAAAAACAACTTAAAATCACAAATATATATATATATATATATATATATATATATATATATATATATATATATATATATATTAGAGTCTCAAAATTCATTTTAATGCACACAAAACATATAAAAACTCACATAAAACTAAAAAATCTCAAAATATTTTTCGATCACCATCTACTTTCTCAAAACATTTTATGGCTTGTAACTACCATCAAAAGATTATATTATTTAAGATGAACAAATTAGTGATGATATCGACGAGTTGATGTGACGAAAATGTCTCTCTCTCTCGAAGCTTTCGGTAATCATATGACAATACAAATGAAGTTTGGGATCATTTTTTTTTTTTTAACTAAAAACATGAGAGACTAAAATGCAAAAATACCAATAAACAATCAAAATAAAGAGTAGAATTGAGTGATAGTGAACAATGCAATTAGGTGTTGTGAATTAGCATTCTCTTTTTAGTGTTTTAGTTAATAGAACTCTACAACCTACAATCATTTATTAGACAAGTCAAAAATTAATTTTAATAGTTAATAGTTAACCAAAAAACAAAAAGAAAAAAATTGTATTATTAGTACGTATTGAATTTAAAATTACGATAAAAAAAATAAAAGATTAACTCTAAATTAAACACTATGCAATAATTAATTACAATGCAAGCTAGATGTTCATTTATGTAGTTTGATCGGAGGCACACTTGTTCAAGAATTCCTCACTTGTTCAAGAATTCATCATCCATACAACAACAACAACACAAATTAAATGTGTTATGAGTAGTGGCTATTATACATGCATATTTTGTTTGCAATCCAAAAAATTATAAAATTGTTAATAACCATAGATATATTTATTGGTTGCGAAAATCTTACTGCTATTGCAAAATTATATATTAATTGTACTATTTTCATGTAGTTGATTGCAATCCAACAAAATATAAAATTATTAATAACCATAGATATATTTATTGGTTGCGAAATCTTGTTGCTATTGCAAAATTATATATTAATTTTACTATTTTCATGTAGTTGATGTGAAAAATAGTGGTGGATAAATTATAAATTAGTCCCTTTTTTTTTTTGAGAAATGAATTAATTAGTCATTTTGATTTCAAAAAATAATTATGTTAATATTTTTAACCATTGCTAACCATGACAAATTTATTTTTTTTATTTTCTAAAATGCCTTTTCTCATCAAAATTTTTTCATATTTTTATATTTTTTATTTCTTTTCTATTTTTAAAATAAAAAGTCAAAAAAATTAAAAAATAGCAAAAAAGATAAAAATATTAGTTTTAAAATAAGAGAGACTAATTAATTCTTTCTCTAAAGAAGAGGGACTAATTTATAATTTACCCTTGAAGCTCCTCTCCTTTGAAAAAAATAAGGAAAATAAAAAAGCAATAAGAGGAGCATTAAATGCTCGATTAGAAAAAAAAAAAAGGCTAAAAAATGCTAAAAGAAAAAAAAATCAATCAAAAGTAAGTGTGAATTTTTACAAATCCATAGAGTAGCAATGAGAGTAATTAAGAATAAAGAAGAAGGCCATTTATAATGTAGAGGAAAAAAAAGAAAAGAAAAATGACGAGAAAAGGGCTAAGGAAAAAAATTAAAAAGAGAATCAGTCAAGAACAAATATGAATTTTCACAAATTCAACAAGTAGTAGCGAGAGTAATGAAGGATAAAAAAAAAAAAAAAGGTTGTTTATAACGCAAAAGGCAAAAAAAAAAAAAAGAAGAAGCTTAGTTCACATTAAAATGAGAATGAATGAACAAATTATAAATAGGAAAAAACTATATTTTTTAGTGCTTTTTGTAATGCTTTCATGGTTGATCAGTATAAAATTGTACTATTTTCCTCCACATATTTGTCAGGAATGTTCTTGTTTGCTTTTCCTATTTAACCATTTCTTTTTCACGTACATTTTTATATATATATATATATATATATAAGATGCTACCTTTTTGTATAATATTTTTCATAAAATGCTATATTTTTTTTTTTTTAATGTGCTTTGGAAAGAAAGTTAGTTACGATTATAGTGCAAACTGATTTAATAACATCTTTACCATTGATTAAAAAAGTACTTTCTTTTGTATCATATTTTTTCAAAAGAGTTCCTAATTATTCGAGAATGCACGGTTTCAAAATCCAGCTGATGGTGGAAAGTAATACTATGAGGTTGGCTCCAAATGGTACGAAAATTCTGAAAGAGAATAATAAAGTTCAGTTAGTGGTCAACGAATCAGACGCTAGCTGTAAATGCTTCGGAAATGAATTTGAAAAGAATAAAAGAAAAATTCAAAACGTTTACGAAAACATCCTTTTCTGATTTTCATAGACAAGAATATACTACATAATATTCAAAGTTGGACGACCAAGTTGAAGTTTTGCTTAAAGAACAACTTCAGTTCTACATCTCTACAGTTCAAGACTTTGTCATACAAAACGTGATGATGGGATGGTGCTTCTACAGAACAGAGACAGAGAGTGGTCCAATCTTTAGATAATTTTGAGTTGGCATGCCTGAAGAAAGGCCACCAAATTTGTCAATTTTTTACGCTTGGAATAACCCAAGTGCCTCATCATTTCATTCTGTCAATATTAGGTCCAGCAAGGACATACACACTTCATTGCCAGAAATTTTTTACATGGTTTGTGCTTTCGCAATTTCGAATCATCTAATGTCATGCGACCCTTTTCCTATCTGTAACAGGTGACACTATATTTTTTATGTTGGTAGGAGGATAAAGTATATAAAATTATTTTAAAAAATTATTTTAATTTAATAATCTGTTTTATGGTATGAATGTATAAAAATATATGAAATCAAAGGAAAACAAATATTTTAAATTTTTTTAATATAATTTGAAATTCAATGGATGAGAATTTTTTTAAAAATGACAAATTAAAGTAGTAAATTTTAAATAATAAAAATAATCAATAAAAATACTAAAAAAAAAGGATCAAATTACAATATAATTAAAGTTTGAAATTAAAAAAAATATATAAAAAATTGAGGACTATATAATTTTAAATTAATAGGATGCGAAAAGAATGAATAATATTAAAATAAATGAAAACTATCATTAAATATAATTTTAAATTAATTAGATGAGAATTTGAAAAAAATAGCAAATCAAAGTTATAGATTTTAAATAATAAAAATAATTAAAAAAATTAAAACAAATGCGCTAAATTACAATACAATTAAAGTTTAAAATTTTTTAAAAAATTGCATAGAATATATATATATATATATATATATATATATATATATATAAGAAAAAAAGAGACACACCTAATACACATACATACACACATAATTTATTGTATAAATTATAATAATATATTTTAAAAAATAAAACACCGACGTTCTAAAATTTTAATTCAAAATTCATATATTAAAAAACTAAATTTATTAATAGATAAAATCATATAAAAAAATTAATTTGATGTGAATTTTAATAAGAAATAAATAATGAAAAAAATAAATTTAAACAATAAAATTAATATAATTAGATATATACTCTCTCATATATATATATATATATGGAAGGAACAATTCAGCACAGACTCGGTTAGTTTTATAGAATTTGAAACTGAAGTTAAATTCCCTTTGATGGATCGAACACACAGAATATTTGATAAAGAAAAAGAAATAGGTAGATCGAGTATGAAGTTTGGTAGAACCAATGGGTAATAGGCAAACCTGTCCAATTTCCAACAATCATTTCATCCTGTCATTCATATTTAGAGTGAAGAGAGAGGTTTTGCACGTTATATATGGGGAGAGAAGTGCCTGGCTGCAAGCCAATCAGTATAGGTGCTTGGTTGGCTTGTGCAACTAAGTTGCACATTAAAAAAAAAAAAATAGAAAAAACCGAGGGAGGCCAAGCATTGGCCTATGCAGGCAGAGCTAGCATGCTTAGGCCTGCCATTGCGAGCTTGCGCACTAGGCCTTGCTTATCGAAAAAAAAATCTTGTAACTTTCGGTGAACTCGAGATCGTCGAAAGTTTGTTAAAAAATCAAAGGTCAACTTTCATATCTTTAGAAATTGAATTTCAGCATCATTTTTTTCCAAACACCTCTAAATGACTGGAATAAAGTCAATAAGCACATGTAAAATCATAAAAAATCATTTTAATACATACAAAAACAAAGAAAAATATAAAATCAAATTGGATTTTTTTTTCTTTTTTGGCTCGATCTACCTCCTCTAATTATTTAATGGCTTGAAACCACTATGAATAAACTCATCTCTCAAAGATAAAATAATCTAGTGAATTTGCATCGGTCGAGTGGCAAAAATGAGCTTGGCGACTGTAATGCCCATAAAACCAATAAATGACTTAAAAGGGGTTTTTAAATGAGGGGCATTAGGGTAATTTAAAAGAAAAAAAAGAAATAAACAAAAGGGAAGAATTGGCAGAAACCAAAGGAAAGAAGAACGAGAGAGGGATAAGAGAAAGAAAAAGAAGAAGAGAAGGAAAGGAGAAGGAAGGAAAGAAAGGAGACGAGCCGTCGACGACCACCCACTCCGACGACGGCTCCGACGACGACAAGTGGTGGAGTGACTCGGTTAAGAAGAAGAAAAATAAGGATAAAAAGAGGTGGAATAAGGAAGAAGGAAAAAGATTTATCAAGTTAGTTTTTTGAATGTTTTAGTTAATTATAACCTTAATTAGGATGGGTTAGAGGTAATTTTATGAATTTCATTTTGCATTAAGAATTAGAATTATGAATTAGGTTTGATTAAAATTAGGGTTTATGTTAGTTTAGAAAATTTGAGAAAAGTGAGTGAATGGGTTAATTAGGGTCCAATTAAGCTTGAATTTTAATTTATTAGTGTCTAATTATTGTTATTTATGATAAATGTAAATTTATGATGATAGAGGTAAGAGAGGATTTGGTGGAAGAAGTTACTTAAGGAAGAGATAATTGCAATTTGGGGTGTTCTTCTAGATTAGAGGTAAGTATAACACCTATTATGAGTCTTTACTATCATATATGTTTATATTGCTTGTGAGGTGAATAATTGGTTGTATGGATAAATCCTTAATTATTAAAAATAATTGTATATGAGTTAAATTATTTTAGTATGGGTGTTCTTACTATAAGCTAAATGAATTGAATTGGTATGTTGCTATATGAATTGTGGTTATTAAAGAGAATATTGGTACATTGAATGGTATATGTGCATGTTGATATGATGATCACTTGCATTAAATAGAATTGTGTGATTGATATGTGCTGAATGAGAATAATGATACCGATGACTTGAAAAAGTCTATGCGGGACTAACTAAGCTAATAGGGTTATAGTTAGCCTAGGTGCACCTAGTATTGTTGGCTAGGGAATGGCTGCAGGTGCTTATCTTATAGTTCACCCCTACGGGGCCATAGTTTACCTTTTAAGGGCCGAGTTTACCTCGCGGGGTCCATAGTTACCCTTTTAAGAGCTAAAGGAATAGACATTTCTACATAGAGTGATTCAAGTAATTGTTTTGCTATTATTAATTGTTAAGAAAGAAAGAAAGAAAGAGAAAAAGTTATTGGTTGCTTGCTTAGTTGCAAATCATGTATGATAGGTGCATTGGCATAATTATATGTATAACGATTTATAATATGTGTTATGCTTACCGAGTTTTGAAAACTCACCCCCTAAACTCAAATGTTTTGTAGATAATACGAAGCTACATAATAGATACAAAAGCTAGATTATAGGAGGACGATAGATTTTCTAGATTTGAAGGTACTACCTGGATACTATTTTGCTTACTCCGGTATAGGACATAATTGTTTCAAATTTGTACTCATTGTCCATTTTGAAATTATAATTTGTCATTATATATTTTATTTCACTTAGTTGCTCCGCTGGTAGCATCACCAAATGCGGGGATAGCTAGTTAAGGGTCTCCATGTTTTGTATTTGGATGGTTAAATGGTGATTTATAAATTTGGTTATGTTAAATATTAGATTATGTGTTTTTTTTTGGTCAATTTAGTAAATACCGAGATTTATAAGGAAGTGTGGATGTCCAATGGAGGGATTTGATGATGATTGAGAATTGGTAAAGATGATTTGAAAGTATACATATATTGTGATTTTTATGTAGGATATATATTATTTTTGGGACCCTTTAATTATAGGGGAAATGTCGCTGAAATGTCTATAGGAAATAGAGAAAGGATTAAGGCTCACGTAGCTTGTGGTAGGTCACTCCACCTCGGGCTACGTGTCGATCGCGACTCATCGGTTCGGGTTGTGACACCGGCGTTCTCTCTATCTCTTCCTTCATCATTCTCTCTCCATCTAGGGACCAAAATGAATGAAGAAATGAACATGTGGATCGAAATATGAGTTCAAAAAGATCAAGGACCAAAGTGTAAAAAAAATTCATCGATAGTGAAAGTACTAGTGAATTGTGAGAGGATGAATAGTAAAATATGAGTGTGTGCATAGTATTTTAAATAGTATAGCTAGAGTATTTAGACGTTTTACTTTAGTTTATTAGTTAATTAGATGGTGTCGGGAAGAGACAACGGTACGATATTGTTATTTTGATGTTTAATGATTTTTACATTGTATTAGTAGCACGTGTACGGTAGAAATTTCAAGGTACTCAAAAAATAATTATTATATATTTACATTAGTTATTTTATGGATATATATTTTCTATAACACACACACACACACACACACATATATATGAACTCATAAAATTTCTTGTTCGGTTTCGAAAATGATTTAATTTTGATACTTATATTATTTGTTTAGTAATTTGACTATATAATTATAATCTTGTTTATGCATTATTATAGTTATTATAATTATATTTATCTGTACTGTTTCTATTGTATTTAAACTTGAATAACAAATAAATTCCATATCCGTGAGAAAGGTTCCTCCAAATTTTATATATTTTTTATAGTATTTTTTCCAACTTGGTGTCATTTAAATATTTTTTATTGATTAAAATTGAATTAAAAAATTTTATCCTAAAAATAAAAATACAAAATAATAATTTTTTTCAAAAAGTATATAACATATTTTATATATTCACAATACATATTGAATTTAAATATAAAAATATAAGGTAATAAAAATTTCAAAAAATATATAATATATTTTATATTCACAATACATATTGAATTTAAATTTTTAATTACTTTTTTATTTTGGAAAGAAATACCATTGCTTCATTTGATTTTGTAATTTTATTAAGAGGAAGGACTTATTGAAAAATCATAAGGACATAAATAATACATACTTCAATTCCTTACCACCCTGAGCTTTTGAACAATTGGACGGACCTTGAGGTTTATTGATCTAGTATTAAAGATAGTTTTTATGATTGTTTTTCTTTTACACCTTACCAAATAAATATTCAATATGCATGTTTCAAAGCTTATGATATAAGCTTTCAATTGGTTTAAGGAAAAACAATTAACAATAAACCTATACTAAAGAATGGTGATTCAAAGTTTTTAATTCTAAAATTTACATATTTTCTATTTCTTCAACTTGATAACAATATTTTAGTTTTTTTTTTTTTATTATTATTGATCTTCAAATGTCACATGAGGACACCCATGCATAACTTTTTTTTCTTTTTCATAGACGACAACATATTATTGGTTAATATTAAAAAAATATTTATTATTTGATAGGAAAATGTAATTTTGTTGATACTAATTATAGTATATTATCATTATAATTTTTGTAAGACTAAAAAAAAGAAGAAGAAGATTGAATATAATCGAACGAAAACAAACTCGATAACTAAAACAATAATTATTGAAATTTTGAATAGCATCTCGTCATCTCTATTATAGGAAATTCTTAATGAGTTCTCTGAACTTTCTCTTTTCAGGCTGTCCATTATTTTCTATGTTTCTCAATCTTAGAAATCTCTTGCCATAATTTATCATTGGTGGAACGGGTCGCAATACCAACACCCGTTGACAGAAAAATCAAAATTGCCATTAGATATGGAAATCTCTCTCTATTAGCATGTGATTCTGGAATTAATATCTCTTCAGTTCAAACTCCTCTTTCTGTACCAACTCCTCTCAACAAATCTAATAGAGAGTAGGATATAGTTTGAGTTAGTTTTGTACTGTTCCTTTAGCTAACTCTTTTGACATATATCTTTTACTGAAGTTATTTGTAACACATCTTTTGTAACTAATTTACATTTATAATAAAATAAGAGCGTCTTAATAAAATTAGTGCAGATAAAATACTTTTCTTCAGATATACTCTTGTGATTTAAGTTGGTATTAGACCCTTTTACAACACTGCATATCTTGGTCTCATACGCTTTAATATTTTATGCTGAAAACATGTCCTAACTTCCTCAAAAACACATTTTCTACCCAACACATAACCACTCTTTTAACCCAACTCTCAAATGCTCAATATTTTATTTCTGTTAATCTGACTGCCTTTATTATTTATTTGACATAATCAGATGCGCCCTTTTTTAACTGGCCAAGGCGTTTTGGTTTTGTTAATGGCAGCAACCCATGCCCTCCCTTTCACCTTTTATCTGCCAAAAGTGTTTTGCCCAAAATGAAGTTGCAGTATCAATGTTGGATTCAGCAAGACCAATTTTTAATTAGCACTCTTATCTCATCTCTATCAACTTAATTAGATTACGCATATGGTTATTGATTGTACTACCTCTAAAGAAGTATGGATTGTCCTTGAGAGTGGCCTTATTTCTCCTTCTAGAACACGTATCATGGCTTTGCACTTAACTCTCCAGAGGCTTCAATGAGAGGATACTAAGTCTGTCAATCAATATCTTCAAAAATTAAAATCATATAGCAATGAACTTGATGGTGCTAGCAAACTTTTATCTCGGATTTTTATCCATATATTTTTATATGAATTTTTAGAGACTTCAAAGACCTCATTACTACTTTGAGTGCTAGACCTGATCTTATTTATTTTACTGAGCTTCACATCTTATTGCTTAATCATGATCAGTTTCTACACAAAGATTTTCTGCTTGCTTAACTATTATATCTACCCTTACAAACATGACTCCCATAGCTAACTTAAGTCAACAAAGTGGTAATACCTATTCTGATCTGCCTGGTTCTTTTGGCTGAGGGAGGGGAAGGGTCAGAGAGTGAGATGGCGTGGTAGGAGTTATGTAAGATATTATAATTCTGACAATAGATAGAATTTTAATTTGAGGACATTAAAAATTGATGTCAGTTGTGCCATTTCTAGAATCATATAACACTTCATTGCCCACAACATTTATCATCTTCTCGTTTGCCTTGTTATAACAAAATTTTGACCACCAATAAATTTTAATTTTTATTGAAAATTCTAAAACAATTTCAAAAATTGCATGTTGCATATTTTTTCCCCAAGATTTTTATGTATTTTTATAAAATTTTAAGATTTTAATTTCTAAGGATTATCCCCTAATTTTTAATTAAAAAAGAAAAGAAAAGAAAAAAGAAATTGAAAAGAGAAAGAAAATATGGGCACAAATCAAAGGAAATAAAATGTATGGGGACTAAAGAATTTCAATTGAGATGAGCAAGTGGAATAAGAAAAGGCCAAAGATTGGTATGGAAATCAAGAAGAAAATCGAGGATCGAAACAAAATTAATCACAAATCCTAAAAATCCCTCTAAATAAATTTCTTTCTCCCATAAAAGAAAGAAGGAGGAGAAAAACTCTAGAGGGAGGTCATTCATCTTTTCCTAGAGAGAAAAAATCTAAAGAGAAAAAAATAACGCTCTCCACTCATCCCTTTAACAAAACCACCACCATCAATCACACAGAGAGAGAGAGAGAGAGAGAGAAGAAAAGAAGAGAAAAGGGAATAAAATAAATAAATGAATAATAATAATTTTGGGGTCCAATTAAAATGATTTGAGAAATTAGGATGAAAAAAAATTCAATTGAGGGGTATAATTGAAAGTATTTAAAACCCGAGAGCCATAATTAAAGACAAGTAGGGATGCGATTACCAAAAATTAAAATGAAAAGGGCTTGAATAATTTTAATTAGGGTTAGAGTTGAAGAAGAATAATGAGATTCGATCGAAATTGAAAAAACAAAGGAATCAAGGATCAAAATTAATTTTACCCAAAACCCTAATTAGTCCCCTTATAAATACTCCATTCTCCTCCATTTTAAAGGGCAACTACTATTCATATTCTCCTTTAAAAAAAAAAAAAAAAAAGAAACCTACCAAACACAACCTTAGCAACCCATTAACTTGCGGGTTAACCATAGACATGAGACCCATTTATTTCCTAAAATCACCACTCTCCGACCACTACAAATTGGTACCTCAACCTTAGATCAACCATTCTTGATCAATTAGAGAAGAGGAAAATGTCAAAAGAGGCTAGAAAAACAAGAGAGAAGGTCGATAACCCGACATGTTTTAAAAGCCAACAAAATCTCCCATTATCGACCAAACCAACTACCGCCACCCCCAAAGAAATGTCCCTTACCCTCTTAAAGATGATTCCCTCTAAAATACAAATGAAAATTCACCAAATTGAAGCAAAACCCAAGTCAAGATCTCGTTTACAAGATTCGTTCCAATCGATCGATCTAGGTCAAATTAGAACTCCAAACCACTAGAGAAACACTCCTTATGTTTTTTGAGTTGATAGGTGTCCTCTTCATCCTTCTCCATTTTCAAAATCATGTTTGGAGAAGAAGAAGAAAGTAGTAGCCATCGAAAAACCATTGATCTCCCCTCCAATCACCGTGAAAGACATTGCCCATACCAAATGAAAAAGGACGGATATATGCTCCTTCCTCAACTAGCAATGCATCTAAAGGAGGTCGACGATGACCACGCTTATTGGCTAAAATAACTAGGGTTTTAGGGGTAGTCCTATAATTGTCCAAGCACGTGTGCCATAAGTCCGAACACTAATTTTTCTAAATTTACCGTTAGTGATATTTTGGTCATTTCATAATAGACCAAGGGCATTTCAATCATTTCAAAAATTTTAATGGACAACTCGCTTTTCCCGACTACCTAACCGAATAATCAATTTTCATTGAGATTGAAGAAAGTGAAATTAACCCTAATTAGGACTTCGAACAAATTCACCACCTTCGGACAATTATTTTGGATAAATTTAAAAAATTACTTTATCCATTTAATTTTGGATAAAATAGTAATAATTAATTAATATTTTATTTTATGTATGAATGAGATTAAAAATACACATTTGAATATGTTTTAAAAATTTAAAGTGTTGTTAGATACACTCGTTATGATTAAACCTAAAAGGGTCTAAGACCTAGGATATTTTGAGAAGCGATAAGATTGGTGATTAATATTATTAGATGGAGTTAGAAAGACTGGGTTTGAGATTGAATTTAATATTTAATTGGAAAGAGAATCGATTTTGTTTTTATGTGTAAAAACTAGCTAAAAAATATTTATTTAACTCTAAAAAAGAATAAAAGGATTGATATTATAAAATTCCAAAAGAATTTCCATCTATGAGAGACATTCAACATGATATTGATCTTATTTTGAGTTTAATTATACCTCATAAACATACCTACCGAATGAGTCCAAAGGAGCACAAAACGTTATAATAACAATGACCAAACTCATGGACAAGGGACTAGTCAAAGATAGTGTTAGTCCTCGTGTCACTCATATGCCCTTTTAGTACTAAAGAAAGATGGTTAATAGAGAATGTACATTGATAGTAGAACCGTTCACAAGATCACAACAAGTACTAATTACTTAATGGTTTGCTAGACCAATTACATGGAGCTATGATTTTCTCAAAGATAGATTTAACGAGTGGATATCATTAAATTAGGATACGACTAGGTGATAATGAAAGATGGTGTTCATGATAAAAGATTGTCCGTATGAATGGATGGTGATGTAAGTTGGGTTATCTAATACGTTAAGTACTTTCATGAGACTTATGAAGCAAATTTTTTAGCCTTATATAAGTAAGTTTTTTGTTGTTTATTTTGATGACATACTTGTGTATAGTCACAAATTTAGAGAACACTTAGAACTTCTATGACAAATATTTGTTGTTTTGAGAGAGAAAAAGCTATATGCTAATCTTAAGAAGTGTCACTTTTGCACTAAAGAAGTGATATTCTTGGGGTATACAATTTCGGGTAATGGAATTGCAATAGATAATAACAAGATTAGTGGTAGTTCTACAATAACCAAAACCTACCAATGTGACTATGGTGAGAAAATTTATTGGTTTGGTGTCATTATATTAAAGATTCATCAAGGGAGTTAGCATATCATTACCCTAATTATTGAACTATTGAAGAAAGATAAGTTTGAGTGGCCATTCAATACATAATAGAGCTTTGAAACTTTGAAACACAAAGTGATAGAGGCCCTTGTTCGTCACTATCCAATTTTACCAAGGTGTTTAAAGTTGATTGCGATGCCTCTAGTGTAGGCATAAGAGTTATGCTTAGTCAAGAAGGAAAGCCTATTACATACTTTAGTGATAAGTTGAATGAAAAAGGAGGAAGTGTTTTATATATGTAAGGAATTCTATGCCATTGTTAGAGCACTTGATCATTGGCAACACTTTTTAATTGGTAAGAAGTTCATCTTGTTTTCTAATAACTAGGAACTTAAGTATTTGCATAACCAAAAAAAATTGAAAGAAAAACAAACAACTTTGAGTGAATTCATTACATAATTCAACTATGTTCTTAAACATAAGTCCCAAGTTCAAAACAAGGTGGCAAATGCTCTAAGTCGAAGACATAGATTGCTTACTACTTTAGAAATATAAGTTGTTAGCTTTGATGTGATAAAGAGCTTATATATGAATGATGAAGACTTTGACAATGTTTAGAAACAATATAGTATGTCTTTTTTCAAATAATTTCATATCGATAATGGTTTTTTATTATATGGAAATCTTTTGTATGTACCAAGATGTTCCTTAAGAATAGCCATCTTGAATGAATGTTATAATTGAGGACTTAGGGGACATTTTGGCTGAGACAAGACATATACCATGGTGGATGAAAGTTTCTATTGCCAATGATGCTTAAAGATATGGAAAAGCATGTCAAAAGTGTAGAACTTGCCACTTAGCAAAGATAAAGGGTCAAAATATGACTCTTCACACATCTTTACCCATTCTAGAGTAACTATAGATTGATGTGAGTATGGAATTTGTAGTGGGATTACCTAGAACCTAACAATAAAAATATTGCATAATGGTTGTGGTTGAAAAGTTTTAAAAATGACACACTTCATTCCATATAACAAAACTCATGATTTTATAACTATTGCAGATCTTTATTTCAAGGAGGTAGGGAGATTACATAATATTCCTAAGACAATTACATCAAATAGAGATGCAAAGTTTATGAGATACTTTTAGATAAATTTATAGATGAAAATAGGAACTAAGCTTCAATTTAGTTCCATCTCACATCCATAAGCGGATGGGAAAACCGAAGTTGTGAATCGAAGCTTGGAAAACATATTGAGGAGATTTATTTGGAAGAGCATTTGGCATTGGGATCTTAATCTTGTGTGATGTGAGTTTGAATAAAATAGATCACTTAGTCAAATCACAAACAAGAGCCCATTTGAAGTAGTTTATGAAAAAATACAATGACAATAATTGAACTTCTACCAAAGCCTACATTGAATGAGTATAGTGTGAATGTATATAAAAAAGCAAAGAAGATCAAGAAACTTCGTGAATAAGTGAGAGATTGCATTAACAAGTAAAATGAGAAGTTCCAAAGGCAGGCTAACAAGTTTAAAAAACCTTCAAATTTCAAAGAAAGAGACTTAGTATAGATTCACTTAAGGAAAGAGAGGTTTCCTTAGGGACCATATGCAAAACTCAAGCCATGAGTGGATAGACCTTTTAGAATGGTGAAAAGAGTTGATGATAATGCTTATAAGATCAAGCTATCGAGAGAATGTAATGTTTCAACCACCTTCAATAGTAATAACCTATCACCTTATCATGGAAAAAATAGTCAAGATCTAGACATCAAAGACCAATATTCTTCAACTCAAGGTGATTGATATGGAAGTGTGGTCCAAGATCCCTATTAGAGCTAAAAATCTAAGACAATCGAGTCAAAAGGTTTCTTTTTTTTCTTGATGGGCCAAAATTCACCTTTGATAGGATAAGATTATCCTTAATTTTATCCATAATATTATCTTATGCTAAGATAAATGTGTTTTTTCATGATTTTATTGTTATAATGAGTCTAGTAGAGTTATAGCTTTTTTAATTGAATTAGATAAAAATAGAATTAAAGAGTCATGAAGATAAGGATGAGAGTTATGTAGTTCATGTTAGACAAGGTTTCTTTGGTCTTATCCTTGTCTCTTGTTAAGCAAATTTCACAAGGATAATTAAGCTTTGTGTGCCTAGCCCTAGACTCATATGAACATGGGGTTAATGCATATAGAGAGAAGCCTTTTATACTTAAGAGTTAATAAAAAAATTCAGAAGTTTTTCTCTAAACTTTTGAATCCTTGTTCATTGTTTAAGGTTTGTTTCTTATATTCTTGACTTGATGAGTCAAGGTGGGCTCTTTGATCACAATCTAACGTAAAGGTATAATGGAATTTTTAACCTTGCCAAAATCATCTAAGGTTAAATAACTTAGTGGATTATAGTGGGTTTTGATATTAACTTCACCAAAATCAATCAAAAACTAAAGTTTTTCATCCATTAAAAGTTTCAACCTACTCTAAAAAGGTTAGAACTTTTTTTGATTCATTTATTTCACAATAAAATATTTAAATTCCTTAATCCTTTGAGTGATTCAAGATTTGACAACAACAACAAAAGTGGTTAGGAGCTTTAGAGCTTGTCTAATTCTTCACAAAAATAGTGTTAGCTAAGAACCACGAGGATACGAGTTGCCACCACCACCACAAGAAAGTTATGCGCGAATGATCAAGAACTCCACCTTAGTTGATCAAACCAAGGATAAGCATAACACGCTCTAGTCAAAGAAATGCAAAAAATTATAGAGTCAAGTCTCACACAAATTTTATTATCAAAACGATCAAAGTATTGGTCTATTACAAGATAGCAAAAAAGTGCTTAAATACTAACTAGGAAGAATTCGACTAGTGTTAGGAAAAGTTTTCTAATTAGAGTATAAAAACTAGCCCATGCCAAAATTAAGAAAGGAAAATATTTCTAACTCTAAAATTGGACTTTTGTTGAATTATTATTCAATAAGGACTTTAATTAGGATTTTTTTATATTAAATAAGGATCCACATAAAATAAGACTTTTAACGAATTATGACTCCACCTAAAATAAAGACTGTTAAATAAATATGGATCCATAATACGAAGGATCCAAACTCTTTTCTTCCTAAGCCTATTCAGCCACATGCCTACAAATTAGGAGTCCATATCCATGAGGACTAATTAATTTAGCCTAAATTCAAGCATAAAATATCCAATAGAATAATAATTCAATCTAAAATTAGAGTATAAAAACTAGCCCATGCCAAAATTACAAAAGGAAAATAATTCTAACTCTAAAATTGGACTTTTGTTGAATTATTATTCAATAAGGACTTTAATTAGGATTTTTTATATTAAATAAGGATCCACATAAAATAAGACTTTTAACGAATTATGACTCCACTTAAAATACAAACTATTGAATAAATAGGGATCCATAATACGAAGGATCTAAACTCTTTTCTCCCTAGGCCTATTCAGCTACATACCTACAAATTAAGAGTCATTATCCCATGAGGACCAATTAATTTAGCCCAAATTCAAACATAAAAATATCCAATAGAACAATAATTCAATCTATAATTGGACCATAAATAATAAAAGAACAATAAAATAAATAGAATAGATGGGCTGAATATTTCAATATTTCAGCTAATAAGGCATTGAAATATTCATCCAAGGACTAGGAGACACTCTATTGGCCGGGTAGGATACTTAAAAACAAGCTAGTAGGAGTTAGGTTACCCGATAATATGACTTGTAGAAGGCATATCACTTAACAATAGGACTAGTAGGAGGTAACTTCCCCTATCCTTTTTTATTTCAAGAAATTTTAAAACTTTTCTTTACAAACTTACCAAACAAAACCAAGAAAAAGTTATCTTTTTTTATTGACTTTGCATCGTAAGTGTTGTAAAGAAGAGGAGACTTTCATAACACATTTTTGACGTCTAAACTTTATTTATCAAAAATTCTAAAAAATTACACAATACATAATTTCTATTATTTTTCATATTATTATTTTGGTATTTTATAAATTTTATGTTTTTATTGGTTTTTTTAATTTATGATGTTGGGAAAAATACTTGAGAAAAAGGAGAGATAAAAAAATAAAAATAGAAAGAAGGTCCGAAGAAAAAAATAGAAAAAAGCCAAAAGAAAGACAATTGAAAAAAAATGATAGTGATACGTGTTGAATGCACTAAATTTAATTTATTATTTTCTTACCGATTTTTGTAGTAATGGCAAGTTCGGATTGAACCCTAGAGATTGGATAATCAATTTAGTTTCTTTGAATAAGAAGGAGGTTTGTTTGTATGTAAAGCCAAAATTAAAAGGAATTCGGACATCAAGGAAGAAAAATTCAATTAAGAAAACTTTAGTTTAAGAAAAAAATTCAAACGTTCAATTTACAAATTGATCATCCATACCTAAATTACTATTCTTTCATTAAATACTTAGCCTAGATTTATCTAGATGCTAGAATAAATCCAAATCTTTTCTAACTTCATTAACTCAAAACTTCATGTCGAATTAAATTCATATTATTAATTGATTTTGGTATTAATGCAATTGTAGTCTAATTAACAATAAAATGAAGAATTAGAAAGATAGCTAAGACTGAAAAATAATTTTAGACTACCTAAATCATGTAATTTATCCTTTTGTTTTCCTTAGATAATCAAACCTAATTTGCTTGCTTGTACTAAATTTTCTTAACAATTACTGATTAAGAGAGTTACCTAGCTATCAATCATAATAGACAATTAAATAATTGACCATCCGAGACAATTATCTATATAATCACGATTGATAACATTTATTGCTTAATTAATTAAGGTAAAATAAAAAAGATACTAAAATAATCATAGATAGTTTAAAGATCAAACCCATGTCTCATAATCTTTTGCAAATTAAAGCCAAAATCCCTTGACTTGAATTGATGAAATTAGATAGATATTATTTGAAGCAATAAATCTTAAATTATGTAAAAGAAAAAAAAAGTATCACTTTATTGTGCGGACCGAGAGGCTATTTATACGTGTAAAGAAATAAAATATGACAATAAAAAAAATCTTATTTAAGCTTGTTTCCAAATTAATCGGGACTTGTTGTTGAATAAGGCTCTAGGTTATATGTTGACAATTCAGAACCGATTTAGGATCCGAAGGAGGTAGAATCTATACTCAATTCCGCATAAATGTTGTAAGCTTGGATGTCTTCTTTTTATAGGATTTTGTATTATCATAATCCAATGCCTATGAATTTAAATATGATCCAAACACTAGTCGGTATTTTGGATTGTTATGAGATCCAAATTTCTTTCTTAACTTTGCAACCAACTTTGATAGTCCAAAACAGAATGGATTTTCTATTTAAACTCAATATGAAAAGTTTAAGATATCCACTTTGATTCTCAAGAGAGCCTCTTTTATGTTATGAACCTCTAAGAATGTGAAATTCACTTTTTTGTTTTCTCTAAAGGTTGATATGCTAGTATTGGAATTTTGCTCACATTAACACATATTTGCTCCTTTGACTCCAATCATCTCTTAAATTATAAAATAAAGTTAATTTAGAAGATAACCTAAAATTATATCCAAAAAAACTAAATATAAGAGAATAAATATAGTCAACAATGTTCATTATCACATAGAAGAAAAAAATTAAAAAAAGACAATGACTGAAAAATAAAAAAAGATGAAACTTAAAGAACACTTGGTAAAGAAGAGAGAAAGTAAAAAAGAAATATAACAAAAAAGAAAGTAAGAAAAAAATAAAAAAAGAATAAAAGAAAAGAGACATAGGGGTGAAATTGAAATAATAAAAATAATGAGGAACATATAGAATCATCAATTGAGGGGAACAATTGAGAAGAGGAAAAAAAAAAACAAAAAGACCAAGGACGGAAACAAACCATAAAGGCACTCAAAATCGAGTGGTCAAATAAAAAAAAACATAAGTTAAATGTCACAGGTTTTAAAATATCACTTTTTTCTTCTTCCTTTCTTTTTCTTTTCCCCATCCTTTTTTTTTTCTCTCTTTCTCCCCACTTTTTCTAGTTGCTTCCTCTCTATTTTGGTGGAGAAATGATAGTCCTATCCCACTCTCACACACTCTCCATCTTGTCAAATGCGAAAATAAGCTATGTATAAAAAAGAGATGAAGAACGACTCTAAAAAGCAGCAAAAAAAAAAAAAAAACCAGCAATGAAGTGACCAAACCATAACAAAAATGGCGCCTTTTCTCCTCTCACTCAAGCTTGCATTAAAGAGTTCAATATAGTTCGTGTCCCTATATTATATCAAAAATATCACCGCAACCCTTTTACCTTAATATAGTTTATAACAAACGTTTTACTATTAAACATTGGTGCAAAACAACTCTATCATTAATTTTTTCTCGTTGGATTGATCAATTTTTGTTAGTTAACTAACGTTTGACTAATCAAGTGGTGACACATGTTAATTTAAGGGCAAAAATATATTTATTTTAAAAAATATGTTTGTTTCAATTTTAAAATTAAAATAATTAACAATTATTATAAAACCATTAAAAATTCAAAAAAAAAATAAGGAAAAAATTTAAAATAATTAGATTTATTTTAATAATCAATGAGTTTATAATATTTATTATTAAAGATTTTTTTAAATATCTAAAATTTAATTTTTAATGATTTTATAATAATTATTAATAAATTTAAAAATATCTAAAGATTTTTTTTATTGAGTTTATAATAATTATTAATAAAGAATATTTTAAAAAATATAAGGAAATTAAAAAAAATGAAAAAAATAACAATCAATATTGTTTGTTTCAAAATTTTTTATTAAAATAATTATTAGTATTAAAAATTTCTTTATATTCTTTTTAAAAATTTTATTTAGCAATAATTATTATAAAATTGAAAAAAAATATTTTTTTATATGTGTGTGTGTGTATTTAAATGTTTCTAGTTATAACTATTATAATACAATTAAAATTTTTTAAAAATTTATGTGTGTGTGTATATATATATATATATATATATATATATATATACAAATTTTGTTTTTCAATAATGATTGTAAAATCATTGAAAACGTTTTTTAAAAAATTATATTATTTTGAAAATTTTCTTTTATAATTTTTTCAATTTATAATGATTTTATAATAATTATTAATTATTTTAGCTCTAAAAAAATTGAAAAAAACTTATTTTAAAAGAAAATTATATTTTTACCCTTAATTTAACATGTGTCGTCATTTAATTAGTTAGATGTTAGTTAACTAACAAAAATTTATCAATCTAATGGAAAAAATTAACGATAGGGCTATTTTGTACCAACGTCTAATGGTGCAAGATTTGTTATGAAATTTATTTGAGTATAAGGGTTGGAACAATATTTTTGGTATAGTACGTAAGCACAAGGTGTATTTGACCCCTGCATTAATGGCACGGATAATAGAAAAGGTCTAGAGTTAATGAGGATAAAAAAAAAAAAATGGAAATGAGAAGGTGAAAATGAAAAGACGGATAATGAGAATCCAAGGGGGTAAAGAAAGAAAACAAAGCAAAATAATATTGGCTCGCCTTAGAATAATTAGTTTGTCTTCTTTAATAGACAAGATGGTCGAAACTTTTAATTGGATTGTTGCTACTCGACGTCGGACGGAAGTCCCTAAAATCTAAAATTTCTAATTTAAGATTTATCTATTTACATAATTATTTTATAGAGTTTGGAGTCACCACCTAGTATTAAAGGAACTAGGAACCTAAAATTAGCACTAGTTCGGAGATTCTATGTCAAGGAGTTGATTACGCTTGTGGGAAGATATTTAATCACCTAAAAGTGCCATTTCTTAAGAAATGTACCATGTCTAGTTTAATCCTAAGTTATCTTCTAAAGTATTTTTGCCAAATCATTTTCAATTTTGAAACTCGATTTTCCAAGTCCTTTATTTCAAGCCAAATTAAGTTTTTTTTTTTTTTTTTAGCATGGCATTATATTGAAATGATCGTCGGACCCCTTTCGTCGGGAGATACATCGATTTAAACATCGGATCCACTTTTTGAGTCTTGACATAAGCTGGTGTGTCGGAGAACACTTGTTTATTAAAATGATTTTTTTGACTAACAATAGTCTATATCGGCTTGGAGACTTTGTTAGAAGTTTTATGATTATTCTTTTTTCATTTTTCTTATTTTTAATATATATATATTTTTGTTATTTTTATTTGGTGGAAGACTTGTCATTAGTCTTTAAAGAATTAGGAGACTCGACGAGTCCTCCATCCATTAGTTACTAAACCTAATTACTAAACAAATACATTAAGCTACATTAATTAAGTAAAGAGAATTTAAATACTAAAGTTTAAATTAACAACAAGCATGCATAAAATAAATTCAAGGTTAAATTAAACAATGAAAAAATATTACAATAACAAATTCTAAATTAATATAAATTAACTAACATGCATAAATAAACTTAAAATTAAAATTACATGAACTAAATTAATTACACAACATGCATAATAAAATAAAATAAAATATATTTTTTTCTTTTTTTTGCATTTTTTATTAAAAAATAATTTTTGAAGAGGGAAAGTCTAGCCCATTTTTTTTTTACGGAAAGAGGTGAGTCGGATCTGTCAGTCCAACCCAAAAACAAAAATTAGAAATGGGCTGGACAATCCAGCCCATTTACGTGTGGGTTGGGTTTAACCTAACCCACAAACACATCTTATCTCCTTTTGTTTAAAAATTTTGGATAAAAAACACTTATTTCTTTTTTTTTCTTCTCTCTCTCCCGTTTTACCCTTTCTTTTTCTCTTTTTTTCTTTCTTTCTTCTTCTTCTTCCCTCCTAGTTGATTGCTCCTCTCCATGGACGAACCAGTCATGGTCCGTCCCCCTCTCTTTCTCTCCTCTTTCTTTTTCTTTCCCTTTCTCTTTCTTCTCTTTTCTTTCTTTTTTTTTCTTTCCCTTTCTCTTCTCCCGATCCGTCCCGTCCTCTCTTCTTCTTCTGCTCGCATCTCCATGATGAATAAAACAATAATCTTCCCTCTTCTCTCTCAATCTTTCCTTCCCTCTCACTCTATTAACCCCTTCCCTTCAAGTAAGATTGAAAGCCCCAAATTAATTTTTGAAAATTTCTCTAATTCCGAGCGAACCCTAAGTTTTTCAATTCTTCAAAATTTTTTCTTTTAATTGGCCTTAATTGGCTTAATTTCTCTTTAAATCGAACCAAATCCCACTTATTAAGAACTAATTTCTTGAAACCCCCAAATCAATTTTGTTCAAAAAACTTTAAAACCCTAAGTTTTAATTGAAATCAAATCGGCTTCAATTTGGGGTTTGAACCCCAAATTGAAACTCCAATTGAATTAAATTGAGTTTAATTTGTGTTTCCCAACTCTAATTTCAATTCAAAAGAAAGAACCCTAAAATTTCAAACAAACGTATATATTCTATCAAAAAAAAAATAATAAAATAAAATTAAAGGCGAAACTAAAAGAAATTACCCCAAAGATTGTGGGTTGCAAGTTAAGGAATTGTGGGTTGCAAGTTGCTAAAACTGGAACCAAATTGGTTCCTAATGAAACGAGATTGCGATGAATCGAAACCAAAATTGGTTCCGATTCATCGCAGGATTACCAAACTCCCGAAACTAGTTTTCGGCGAGAGTGGGCAACCAATCACCCACTCCTCTTCAATTTTTTCTTTCTTTTGATTTTTTTTTTATCAATTTTGCAATTTTGGTCCCCGTAAATCATTATTAGGTTAACTTGGTTCATGTGCAATGTAATTTGACATTTGAACTTTGAATGATTTAATTGTATTCCCAATGATTGTAATTATTTTGAATTTAATACAATTGCATCCCCGAATGTTAGATTCAAATTATTTTTGTATTTTTTCTTCTTTTTTTCCTTTTTACAAATTACTAAGTAAAATGAAAAAAAAAACACTAATTAAGATAAAAAAATAAAAAAACTTAAAATGAAATAAAAGAAAACAAATAACCAACTAAAAATAAATAAATAAGAAAAGATTGAAATTTTGGTTATGACATGCACTATCGAGGCAATGCTAAAACCCCAATTTTGAGACTTGATCCAAAAAAAAAAAAAAAAAAAAATGAAAATGGACATTCGAGCTTGTTTTTCAAACCCTACCCATATCAAGTTCGAAAGGCTTGAACAAATAAATTTGAAGAATTAATTATTTTAAGTTAATTTCCTATCTATATCAACTTGGCTTGAAAAGAAACTTAAAAATAAGCTTAAGAAATAATTTGGCAAATAATTATTTATAGAAAATGAATTTATGAATAAAAACATAAAAGATAACCTTTATTAGAATTTTTTTTTAGTGATGGTTATTTTCTCATAAACATAATAAACTCCTTATCTATATCCATAAAACAAGTGTATTTTTAAACTTTTTTAGTCTCTTTGAAGTACTAGGTGGCGGTTTTATATTTTTTAACTAATTTTAATAGAAAAGTCTGGCATTGATAGTGACAATTATAATCTCTTAACAGCGGATAGAAGCAACCAATATTTCCACTATCATCATTTTTTGTCATCTATGAAACTCTTAATTTCATAACATATTTTCAAGAATAAAGAAATAAAAATACATCATAAAAAAAGTTTGGACTCCTTTTTAGTTGTTTTCACAATTAATCAGATTAGTTGTTTTCACAATTAATCAGATATTTTCTTTTTTACTTCATCATTAAAAAAAATATAACAATCGTCTTTCTGATCTATCCTTTTGTTATTCTTTTTTTGTTTTTCCTTCATATATTGATGCAGTGAAATCGAAGATAGGATCAAACTTTTGATGAGGCGCATACAGTCGATTGTCAATCTGTATTTTTTTTTTTATATTTGGCAAATTCACTGTCATATTCGTTGTAATTACCAAATTAAAGCAGACGATTTAGTTTACTAGAATCACCATATCCTGTGAATGCCTGATTTAAATTCAACCAAAACTTGACATATTATTGCTTTTACTATTTTTATTATTGGTTAAGAAGTATATTCTATTTTCTTTCCTGGATATTTCTGGATGGTTTATTAATTCTATAAATGATTTAGTTATCATATAATTTTAATAAAACAAAAATGGTAAGAAGCAAAACATTGCTACATGTATAATATGGGCAAATTAGCATAACGATAAATCATTTCTAGAATAAGAAAGAATGAGCAAAAAGAGAAGCTTTTCTATCCTTGATATCTCAGACTTTCTACAATGTTGCATTTTCTTCTTTTCTTTTTATTTTTAATTTCAAATGAAGGTAGTAGTTCTTTTTATTTCCTTAAAATAATAATAATAATAATAATAATAATAATATTGTGGTAGTTTTCTTTGGATAAATCCTATTCTTTGTGAACTTGTATCAACACGGTCTTGTCTCAGATGTATTTATTTATTTCATATACCACTTATCTTCTCGTTTCCCATTAATCTGACCTATTAATTGAGGATGAATCAACTTTTATTTTTAACTTAGATTTTAAGTTTATAAATATCTTTTTTTATTCGTATAATTTTATGTCTTCATGTTTAGTTAGATATACTAATGATAGTTCCTTGAACATTACTCACTAAAGTAATATCAAAGTCATGGATGCAAAAATAAAAAAAAGAAAAAAACCCAAACACATATTAGCATAACTCTATTAAGGATTTGGAAACATAACCATAAATTCTCAAATTACATTTCTTGAAGCTTTGACAGATGATGGCGTCAATACAAATTCCAATTTTTTTTTTTTTTTTTTCAAATTTTAGAATCTTACTCATTTTTTTCGTCAATAGGTTTCTTTGCGAGAAGCAGTAGTGAAGAAGATGCCTCCATTTCCGTAACACACCCTCGCAACTTTTCCCGAAGCTCCTCTAGTTCTCCCTTTAACTTTTGAAGCTCATCGAGAGTTAGCTCATCAACAGGTTTGGATTTCAATCCTTTCGATTTCATTGCTTTCTCTAGCATCTCTCCCGTCTTTCTTTTAAATTGAAGTTGCTTGAGCATATCATTGAGTTGATTATTAAGCTTCTCCAATCTAGCCTCTCGCTGAGAATCAACATTGCTGCCAATCGAAACTTTTGGTTTCTTTTCCAGATTTAGAAACCTCCGAGCAACAGACTCAACATTGGGATGGCCAAATGAAAAAGGTTTTCCCCCTGGAGAGAAAACGATGATGGCAATTTGCGCAGCACATAAGGTTGCAAGCTCATTGGCTTTCTTAAAAAGCCCTGTTCGGCGCTTGGAGAAAGTCACTTGTCGAGAGCTGCTATCTCTCACCATCTTTATCTCTATCTTTCGCCTGCCCATTATTTGCTTCTCTGTATTACAGATTTTGGAAAAGAAGTGTGAGTTACTCTTGGCACTGTGAATGAATATAAATAGTGGAGAACTTAGGCCTATAGAAAAATGACTTGGACTTGCCTACAAATAGATTTAATATTACTAATAATGGATTTTTTTCCTTTAAAATTTTTATTGATGGTTATTTTTTTTTCTAACTATTATAGTAATTTCTTAAACATATTTCTTATTTTAGTGGCAACTATCATTATGAAGCTTTAGCACGTTTGGTTGGCATATTTTAATTCTTATTGAACCATGTCATATTTTCGAATAGAGCTAATCATATATATAGATTTTCCTTTATGAGTTTATTTGTATCTTATATGGTGAAGTTATTCTTTATTTTCTTTTTGTATTTTCTCCAAAGAAAATACTATGAATATCAGGGGTGGCCTTAATTTGTTTTTCGTAAAACAATTTATGGTTTTTTTCCTATAAAACATCAAAAATAATGTACAATATAATTTTATCCATAAAATATTTTATGATGTTTGGCATGTAATGATATAAAAAGTACGATAACAGTAGAATGATGGTGAATTGTTATGGTTATGAAGTAGTGATGGTGGTTGAGTGATGAAGTAGTGGTGTTTGTAGTAGATGTCATAGTGGCGAGGTGGTGATGTTTATTGTAATAGCACTTGTTGGATAATATTGTGAGTGATTATTTTTTGTAAAATATTTTATCCAATTTCATAAAATAAAAAATATTTTTTAATAAATGAATTAAGTTTAATGGTTGGTAGTAAAATATCTTACATTGAATAGTTTTTCTATAAAATATTTTAGAGAAACAAATACAGAAAAATTTAAAATATATTTTTTCTTTCAGTTATTTTATCCACAACAACCCTCCCTTAATAAATCATACTAAATGTCCGTCTAAGATCTGACAAGAAAACTTATCGATAATGATAGTCTAACTTGGCAAGGGAAAGGTAATTTCTCCACAAAGAGAAGTGCTCTAATTTTTAAATAATCATTTTTATTTTATTGTTTCGTTGTTCCTTTCTCATAATAGTTTATAGTAAAACTTTGTGCTATAACCATATTTGGCTAGACTAAGTGTATTTTGATGTTGATTTAATTTTAAAAAAATGATAAATTTAGTTTTAATTGATGTAAAAACTGATTTAAAAATACTTCATTATCTATATATATATATATATATATATATATATATATAGTAAAAAAATTATATTTGGTAAGAAAATCCAGTTATGGAATATAAATGCTACGATTTAGCCGATAGGAAAGGTAAATGGTTTAGGTATTAGCATATAGCTCAAATCTCATAAACCTACATAGGTAGAGATATAGTTTAATATAAATAAAGGAGTCTTGTTCTCAATAGAAGAGTTTATAAATTCGAATCCCATTTTACTCAGATAGTTAAGAAGGCAAAAACTCAATAGTTTAAGATAAATATTTCGCACTTTGAAAAGAAAGAAAGAAAAAATTAATAGATATTTGGAAATAATTTTTGTTTTTATAAAAAAAGTGGACTGATTTTCTATTCCAAAAAAAATTATTTATATTGACAAATTTCAATTTCCTAGCGTTAAGAATTAGGATTACATATTTTTAATCAAAAAATCAAATTTCATAAAAAATCAAGATGGTCAATATCAGTTAAACTTTTTATAGCCATAATCTCCCAAGTCGTCACTTGCCGTAATGAATTGGGATGAAAGAAAAGCTACCGCATTAGTAGAATAAATCTACTATCAAGTGAAATATTGAAACTCTCATCATCCTATATTTTTATTCAAAAATAAAAATCTTAAAAAATTAAAAAAATGGAAAAAAATATATATTAAAAAAAGAAGGCATGGGTCTGCAAGCCCAAGCGTGCATTAGGCCACATTTCATGTTAGCACTCAGCCTTCTTGGTCTCCCATCCAAGCCCTATATATATATATATATATATATATAACTAAAATAAGAAAAAAGAAGAAGCTAATATGACCATCTAGTGCACCATATAAATACGCACACTACCTAACTCTCACATAGGAATGGCAAATTGACTCGCCTCGTTTGGGGAGGGGATTCCCTGTGTTGACTAAGGAGCTAGGCGGGGCACCCTATCTCATGTTTATTTTCAATAGGGATGGGGTGGGGGAGGTATTTGCCTTCCCCGCCTCGTTTTTCCCACTCCGTACTTATCTATTTAGGATTTAATTTGACAATTACAATTTACACCGACACGGTAGCATTTCACCTTCTCTCGCCTTTCTGGTTCTCTTCGTCGTTCTTGTTCGGTCTCTTTTACTAGTGATTGCTTACCACCACGGCCCATCGACCATCGCGATGGTCACCACCATAGCCTAGTATCCTACCGTGACGCCAAGTTGCCAACCACTATAGCCCTCTGTCGGTGTCACCCATCGGCCACCGACCGCTAGGTAATTATACATATTTGTGCAGCTCCTCTATTAATCCCTTTTTGCCACCATGTATATGTTAGTCCTATTTATGATCATTGTAATTTTCCAATGCATTAGATGTAGCAGTTCAAAAATAATTTACCCTTTCTATAATGATGCTTCTCCCATAAGGAAAATCAACAAATCAATCATACCGATGATGTTGCTTAAAAGTTCCATCTATGCAAATTAGCCCCCCAAAAAGAAGCATGGAATGAGAACTCGCGTGAGTTTTCATATTGAAAAGATGAGCTACCGTTGTTGTTACATAATCAAACAAATGTTCTTACTTAAGAGAATAACCAAAAGAACTCGTATAGGTATATGGTTAGGAAAAATAAAATGTATGCATCATGATTGCATGATGAATATTTTATTAGAGGTGATGTGGAGATCACATTAATTAAGTTTATGGTACATGCATTTGAGGTATATGCATAAGCATTCGGGATAGTGCTTGTTGCAAGAGTGCTCGCGAGCCAACGAGCAATGCCTACGAGCCGATAGGCACTCCAAGCATAGGAGTGCCTTGTGAGCTAGTAGGCACTCCAAGTGCATGACTCGTTGCAATCTAGCATGCACTCTAGGTTAATGAACGCCCACGATACTTTAGGGTTTTTTTTTTTTCTTTTTTTAATTACTTTTTTTGAACCTCAATGTGCCACATAAAAAATGTGGTAACTAAGAGCATGCTTAGTTGTATTTAGAAACAATGAATGAAGTAGTAATATAAAAAGAGTGATTTTGGAAATTTTGGACTAGCTTAGTGGGAATTCCAATAAAAAGAACGATAGGTTTTGGAGTTATATATGAGGCGAGTAGCTAGCATTATATTAATCTCCACATTGTTTTTTCTAATATATAGTTAATTATAAGATACTCTAAAATTCCTAATTGTCCAAATTAATTGCCTCTAGGATTTATTCGAATTCTATCATGGAATCACTTCGTTAGATTAGCTTAAAGGATTCATTTATGTATTTATTTGCCTAAGCTGTGTAGATATTTACAAACAATCTTGGGCAATACTTCAAATTTAAAATCTTTTTCCTAAAACCGAAGTTGAATTCTTGATTACCTCTAATCTCCTCATAATTTTGTACTAATTAACAAAAAATATTTATGTTTTCGAGGGAAAATTTTGTTTCGTGTTGGCAATTTAATTTTTTATATCGATGATTTTTAAACTATTGCATATTTTCAAAAAATGACAAGCCATAGAGATGGAGGTAGCTCTCATCACTCTACGGACTCTACACTAATAGATCCGAATTCCACTCTATCTACTCTAGTTACTTGAATCAATTTCATCTCCACAACCTACTTTGGGTGAACTTCTAAGTGATTCTGATCTTCGTTCTAAAAGGCAATATAGTTTTGTGTGGAACCATTTTACAACAAAAAATATGAATGGTAAAGACAAGGTAGGATGCAATTATTGCAAGAAGCAACTTAGAGGCAAGTTAAAGAATGGTACTAAACATTTACATGATCACTTCAAGAGATGTCCAAGAAGGACAATTATAGATATAAGACAAAAGGTTTTGACTTCTAATTTAATTGGTGATGTAATGTCTTATTCTTTTGATCAAGAGATGGGAAGAAAGGATCTTATTTCTATGATTATAATGCATGAATACTCGCTCTCTTTGGTTGACGATATCGGTTTCAAGAAGTTTATAAATACTCTTCAACCATTGTTCAAATGTCTAAGTAGAAATACATTAAAGCATGATGCCTTTAAGATATATGACAATGAGAGAGCCAAAATGAGGAGATTTTTCAAAAAAAAAAAAAAAGGGAAGTAGAATTGCCATCACTACTGATTTTATGGACATCGAGCAATTAAAAGAAAGGATTCATGATTATTTCAGCTCATTAAATTGATAGTTCTTGGACGTTACGAAGCTACTTATTGAGGTACTTTTCATTTCTTGTTAACTTAATGATGTTTGTTTAATTTTTTTTTAGTTTAATATTTTTAGTTTATAACTAATTTATAACTTGTTTTAGGTTTATGTATGTTCCTTATCCACATACAAGCATTGTCTTTGCAACTACTTTAATTGATTGTTTGATGGATTGGAGTATTGAAGACAAATTATCCACTATTACATTGGATAATTGTTCCACCAATGATTTGATGATTGAGCATGTGAGGGATAAGTTGAAATCGGTAGATTTGTTGAATTCTAGTTCTTTATTGCATATACGGTGTTGTGCTCATATCATCGACTTAATAGTGAAAGATTTAAGGAAGGGTTGAGCAAATTAGAGATAGTATAGCCTTTTGGATAGCAACTCCTAAAAGAGTTAAGAAGTTTGAGGATAATCCTAACTTCCTTCTCATTCCTATGACGAAGAAATTGGCTTTAGATTGTCCAATTAGATGGAATTTTACTTAGTTGATACTTGAAATTACTTTGTTATATAAGGATTGTTTTTCTAGGTTGAAGCATACCTTATTATAAAGTTGCACTTACTGATTGTGATTAGGAATTTATAAAGGAAATGTAAAGGATATTGAAAATCTTTTACGGTATTATTGAATTATTTTCGGGAACTCGATACCCCATAACTAATTTGTTTTTTACTAAAATTTGTGAAATTAAGGTTGCATTGACTTAATGGCTCACTTGTCCTAATCAAATGGTTATTGAAATGATAGAAAGTATGTTAGCCAAGTTCAATAAGTATTGAAGTGTGATTCATGAAATATTAGGAATAGTTATAGTTTTATATCCTAGTTACAAAATGGATTCACTAGAGTTCTATTTTGAGAAAGTTTATGGGAGTGAGGCTATGGCTCAACTTGAGAACATAAGGAAGCTTTATTATGGTTTGCTAGTCGAGTACTAAAAAAATATGAATGTGGATGGAGGATGTGGTAGCTCTATTGTGGCTAATCCTTTAACAATTTATGAGGATATAGAATCCGAGTTTGACTTGTATGTTTCAAGGAAGAAAGCCAAGGTTACGCTTGTCAAGACGAACTAGATTACTACTTAAATAAGGGTGTTATTCCAAGAAGCAAAGATTTTGATATTCTAATATGGTGGAAAGTAAATGGGATGAAGTCTCCTAATTTGATGGAAAATGCTAAGGATGTGTCAGGTAATTCCTATATCAACCATTGCTTTAGAATCAATTTTTAGCATTGGTGGTAGGCTAGTAAGTCCACATCGAAGTAGACTTCATCCAAAGACGGTGGAAGCATTAATGTGTGCTTAAAATTGGTTGTGGGTAGCTGAAAATAAAAGTAGTATACTAATTACTAAAACTGTACTTATGAATTTGATTTTTTTTAATTAATTTCTTAAAAATTTTACATATGTTATTTATGTTTATTATATTTGCTTCTAGGTGGAACTCTATTTGTTTCGGATGGTTATTATACTCGTATATGAGGAGCATCCGGAACAAGATGAATGTATAAAATAATATGTCAAAGTTTAAATGATAGCATGAAAAATTTTTGTTACAACTAATTTATTTTTATTTTTAATGAATGTAGGATCTACGAGTAATCGACAATTATGTTAAAGTGCAATATGATGAGTAAGCTTTGATGATCTATGAGTAGTAAAGACATACAAGGATTTGTTTTAATTATATTTGTGATATTGATGGTTGTGATATTTTATCTCTTTAATTAAGTATGTTATTTATTCGATTGAAAATAATTTAATATTAAGAATTATGTTGTAAACTTATAGTTGAATATGATGCTAAATGATTTTTTTTTTTAATTTGTAGTTTTTATATGAGCTATAATTTTTTTTGCTATAGTTTTAAATTTGATAGTAAAATGGGTGGGATGGGGTGAGGTGGGGTAGACGAAGAATTAAACGAGGCACAATCGGGCGGAATGGGATGAACATAAAAAGTTAAATGGGGCTCTAGTGCCTCGTAGGGATCTCCGTCCCCATTTCGAGCGGGGATGATATGTGAAATATCACCCTAAACGGGCATGGGACGAGGATGGGGTAACATTTTTTAAGGGCGGGCCATCCCCACCCCGCCCCACCTTGTTGCCATCCCTACTCTCACATCTTTACACACAAGCATCACTACACTAAAGATCACCATTTCGATAATTTTTCTATCCTTTAGAGGCTGGTCTAATGACCTCTACAAAATTTCTTGATGGTTTTTTCAACCATCTCAAAACTACTTGTAATGTAATCGTCTCTATGACATAACGATGGTTTTTCCAACCATTAGAGAATATTGGGGCGGGCCTTTAGTGATAGTTGCAACGGCCTCTAAATGATTTTTTGAACATATAAAACTATCCCTATAATATTAATTATTGTTTTGTTGTTCCATAAAATATTTGAGGTAGTTTTAAACCGTCTCTAATTTTCCAAAAAAAAAAAAAAACTTTAGCTATAAATGATTAGGGGCGATTGCAACCGCCTCTAACTTTATAATGAAAATTCAATTTATAAAGACAATTGCACAACCATTGCTAGTATTTTAGTTTTATTTAACCTCTATATTTAATAGTTCTACTCCATTTTAGTTTGTCAAAACTAATGAATTAAAAAAAAATCACACAAACATTACAACTTGTTGAATGAAAATAAAATAAGATTCTTGAAACAACCATAAGATAAAAATAAAAATAACCTAAAGTATTAAAAACTTGTTCAAAACGAGTTAAGCAAATTTTCTAGGTGGTAGTTGCTTATTTAACAATTCTTTTGCAATCTCCTTGGAAGATAAAAAACGACTCTTTGAACCTAGAATGAACACGTTATATTTAACTTGTTTTGAAGAATGCAATGCATCAAGAAGAAAAGAATCCATTGAACATATTTAAAACATTTCATAAAAACATACGCTTTCATCAACTCGTTAGATATATTTTTCCAATTTCGACAATTGTTGCATGATAAACATCTTTAGCAGATAGAAACCCTCTAGAATAGGGTTGATTGTGAATCAACTACAACATTACACATCCTTGACTTACCAACAAGATGCTAAAATAGCTATAAAGGTTGTAGTCCCCATATAATAGTAAAGGAAACAAAGATACACCAAATCAAAAACCAAAGGCATAGTTTGTTCCTTTGACAATAAAAACAATGAATTTCAAAGATGCACTTGTTTTTGAACACAAGAATATGATTAATGCATTTGATTATGTCCACTTAGATAATTCTAGTTCCATACTTGAAAGTATAGGCAAGTAAACATATGGAAAAACAAGAATTCATACGATTATTGTTTCCTCTAGTGAATGAATGAAGCCTTTACTAGAACTCAAAACTCTTCGAAAGGTAGAGAAAACATTTTTACCCCACCTAAATTTAATATAACATTTTGGATGAGAGACAAAATATGTCAGTAATATACCTAAAATATAATCTCAATGAAAGACTTCTTTCTTTTTTAGTTTCAATGAAAACCTAGATTACAAAAGTCATAATTTGATATTGATTACATTACTTGGAAGAAAAAGACAAATGATTATCCAAATATATGTAAACTGAAAGGAATAACCTACTTGATCTTTGATAATGAGGTCCCTAACTTGAATGTTGTTTTGACTCAAGAAACAATAAATTAATCCAAATCCTTAATGTATTTCACAAGTGTTCCCTGAATCACAATTCGATAAAAAGAATTTGAGTCTTAACCTCACAGACATAGCTTTCAATGTTTGTCTACAACATTTACTTTTGGTAATGTAACTTTAAATGTAATGAAAAAGAAGACATAGAATTACCATTCTTAGTATATGTACTTGATCGACTTGACTTGTATTTAGAATGGAAATAGTAGGCAATCTGTTGGTGATTGCAAGTCAATATATCATCTTTAGGAAAGTATATTAAAACCCATATGGCATATATGCACGAGTCTTATAAAGAAGCAACATTTACATATTTTCATAAATAATAGCAAGGGGTTGGCTAATTCGTGAGAGGTGCAAGATAAGGGTTGGTCATGATTTGAATCTTATTAGGTGCAAACTCTTCCTCGAAAGCATGTTAAATGGGTACTAGATCCAACTAGAAATTACCTTAATGAAGCTATATATTTACATAAAGCTTTTAAGAAAAACTCAACAATAGACTAATCAACTAAAGATAAAAGAAAAAAATGCAAATAGATGAATAAACAATTTTATCAAAACCTATTACTAGGATAGTTTCTTCATTGATTGGCATAGATTGCAATAAGTTTAATGATTTCACAAGCCTCCATAACTTCTTATTTCTACCTACTCTATCACTCTACAACATCCTAGAAAAGCACCTAGATAAAAAAATTAAACAAAAAATACAACGAGATACGAAAAAAATACAAAAGAAAGCAAAATTGAAACCTATCGGCCAAAGACAAAAGTAGTGAAATCGAATCCCTTCTAAGCCATGGATACATGACGTCCATGTTTAAGGTAGCAAATTTGATTAGAATAATCATAATAGAGAACTCTAAGGAAGAAGAAAAAGAAGGAGAAGAAGAAACCTAATGAAACAAATTAAAGAAAAATGAAAGGAAAAAAAAAGAAGAAACTTAAATAATCACGATTGGAATGTGATTTTCTCCTAAACTAATTGAATTGAAAAGAAGAGAAGAAAAAACTAAGATATGAAACATAGAAGTTAGAGGGGGTCGAATACCGAAGTGTTTTTTTGGATTTTGAGAACTTGAAATAGAAAAAAAGAAAAAGAAAAAGAAAAGAAAGAGAGATAGAGAGAAGCATGGGTCGCTAAAACTTAAGAAGTGGGGCGGTTATATCAATCGCCTCATGTTATTTATGTATAAGAAGAAATATTAAATTTTGGGACTATTTTCTTGAACCACCCTAAAACTTCGCCTCTATAAACAATTTTTAGTGCATTGCATATTGCTCTAGTAAAAAAATAAAATACTAGCATTAAAATAGAAGAAGAAGAGTGATAATGCGCATTATTAATGGTATTTACTCTCTTATATTTAGTCTTTTGGATGTAGTTTTAAGTTATATATGCTGAATTATGTTTATTTTATGATTTAGGAGATGATCGAAGTCAAATGAGCAAAAGTGTTTTAATTTGGATGAAACTCTAATACCGATAAATTGACATTTAGAGGAAGAAACAAGAATTTCACATCTTTAGAACTTCGGAACATAAAAGAGGCCTCCTTGAGAAACAAAGTGGAAATCTTAAGCTTTCTAGATTGGGTTGAATGCATAAATCCATTTTATTTTAGGCTATCAAAGTCAATTGTAAAGTTTAAGAAGAAATCCAAATGAAATTCGGATTCTATGACAATTTAGAATACTCCTTAATGTTTGAACCATATTTGGAGTTATACTTATTAGATTGAGATGATTCAAAAGCCTATAGAAAAAAAAAAGACATACATTTCTACAATCTTTATAAAGAGCCCGAGTTTAGATTCTACCTCCTTCTAACCTTAAATTAATTCGAAGTTTTAGAATATAAGCTAGAGTCCTATTTAGCAACAATTCTAGTCAAATTCGAAAACAAACTTAAATAGGATTTGTTGGCTATCATATTTATCTCTTGTTATGTATAAATAGCCACGAGGACTACACATTCGGATACTTTCAATTAGAGAAAACTTATTTTACTTTTTTTTTTTGTGTGTTTTTCTTAAACATGCAAGGTTAAACCTTTCTTTTCTAGTTCAAGAGAAACTTGACTTCAAAAAACAATTTGTGGGACCTTTTCGATTTAATTTTATAATCTATTCATATTTATAATTACTTAGGAATACTACTAGGTAATTGATATCAATGAATAATTGCTAGATTAGAATTTATAATGCATAATTGTTATAAAACCTATTCATGAGTAGTAATAGGGTTAAGTGATTTCTAATATTGATATCATTATAATTCTAGGAGAAAAGAGTACAGAGTTAAACCAATTAGTTTCTGTATTGATTATGTATTTCAGTTATTCTTTAAATCGTTAATGCTATTATTGAATTATATATAACGATATTATCTTATATAGTTCAATAATTAGGATTCAAATTGCATTCTTTATGTGTTTGGTGAGCAAGTAAGAAGAACAAAGTTAATTTATGCTTCATGATTAATAAAGATCAGATGGTAAATTATGAATGAAGACTTTAAGTGTCGTCAATGATTTGCTTGCAATTCGAAAGCAAAGTTTACTCTTTAACCGAATGCTTTTTACTTGATTAATTCCTCAAAATATTGTTACTTGTTTTTTCTTAATTATGGAGAGCAAATTAAACTAAACCTCTCCTTTATTTTATTTAGTTTTTTGAATTAAGTATAAATAAAATTAGAATAGCAATTAAATTAGTCTTTGTGGGATTGACCTAGACTTCGTCGCTAGCTATAGAATGAGATTTAGTGAATTAATTTTGTGATGTTACGGTACACTATCGAATTTTAGCATCGTTGTCGAGAACTATTCTCCATTAATTGACTTAGTTTGTTTATGTTTTTATTCATTGATTTTTAATAATTATGTTTTTGATAATTTTGGTTTATATTTTTTTGGTTTTTTTGGGTGTTGTAGATGTTATCGGTATAAGGTTCCTCGAGTGATTTTTAATGAATTAGGTGACATGTCTAAATGTTTCTCGAAGGAAATGACGTTCTAAAATAGAACCGGTAGTTAACTATTAGCTCCAACTTGTTGAGGCCAAATTCCATCATTTACTAGGATTTTCAACCATCTTAGTGTTTTGAGTCCTATTTTTTTTTTTTTTGAAAAACAAATTACATGACTTACTATTCTCAATAGTTTGGTTCTCCATATGACCTTTTACTTAAGAGATTCGATGAGGTAAATACATCTTCTATTGGGCTATAAATTATTAATCTAACCTCTTTAAGGTGTCAAATTACTATAAGAAATGTGCAACTAGTCCATAATTATTATATATGTTTGGTATCGGGAATTCATCATATATGTTCCTAATGCTTCAAGAAGTACCTATTGATGTGTCTTATGCCATTAGGAGTTTTTCTAGGCAGCCATAAAGAAGATACGATCCATATGCCAATACATACAATCTTAGATGGAGAAATCATCTCGATTTGAGCTACGAGAATTAAGGTACACAACAAAGGCCTTACCAACTATCATTCTAAAGGCAAAAACCAATTCTATCTTCAAGTTCAAACTCTTCATTGGAAGACATGGTGAAAGAATTAGTTTAGAATATTGCTCGACTTTAGAATAACACCATAAAATTTAAAAAATAAATAAGAGTTAGCACTCAAAACTTGGAGAATCAAATGAGTCATATTCTAACATTGTTAGTAAATTGGAAGCACAAGTAGAAGGAGGGAAGTTGCTATCTCAAATGATTGTGAACGCAAAAGAACATACAAGTGCAATAAGTGTGGGGGAGGATGTATTTGAAGAAGATGAGTTATTAGAAAAAATAAAGAAGTAAATGAAGAAGAAGTTAAAGAACAAGCGAGTTGAAACCATCAAAGTAGAGTCAACTTATGATGAAGAGAAAAACAAGACTACGCTTGTTGAGAACTAGTTAAGCAAAAAAACGTCATTAAGCAAATAGAGCTGGACAATAATTTTCATTTGTTTATTATTGAATTTGTTTTTCTGAATAAGCTCATTACTAATGCTAACAAATTTGAGTTTTTCTTGCCATTATTGTTTTCTAGTTTGCAAGTCTTGTCCATGCCTTTGCCTTTTTTTTTTTATTTTTTATTCTTTATTATTTCAAGATTTGAGAAATGGTTTTTCTAATTGTGGGAATGTGATATGTCATTTAGGATTAAAGACAAGGAGCCATATGTAGGAAATGCTTGGAAATCTATTTTGGGTGCCAAGCTTGGCACAACTAGATTTGTTTTCTCTTTCCTTTTTATTTTCTTTTACGTCATCTTTCTATTTTGTGTTTTAGTTTACTTCTTTTCACATTTTGAGTTTACATTGGGGACAATGTAAAATTTAAGTGTGAGGGAGGGTTTTAGATTTTAGGACTTTTTTTATATTTTTATATAGTTTCAAGATTTTTAGGATAGATTTTTATTTCGTTTTGTTAGTTTTGATTTAAAATTAATTTTAATTTTTTTATATGTTTTAGGTGTTTTTCAATAATGTTAAGGTTTTTAAGAGTAATGATAAAAAATTAATTAATTTTGAAAGTTGCATAATATGATTAAATGAATTAACTTACAACTTGAGATTGATTAGTATAGTAATTGATTTTAGATGGTGGTGAATTAAATTTTGTAGATATTTATCCTGTAAGATTTTGAATTTGATGATTGAACATTAATGCCAATCTTTACTTCTTTCTTGCATATGTGATATTCTTTCATGAACTTGTTACTTTAGAACTTGCTTTGATTCTTTTTGAGATTACATTGAGACATGCATGCATAAATATGATAAAGACTATTTTTTTAATAAACCATTTTACCCTAAGAAGCTTACCCAATAATTTACCATTGATTGGTTCCTTTGAGCCTAATTGATCTTTCTTATTGTGTATGTAACACATTATAAGCCTAGTTGACTAAAAATAAATTTCTTTACCTAACTTTACCTTCAAAATTAGCAAAGCATTTGAATTAGTAAGGGGATCGGTTCTTGAACAAGTGTAGGTGTATGTGATTCGAGGAAAAATAGAGTTGGTTTATTTTGGTTGATTTTTTAAGAAGTTGGAAATTAATTATTTTCTAATTAAGACATGAACTTCATGAGAACAAGTTTAAGGAAAAACATGACTTTAGTCTCGAAATTGAACCGAATGTCAAAGAGGTCAAACGATATTGAATTGAGTTAATTTTTAGATAGTAGCTTTCTTTATACCTTAATTAATTTCTAATAAAATTTCAAAATCTTATAACCATTGAAACTATAGTTTTTATCAATTTTAATTTTTGGTATGTTTTGAAGTTTTTGGGCATATTGAATTTTGGGATTGAAAGAAACAAAGGAAAAAAATGTGTCATGTTTATCCATGTTGTATTCAAAGGCGAGTTATTGTTCATGTGCTTGAAAAAAAAAAACAAAAAAAGAAAAGAAAGAGGAGAAGAAAAAAAACACATAAAAAAGAGTAAGTTGATAGGTGTTTGCAATTTTAAGATGATAGGTTTTGAGTCCTTATAGTTTTATTTGCTTGAATTTATGTTTTGAATGCTTTATTAATTTCTTTGGTTTTACACTTTCATATCAATAAGATTCCTTACCTTTCCTTAGCCCTATTATAACATGATGAAATGACCTTTTGATTTGTGTTATGCATATTATCTAAGAAATGAAGATTAGATGAAATGGAAGCTTATGGTAGTACTTTTTTCATGGAATGAACTTGAAGAGAGAAATACTTACCCTAAACACTTGAGAGTTAGAGAGTTTAATATGTGAGGGTCTACCAATTTAGTGTACTCTATTTTGAATGAAAATTATTATATTAATTAATTATTAAGTTTTCAAAGATGTTGATTCATGAAGTGTTATGTTTCTTGAAAATTTTGATTTTTTTCTTGTTTATGAATTTAGAATCATGATGTCATTGAAAAGTTAGTATTGAGTCTTAGTTTAGTGTTTTACTTGAGGACGTGCAAACACTAATTGTGGAGGAATTTGATAGTGTGCATTATTAATGATTTTATTGTCTTATATTTAATATTTTGGATGTGATTTTAGTTTATATATGCTAAATTAAGTTTATTTTATGATTTAAGCAATGATTAGAGTTAAAGGAGCGAAGTATATTAATTTGGGTGAAATTCCAATATTGGCGGATTGACTTTTAGAGGAAGAAATGAGAATTTCACATCCTTATATCACTAGAACATAAAAGAGGCTTTCTTGAGAGTAAAAGTGAGCATATTAAGCTTTCCATATTGGGTTTAAATGCACAAAGCCATTTTGCTTTGGGTCTGTCAAAGTTGGTTGTAAAGTTAAGAAAGAAATTCGAAAGAAATTCGGATTTCGTTATAGTCCAAAACACTATATAGTGTTTTGGCCATATATAGAGTTATAAATATTGGATTGAGATGATTCAAAACCATACAAAAATAAAACATCTTGGCCTACAATCTTTATAAGAGCTTAAGTCTAGATTCACGTATCCTTCGACCCTAAATTAATTCTAAAGTTTTAGAACATAACCTAGAGTTTTATGCTAGTCAAATTCGAAAAAAAGCTTAAATAGGATTTATTGGCTATCATATTTATCTTTTGACATCTATAAATAGCCTCTAGGGCAGTACATTCAAAATCTTTCAATTAGAGAAAACTTATTTTACTTTTTTGATGTTTTCTTAAAGATGCAAGGCTAAACTCTTCTCTCTTTTTTTGTTCGGTAGAAATGTGAATTCGAAGAACATATTGTGAGACCTTTTTGATTTAATTTTATAATCTATTGATATCTATTATCTCTTATTCTTCCGAATGAATTAAATTCTATTCATGTTTATTATTGCTTTGAGTTCTACTAAGTAATTGTGATTAAGAATAATTGCTAGATTAGTATTTGTAATACATAATTATTATAAAACCTATTCATAATAGCAATAGGGTTAAGTGATTTCTAATATTGATATCATTATAATTTTAGAAGAAAAGATTACAAATTAAACTAAACAACTTTTATATTCATTATTTGTTTTGGTTGTTCTTTAAATTGTTAATGTTGTTGTTGAATTCCATGTAGAGATCTTGTCAATTATAGTTCAATAATTAGGATTCAAATCACATGCTTCATTTATTTGATGAATTAGTAAAAAAAACAAAGTTAATCTATGTTTCATGGTTAATATAGATCAAAAGGTAAATTATGAATGGTGTCTTTAAATGTCATCAATAATTAGTTTACAATTCGAAGGTAAAGTTTACTTTTGGATTGAATGCTTTATACTTCATCAATTTCTCAAAATTTTGCTACTATTTTTCTTAATTATTGTGAGAAAATTAAAACAACCCCCTTCCTTTTTTTTTTTCAGTTGTTTGAATTAAGTATAAATAGAATCATAATAATAATTAAATTAGTCTTCATGGGATTGACTTAGACTTGCCATTAGACTTTAATGGGTTTCGGATGGAGATAAAAATACAACATATCTTCTTACATGTATTAAAGATAATGTGTAGATATCTATTTTTCAATTTTAGAAACATGATGGAACTTTTGTGGATGATTTTATTGATAAAGGAGCTGAAGTAGTTAATTACTTTCGAGCTTTGTTCATGGTCGGTTCTACGTAGCTTATGAGTCTTTGTTTTTAGGTTATGACAAATGTATCATGGATAACATCAATGATCAGTTGATAAGAATTCCTACAGAGGTGAAAATTTTAGGTGTAATAAAGGGGATGAATGCTTCTAGCTCTTTAGGTTAGGGTGGCTTTAAAAGGCACTTTTATAAAGGCTATTGGGATGTGATCCATCTTGATGTTATTGCTATTGTTCAAAATTTCTTCAAATAAGTACCTCTTCCTAGAGGTATGTCTTCCATTATTTTAGTCCCGATTCCTAAGGTTGAAAATCTAACTTGCCTTAATGAACTATGACCTAGTAGTTTATCAATTTTCGATTGGAAGATAATATCCAAAATATTAGCTAATAAGTTAAGTGTGGTTTTACCAATTTTGATTGATCAGGAATAGGTTGGGTTTATAAAAGGCTTACGAGTATGACTAAAAATGTTGTCTTGGCTTAGGAATTGGTTGCGAGTTTAAATAGAAAAGTTTTTAGGGATAATCTATTTTTTAGATTAGATATGTGGATGACATACGATAGAATATAGTGACCTTTCTTGCTTAAAGTGATGAGGGAAATGAGGTTTAATAATTTACAATGTGACTTGGTGTATAGGTGTATCGGTAATATTTGGTATACCATTCATATTCAAGGTAAGAATTTTAGGTATTTTAAATCTAATAGAGGAGTTAGGCAAGGAGACCCTTTATTGCTCCCGCTTTTGATTTTAGCTTAACGAGTTTTTTCAATGAACTTGAAGAGACAAATAGAAGAGGGATAGACTTGGCCTTATGGAGTGAGTAGGAGTTCTATGTCTATTTCTCGGTTAGTTTATGTAGATGATATGCTCCTATTTATCGATGGTTCAAAGTGATCATTGAAGCATCCGAGGGACCTGCTTCCGTCGATATGAAGAGTATTCAAGTCAACTTCTTAATGTGGCGAAGAGTGGGTTTTACACTCCAAAGTAAATTATAGCATAGCGAATATTTACCATTAAATAATGGACATGATATGGTCATTTTTAGTTTCCTATGCGGTATTTAGGAGTGCTTTCGTTTGTTGGCCATATGCATCGAATCTATTTTCGTCCTTTAGAGATGAAAATAAGCCAAAGGTTGGGAGGAAGATAGACAAAATTATTATCTATTAGTTCTCATCTAACTTTACTATGGGTAGTTATTAGTAGTATTTCAATTCATGTGCTTGGTGATAATTTCGAAGCCTAAGGGTATTATTCGGATAATTGAGAGTCAAATGTCCAATTTCCTTTAGATTTCTTTATGAGAAAAGAAACATCACTGGGTATCATGGAGTTAGGTGTGTAAACCTCTAAAGGAAGGTGGTTTGGGAATTAAAATTTTAAGATAGGTAATGGAGGCTCTTCAAGAGAAATTACCCCGGTCTTACATACAAGGCTCAAGTCTTTTGGCTCATTTTATTCACGTAAAATATGAGGACAAATGTAGAACTTCAAATACATCCTCACACATTTGGAGATCTATTATGCATCACTTACCTACTTTACATTTCTATAGTTGGTGGATAATTGGGTAAGGTGTAATTCTTTTTGGAGTGTCAATTAGTGTGGTACTTTGCTAACCGCCCTCTACCTCTAGATGAAATATTGATGGTTAGGAAGGCTTTTCAAGAGCTTTCCAATTTTCTTCAATTTATACCAGATTGGCATCATAATGAGGTAATGCATCTTTTCTTTGATAATATAGTTGACGATAAATTGGTTAGTACTCTTACCAAAATTACTCGAATTTGAGACTAAGGCCTTCTAGAATCATTGTCGAACTACTTCCCCTATGTGGTCGTGGCCTACAAAGATATGGAATCCTTACATTCCTCCAAGGGTGAGTGTCTTCATATGGAAATGGTTTAGAGTTGCCATCCTAATGGATTCAAGAACACAAGAACTTTAAATTCCTTTAGTCCCAATATGTCAATGTTGCCAAGTTCATATGGAAGAGAGATTGGAGCATCTTTTTCTTGAGTCTCGGATAGCTAATGAGGTTTAGGATCATTTTTGGAATATTTTTGGTTGCCCTAATGTCTATAGCTCCGTAGAGTCACATGCTTATCGATGGTTTACTTCGATTTCCATGCAATCGAGTATGTGTCAACTTGGCACTTTTTTTTGTACTATGGGAAATTTGAAAAAATAGGTGTAAGGCCAAGTATGGGAATGAAACGATGAGAGTGGATGAGATTATTAGAACAGTTAGAGTTTTTGATATATGTAGTTTATATTTTCCAAAAAGCCAATGAATGTCTGTAGGAATGAGGAAACTAAAAGAGCTTGGTATTACTCTAGTCTAGCCGAAGTTTTTATGTGAAAAATGGTTGAAATAGGAACCTCCAAATCAAGGTAATTTAAAAATGAATGTTGATGGTTTGGCTAGGGATGGTATTTGCTTCGGTGGAGGAGTGATTCGAGATAATACAAGTGCTCTTATTGTAGGCTTTGCTAATTATTATGGTGATGGCCCTAATACAAAGATCGAAACTCTTACCCTTCGAGGTGGCTTACTACTCCGTAAGTCCCTAGCTTTGGATTTAGTCCTTATTGAATCAAATTCTTTGAAGGTTACTAGAACCATTTTTGAAATCAATAAGGTTTCTTGGTTGTACTCTTATCTCGCTTAGATAGTTTCAATAGTTGATGGGTAATCATATTATTAAACATATCGGAGGAAACAAAACATGGTGGTAGATAATCTGGCTAATGAGGCTCTGTAACATGAGACGAAAACTACTTATAGATTATTTTTTGAGTTACCATTAGATGTAAAAGTGGTTCGTAGACATGATAGAATGGGTTTGTTTAATTTTTGAAGGTAAACCTATCATTTTGGGGTTTAGGCTACTTTGTCCTCTAGTTTGTTTGGATAAAGTTGGTTTGTCCTTCCTTGTATTATTCCACTTTATTTATTAATAAATTATTAGAATATGGTTTCTATTTTTTTTTTTCAAAAAAAACCTAGAATTATCACTTGTTATAGTAGTGAGATTTAATGAATTAATTTTGTGGAATTAGGGTACGCTATCAAAGAGGAAGAAAATAATGTCGGTGCGATCACATTTTGATCACATTGGATCATCATCACCCGAAGGCTAGCATGAAGGCGACACCACTAGGCCGAGATGCTTACGACGTCGGACGCTCTCCCACATGCCCATCGTAGGTTTCGAACGTCTCTCTATGCACCACACGTAACTTATTAATCGTCTCAAGTTTGCCTTCTTTTCGGTCGGTTTGGTCCACGATCTATTCCTCCTTACATATGTTGCTACTCAAGCTTCTAATTAAGGTATGTAAGCTCCCGATCTTTCAATTTTCAGTTTAAATCTCATCTAAATTTTATATGTTGTATGTTGATTTTAATGGTTCATCTTTTGCTACTATTGGCTATGTGATTAATAAAAAAATTAGATTATTGAATTCAAATTATTTGATTTTGACTCAATTGAAGTCTTTTTTGTTTTTTTTTTTTGTTTTGTTTTGTACATATTTAAAATGTCTTGAATTTGATTTGTGTGATCTTTGTGTGCCTAAAAATTAATATGATTGGGATTTGAGGCATATAACCTTAGGTTTCATTGTTATTTTTTATTTTGTTTTTAATTAAAGGTGACGAGACATATTTTTTTTTCTATTATAATATTTTTTTTCTTACGAAGAGCTTGTGATGAACTTTTAGTTAATGATAATTCTAGCGAGTATGATAGTCTTTTTTTCTCTATGGTGATAAAATTAAAATATGCTAATATAATTGAGTAGGCCAAGGATCTTGTAGATGTTAATTGACTATTTTAATATCGGCACGATCGTCTTTATGTGATATGTGGAGGTTATATAATTGATTTGCTCATGTTTTACAATTTTATGTGATTAGATGATGTCGTACTAGTTTAGTCGGTAGATAGATAGGTTTAGAAAATTTGGTTCTAATGACGAGAGTTTTTCTTATCTTATTTCATTATTTTGGGTGTTTTTATTATTTTCCTTTCGATTTTGGATTATGTTTTTTATTCTATTTTGTTTTGTTGGCACCACTACTTTCTCTTTCTTGCATATTTAGCTATAAATTTTTGGGTCTTGGACCTACTTTTGTTATTTTTAAATTTATGGCCAATTACTATGGGCTCAAGGTCTATGTCCATATTATTTAGATTTTTTACTATAATTTTGCAATATTTTTTTTGATGGTTTAATAGGTGAACCCAAGCCTTAGGTCTAATTTTTTTTTTTTTTTTTTTTTTTTTTACATCTTTGGTTTGGACTTAGGTTATTTAATTGAGAGATGGTTTTTAAGTCCTAACTTATACCTTTCAAAATAGGATGTAATGGCCCAATGATAACTTAGACGGCAAAATGAGTCATATTTCGGTCTCCAATTCATCTTATTTTGGATTGGTTAGAAAAAGATCTAATAACTCATAATTTAGACAAAAAAAAAAAAAGGGAGGCATAAAATAAACTTTTCTAGATAAATTCTCATATGTTAGAAATACAAAATAACCTCATTGTGAGGACACAATAGGATAATCGAAGTCTTTTCCAGTTATATAATCAAATCTCTTTGTCGAACTCTTAAGATCATTTTTAGGGTTTTTTTTTTTTTTTTTTTTTTTTTTCCAGTTTTTACTTTTAAAAAATTGAATAATGACTCTACATATTCAAAATATATCTTTTATGATTGCTTAAGGTCATTGTGTGACAAAAAAAAAAATAACTAAAAATCTTTTAGCTATAGTTATTATTGTCAAAATTCATAAACCTACTGCTAATGATAACTAAGTCACTGTTACATGATGCATTTGATCATGAAACAATTGCATTAAATATGTAGGGAGCCCTACACCAAAAAAAAAAAAAAAAAAAAGGAAGAAAATTTGAATTTTTTTTTTTCCAAAATGACCCGTGACCTTATCCAATATTTAAAGGTAATTTTACAAAATCCTTCTCACCAACAACAAAACTATACATTTTGGCCTCAGTTTACAGTTCTGGGTGCGTGGATGCGGCCCTGACTATCGATCACGCTGCTAATTATATGCTTGAGTTATATATATATATATATATATATATATATATATATATATATATATATATGAAAATGACGATAACACCTTGTTGCCGATCCATATTTGTGCAAATGTAATAGCCATTGTTAAAAAAAAAAAAAAAAAAAAATTCTTCATTATGACTATTATACGTACTTCAGCAGGACTTTAGTTGCTATGTCTTCTATTTTTAGCACGTTATACATGCAAAGCTTCTCAGCTGACTTTCCATCATGGAGAAGCATTCTACAAAGACAAGACGAACTAGTTGGATTATACGCACAACAAGCAATGCTGTCTTAATTGTTTTCCCATCAAAACAAGATCAATGAGTTTTTTCAATTGATTTTCTCTATTTCTCTGGAAAACAAAAACTTATCTATTGACACGGAAGTGTGGCTCATTTTAACTTGATTGGGCAAAATTTTCTCATTTAGTTAATAGAGCCAAATTTTTCTTATGTAATTAGGTTACCTTATGTGAATTATATCACCTACTTTCTTTATGTAATTTAGGTTATCTATTTTATTTATATGATTAAGTTACTTAGAACTTTTGTTTTCATAAGAATGTTATTATAGAAGTACATAATTGTTTAAGCTTGGACTAAAATTAATCAGTCCTTCTTGAATGTGGATTGGATTTAGGTTTTCTAGTCGAATTAGACTAAAGTTTCTATAGTCTAAATTGGACTAGTTTTCTATACTTTAGTCCAAAATTTTGAGTCATTATTGAAGGCATCTTATGTCATGTAGAGAAAGAACTTTTATTGACACTAGAACTTTGTGAAAGCCTATAGTTCAAACACACAAAGCCCAAAATAGCTCTCTACGTCGAACCTTAGCACTCTATAATCATACAAGTTCAAACAAATAAGTAGAAATTCAATCACCAATGTAAAAGCAAGTTGAAACTCAAAAGGAATTGTTTAGCAACAAGTAATAAATAGCCGAACCCTTAAACGAACAATCCAACACTAGAACAAAATCCACACAACAGATTAATAGTCCACAAAAAAATTTGAAAACATCCAAAAATCAATCCAAACTCACCAACTCAAAATAAAGACAAAACTTCCAAAAACTTTATCGTGAAGGGCCCACGACGTCAAGGTCTTAGCATTGATACTCCTCGTCTCTTGGCATAGGGAGAATGGGTCGGCAATGGAGCTGCCATTTAGTGTTATGGGTCACTAGGAAACCAAAAGATTGCTATTTTTAGAGCTTTGAGTAAGGGTTTGGTCATGTCTAGGGCAGTTCGAAAATGTCATACTCCATATTTCCTAAGATAAGTTGCATTGCATACAAATTTTGTACTTGATTTTTGATTTTTTTTTTATATTATGAAGATTTATGCCTATTCTTAGCTATTTTTCGAGTAAATTAGGTGATTCAAGATTCGACCAGTCCAAAGTCTTATCCTCACTCTAAAATTAGTTGTATCTTGACTCGTATAAAATCAAATTAAATCTTAAATTAAAAGCAAGTTCAACAATTGAAATGGTCTAAATCATAGTTTAGACCAACTCAATTTCAATCGTCATGATTTTCATCGGATTCGGATTGAAGCAGTTAGTATACGATGTTCGCAGGATTCCTAAAAAATTTATAATTTAAAATTTTTAAAATTTTGATTGTTTGAGGATATGAGTTTTTTTATTAATTTCAGAGTCATCACCTAATATTAAAAATAACTAGGAATCTAAAATGGATACTTGGTTTAGAGATTTTTTTGATAAGGAATTGGTTATGGTTTTAGAAAGATATCAATCACCCAAAGCACACTTTCCTATGAAAGCTACCATGTCTAGCTTAGTATTAAAATTTATCTGCTAAATATTTCTACTTTTGCCAAGGTTGATCCAAGTTTTATTTTTCTAAGCCAAATTATTTTTTATTTTTGTTTATGTCATAATATTGAATCGATCGTCGGACCTCAACATCGAACATCTAGTCGGTTCAACATTAGATTCGAGTTTAAGTCTTGACATAACTGGTATGTCGAAGAATGACTTAATTACTAAGATGTTATTGATTTGAGTTAACATCAATTCCTATTGGATAGGAGCCTTTGTTAATTTTTACCTAGGATTTTGTCTTTTCTTTTGTTCTTTTTTTTTTTCTCAACATTTTTTTTTAGTGTCGATGGGGAGTCATCATCATTCCTAAAACTTAGGAGACATGACAACTTGTCCACCTATTAACTATCTAATCTAATTATTGAGATAAAACCTAAAACAAATTAAACATTTGGCTAAGTAAATAAATAGATGCAAAAAGAAATCAAATATTTAGTCCATTTTATTTTAATTTCTTTCAATTTCATCTTAATTTATTCTTAATTAAGGTCTTGATTTTTTATTCTCTTCTAATTATACACTTAATTGGATGTTATTTGGTCCTCATCTCTCATATCTTTTCCAATTGAACTCCAAATCATTGTTTCAAATTATTCTTTTTCTTTTCTCTTTGTTTTCTTCTCTTTTCTTTTTTATTTTTTTGGTTTATTTAATTAAAATTAGGGGATAATTCCAAAAAAAATTAAAATTCTAAAAATTTGTAAAAATATCTAAAAATCATGGAAAGATCAAGAACTATGCAAAATGCAATTTTTTTTTTTTGCAATTTTGTATAAAAATAAAAATTTATGGGAATAAAAAAATGAGTTATGACAATCACTTTAGGCATGTCACCTTGACTTTTGTTACTTTCACAATTAGTTTCACTTTTCATATCATTTGAAACTCGTAAATAATCGCATTAGACATGTTGTTATGACTTTGTCATCCTAACAATTGATCTCATTTTCTAATCTCAACTCTCCTTCCATGTTCACTTTTGTTATCTATTTAGGATTTCTAAACCCTTTTCTATCTTTGAACCATGATAGAGGTCACTCTAGATAGCACTTTCTTTGTCTTAGCACTTTCAGTTTTTTTCTTTCATTTCTCTTTTTTTCTTTTCCACCCCACTTTCTCTTTCAAAATCTCTTCAAGGATTTTCTTACTAAGTTTTTTTTTTCTTAAACAATCATCATCATTTTTCTTTTAATTGTTTTTTAGGAGAACATTCTTGATTATTTATGAACTTTCAAAATTTCTCCGATGTAACTCGGTGATCCTAGTCCAAGTTATTATCCAAATAATTTTTTTAGGGTCAAAGTTGGATAACAAAGGATAAGATTTCACTTGTAAAAGAGTACATCAAAAATGATATTTCTTCATCTCAAATCTCATCTTGTTTAGCTTGAAAAGCTCTAATTCATTCCAAAACCATGATTAACCTATAGAGAATAAGTGGTGGGTTAGGTAGGATCGTAACCCAAACACGTATCACTCATCATCATTTAACGAGATACAATTACTTGTTTTTCCATTTGGGTATCAATGCATTATCCTAGACAAGAATGTCCTTGAAGGGTTTATCAAGAATAGTAAAAAGTGTTTTTGATTTCAAAAAGAGGAATTGCCCCTTAGCTTTTGTACAACAAGTTTTGAAAATTGATAAATATTGAAATTTTTTTAATGAATTTACCATTTTATTCATTTTGATTTAGATTATATAAAATGACAAATGATACTTTCAAATAAACATCTCCTGATTTCAAATCAATAAAACATACAAGGAGAGTAAGAATTTCATTTTTCATTCAAAGAAAAGACTCGATCTATGAAAGTTGCAACATTTTATGAAGGTAGAATTCAAATATTTGGTAAAAGTTATAGATTTTACTCACAAAGTCAAGGCACATATCTTATTTTACATGTTTGAACACTCTCACATTCATCATCATGCTCATTGTCTTTTCGAGATCTTTTTATCTGCCACTTCCTTTTTTGTATGATCATCATTATCTAGTTTCTCAAATTCGCAACTCTAACATTGCATACACCAACAATCCTTAAGACTATTAAAAGATGCATGTTAAAGCAATAGGCTTCACTTTTCTTCATGAGTGACAACCAATCATCCTTGATCAAAACATAAATTCAAGTCTAGAATGTTGAGTAGTTTCAACTAGCATGCTTTATGATCTCTTCGTTCATTTCTCATTTGTATCGCGTTGCTTAGAAAAGAGTGATTCATTTCACTTGATCATACCTAGTGTTGTTAAAAAAAAAAAACTGTAATGGCTAGAGGTCAAAATCATCGGTAGTAATGAGTAATAGAAAATAGATCTTTGTCAACTTCAAATAGCTCAATTGAAAATGATAAAAAGCCAAAGCCCTTAAGAATTTTGCTAAATGGGAGGGAGGGGCATCTCAATTTCTCATAAGATTTTCTAAGGAAAAGAAGTGATGTCATGCTTGACTCATAACCATGATATTGGATCATGACACTCGCTAGGAGTGTATATGATGTCGTCATTTTGGAATCATAGGTCTTAATAACAACTTCTCCGATCCTCTTCAAACAAATATTATACTTTATTTTTAGATAATTTCCATGAGATCATGAAGTTGAGATGAGAGAAAACCTTTCAAATGCTTATAGTATGAAGATTCAAAAAGATCGTCAAAAGGTAGCAATATGCTCCCACTCGATCAACAAAAAGATTAGGCGAGCCACCATTATTCATCATCTCATGGCGTATTATCCTACAAACTCATTGTTAATTTTCCATTCCACAAAGATGGGCCTTTATTTAAAAGTATTTGGGCTTCAATGATGTGCTCTTTCATCACATCATTCATCATTGAAAAAGTTTCTTCCTTTAGAATTGACCATCTAAGAATCGGATCATATGCATATTTTCTCTAAATCCTATCAAATAATTATCAAAACTAGGAAACTCGACTCAATTTATTCATCTTAGCTACCTTTCTATTCAGATTTCTTGGAGAAAAGCTAGCAAAAATTTCCAGTTGTATCAAATATAGCAGGAGAATGTCTACTTTAAATCAATATGGTATGGTGATTTCTAACAAGTGGTGACAAGACTTGGCTAAATTTAGCAATGGAAAAGACCCTTTTAGATAAATGAATACCACTAGAAGAGAATAAAAACACATTGAAAACTCGTAGATATCACAAGTTAAAATAAAGGACGGATTGAGGTGCACCTTAAAAGTAAATTGTCTAACTAGATTTTCGATAATTAGACTTTCCTTGATGAATCTAATTGAAGAACTTTCTCAAGAAAACCATATAGGCATGATATCTAATTTTCAAATAACCCACTTCTAGATGAAGGTTCCGATTAACTCGCATTCTATTTTGGCTTTTACATTTGACTAAGCTTTGATGTAGTTGCATCTTTAAGAGGAATGAGCTTTCTTAAGTGCAATCTATATTTTTTATTCCAAAAAAAAAAAAAAAGAGTTTGGCAATAAAGCAAATATATCCTAAAAAAATGGATTGGATATGGAGTATCCTTCATATGAAGGGTGACAAAAAGAGTTCATTTCTTCTTAATTCGTATCCATGAGATTGCTTGTCATAGGTTTAAAGATGTGAGAAACTACATCGGTAACCTTGTAGATGATTTCAAATTGAGAAGAATTCAGTTTTTGCTCCATTTTAGAGTAACAATCAAGCTCATAACACATTTTTCGGATGGTGTCAAAATCCATTAACAAGAGAAGTTAGAACATTTATAGATATTTTTGCCAATGAATCAATGATAAAGAATCATCACAAAATTTACCATCCGACTTGATTGATACATTCGTTCTATTTTCAAGTCATTCATTATCTTATCATCATTAAACACCAATCACCATATTTAGAAGAATTATACCGAAGTCATAATTGATCAAATTTACAAAATATGTATATAAGGTTTGATTTGTTCCTCATAGATGCTTTTACAAAATAAAGATAGAAAATATGAGTTATATAATGACTTAAATGTATTAATCTTCACACATCAAGGACTTTGCCACATTGAGCTATCTCTCGTTGGTAAATATTCACATTGTCTCATGCATGATGCGAAGGCCTTATCTCTAAAATAATACTCTTTATTTTTGACACGTTGGCTCAAATCTTGTAAAACTTGTGGCTTCCTTAGTCACCGCCATAATATAAGCCTCTAACTTCTTTAGGCTAATTCTATGTGCTTCGCTCACTTAGCCCAAGTGGTTGTTCATGTTTTCCTGTTACATAGATTATCTTTGATAGTTGGCTAATAAAATGTTTTTCTCCATTTTCATCTCGATTATCTTCTTTTTGAAAACAATAAGTTATTGTTAGGATTAATCGAAATCAATGAGCATTCTTTTAAGACATCTTTTAGACCATCTTTTTTCTTTTTAAAGCTCAACATTAATCTTTCTATAAACACTTAGCTTATAATTAGGTTGCTCATTTTGGAACTTGAAATGAGTAACTTTAATGGTCTTTTTTCACTAATTTAGCTTGAATTTGATGATACAAGTTTTTCGAGCTTGTATTTTTGAAAGCCATGTCTGTACCATTTTTGCACATTGTTTTCTAACCTCTAAACATTGTCTTCCGTCAATTCTTTTCCTCTTTTCAACCCAATCAAGTCATTTAGCAACTTCTATTTCTCATCTCTAAGTCGTTTAAGCTCTTTCTTCATTGCATATTTTTTCATAAGAATTGTTTTTGGCTTATCTTGTACTCTTCACTTCTTGCCTTTAAGCGAGCTATTTTATCTTCTAACATCACTTATTGTCACATTCTCAAGAAATTATTGCTTTTCAATTTGAAATTGGGTAAGATGATGTAACTCCTTAAGCTTGAATTTGACTCACTTTGTACCTATAATCTTTCACTCTTATGGCTTGCCATTGTATATGCTTTTTCGATTGTGGCTATCTCTCGGCCATCCATCTTCTAACCAATTATTTCTTGCATTAACCAATCCTCTTAAAGTCATTTTAAGAACTTTTATGAAGCATGATTCTTTAAAACTCATTCAAAGTCTCTTAAACTTATTGTTTTTGGAATGCATTATTCATAACCAATTTGCTTAGATACTATAATAGGTATATAGCTAGCATATCTAGTTACTCTAATAAAGGAAAACAAAGGATGTCTTTCATAATAGGCCAAATATAATGCTTGATTCATCCAAACTATTTTCCATAAGAAATAGGTGTTTGGAAACTCAAGAAATAAGGAAGCCCATTTTTGTTCAAAGTGATTATTCCATATTGCGGCCTAAAATTCTCTCAAAGATTCTTGTTCTTTCCACCAAATGGATCTAATTATAAACTTATGTGCTTCCATACGACTAATCATCCATATGTACAATAATTGCATATAACATCTCATTCCATCCTTCTCAACTCTTTGGCAATGGTTAAAATATATAATTGTTTTGGAAAGAATAATAGTAGTAGGATTAACCAATTTCTTATTCACTTTAATAAAGACATTGGTTTCGTCTAGGTTGATTACTCTAATAATAGATGGAAATAAAATTAGTCTAAAAATACATAGTGCTAGGATTCTTAAACTCTTTGAACTAGTTTTGGAATCCTTTAAGCTTCGCGTGAACATATCATACCAAACTCCATATAGCCAACCCTCAATTGAATCTTTAACTTGTAATTGACCCATATCTTCACTAAGCCGAGTATTGAACTTTCCTAACCACGTCATTCTATTAGTGGGACAAGTACACTTGGTACGAGAGAGTTTGGCATTTGAAACAATGGATAATATTCCTCTAAGGTAGGAGCCACGTTGATGTTTCTAATAGTAAATTATCAATATGATGGATCATATAACATAGTTAAGGCTATTAGCATTGGTTTTTGGACTAGTATCTCTAACAATATGGCTAAATTCCCATATTTGTTCTTAAACCTATAGTAATCACATGGAGTCAAAAGCTTCCAGCATTTTAAGAGTTTGTTGGCATTGATAATAACTAGCTAAAAATAAACTAAGGTCCGAAGGTTACTCTAAAATCCATCTCTAAGATGATCTCCCTTTACACGTTGAAGAGCTTTTAATTCATCTTGATAGATAAGTTCTATTATAGATTGAGTTTGGACTCATTTATCACCTATCCCGAAACATTATAACCATGTAGTTCGATTGAAGGTTCAATCACATTTGACTTTTTTTGTGTATTTAACAAGAAAAGATGATTCTAAGGTCTAGTTCTACCCACTATATGAATTGATAGGATCTATCTAATTCTTAAAAAGATATATTTCAGCCTAACAAAGCATAATAAAATTACTTGGGACTAACTATAGCGATATTAGCAATTATGAAGATCATTGATTACCAATCATATGGTGGCAGACTAACAAGAAAGCTTGAGGTTTTGTGAGTGTTTACTAGAGCGAAAAACATCAGAGCACCACTAATAACTCTCTAGAACTTGAGGCAAATGTGTGTGCAATATTACACTAGTATAATGATGTGTGCAATGGCATAGCTCCATATCCAAGTCTCAAAAAGTTAAAACTAGAGGATAAAGATGCAATAGAAGCAACATAAAAAATATAGTTATAACAAACAGACACATAAACAAGCAAGTTATATTCACAAAATACATAAATATAAACAAGTAATTAAAAGTAAAATCCTAGAATCAATTATGTAGGCATAGAAAGATAAAGTAAAACTAGAGATTTCATTCACACATGCATTCAAAACATAACCCTAAAGTCTTTAATTTGAGTTGCCAAACCTTCATGAGGACGAGCAATGTCGGGGTCTAAGCAAATGTTTAAGAAAGAAAGGGAAATAAGAAAGAGTCACTACCTAGTATTAAGGAATTAGGAAACCAAAAAATAACTAGCTTTCACAAAAATCTAAGTAAAGGGTTGAATATGAGTAGGAAAGATCGAGATCATTGCTACCTTGTCCTACTTCAAATAAGATGTATTGAATGCATATTAAAAGTAAATGTCTGGTTTTATTATTTTATGAGCCTATACCTATTTGAGTGTTATCTTTGAGTTGAATTAGATTGATTAAGTGATTTAGGAATTAGGTCGGTCAAAAGCCTACTTCTTCACTCTAAAATAAAAGAATATTATTAAAAATTAAAAGCAAATTAAAAAGGGATGAAACCTAATTAAACTATCAAATAAGCTTGAAATCCCTCATTTCATAAATATTAAAAATGAAATAAAATGTACCACTTGATTAAAGAAATTAAATTAAAAATAAATGTTACATGAAATATCATAATTGAATAGAACTCGCCATTGTGAAAGACCATAATTAATTCGGATATCATGACTTGCAAGGCCACATAAATTTGAAATTCATGACATGAAAGACCATGATTAGTTTGAAAAACCTAATATAAAATACTATGTTGGTTTGAAAAGAAAGACAATGTTGACTTAAAAAAACGTGACATAAAAGACTACACTAATTTGGAAAATATGAAAAGAAATAACACATTGATTTTTTTTAAAAATATAGCATGAAAACCCACATTGATTTTAAAGATATGACATGAAAAACTACGTTCATTTGGAAAATACATGAAAGACCACATAAATGGTAAGCCACTAATGGAGTCAAGCCCACCAACACACTTAAATTACCAAGCCCCTAACAGCTGGAAGCTCTTAACACAAAATTATCAAGCCCCTAACAACTACAACCAATGACAAAAAATTAACGAGCCTTACTAATGGCTACGGGCCCATGAGACATAATTGATGAGCCATTAATGGTTTCAAGCCCACAACACACAATTGGCGAGCCACTAATGGCTTCGAGTCCACAAGACATGATTGGTAAGCCACTAATTGCTTTAAGCCTACAACACATGATTTGTAAGCCATTAATGGCTTCATGCCTAAAATAAATAATTTACAAGCCATCTAATGTCTTCGAACCTACGATATACATTTGGTGAGCCTCTAATAGCTTCGAGCCTACAACATACGATTGATAGGACACTAATGGCTTCAAGCCCATAACATACCATTAGTAAGCCACTAGTGGCTTCAAGCTTACAACACATGATTGGTGAGCCACTAATGGCTTCAAGCCCACAATCAAATTTATTTTATCATACACACACACACACATATATTTATTTTATCATATATACATATATCATATATTATCATATAAAACACTACATCAACCTCCGAAGCTAATACTAATTACTTCATCACATACATATACATCATATTTACACATCATATTCATTCATATGAAACATGGCATCAACTTTTGAGGCCGACACTAATTACTTCATTGTATATACACATATTATATTTACACATCACATTTATTCATGCAAAACATGGTGCCAACCTTTGAGGTTGACATCGATCACTTAATCGCATTTATTCATGTGAAATGCGGCATCAACCTTTGAAGTTGACATCGATTACTTCATCACATACTCACACATCATGTATAATAAGCTACACCTTATAAGCAATGCAACACAAATATCATGTTTAACTTATCATATCATACAAGTAACAATCATTCTTTTTTGATTATGAAAGTTGTCAAAATCTTTCCTAATCATTCTATCAAGCTCTAACGAGTGAGAAAGAAATGGTGCTACCTTCTTAACTCGTTTAATGATGATAAAACAATGTTATCAATTGAAGAGAAAAGCTTAACACCCACAAGTCAAAGTCATCCTCTTTCTTCCTCCTTTTACTTATTTGAAACACCTTCTTCAACCTTCGAGATGATGATAAATTAATTTTTTCAACCAAAGAGAAAAGATTAACAACAACAAATTAAGAGTCTCTTTTATCCTCATCTTTTATTTGCGCAATCAAATATAAATTAAGGGCTTGATAAGGATTTTGAATAAAAACACTAACCCTTGCCCAAAATCATCACCATCTTGTTTTAATTGAGTTTTAGAGTTAGGTTTTCAAAGATGATTTTGGGTTTAATTTATAAGGGTTTTAGGTGTACGTTAGAGTGGTTTTGGCTAGCAATTTAGAAGGATTTTATGGTCCTAGAGCTGGAAGATTTAAGGTTACTAGAAGGGCTATTATAGTGGATATTTAAGGATATTTTGATTGTGTGGGGGCTACTCGTATAGTGGTGGTATGGGAATGGAATGTCACAGCTAGAGTCGACGGGTTTAAGGAGTCGTTTAGGGCTACCACGGCTCCTGAGCTCTAGCCACTACTAGAAGTTACTAACTATAGCTGGAGTTGCTAGAAGTTGATGCCACCGTTTGAAAGGGCTAAAACTATTGGTTTTAACCGAAGGAGTGGTTGATCGGATGGCTTGGAGGTTGGTGGAAGTTATATCGGTAAAGGTGGCTAGATTATAAGGGTTTCAATAGTAATGAAGGGTTGTTTAGGTGACTTAGAGCAATAATTAAGGGCTTAAAACCATGAAAAACTATTATAGCGATTATGGCTAGTGGCAAGGAGGGTTTTTTGATGATGGGTATGAAGTTTTATGGTGTTTTGATGGTGGGTATGGAGTTTTAAGTGGTGGTGGTCGTAGAGGTTTCATGGTTTAGAGACAGTCTTAGATACTCGAAGTATGAGGCTATAAAGGTAGTGATGAATATGGATATCAACTCCTTGTTTTCAATAGTGGATGAATTTAGGTGGCCACTTTACACCATCTTTGAGCATACAACTTAATAAAAAATTTTATCATTTTTTTTTTCATTCTTTGTAATGTGGTTCTATCTAAGGCTACTTCCAAATTGAATTTGTATTGGCAAATGAAGCATCTACCAAATCTTACTAACATCAAATTTTAGCTCTATCAAGGTACATGTACCAACTAAGGGTGGCACCATCTAAACTCTCATAAAAAAATGGATCAAGAACTTCTCATCATGCATAACCTCTACCATTTTTCTATAATAGACACGGGTTGTGTTTTTAGGCACCGAGTACTAGTGCACTTGGTGAATTCGGACACCTTAAACTTTTTCAAAATGATAATATCAAGTACCAAACACATTTCAATAGCTTTTATTGGATTGTGTAAATACATGCCCTCAATAAGCCTTAGGTGCTCTACAATAGATTAAAAAATTTTCAAATTCTTTTTCTTCTATAACTTTATAGTTGATAGGTCTTCAACTAAAGGGTCCGTATTCGTAACTCGGGTGACTAATAGGTCTTTTTAAAAGCACTAAAAATGGGTATGGAGCATTGGGATACAAGGCCTTTTATGTAATAAACTATGTTTTATATCTTAACTATGGTACATTACGAGATTGCTTTTATAGGTGGGTATGACCAAAGGAGGACTAACCATATAAGGTAATTATAGCATTCACTTGATAATTGACATAGGAAAGGCAATGGATCCTTCAACAACAAATGTTGTTGATGAGTTAATATTTTTGATTGCTTCCTCATTCGCTTGTCTTGTTTGAAGAAGTTGCTCTACCAAACTAGCAAATTAAGCAATTTCTCCCATAAGGGCTTTGACTTCCTTAGCATGATTCTATTCCATCCGATTCTTTTCCTCATCCTCCATCTTTTTTGTTAGCAACCTAATTTTTATGCACTTATTTCTAAACTTGTGAGTTGAAAGAAAATACACACACACACACACACACACACACACAGAGAGAGAGAGAGAGAGAGAATTATTTGAAAAAATAATTTAGGGGTCTAATTAAAAGAAATATGAAGTATGGGGACAAAAAAAAACCCACTTAATGGTGTGATTGAAAGGATTAAAACCCAAAATTTTTAATTAGAGGAAAAGAGTGGTGTAATTAAAAAAAAAAAGAATAGGTCTTGATTAATTTCATTTAAAGGGTGCCATTGAAGTTCAAACAAGCAAAATGACATAAAAATTAAAAAAAAAAGAGGAACTAGAGATCAAAATTGATATTTACCTAAAACCCTAATTTTCTCCAATAAATACCCATCTTCTCTCTATTTTAAAAGGGACTAGCATGATTCATCATCTTTCCTATAACTTAATATCCATTATTCATCCTTCATTGCAGCCAAAATAGCTATACTCTCACTTGATCGAACCATCCTCTTTACTTTCACCTAAGCATGCTAGCCACCCTCCCCACATAGCCACATCCTTCATCTTCTTCTTCCCTCTCGCTTACAAAAAAAAAAAAAAATGATATCCATAATTTTTATCCTTCATCTTTTTCCCTTACTTTTGGCTACAATAAAAAGAAAGCAAAGTAACCGTAGCTTACTTCCTCCTCTCTCATCCAGCAAAAACTACCTTTTCTACCATTTTCTTAGTTGAGACTTACAATAACCATACCAGCCCTCACCTTAACCAAACACCATAACCATAACAACCTTTACTTCCTCCTCCTCTATACAATGAGTCACCGAACCATAAATCATATCGATCATAGCCATTACAAATTACCACCAAAACCTAATAGTCTCATAGCTCCTCTACCAATGCCAACTAAGCCACCAAACCTTAGCTATACTAAAGCACTAGAAAACCCCCTATCGTTGATTGAATCCAACAAACCTCCACCACTTGAATCATTATCTTTAATTGAGTAAGAAAGATAGTAGCTCCATTTAAGCACCATCACAAGTCCTCCTCTTCGTCTCTACTTAAAACATACAACCATCAAACACCACCAAGCTTCGTATCCGAACATCACCACGACCTTCCACAAGCTACCGCCACCATCTACCACACCTAATATCAATAACCACCAATGGGAACACTAATAAAAAAACCAACCCACTTTGAGTTGTTGTCTAGCTAAGACTTCACCTTATAAAAGTCCTAAAGATACGATCTTGAAGGAACATAAAGAGCTGAAAAAAAAATTTCATAAGCTCTTAGGACTTACTACTAAATAGTGTCTAAAAATTGAGTTTTAGGCAAATTAAAAATTAACATAGTTATTGGATGCATGTTATGTTTGGCAGGAACAACATGAAGTTATAAGTTATATTTTTTATATGGTTTTTGTTTATTGCCACCGCAAGTAGGAAATCGAATGGAATGACTAAATTATTAGTGAAAGAACAAGAATATCGGATCGGATAGCAACATCCATAATGTTCATCCACCATAAGTAGTAGCCTCACAATTGCCCAAGTTGTTCTATTAGCCTTCCATGACTAGGCCATTATTTCTAACCTCAAAATGGACAACTCGCTCTTCTCTAACTAACTAAATAATCAATTTAATCAACGACAAAGAGAGTAAAACCGACCTAAATAGAGTTTTTGGCATGTAAAATTTATACCTATTTAATATTATTGATTAAATTGCTTTATTTTAAAATGTCAAATTGCCTTGAATGTGATTGATTTAAAATATGAAATGTGATGTGTCGAATATATGATATTCATATCCAATACATGATTACCTATTTTATATACTAGTGAAATAAAGTTGTTGATAGCTTCTCACCAATATGTTCGAAGCTACCCGTGACTTTCGAGTCGGTTTACTTATTTTCTATTTGATTAAAATAAATTTATCGATGGCATCCTACCTATATAGTGAAAGATACCTATAGTTTCCAAGCCGGTTCATCTATTTTCTATTCGATTAAAATGAAGCCATTAGAGGCTTTTCACCTATATGTTCAAAGGTGTATATGGATTCCAAATCAATTTACTTACATTTTGGTCATTTAAAATGAAGCTATCTATGGTTTCCCCTTATGTGGTCATAGTTGGCCAAGACTCCTATCTAATTTATCTACTCATTGCTCGAGCAAAATAAAGTTATCAATGGCTTTCATTTTTATGATGAATTTAATGGTGGCTTTCTAAACTTATGACCCGAAGTTGTCAAGGATCATGTATCCTATGGAGGTGCAAAATAAAAGAAAAATTTCCTTCATCTAAAGGACCTAAGATCATGCCATTGAATCAACTAATCATGCATTCATGAATTAAAACAATAAATAAAGAATTATCTCTTATAGCACACATTTAAACCTTTATAGAAAAGAGTCGTCCAAGTGTCTAACCTCAATCGATAATCCATGTAGTCTAAGCACCACACAAGAAGCACTCAACATTAGTAGAGTGTTAGCTCCATCTTTTTTGACTTTGTTTAGTGTTTTATTTTAGAAATCTAATCGGGGTAATTTTGTGGTAACCAAAGAGAGAAAGGAAAGGTGGTGTGTGCTAAGGTTTTTAGGAGAAAACTATTTTCTTCTTAATTTTGTCAATGCCATATGCCCTAGCCCTTTTTTTAATTTGTGTCATTTTCTTTCTTCTAAAAAACCCTCTACTTGTCACACCTCTCTCCCACATATATAAAGGAGAGGCTTCCTTGTCCTCCAAGGATAAAGAGGGGTGGTAACTAGTCCTAATTAAACTCTTAGTTGTTTGCTTACTAATCCTCTAAGGATTTGGAGTTATTATGCATGTGAACCTTTTTGATCTTATCATTTAAAAAATTCATCCTTATTTAATAATGTTCATGTTTATCCTTCCACCAAAATATCTTTCAGTGCTTTTAATTAAACCTATTGGCCTAAAATATTTGGCCTAATTAATTAATTTGGACTTGTCTAAATAAATTAGATTAAATAATTTTAGATGGCCTATAATAGGAAATAATTTTTCAAAATACCGTTAAACCTAAATTAGGAAACTAATTTCCTTTTAGGTTATTTGCTTCCAAATTTGGAACTATCTTCCAAATTAGGAAATTTTTTTCTAAACTTTCTATTTTCAATTTTTTTTTCTAAATAGGAAACTTTCAAATTGAAAACTTTTTCTAACATCTTTGCTTTTCTTTTATCATGTGAATGCTTAAACTTATTCATGTGACTCGGTAGGCTCATAGATATGTTGGCAATGTATCAAGAATAAAAAAACATCTCTTTTATCTCTTCATACATAAATCAAGATAGACCTCTAGTAAGGCATCATAGCTATCCAATTCTTTAGAAAGATTAATTAATCCGTAATTACCTTTCACGAGCATGGTTAGCATACAATTTAGTCCTCAAATCAACTTACGATAGTGTAATCTTGAGCTTAGTTATTATTCTTTTTTTTTTATCATGATCACACAAGTTTTCTTCGATTCCTAAATGTCTTAGCTCTTAGAGTAAACCAATTATGCTTTATTAGTGTACCGTTACTCGTGGTCATAAGTTTCTTGAGTAGACATTCATCGAAGTGCGATGTGATAATTCCTTTAGCACATAAGGAATGACGTATCCTATCTTAGTCATCCACTTACCTCCATTAGATTTCTAGTATACCCAATGAATCACCTATGTATAACCCTTTATTGGATCCATCAAACGAGTGTTAAAGTATACAAATCCTTCAATGAGATAACCATGATGACTTTAAGTCTAAAGACCAGTTGTACCCATCTCGTATAAGATTACCATAAACTAAACCAAATGGGTTCTCATGGTGAAGTGATATGTTCTCTAATGTAAATCACCTAAATGCTTACTTTGACATCATCATATCAATAGGTGTGAGATCTCTTACTACTATCATATATCATGATCATAGCACTCATAAGTTTAACCGTATATAATCAATGTCCATTCTTGGCAATGCTATAACTTGAGATATTTAATGATATCATTTATATGTGTTAGTGTTTATCTCACATCTTTTGATCAATCACTAATATAAATACATATCATAAGGACTTCCATCTAATTCTATTCAATAAATAAATATAAGACATAATAACTAATAACATGACTTCTTTTAATATTAATATTAATAAAATAAGTGATGCAATAATACAATAACTCAAACCTATTCAAACATGGTTAGATCTTGGGTAACTACTTAACAATCTCTCACTTGCACTAGAGCTAACCAGTCATGTCTCTTAATTCCAATGATCGAGTAAAGGACTCATGTTTCAACTGTGATAAAAGCTTAGTCAAGGAATCAACTATATTGTTGTTACTATGGACCTTTTTCTATCCTTATGTCATCATGATTGATAATCTTTCTAATCAGATGATAGCATTACAATATATGCTCAAATCATTAATGATACCTTGGTTTCTTAGCTTACATTATAGAGCCTTTGTAGTTGGCTATCAAGCTATATGACATTAGAATAAATCTTTCTTAATTTTTCCATAATAAACCATTTAGTACCATGTCATTAAATCTTCCTTGGAATACTCTCACATTATAAATGATCTATCTCTATAAATATACACTTTTATAATATAGGCTACCCTCTTATGTCAACTTGGGGAAATTCTTTCAAATATCTCAATCTACTATATATTTCCACATGATAATGTTCGAAGTCGAGGAAGTAGTTTGTATAACTTTTCACATCCAATAACCATGACTTGTAGGCTCCTACTAACCTTTTGTATATACAAGTTTTATCTTTTTTTTTATTTATGAAAATATCAAACTCTTATATTATTTAATCAAAACATTGATTCTCATTCCTAGAGGCATGCTTAAGTCCATAAATGGATCTTTGCATCTTGTAAATTTTATTTTCTTGTTCCTTAGAACCATCGAGGTAAGTCATCTATACACCCTTTTCGTTTGTCATTTCTAGGAGTCAATATTTAACATTGCCTTTCTATAAGTGTTAGCTTCGTCATCACTTTTATGATACACATCACCATATGTCGAGACAAGAAGATCATATCCTTTTATCCTTTATTGAACTCATTTTAGACTTATGAAGTTCTTATGTTTTTGTTTGTGAGTAGTTACTACATTTTGTAATCTATCTACTTGGGGTCCCATCTTTGGAGTGTTAATTTATAAGTCTACTTGAATCTTATTGAGTTCTAATTTTCACCCACTATTTCTAGCATCCATAAATTCCTTCCTAAGAAAAATAACATGCCTAATCATGAATAACACTTTGTTCTAGTGTTAGGAAACAATATCCATTTGTTTCTTTTATATATCTCACATATTGACACTTCATTGATTTGAGCTTTAACTTTTCTTTGTTAAAAAATTTGATATATGTTTTATAGCCTCAAATCATTAAGGAAAGATAAATTCATTTTCTTTTCTTTTCATATATCATATGAAGTATAATCAAATAGACTTAATTAGACCCTATTCAAAATAAAGGTTACAAGTAAAGAGTGCTTATCCCAAAATGAGATGACTTAATATGGATTGGACCATGTCCAACATGTGGTGTCTATTGATAGAGAATCTCATTCTCTTTTGGATGATCTAAAATTCATTACTTGAGTATTCATCACCTCGATCTAATCAAAATACCTTAATACTTTTGCTAGTTTACTTCTTAATTTTAAATCTAAATTCTTTGAACTTTTCAAATGTTTTAGATTTATGTCTCATTTACATAACCAAAATGTGATCTATTATCACTAAAGATTATGAAATAATCATATCCTCCTTTTATATGGGTAAACATGTGCCTAGATACATCTCTATGTGTAAGGCCAAACTAATTAGAAGCATTTTCTCATTTTTTATTAAAAAGGTATTCATGCCTATTTGTAAAGTAAAAAGATTCATTAGACATCATAAAATGATTCTATGTATTCATTAGATTCTTATTTATATGGCTAAGTTGATAATGCCATAATTATGCATTTATTTAGATCATTTGAGTCTTTTAGCATTACGTTACATACATGGGAGTTATGTTCAAAACATACAATTATTATCAATCAAGATATTTCCATAAAAATTCATCTTTTAAAAAAACAACAATTGTTCTTAAAATGAGAGGCTGGTTCATAATAAGAAATGGAAATAACATCTTTAATCTTTACTAAAATAATAATAATAATTAAGTCTTAGCACATGGCTATATGGTAGTGCTAGTTCATAAATACCTATAACTAATGGTCTAACTCTTGATCCATTGTAGTCATGTAGGTCATTTCCCATGAAACTATCTTCTTTCTTTTTTTTAAGCTCCTTCACTTTTCATAAATGTGAGCACTACATCTAGTATCATATAGCCATGCTTTGGGATTAGAAATAGAAAAATTAGCTTAATAACCTAAATACCTAAGGTGGTTGTTGAACTCTTCTTCTTCACCTCTTCTAGTTACTCCTTGTAGTTATGCTTCCAACGTCCTTTCTTATTGTAATGAAAGTAGATCGCATCCTTTAGGCTATTCCAAGCCTCAAGCTTTTTCACCCCTCCAGTATATGCAGTTGAAAATTTTTTTCTCGGGCTTTTTCTATCCTTTTATTATGCATTTTCCTTTATTAACAAAAAGTACGTAACTCTTGTTCTTCTTATTAATTTCAGTCGAGCTTTCCTAGGTATGGATAATTACTCTCTAAGAGTCTTTTACATGTGCATCATGTTAAAGTTTATGATAAACTATCCATAGCTATTGAGCAATGATTGCAACACTAGATTAATGGATAATTTAGCATCCATTTTAACTTCAAGCTCGATCAACCTATCGATATAGCCTATCATTTTAGTGACGTGCTTTTTGATGTTAGATCCTTTATCCATTTTTGCTCTAAATATCTTCCTCGCTATCTTATAGCACTCATGCTTAGTATTCTCCTCAAACAAACTTTTAAGTTTTGCTATGATATCAAAGGTGTTCATGTCTTTATATTGGTGCTTATGCTCTAATGTCGTAATAGCTAGCATGATACTTTGAGAGATGATTGCATCATCCTTATGTTTGATCCATGATATATGAGCTTTAGCTTAATTTCGAGGAGGTTCGATTGGGAGAGGCTTCTCTATCGTATAGAGAATTTTCTCATATTGGAGGACTATCCTTATATTCATTTTCTAGTCAAGGAAGATCATGCCATTGAAGGCATTCCTTCCTTTAATGTTGATCGTATCGATATGTTGTCGATCATGTTATAAAATCTAATAGGATAGAAAAGTTAATGATTTAGTTAATTAAATTACATAAAATAAAACAAAGCATAAATTAAAAAAGTAAAATCTATATTCGCTCTCACTATTTTCTTTAAGTTCTATAACCTTCAATATAGAACTTGAGAAAAATTTTTGATTCATTTTCCTTAGTGGGTTAGGATCCCAACCTCTAATATGCGTTAACCTTGAGTTATATCAATAAGCCATACATGAAAGATTAGGTAGGTAACTCCTTATCAATTGCATCCAATGTAATTCTTAATCTCATTACATTGGCAACTCTTTATCATATCACATCTTATTTGAATACCAATCTTTTTCCTATAAGTTTGTTGGATCTTGAGTTATCTCAACAAACCCAATAACTTATTTCAAGTTAGACCTAACGTTTAGAGACATCGCATGGCTCATGATTTTTTTCCCTCGAGTAAGAAGTAACCTTGAGTTATCTCAATAAGCTAACGATGACCAAGAGAGTTCCTCTTATAATGTTGAAAGCCAATAAACTTGATATTTTATTTAGAGGATTTTAATTTGGTAGGTCTCATCCTTGCATGTATATGAATAATCACATTAGTCCTAACATGTGTACTAACATCAATCGTATAATATAAATACATACATCTCATGCATGACACAAGTGGCTGGTGAATGGTAATAGATCTCTAATGCTAGCCCCCTCGAGTCATAAGGAGATTGGTGGCTCAAGCATCTAAGTGAAAAATTATTACAAATTCTTCGAGATTTTTCTTCACTTCTTGCTTGCTTCTCTTTACATCTATTCTAATTCCTAACTTCTACTATTATATTTATTTGAATAAGAAATCCATGTTACATTCAAAGGGAGTAAGATGAGAGAAGAAATACAATAGAGTAATAGAGAAGATAGAATGAGTAAGCCTTATTTATCCAAAAATTACAAACATTCATTCTCGTAAACTAGGTCGACTCATCCATATCATTCACCCATGCTTCAATCCATTTGATACATGGCATACTAATAAAACATATTTCATTCAAATCATAATTACAAATCTATGTTTTTGGTCATTTTATAAATTTATCAAAATTTCTTTAAATTTCAATTTTAAGACTTTTTGGACCTTAGGCCCATGGGCTTTTGGGCTTCTAGTGGTCCATGAGCTTTAATGCCTAAGCCTTCGACTTAGTGTGCTTATATGCACCTAGCCTCTTGTTGGCTTCGGGCATGGTGTGCTTGTGCATGCCTAGCTCGCCTATGGTAAGTGGCTCGGCGCTCTCAAGTACTTAGCCTACGACCTCTGCTTAGCCTATGGCTAGCATACGAGCACCTAGCCTATGGCCTCACACGTGCACGCTTGGCATGCTACAACCCATGGGCATACATGCACCTTAGGTACGTTAGACATGTCATGGCTTGCGTTAGCCGTGACGCATGCCTAGTGCACACCCGACTTATCGCGAACCAATGCACAATCGGCCCGCCAAGCAAACTTGGCTCGTCGTGTGCCACAAGCATGACTAGCTTTGGTTAAAAGGCCTTATGTGTGCAAGGCATGCCATGCTTATTGTGCACCTAGTGTACGATGCCCGGTGGGGCTTTTGGCTTGTCACATGCCTAATGCGTGATTGCCTAGCCCATCATGCACCTAGTGTTCGACTACCTAGCCTATCACATCCTTGGCATGCGACTATCTAGCCAACAGGCTTGGCTCGTCGTGTGCCCGGCGTTTGATCGGCTAGGGCTAGCACACACGTCCAACAATCGACCAGCCAACCGGTTTCATACGCATAAGCACCAATGTCTAATATCGACCTTGCACACCCCCACTCAATGTAAACCCAAATTTTAATTTTATACAAACACACATAAATGCGTGCACGCATGCACATACACACATACACATTTATAGTTCCAAAAAGATAAGATTTATAAATAGGAATAGCTAATTTATGTAGTGAATCATAATTAACAAAACATATAATCAAAGATCTAATGGAGGCTTTGATACCGATTAAAGGATCATGCATCCTATAAATGTGTGAAATAAAATAAAAATTTCCTCCATTTAAAAGGCCCAAGATCATGTCGTTGATATTCATGAATTAAAGTGTTAAATAAAAAATTACCTCCGATAAGTGCAAATTTAAACCTTTATAGAAAAGAGTCGTCCAAGTGTCCGATCGCTATTGATAATCCACGTAGTCTAAGCGTTACATTAAAAGCCCTCAAAATTGGTAGAGTGCTAGCTCCATCTTTTCTTACTTTGTTTAGTGTTTTGCTTTAGAAATCTAATCGGGATAATTTTGCAACAACTCAAAGAGAGAGAGGGAAGGTGGCGTGTGCTAGGGGTTTTCGAAGAAAACTATTTTCTCCTTAATTTTTCTCAATATCGTGTGCCTTAGCCCCTTTTATTATTTGTTTTTTTCCTCTCTTCTAAAAAGCCCTCTACTTGTTGTACCTTTCTCCCACATATGTATAAGAGAGGCTTTATTGTCCTCCAAGGATAAGGAGGGCTGGTAACTAGTCCTAATTAAAATGTTGGTTATTGCTTCCAAATCTTCCGGATTAAGAGCTATTATGCATGTGGGCCTTATTAATTTTATCCTTTAAGATATTCATCCTTATGCAATAAGGTTCATGGTTATCCTCCCACTAAAATATCTTTAAGGCTTTTAATTAAACCTGTTGGCCCAAACTATTTTAGCCCAATTAATTAATTTAGACTTTCTAAATAAATTAGATTAGATAATTTTAGGTGGCCTTTATTAGCAAATAATTTTTCAAAATACCCGTAAACCTAAATTAAGAAAGTAATTTTCTTTTAGGTTATTTACTTCCAAATTAGGAAATTAGTTTCTAAAATAGGAAACTTTTGAAATTGAAAACTTTTTCCAACATCTTTACTTTTTTTTATTATTTAAATGCTTAAACTTATGTATGTGACTCAATAGACTTCTAGATATGTTGACAATGTATCAAGAATAAAAGAAACCTCTTTTATCTCTTAATATATAAATCAAGATTGGTTTCTTAAAAGACATCATGACTAACCAATTCTTTAAGAGGATTAATTAATCTGTAATTACCTTTCACAAACATGATTACCATACGATTCATTCCTCATGCCAACTTATCACAATGTGATCTTGAACTTTGTTATTAGTCTTGTTTGATTATGATCACATAAGTTTTCTTCGATTTCTAAATATCATAGCTCTTAGAGTAAACCAACTATGCTTTATTAGTGTACTCCTTCCGTGGCCATAAATTTCTTGAGTAGACATTCATCGAAATACGATGTGATAACTCCTTTAGAATACAAGGAATGACATATCCCATCTTAGTCATCCACCTACCTCAATTAGATTCCTAGTGCACCCAATGAATCACCCACACGTAAGCCTTTATTAGGTCCATCAAAACAAGTATCAAAGTACATAAATCCTTTAATAGTATAAGCATGATGACTTCAAGTCTAAAAACCATTATATCTATCTCATATAAGATTCTCATAGACTACATCAAATGGGTTCTCATGGCAAGTCAAGTCCAATGATCTCGTTCTCTAATGTAAATCACCTAAGTGCTTGCTATGGAATCATCATACCAATAGTTATGAGATCTCCTATTGCTATCATATAGCATAAGCATAGCACCGACAAGTCTAACCACATATAGTTAACATCCATTCTTGATAATACTACGACTTGAGACATTTAACGATATGATTTATGTACATTAGTGTTTATCTCACATCTTTTGATCATTCAAGTAATACAAATGCATATCATAGGACTTCTATATAATTCTATTCAATAAATAAATATAAGGCATAACAATTAGTAGAATGAGTTCTTTTAATATTAATATTAATAAAATAAGTGATACAATAATACAATAACTCAAACTTATCTAAACATGGTTGGATCTTGGGTACCTACACTAACAAGTTAGTGATAGCTTTTTACTTATGTGAGTGATGTTATCGATGACTTTTTGCTCATATAATTATAGGCTATCATTTTTTAGAAACTCACTTATTCATCGAGATAAGCTTGTGTTTTCTACATATTAGCTAAAATTTCAATCTCTTTCACCTCTCCTCTTCGAGTATGGGTACTCGGTCTTGAACCTACTTAAACTCTAAAATTACTCTACTATTCCATCCTAATAGAATAAACCCATTCAAATAGGCATAGAAATATAACATAATTAATCTAGATTTTTTTTCCATGCATTCAATGTAACCTACCTTAGGTAAGAAGGGATAAAAGTGACGTTATATCTCCCCTATTCGTAACGGACCCTTAACCCCGATATCTATATAGACTAGTTTGTTTAGTGGCTTCCTACTTCTTCTCGATAGCTAAGGAGTGACTCTACTTATGCTTTTCTACGAGCCCCATTAATAGAATTGGTGACTCTACGAGGGACTTTGTCATACTAGGGTCAAGTTTTGAATGCATGTGTGAAATAATCTCTTGTTATTTGTTATACTCTAATGCCTATTTCTTTTGAGTGAATACTTTCTTTTTAAATGCTCGTTTGCTTGTGTGTTATAAAAATATATTTGTATATGTGTGTGCGTGTGTTATTTGTGGTTTTTTCTTTACAGCATTAGTTGTTTATTTTTTAGATTTTATTTTATATATCGTGACTAGATATGGAATTGTGCTCTATATATGTCATTGCGTTTGTATGATTATAAACTATATGCATTTTTTTAAGGATATAAGGAGTTAGTAATAGTGCCTTGATGGGGTTGACTCTAGGTAAACACTCATAAAAGCTTAAGCTTTCTTGTTAGCTACCATCGGTAATGGGTAATCAATGATTTTCACAATTGCTAATATTGTTATGGATAGTCCTAGTTAATCGTAATAAAGTTTCACTTGGCAATAAGGTACCATTTTGAGACATAGATAGAGCCTATCAATTCATTTAATGGTTAGAGCCGAACCTTAAGACCATCTTTTCCTAGTTAGATACACTAAGCAAATTAGACATGTTTAAAACCTTGACTAAGATAACTTGGTTGTGGTGTTTTAAGATGGGTGATAAAAGAGTTTAAACTCACTTTTAATAAGCATCAGTCAAAGCATTAAAAAGTTACCGATGTAAATAATCACATCTTTAAACCTACCATAAGTAATCTTATCGATAAAGAAATAAAAAAGGAAATAACACTTTTGTCACCTCGCATAAATGATTACTCCATATATAGCTAGAAGTTTCTTCATTTATATCAAAATATTATTTATGATGTTATATTTTGTTATCTTTCTATTTAAGTAGAGAAACATAAGTCATCCTATCAAAACTATATTTTCTCCTAAAAAAATTGATTGAAGGATCATGGATCTTATGGAGGTGCATAATAAAAAAAAAACTTCCTCTATCTAAGGGCCCAAGATCATGCCGTTGAATCTACTAATCATACATACATGAATAATACAATAAACATAAAGGATTACCTCTTGTGGCATAGATCTAAATTTCTTTTCTTTGATTAGCCGTCCAAGTGTTCGACCTCTATTAATGATCCACATTGCCTAAATATCCATAAAGAAGCACTCAAAATTGATGAGGTGCTAGCTTCACCTTTTTCGATTAAGTATTTCCTCTATAAATCAATCCCGTGCAACTTTACGACAACTTTAAAGGAGAGGATATGAGAATTTCTTGCTAGGGTTTTAGGAGAAAACTATTTTCTCCTCTTTTTCTCTCTTGGTCGTGTGGCCTTTTTTTTAATTTTCGAGGTTGGTCAAATTTTTCCCTACCTTTTGTTTTTCTTTTTGGCTAAAATTATCTATTAGGTTCTCTCTCTTTTTTTGCCGCCCCTCTCCTCCTATTTATAGGGGAGAGTTTCCTTGTCCTCTATCGATAAGGAAGGTGGCAACCTTGAGTCCATAAAGGACTCTAAGTTTTTGCTTCCTTATCCTCCAAGGATGAGGAGTTATTTTATATGTGGACTACTTGATGTTTATCTTTAAAACATTCCTCTTTATCCAATAAGGTTGATGTTTATCCTTCCACCAAAATTATCTTAAGGCTTTTAATTGAACCTAATGGGTCAAAACTATTTTAGCTCAATTTATTTATTTGGACTATTCAAATAAATATTCTTAGATTATTTTAGCAGGGTCTACATTAGGAAACAATTTTCTAAAATACCCTTTAACCTAAATTAGGAAACTCCTTTCCTTTTAGGCTCTTTATTTCCAAATTTGAAACTAACTTCTAAATTAGGAAACCAATTTCTAAAATAGAAAACTTTCATTTTAGGAAACTATCTATTTTCCATTTTAGGAAACTCTCCATTTTGGAAACTCTTTCTAAAATAGGAAACTTTCATAACTAAAATTTTTTTTCAATATCTTTGTTTTCCATTTGTAACGTGAATACTTGGACTTATGTGTATGACTCAATAGGCTCCTAGATATTTTGGCAATGTATCAAGAATAAAAGACTCCTCTTTCATCTCTTGATACGTAAATCAAGATTGGCCTCTAAGAAAGCATCATGACTACCCAATTCTCTAGGAGGATTAGTTAATCCATTATTACCTTTCACGAGCATGGTTACCATACAATTCGGTCTTCATGGTAACTTATCACGAGTGTGATCTCAAACTTTGTTATTAGTCTTTTTTTATTATGATCACATAAGTTTTCTTCGATTCCTAAATGTCTTAGCTCTTAGAGTAAACCAACTATGTTCTATTGGTGTACTCCTATTGTGGCCATAGATTTCTTGAATAGACATTTATCGAAGTGCAGTGTGATAATTCCTTTAGCACATAAGGAATGACATGTCCTATCTTAGTGATACACCTATTTCTATTAGATTCCTAGTGCACTCAACACATCGCCCACGTGTAACCTATTAATGGGTCCATCGAAACGAGTGTCAAAGTGTATAAGTCCTCCAATGAGATAACCGTGATGACTTCAAGTCTAAGGACCATTTATACCTATCTCGTATGAGATTCCCATAGACTAAAACCAAATGGTTTCTCATGATGAGTCAAGTCTAGTGATATGTTCTCTAACATAAATAACCTAAGTGGTTGCTTTGGCATCACCATGCCAATAGGTGTGAGATCTCCCGATGCTATCATATAGCATGAGCATAGCACTCACAAGTCTATCCGTATATTGTCAATGTCCATTCTTGATGATGCTATGACTTTGAACATTTAATGATATCATTAATGTGCATTAGTGTTTGTCTCACATCTTTCAATCAATCACTATTACAAATGCATATCATAAGGACTTCTATCTAATTCTACTGAATTTATCAACATGTAAACATAAGAATTAATAAAATGACTTCTTTATTATTATTAAAATAAATGATGCAATGACATAAGCCTATCCAAACATGGTTGGATCTTGGGCACCAACACTAACATTAATAACTCAAGCTCGAAGAAAAAAATGAACAATTAAGAAAGAGCTCAACTCGAGCAAAGATATCAAAAAGAGTTAAGTTATTTGAAAGGAGAGATGTCTAGGCTAGCTATTTTAGTTTAGCAAAGTCTACAATCCGCACACCTACTAAAGTAGCTCGAAATCGAAGAATGGATTAGTAATATGCCATTACTAGGGTGTTCACTACTATACCAAGTTTTATCACTCAAATGTCATCTTTAAGGCCATTTCTTTTTATGCCTAACAAGAAGGTTATGAACATTATAATCCTTGTTATCACTACTATGCTTGGCGTATGTGTGGGTCTACTTATCCTAAGATTTCTAACCCATCTTTATCATAAAAAGGACCTAAAATTTTCAACCATTGAAGCTAAATACTCGGTAAAACTCTAGTTGTAAAAAATATAGAGAGTTGTTATCTTCTTTGGGTATTTCATTAAGTGATCTCTTGAAGCAACTCATAATTGTTGCTCAAATAACTTATGCACCGACTACCCCTTGATAACCTCTATTCACTTAGTGGTATAATTCCAATGAGTCCTATGAGTATCATGACGACATGATCGATCATAATGTCAAAGGTTACCTAGGCTTTAAGAAGCACATTCATTCATTGATTAACCAAAATTTGATTATATTTGAAGGTACTCCAAACACTCTAAATGTGAATAAGAATTCTTTTTCCAACCAATTTATTATCGATGGAGTGAATACGTTGCCATTAAATGATATAGGGAATGACAAAAAGGATTAACCTTGAAAATTTCTATGTTTGATTTTGTTTCATATGATAAGCGATATCAACATTAAAAAGAAATCTATTGAGTCTTAAACTCTTGTCCATACCAAGTATTTCTACAAGTTCCATAAAAAGAGTGGACATGATATAGAAGATTGTCATGAATTTCATTAAAAGATGCAAGGTCTACTAGACTTGGCAACTCTCGTGACAAAAGAAAAAAAAAGAGAGAGATTTGAAATAGGGATGCCAACAACAATAGGTGTTGAAAGAAAAAAATTTGAGTCATATGTATACCAAGTGGACAAACTAAGTTCATTAGAGTAGAATCTTTGAGAGCTATAAATTGCCAAATTCCACCTTTTGACTATAGCCTAAAATCTATGAATACAATAGTAATACACAACCAAGCATGGACCATCACCATATGGTTTAAAAATTGGATCATCTAATGAGGTAGACTATGTGGAATCATAATAAGCTAATCATAATTTTGAATTGGGTTTCAATTTGATAGAGGAAGATTATTTGAGAATTAAGGATTAGCAAAGGAAGAAAAAATGGTATATGAGGAAGGTCGGGATTCTAATGATGAATAATTGATATCCTCCCATTTACATTACGTTCTAAAGCTTGTATATGTGATTCATACCGACGAGTAAGACTTAGTTTAGGATCAACCTCTTCAAATTATGATAGTGAACACCTTAGGGATAATAGGAAATAAAAATCAAAACTTGCTTGATAAGACAATATCAAAAGGTCCCAAATTATTATCCCTCTCATTGTTAATGCATTTAAGGATGTCTTTGTTGTTAACCAGCTCATCCAAAGTGTAAAAAAAGAGGGAAACTGAATAACCGGCCATGAAAAAACACCTTTTATTTCTAAAACCGAGTAGTTTCCTTATCATGATTATTTATGCTTTTTTACCATTGTAGGTCATAAATACATTACATAAAATCTTTATCATGCTTTCATATGATGCTAATTTATGAGATTGTGCAAACTCTTTTCTCAAATCGTTGTCTTTGCCTTCTTTCTTTAATTTTTAATTTCTAGTTTTACCTTATATTTAGGAAATTAAATGTAATCATATCTTGAAAACAAAAACACCAAGTGATTGTGCTAAAAAAGAGGGTTTGCCTAACTCTAATTATAATATCCATGAGAATAAATACAAAGAGAATACCTAAAGCTCGTTAGAAAAGGATGAATGTGTCTTGATTTTATGAATAAAATATTATTTTATATTGAATTTTTTAATTTTATTTACGAAGTGTTATGAGTGAAATCTTATTATATATTGAATTTTAGCTCTATTAAGGTGCATGTATTAATGAGGGCTGCACCATTTAAATTATTATGAAATAAGTGAATTAAAAACTTCTCATCATGCATAACCTCAATCATTTTATGATAGTAGACCCGAATTGTTTTTGGGCACTCGAATTCTAGTGTAGTTAGTGAATTCACACACCTTGAACTTTTTCAAAATTACAACATCAAGTACTAAACAAATTTCAGTAGCTTTCATTGGGTTGTATAAATTCATGCCCTCAACTGACCTCTAGGTGCTCCATAATAGATAAAAAATTTCCTGCTTCATTTTCCTCTACGAATTTATAATTGATAAGCTCTCAACTAGAGGCCTCGTATTCGGAATCGAATGACTAGTGAGACTTTTTAAAGGCACAAAAAATAGGTATGAAGCATTAGGATACAAGGCCACTTATGGAATGAATTTTTTTTTTTTTTTTGTATCCTAACTATGGCACATTGAGAGATGCCTCATATAAAATGGACACAATCAAAGAAGGACTAGTCATATAGGATAATTATTGCATGCTCTTGATAGTTGATGTAGGAAAGGCAATGGGACCTTCAATAGTAAGTGGTGTCATTGAGTTAATCTTTTTGGATGCTTTCCGATTCGTTTGTTTTGTTTGAAGAAGCTACTCTACCAAACTATCCAATTGAGCAATTTATTCCTTAAGTGTTTTAAATTCCTTAGCATGATTTGATTCCATCTGTTTCTTTTCTTTATTCTTTACTTATGTTTTTGGTCTAGTGTTGTAGATCTTTGAATGAGGATGAGGTTTTACTCGTGCATTTTATATTTCTACATATTGCGGCAAGTAGCTAGAATGACCATTAAGGCGATAACAAATCGAGATTGGGTGTGGCTTTATAAACATTTATACCCTTATTATATCGTAAGGTTCTAGAAGTTAAGTTTAGCTAACTCGCCTTTTTATCGGACATTGTTCTTTCTATGATGAATATAAAGAATTATTTTTCAACATTGTTGCCATGGAAGGTTATTTTGTAAATTCTAATCAAAGATGTAATGCCTATAAAAAAGTGTAATAACTTTTATTGATGGAGTGTTGTATCCCCAATAAATTAATAATTTATATTTTTCTTATAAAGCTTTCAATCATGATTATGTAATCGGAATAAGTAAGGGTCAAACCCATAGGAAAAGAGGATCAATCAATCGTTTTTGTTGTTTGAGTGCTCTTGTAATGTAAATGAGGGTTTATTATATGTAAGGTGCTTGAAATCAATTGAAAGTAATAAGAATTAATAATATTAAAGAAGCCTTGGTTGAACTTCAGTATTCATTTTTAGTTTGGTCGTCGATTATCAATTAAATAATTAACTTATCCTAAACATGCATATTCACCATAAGATAACAATATATATGTTGACGCAGTCTTTCCTTACTTAGTCATTAACTAAATATATGATACCTAATTAATTCCCTAGCTACTAAACAACCTATTAAGCGCTAGATAGATTTAATCCAATAACAACATTAAATAGAGAAAGATAGGTGAAGCTAAGCCATTTTTCAAAGCACTACGGAAGATGTAACTTGGTTCTATGTTTTTCAAGGAATTAAATGAAGACATGAAAAATAATCATCAACCCCTAGTTACTACCATAAGCAAGTTTAGACAAGCAATTATTCAAACTTGAATACATAGCTAGTAATAAGTTAATATGACTAAACCAACTAGCGTGCACTCTAATAAATTTAATCATACAACTATGAACCAGTCATACCAAAAAACATAAAATACCTAAATAAGATAAGTTTAGAAATAAAATCGATAATCTCATAGCGATTAATCAAAAGCTTCAACTAGATTCAACCAGAATAGAGTTTAGTTGCTTATAATGAATTAAAAGGAGAGAGTTTCTATGAATGGTGGTTGCTAACATGTGAGGATCCTTAAATAATATCCTAGTTTTCCTATTTATATCGAAAACTAGGGTTACATCACATATGTGTTAGCCCTACATGATTACACGAGTTTAATACATAAAGTTACATGATTTATTGCTTAATATTACACTCGTTTGGAGCCTTAGAAAATAAGTGTTACATAGTTTGCTAACTAGGGCACACAATCATATGCCTTTGTTCTTCATTCTTTGTTGTAAGCTTCGCCCATGTAGACCTTTTCTTTAAGCCATGTTGAATCTCTTCTGCTCGTGTAGAATTGCTTTGCCTTAGAGACATGGACGTGTGACTTTGCACTATAAACGATGAGTAATATCTTTTAGCCATATGGTCTTATTCTTTCTTTAGCTTTACTAGGCTAAGACACCCACACCGCCATGTGGGATTTCTTCATCTAACCACGTGGAATGCTACTGCCTATCCGGCTTGTATAGCTGAGCAATTCATATAGTTTCTTTCTTTAAGTCACATGGCCGGTAGTTGTTTCCTTTACTATTTCACATGGTCGTGTGACTCTTCTATGAAGTTTTCTCTCTCCCTTGCTTCGGTTTGTTGTTTTTCAATAAAACCTAAACCTATCATCTTATTCTTAAATAACATATAATATAACAAACATTTGAAAGTTCAATGTAATAGAGCATAAAAATCATACTAATTATGTACTCATCAAATACCCTCATACCGAAACTTTGCTAATTCTTGAGCAAAAAAAATAAAATAAAAACCTAACTCATTTTTGTAGGAATCATAGTTGCATTTAGCATATGTAACAAGCTTTTAAACCCTTAGTTACCCCCAGTAGACGAGTTGTATCTCGTGAGAGTTGTCGGATGATAAACCTATAAAATCTTTTAAACAAATATCATGCCAATATGATTATTCTTCAACATTGATGCTTAATTCGGAACTCAACAAAATTCAACAATCAACTCGATAATGTTTTAGATATTATCATCATATCAATGTGTGTCTTTAAATTGATTTATGCATTTGCATAACCAAACATAATTTAGGCATACAACACTAACTCTACCTTTACTTCTTTTATACTACTATAAGCAAGACAATAAATAGAGATTTTCTTTAATCAAATTTTTTTCATTTTATGCTTCCTAATTTCTTTTTCATTTTAAGGCCTTAATAGCTTTTCCTTAAATGGTCATTTGCCTTTTTATGCGATTATCGATATTTGTGATAAATGAAACTAGTTACTTAGGAATTTATCAACTTAAGGTGCTTTGCATACTCATAATTTGAATTGCCGTTTCACATAAAAGTAAATATTTATGATGAATACTCTTAGTTACTAAGCAACTCAAATCATTAGAGTAGATTTTTTAATTACTTAGGTCAAATCATTCTAAGGAATGATTTTTAAATTTTCATAAAACTTATAAAATCATAGCTCGTGTAAATCATGCTTAGTTCTAGTTTTCAAAGGGTTTGCTTTTCTTTCAAAGTTAGTATTTCTACCTAAATTATGTCCCATCATGAAGACACATAAAGCTTTCTAATATGCATACGCTTTTATATCAACAATATCCTAAACATTTTAATTTATCTCATCAAATTTCATCAACTTTATTATTACACATCAATCAAGAAGAGCATCATGCTAAACATGGCATTTGTTTCATTTTTTTTACAAGGGTATAAACATATAAATTACACAAAAAAATAATAAAAACCTAAAAGCTAAACGCACCCCTACACTTGAACTGGACATTCTCCTCAAAGTTGATATAGATTATTAAATTAAAAAAAAAACATAAAAAATAAGGGACGAGTAAGGTAAATCTGGATGGAGGTTATAATACCCCCAACTTAGGACTTAGAAGGTTGAAAATATTACTGTCATTAACTTACATTCGAAGAGCAATGAATGCAAGCTAACAAGGAACTATGACTTAATCTTAATGTCTAAAGTGAAGGTTAAGCTATAGAAATCTATTATTCATAAGTTGGGTCCTATACTTTAACTAAAAAGACGTTATAAATTTTTCATGTTCAGGTACTTATTTACGCTATTTGAATTGGATTACTAGTTTCATGGCTAGTTATTACCTTAAATTCTTTCCTTATCAATTATTCTAAACTCGGTTAGTTATAATTTATTATTATTATTATATTGCTGATCCTCTTAATTATCATTCTTTTTATTTGGCACATGTTTAATCAAATTGCATAAGTATCCTAAAGGTACTAGCATGTAATGGATAATTTAAAGTAACTATACTACTATCGGTATGCTACCATTTTACTATTAGTATTCCGGTTACATAAAAGCTACTATTTACATACAAGATCAGTTATCCGCAATTATTACAAAATTTACTTATTTACTAACTATATTATTTTAAAAGTACTACATTTACTATGACATAAAATAGATTAGCTAGCCCTAGGAAATATAAGACAATAGCTAGTACCATAAACAAAATTGCATGTAGTATGTCCAATTGGAACTTTAAGCCCCATCCAAGGTATAAGCGTACGGTACAACCCTCAAAAATTAGCTCGTAGAAAAGTAAGCCATTATACCTTAAGTATCTATATCATAAGAAACTAAGTGAGCTACGGCCTAGTAAGTTAACTTATGCATGTAGTGTATGTGTATATGTATGTATATGCATATGTAAAACACTAATATATGCACATTAAATTCTTTTTTTGTGTCATAATACATTTCATGAACATTATAAAAATCCTTTTTCATCTTTGAACATGTCTTATCTAGGTACTTCATGGTTTTTATAATATATGTACGGCGAACCGGACCCATCTATGGATGTGTCCTACTAAGCCTCTAAAAGTGCACGTCTACACTTGCTCGGCCACTGAACCATTACCATTATCGGATGGAAAACCCAAGAAGTTCTTCTTCATAAAAATCCTCAAGTCATGAAAATCATTTTCAATTGCTATTGGAAAACCGTGATGTAAAAATACGTTTTCATGACTTTAAAACATTTTCCATGAAATTAGGCATGCATAAGCATTTCATTGATAATGTAAAACAATGTTGACTCATGAAGTGCATGCCATGAATAATCATGCGATTATGCCATGACAATGTATAAAATTAATAACACAATTGCACTTATAAAATTACCTTGCATAAATCATTCTAGCTATCACGATCCATAACACTATTAAGCCACCCGAACAACATAATTTCATAATCATTCAAAATTCAACAACATATGGCATTCATAATTTAAAACACATTAAATGACATCAAAACCAAAATCATGCATAAAATTTCACAAATTAGTCTATCAATCCACATTTTCTTATGTTAGGCTAATCTAGATATTTTCTTAACCTAGTCTTTTTCTTCACCTCTTAACGTTTATTTTACACCTAATTCATATCAAATTAATCATCATTTCATAAGCTAAATTAATTAAGTAATTCTAGGTTAATTTCATACATTAATTTCATTTTGGGCCTTATTGGGCCTAAGTCGTAACTTCATCATTATAAGTAAAATGTAAGTTTTTGATAAAATCTTTCACTCTCATTCATCTCATTATATTAATTCTAAGTTAAAATTAACCAATTCAAGGATTAAAGACTAAACCAAACTTAACCCTAATTTTTCCATACTTTAGGCCAAAACTTTACCAAACTTAAACCCTCTTATTTTCTTCACATTTCATCTTAAAATTTTAATACCAATTAAATTAAACATGAATCAACCATAGGAATTAATTCGATTAATATTCAAAATAAAAATGCATGCTCAAAATCAAATTGGGCCTTAATGGGCCAAAATTAGGCCTTAACGGACCGAAATTGGGCCTTAACAAATTTAAGCCATTCCTTCAATTTTCTTAGAATTTTTCTTTCTTAAACATCCAATTATACTCTTTTAAGTATAAATTAATCAACAATTTCAGAATTGAATGATTCAAACTCAAACCCTAAAATCCAAGTTTTAGGCCGAATGTATCCTAAAGATTTTCATGGATTTTTCTTCAATTAAAGTGAGGTTTTTCATTCCTAAACACTAGTTCATGCTTAATTATTTTGGAATTAGACTTTAAACATCAATTACACGAAAGCATCAAAAACCCCTAAATTGATGAATTTGGCCGAATGGTACCTTTAAAGGAATCTTAGAAATTTTTAAGTTGTAAACCTCAATTTCAAGCCTAATCAACCTATTTCAACCTTAATTACATGAATTACATGTTCAATTTTATTTCCTCTAATTTTATTCATCAAGAATCCTAACCCTAATTTTTAAAATTAAACCTAAAATTCACCAATTAAAGCACATAAATCATAAATTAACAACAATTAAACATGTCTTATGATATAGGTGAAGTTAATTTACCCGATTAAGCTCCAAATTAACCTTGAAAAGGTAGGTTGCTTGAGAATTCTTTTCCTCCTCTTTTTCATCCTAAATTCAAGTGTTTAAAATTAGGTAGGAATATTTTGGGTAATTTTTGATCGAAAGTTTGCAAGAGTTTCCTTTGTGTTTTTCTATTTTATTAGCATTTTTAATTTTTTCAGCACCCCTATTTGTAGATGAAGTTTTTAGACTTTTTGACCTCATCACCACCCTTAATTTGGGTGAATCTCAGCCTTTAATTCAATTCCCACTCATTTCTTTTTATTTGGCTAAATTTTTGGCCATTTATTTTTTTAGGCCTTCCATTTAGCTTAATTTTTGCCATAAATTCAACTAAAAGCCACACATAATTAATGTTTAAGTTGGCTAAAGTTTGGTGAAAGATGACAAGCTTGAGTCCTTCAAGTCTCTAGAGATTCCTTTAGCCAATTTTTTCTTAAACCCTTTTTTTATTCAAATATTCACTTTTAGCCTTACTTTCCAATATTTAGGACCAATTGTTAACCCTTATAATTTTACATAATTTAATTTGAAAGATTAGACTTTTAATTTTATGCAATCGAGTCCCTAATTTTATGCAATTTAGTCCTTAATTCTAAAATTTTATTCTATGCTTTTTAAAAATTCAAGTTCTTTCCAAAATAAATTCAAAAATTTGTAAAAGGATTTAATCTAAATTTTCATAATTTGTTTTACCTCATTTAGAACTCCAAATTAATTATTTAGTGTAAAAATTATACTATTTCCAATGAAAAATATTCCTTATATATTGAACAATTAATTTAAATTTATTAGGTACTCTTAGACATCATATATGATTTTTCTATACCCTTAAAAAAATTTCTTATACCTTTGAAGTATCTAATTTAATTATTCTATCTCTAAAGCACTATTCCTATACATAACAAGTCAAATAAAATATTCACAATATACAAGAAAATTCATACCATCACATAAAATAATTCAACGACCCTCTAAAAAATATGCTAAGCAAACAAAATATTTTTCATACATATGCAACAAGCTCAAAATAATTATTTCATGCATAAGTTACTATTCATGCATCAAAAAGCATAAAAATACTATTCGACTACTCTAAATATTCTTTTAAGTTGTTAAAGATTATTTTATATGTTCAAAAAATTTCTCACATGTTTTTTAAAATTAAATTTTTATTTAATTTTAGTTTTAGCAGGTATCGATTATTATAGAGGCCATTAGAATGGAGTCGGTGGCGGTGGTGTAAAATTTACCATGAAGGCAATGTAGAGGTGGCCAAGCTATGCATTGACTATTTGAAATCCGACTATGGTATTAGCATTTGTAACTTAAATTTGCACATTTAGTGCTTTAAACTAGCTATTCATATTATTGTTCATAATTTATACTTTTTCGTTCAACATCTCAAAACGGCTATCGATATTGATTTGGAAGTCATCCAAGTGTGATGCCGGTTCTCTACCCTTTATGTATAACCACTCGAGGCACCTACTCTTGGAACCTCTCTAGTTATGGGTTGTGCCTTATCATTTCCTTCACTATCATTGTCACCTTTTGCCTCTCGCCTTTGTCTCTTGGTTGGTCTGGATGAAGAAATTTTTTCCTTTCTTCTTTAGTAACCTAATTTTTATCAATTTTTCAAGGGTCCATCGTTGTAACCCTTTTGCTAGTGTTAAGGTAATGATTTTCTTATTGAACATTTTTACTTTCTTAACAATGTGGGTGATGATTCAATCATCAATCAACTTCTTGATCGTTATGAAGCGATCTACCAAAATATAAATGGAATAACCTTCACCTTGATGATCAATACAATCCAAGTATCTATAAAGAAGCACTCAAAATTAATGAGGTGCTATCTCCACCTTTTCTGATTTTGTATTTCCTCTAGAAATCAATTCTGGGCAATTTTATGACAACCTTAAAAGAGAGGGAAAGAATATTTCTTGCTAGGGTTTAGGAGACAAACACTAATGCCTAAGGTAATTTTTTTGGTTGATCGAATTTTCTCTCCCTTTTTTTTTATGTTGGTCGAATATCCTCTCTTACATTGGCCTTTATGCCACACCTCTCCTCCTATAAATAGGGGGAGAGTTTCCTTCTCCTCCAAGGATAAGGAAAGGGTGGCTATAAGTCCATAAAGGACTTTAGGTTGTTGCTTCCTTATCCTCCAAGAATGAGGAGGTATTTTATATGTGGACTATTTGATTATTATCTTTAAAACATTCAACCTTATCTAGTAAGATTGATGTTTATCCTCCTACTACAATTATCTTTAAGCTTTTAATTAAATCTAATGGGCCAAAACTATTTTAGCCTAATTAATTTCTTTGGACTATTCAAATAAATATTCTTATATTATTTTAGCAGGGGTTCACATTAGAAAATAATTTTTCAAAATACCCTTTAACCTATATTAGGAAACTCCTTTTGTTTTAGGTTCTTTATTTTCAAATTTAAAAATAACTTCCAAATTAGGAAACCGATTTCTAAAATAGGAAACTTTCCATTTTAAGAAACTTTATGTTTTGGAAAGTCTTACCAAAATAGGAAACCTTTTATAAGTGGAAGCTTTTTTCAATATCTTTGCTTCTCATTTATAATGTGAATACTTAAACTTATGCGTATGACTCAATAGGCTCCTAGATATGTTAGAAATGTATCAAGAATAAAAGACTAATCTTTTATCTCTTGACACATAAATCGAGGATTAGCCTCTAGTAAGACATCATGACTATCCAATTATTTGAGAGGATTAATTAATCCATTATTACCTTTTGCAAGTGTGGTTACCAAACAATTCAGTCCTCATGTCAACTTATCATAGTGTGATCTCGAACTTGATTATTAGTCTTATTCGATTATGATTACATAAGTTTTCTTCGATTCCCAAATGTCTTAGCTCTTAGAGTAAACCAACTATGCTCTATTGGTGTACTCCTACTATAGCTATAGATTTCTTGAGTAGACACTTATCGAAGTGTAATGTGATAACTCCTTTAGCATACAAGGAATGACATGTCCTATCTTAGTCATACACCTATCTCAATTGGATTCCTAGTGCACCAAACGAATTGTCCACGTCCAACCAATTAATTGGTCCATCGAAATGAGTGTCAAAGTGCATAAGTCCTCTAATGAGATAACCGTGATGACTTTAAGTCTAAGGATCATAGGCTAAAACCAAATGAGTTCTCATTGTGAGTCAAGTCTAGTGATATGTTCTCTAACATAAATCATCTAAGTGCTTACTTTGGCATCACTATGTCAATAGGTGTGAGATCTTTTACTACTATTAAATAGCATGAGTATAGCACTCACAAGTTTACCCGTATTTGTCAATATCCATTCTTGACAACGCTACGACTTGAGATATTTAATGATATTATTTATATGCATTAGTATTTGTCTAACATCTTTCGATCAATCATTATTGCAAATGCATATCATAAGGACTTCCATCTAATTCTACCGAACATATAAATATAAGAATTAATAGAATGACTTCTTTATTATTATCAAAATAAATAATGTAATGATACATTAACTCACGCCCATCCATATATGGTTGGATCTTAGACACCTACACTAACGAGTATAAGATTGCCAACTCTAATTTTTTCACCACCCTATTGCTCGTTTTTGCTACTATAGAACATCCATGCTAGTACTCGATGTATGTATCAAAAAGTTAAGTTTATGATTACTAATTTTTTTGATCACGATGGATTATATACCTCCTGCTGTGAACCCAAGATTTCCCTTTAAAAGGGCTTTTCAAACCCAACGGATGGTTGTTTTTCGCCATCATGTAGCCAACCAAATATATTCGCTATTTTATTCATATCAACACTACACTTCCTATTTGCTATTCAAAATGTGAAATAATCATGAGCGGATGCTAATCCTCCCTTATCGTCTTCAATTAAAATGAACTCAAGAACTCCAAGGTCAACTTCCTTGTAAGAATGAGCATCTATTCTCAACAAATTCACCTATCCAACAATTTTTAGCATCTCCCTCGCTTGTCTTAACAAATCCACTATCTCTAAGGCTTGAAATTCATATACTTGTTTGCTATAACTTTTTTATTCTTTAAGACATTGTAGTGGAATTCTTACTCTTCATTTGTGAACTGAATTCTTGGGTAAGATCTAAAGGAGTAGCCTTATTGTATAGCTAACATCTTTTGATAGGTGTTCTTTTTCTATGGTGTTGCCATTTTCTTCACCTTATCTCTTAAAGTAGACATTTTGTTCCTTGGGTGGCTTTGGTTAAAAAAAGATGAGGGTTCTTTAGTTGTTTTATGGGTGGTGAAAGGGGTTTTTTGATGGCTTGTAATGGAGTGATGGTATTGATTTATGGAGTTAGGTGGTATGGTGGTGAGTTTTGATGTAAGATATATAGAGATTTGAAAAAAAAATGAAAAGAATGGAGAAGAAGAGGTCGACGATAGCAATTTGTTTTTAGAGAAGATGAAGTGTTAAGGTTTTAGTTTATATTAGGGTAGGGTTTAGTAGAAGAAAAACCGTATGACTTTTAGCCTAGAGAGAGATGCCCATGTGGATTTTGTGTACAAACCATGTGACTTTCCTTCTACCTACATGCCCTTTCTTTTTCCTATCCATTACAATGTTTTAAATTTCATACGTACGTGTGGAAATCTTTCTTCGGACTATGTGAAACCAATTTGGTTGTGTCCCCTGAAATCTAAAAATATCCTTTCACCTCACATGATCATGTCGGATTACCACATAAACTGTATACAAACAATTTTACTCTTATCTCCTTTTCTCATTTGGAATTTGAATTGTCCCAATTGGGTTAAACGATCATATGCCTTTTATTGTACAAATCGTACTCCACTACCCATGTTGTTTCTCTCCTTTTTTAAAAAATAAAAATTTCATCCATCTTTTAGGCATATGGGTATGCCATATCCTTCTACAAATCATGTGTCCGGCTATTGCTCGTGTTGCCTTTTTCTTTTGTATTAATTTCTAGCCTTTTTCTAGGTACACGGACATGCCATTTTCTTCTCTAACTTATGTCTTTGGCTACTACCCATCTATCTCTCTCTTATTTTTGAAGTTTCATCCATATACACATACAAGGACGTGTTCTTTATCCGCACAAACCATATGGAACTCCATTACCCATGTGTGCATGTCTTTTTCTTCACTTCACACATCAAAGTACTTATACTATAACATCCTTTAGATCAAGTCAAATATAGGTGAAAATTAAATACAAAACTAAAAAAATAAATTAAAATCAAAATCAAAATACAAAATTTATAAGAGTCATTTGGCTACCTCTTAATAAGTGCTTTTGTTTAACATTGTTGGCTCGATGTTACCTTCCCTATCAAAAGGGATCTTTCATTGTTAGCCTAAACTTAAGCTTTCTTATGCCATGACCTTATCCTCATCGAGGATACTAAACCGAATCTCCTCACCATCAACCTCCATAGTGAGGGCTCCCTCATGAACGTGTATTTTTATTCTTACCATCTTGAGGAATGGCCTCCCTAACAAGAGAGGTGCTAGGTTATAGGGAGATTCATCTCCCACCTTCAAGACATAAAAGTCTACCGGGAACATGAACTCGGATCACCTACATAAGAACATCATCCACCATTTTTTTAGCATAGGCATTAGTATGATTGGCTAGTTGGACAATAACATTTGTTTCCTTTAATGGTTTAAGATTTAGTACAATATATATAGAGTATGGCATTACATTAATTAATGCCCCTAAATCTAGCATAACTTTATTCAATCTAATGTTACTAATGTGACATGGTATTATGAATATACTTGGATCCGTTCACTTAAGAGGAACTTTCCATTGGAGTACCAAGAAAACATGCTCCCTCATTTTTGCCTTTTCATTTATGTTCAACTTCCACTTGTTGTGAATAATTCCTTCAAAAACTTGGCATATCGAGGCACTTACTTGATGGCCTCGAATAGAGGTATGTTTACCTCTATTTTTTTAAATAGCTCAAAGATCTCTTTCTCTTTTTCTTTCTTCAACTCCTCTTCCTAGGCTTTTCTAACCTACTAGAAAATGGTATATGATTAGTTAAAAATGGGGTAGAAGGGTAAAATTTACCTTAAGACTTGATGTAGCCTTATCAATGGTTACGTTATCCTTCTCTTCCTCTATTTCTATACTTCTTTCTTCGAGTAATTCGGATATTCTCTTGCTCAATTGTTTCACTCGAGCACCACTACTTAAAGTCATTGCACTCACATTCTTCTTGAGATTTATCACTATTTGGGATGATGATTTCCCTCTAGCTTGAGGCTCTAAATGACTCACGGTAGTTGCCATTTGACTTAGTTGGTTTTTTAGATTTTGAATTGCTTGACCTAATCTCTTGTTGGAATTGTTTAATGCTCAAAGCAAGAGACTTGACTATTTCTTCTAGAGAATTATCCGAATATGGTCGGCCTTGTTATTGAAATAGCCTAGATTGGTACCTTTGCTACTTTTGTTGGTAAAAGTTTTACCTACCATGTCTATTATCCTCATACCTTAAGTTAAAGTAATCTCTCCATCTAGGATTATAGGTACTGGAGTAAGGGTCATATGACCTTAGTTGGCGACCCCCAAAGTTTTTAAATGCATTTATCTATTTTGTGTGCCCCTCTTGTAATGTTGGACATACATACATCATATGTTTGATAGTAGAACAAATTCTATAAGCCTTAATCGCTTGTAGATTACCAACCACCATCTACCTCACCAAAGAAGTTAAGTTTGACATTTGTTACTCTAAACTCAAAATGTTGACCTCACTTACTCTTTTCGATACGTGATCAATGTTAATATTGGTACCCAAGATCCAACCATGTTTGGATGGGCCCAAGTTAATATATTATTGCATTATTTAATAAAGAAGTCATTATATTAATTCTTATGTTTAGCATGTTGATAATTCATTAGAGTTAGATAGAAGTCCTTATGATATGCATTTGTAATAGTCATTGATCGAAAGATGTGAGACAAACACTAATGCATATAAATGATATCATTAGATGTCCCAAGTCATAGCATTGTCAAGAATGAACATTGATAAATACGGATAGACTTGTGAGTGCTATGCTTATGCTATATGATAGCAGTGGGAGATCTCATATCTATTGGCATGGTGATGCCAAAGTAAGTGCTTAGGTGATTTATGTTAGAGAACATATCATTGGACTTGACTCGCCATGAGAACCCATTTGGTTTTAGTCTATAGGAATCTCATACGAGATGGATATAAATGGTCCTTAGACTTGAAGTCATCATGGTTATCTCATTGGAGGACTTATGCACTTTAACACTCGTTTCGATAGACTCATTAATAGGTTGCACGTGGGTGATTCATTGGGTGCACTAGGAATCTAATGGAGATAGGTGTATGATTAAGATAGGACATGTCATTCCTTGTATGCTAAAAGAGTTTTCAAAATGGAAAGTTTGCAAAAATAAAAATTTTTCTATTTTAGAAATCGGTTTCCATAATTGGAAAGTTAGTTTCAAATTTAGAAATAAAGAACATAAAAGGAAAGGAGTTTCCTAATTTAGGTTAAATGGTATTTTAGAAAATTATTTCCTAATGTGGACCTCTGCCAAAAATAACCTAAGAATATTTATTTGAATAGTCCAAATAAATTAATTGGGCTAAAATAGTTTTATCCCGTTAGATTTAATTAAAAAGCTTAAAGATAATATTAGTGGGAGTATAAATATCAACCTTATTGGATAAGATGAATGTTTTAAAGATAAACATTAACCTTATTAGATAGGGTTGAATGTTTTAAAAGATAATAATCAAGTAGTCAATATATAAAATAACTTCTCATCCTTGAAGGATAAGGAAGCAACAACCTAGAGTCCTTTATGAACTCGTAGCCGCCCCTCTCCTTGTCTTTGGAGGATAAGGAAACTCTTTCCCTATAAATAGGCGAAGAGGTGTGGCATAAAGGAGAGTAATGATAAACCATAGAGTTTTTTTGGCCAAGTTAAAAACAAAAGGAGAAATTCAGCCAAAAGAAAAGAAATAGGTTGGGAAATTTCAACCAACCATAAAAATCACCTAGGGCACATGACCAAGAAAGAAAATAAAGGAGAACATAGTTTTCTCCTAAACCCTAGCAAGAAATACTCTTTCCTCCTCCTTTAAGGTTATGGCAAAGTTGCCCGGGATTGATTTTTAGAGAAAATACTTAATTAGAAAAGGTGGAGCTATCACCCCATTAATTTTAAGTGCTTCTTAATGGATACTTGGGCTACGTGGATCATCAATAGAGGCTGGACACTTGGATGACTAATAAAAGAAAAGAAATTTAGATCTATGCTACAAAAGGTAATCTTTTATTTTTAACTTATTATTCATGTATGTATAATTAGTAGATTTAACAAGCATGATCTTGGGCCTTTAGATGGAGGAAAATTTTTTATTTATTCCATATCTTCATAGAATGCATGATCATTTAATTGGTATCAAAGCCTCAATTGAATATTTGATTGTATGATTAGTTAATTATCATTAACTACATGAATAAGATATGCTTGATTATAAATCTTGTGTTTTTGGTATTTTATATAAATATAAAACTAAAATTTTGGGTCAACATCGGTAAGAGCATGCGAGGTCGACGTTGAACATCAACACTCACGCGTATGGCAGCCTACTACCAACAAAATACTAGGCGCACGCTAGACGGACTACTGGCTTGCCGAGCGGCATGCTAGGCACGACGTAGATTGGGTGTATGCTAGGCATGCGCCAATCTATATGCTAGGTGCATGCGAGGTAGGCTGCCGGCATGCCGAGCCATGCCCTAGGCGCGCGACGGTGGCTTGCCACCTTGCACTTCAAGTGCATTGGCAACACGACGGACCATTGGCCGTGTGCTTTCGTGCTAGGCTTGTGGCCGTGAGTAGACACAAGCAAATCTAAGGGTTTGAGCTTCGAAACTCATGAACCCTCGAGGCCCAAAAGCCTATGGGCCTAAAGTGGGCCAAGGCCGAAAAAGGTTTTAAAATTAAAATTTAGAGAAATTTGTTAAATTTATAAAATGATCAAAACCATAGATTTATAATCATTGTATGAATGAAATTGTTTTATGAGTATGTCATGTATCAATATGATTGAAGCATGGGTGAATGATATGGATGAGTCGACCTAGTTTTATGAATGCTTAGTATTTTTTTGGATAAATAAAACTTGTGTGTCCTACCTTCTCTATTACTCTATTGTATTTCTCTTCTCATCTTACTCCCCTCGAATGTAACTCGAGGATTCTTATTTCGAATAAACGTAAAAATAGTAGATAGGAATTAGAATATAATACAAGGAGAAGACGCCAAGAAATGAAGACATTCATGAAGAATTTGTAATAATTTTTCACCTAGGGATTGACCTACTAGTCTCCTTATGGCTCGAGGGGCTAGCACTAGAATCCATTACCATTCATCGATCCTTAAGTCATGCATGAGATGTATGAATGTGATGAGATCAATGCTAGTATGCATGATTAGTAATAATGTGATTATTGTTTAGTATGCATGCTAGGATGAGACCAACCTTATTAAATGCTTCAAATAAAATATTAAGTTAAATGCTTTTTAACATTATGAGGTGAGAACTCTCTTGCTCATTGTTGGCTTGTTGAGATAACTCAAGGTCACTTCTTCCTCGAGGGAAACAAATCATGGGCCATGTGATGTCCTCGAATGTTGAGTCTAACTTAAATTGTTGGGTCCGTTGAAATAACTCAAGGTCCAATAAACTTGTAAGAAACGAATGGTATTCACATAAGATATGACAAGGACAAGGAGTTGTCATACCAATGGAATTAGGAATTACATTAGATGTAATTGGTAAGGAGTTACCTACCTAATCCTTTATGTATGGCTTGTTGAGATAACTTAAGGCTAATGTATGTTAGAGGATGGGATCTTAACCCACTAGAAAAATGAATCAAAAAGTTTTCTCGAATACTATATTGAAGGTTATAGAACTTGAAGAAAATAATGGGAGCGAACATAGATTTTACTTCTTTAATTTATGCTTTGTTTTATGCAATTTAATTAACCAAATCGTATGTCTTTTTATCTTATCAAATTGCACAGTATGACTAATAGCACATTGATATGATCAATCATTAATGGAAGTAATGCCTTTAATGGCATAAACTTCCTCGACTAGGAAATGAATTTGAGGATAGTCCTCTAACATGAAAAAATTCTCTATACGATAGAGAAAGCTCTTCCAGATGAGCCTCCTTTGGTTCAAGTCGAAGCTCATGAAGCATGGATCAAACATAGAGATGATGCGATCACTCGCTCAAAGCATTATGCTTGCTTCTATGACATTAGAGCATAAGCACCAACATAAAAGCTCATAAGCTTTTGATATTATAGCAAGGCTTAAGAGCTTATTTGAAGAGAATACTAAGCATGAGCACTATGAGATAGCAAGGAAGCTCTTTAGGGCCATAATGGATAAGGGATCCAATGTCAAAAAGTATGTCACGTAAAGGATAGCCTATTTCGATCAACTAGTCGAACTTGAAGTTGGAATGGATGTTGAATTATCCATTGACCTAGTATTGAAATTGTTGCCCAATAGCTATGGATAGTTCATCATGAACTTCAATATGATGAACATGCAAAAGACTCTTTGAGAGTTATTGTCCATGCTAAGAGAAGCTTAGCCTAAAATTAACAAGAAAAACAAAAGCTCTATGCCTCTAGTTAATAAGGGAAGAGGCATAGTAAAGGGCAAGAAAAAGCCCAAAAAGAAGAGAAGTCTTCAATTGCACCTATTGGATGAGTGAAAAAGGTCGAGGCTTAGAATAGCCTAAAGGATGCGATTTGCTCTCATTGTAACAAGAAAGGGCATTGGAAGCGCAAGTACAAGGAGTGCCTAGAAGGGGTGCAAAAAAGAGTTCTATCACCACCTCGTGTATTTATGTTATTAATGTTAATCCTTGTATTTCTAAATTCCACCTCATAAGTATACAATACTAAATGTGATGCTTACATTTTTGAAATGTATAGGAGCTTAGAAAAAGAAAGAAGATAGCTTCAAGGGAGAATATCTACATAACCACAATGGATGAAAGAGTTGGACCATTATATGTAGATATTTATGAGCTAGCACTACCATGTTGAGATGTGCTACGACTCAATCATTATTATTTTAGTAGAGACTAAAGATGTTATTTTCATTTCTTTTTTTGAATAAGTGTTTCATTTTTAAGAATAATAGTTATTTTTAAGAATGATTTTTTATGAAAATATTTTGATAATGATTATATGTGTTAAACATAACTCTTAAATCTATAACATAAATACTAAAAGACTCAAATGATCTAAATAAATATTAATTAGTAAGCAACATCAAACTTAGTCATATAAGAAAAAATCCCATATCCAACCTACTTATACAAAAGGATATTTAGAATCATTAGATGATGTCTACGGAATCTTGTTTACTTGACAAAAGGACATGTATCCCCTTTTAGTTGAAAAGGAGAAAGAGTTACTAATCAAAATAGTCTTTATACATAGAGATGTATATGGTCCTATGTTCACCCAAGCAAGAGGAGAACATGCTTGTCACATAACCATTAATGATAGTGGATCATGTTATGGTTATAAGACATAAGTCCAAAACATTTAAAATGTTTAAAAGCTTAGACTTGAAAAGTCATGAGATGAACTAACAAGAGTTTTAAAGCATCTCGATTAGATCGAGGAGCTGAATACTTAAATGCTAAAATGTTAGATCACTTAAAAGAGAATGAAATTCTCTATGGACATCACATTTTAGACATGATCATTCCATGATGAGTCAAATTAATATCCCTAATTATGAATGAATACTCCTTACTACAACCTTTAAAATGAATAGGATTCTAATCTATTGAAGATAGATCACACATGAGATATGGGAAGGGAAGGAAAATGAATTAATCTTTCCTTAAAGATTTAAGGCTATAAAATATACGTCAAAGGGTTTGACAAAGACAAAATGAAGCCTAAAATCAATAAAGTGTTATATTGTGAGATACCCTAAAGTAAGATTAGGATGTAAATATCTTACCACTAGAACAAAGTGTTGTTCCTTACTAAGCACACTATGTTCCTTAAGAAGGAATTTATGGATGCTAGAAACGAGTGGGAGGAAATTTAAACTCAATAAGATTTGAGTAGACTCACAAATTAACACTTTAATAAAGAAATCCTAAAGTAGGATGATTACAAAGAGTTGTAACTCTCTCACAAATAAAAACATAAGAATTTCAAAAGTTCAAAGCAAATACATCAAAAAGATAAAAGAGATATGATCTTTTCATCTTAACACATTGTGATGTGAGCCCTAAAAGGGATAACGAAACTAATACTTTTGAAATGGCAATGTTAGACATTGATTCCTATAAAAGGCAAATAAAAGTGATGTGTAGTTGACACACCCTAAAAGTTCCCAAGAACATGCAAATAAGATTTGTAAAAGGCTAAGGTCTATTAATAGACTTAAGCATGCTTGTAGGAATATAAATCCATATTTTATAGAATGATCAAAGAGTTTGATTATTCATCAAAACAAAGATGAACCTTGTGCATATAAGAAACTAATGAGAGCCTACTAAGTCATGGTTATTCGATGCAAAATCACACATTGACTATAATATTATTATGTTGCAAATAAAAGATTAAGGAATCTAGAAGAAATTTTTAAAAGATAAAATATGAGAGAAACCTACAATCTAAGAGTTAGATCTATAGAGATAGATCACTTAGAATGTGAGAAGTCTCCTAAGGTAGTTACAATGACATGATACTAAAAGGTTTAGTATGGAACAATCAAAATAAGTTTTTTCCTAATGTCATATAGCACCAACAACAAAGGATTCATAGCACAAGCTAAGGAACCAAGGTTTCATCAATGATCTAAGCAAATACTATAATGCTATCACTTGATTATAGAGATAAAAGGGTCACGGTAGTATAAGGATAGAAAAGAACCACACTATGATAACATAGTTAACCCCACACTAAGCCCTTATCATAACCAAAGCATCCGATCCTCACTCGATTGTCGAGATTAAGGGACACGGCTGGTTGGCTCTAGTGCAAGGAGAGATTGTTAGTGTTGGTGCTCAAGATCCAACCATGTTAGGATGGGCCCAAGTTAATATATTATAGCATCATTTAATAAAGAATTCATTCTATTAATTCTTATATTTACATGTTGATAAATTTATTAGAGTTAGATAGAAGTCCTTATGATATGCATTTGGAATAATGATTGATCGAAAGATGTGAGATAAACATTAATGCACATAAATGATATCATTAAATGTCCCAAGTCATAGTATTGTCAAGAATGAATATTGATAAATACGAATAGACTTGTGAGTGCTATATTCATGCTATATGATAATAGTAGGAGATCTTAAACCTATTGGCATGGTGATGCCAAAACAAGTGCTTAAGTGATTTATGTTAGAGAATATATCACCTGGACTTGACTCACTATGAGAACCCATTTGGTTTTAGTTTATGGGAATCTCATACGAGATGGGTACAAATGGTCATTAGACTTGAAGTTATCATGGTTATCTCATTGGAGGACTTATGCACTTTGACACTCGTTTCGATGGACTCATTAATGGGTTGCACGTGGGCTAGGAATCCAATGGAGATAAGTGTATGACTAAGATAGGACATGTCATTCCTTGTATACTAAAGGAGTTATCACATTGCACTTCGATAAATGTTTGCTCAAGAAATCCATGGCCACGGTAGGAGTACACCAATAGAGCATAGTTGGTTTACCCTAAGAGCTAAGACATTTGGGAATCGAAGAAAATTTATGTGATCTTAATCGAATAAGACTAATAACTAAGTTCGAGATCACATTGTGATTAGTTGACATGAGGACTGAATTGTATGGTAACTATGCTCGTGAAAGGTAATAATGGATTAACTAATCCTCCTAGAGAATTGAGTAGTCATGATGCCTTGCTAGATGCCAATCTTGATTTATGTATCAAAAGATTAAAGAGGAGTCTTTAATTCTTGATACATTGCTAACATATCTAGGAGCCTTATTGAGTCACATGCATAAGTTTAAGTATTCACATTACAAGAGAGAAGCAAGGATATTGAAAAAAGTTTTCAATTATAAAAGTTTCCAAAATGGAAAGTTTCCTATTCTAGAAATCGGTTTCCTAATTTGGAAGTTAGTTTCAAATTTGAAAATAAAGAACCTAAAAGGAAAGGAGTTTCCTAATTTAGGTTAAAGGGTATTTTGGAAAATTAATTCCTAATGTGAACCTCGCCAAAATAATCTAAGAATATTTATTTGGATAGTTCAAATAAATTAATTAGGCTAAAATAGTTTTGGCCAATTAGATTTAATTAAAAAGCTTAAAGATAATTTTGATGGAAGGATAAACATCAACCTTGTTAGATAAGGATGAATGTTTTAAAGATAAACATTAACCTTATTAGATAAGGTTGAATGTTTTAAAAGATAATAATCAAGTAATCTACATTTAAAATAACTCATCATTTATTGATGAATGGTAATACACCGATTGATTTGGTGTGAATATGGTTAGTTATATGTTAATTAAAGTTGTTACAAGTGGAAATCATTTTGTCTTTTCCATGTGACTTCATTCTTTTGAGCATCCTTAACTTTTTCTTTTGATCGAAATCTTAACCCCGACTCATATTCAACTCCCATTTACTCGACCAAGTACTTTTTAATGGAACCAAAGAAATGGTTATGCATATTTATCTCTCGTTTATCTTAGATGGCTACACATGTAGAATTGGCTTTAGGTCATTAAATGTGACTTAGAAAGGATTATCTAATCCTAAAAGCTTTAGGCCCATAGATAATTCAAGTTACCGAGTGGTGTAACTTAGTACCATATTATGTGTAGTGATCATGTTAAATCCTATAAAAATCAATATGCAAAAGGAAGTACCAATCCGAGTAGAAGACCACGGAATACTACTTATTTAGTCTTAGCTAAAGCTTAGGTTTAGAGCCAATAAAGATGTACGAGTATTATGTGTTAGAGAGGTTTGTGCTAATAATAATATCATACCAACTAGTAAAATAAAACAAGCATTATGCTAGAATAAAGCAAGATAAAAAAAAAATCATGGATAAGAATAAAAAAGACATTGAACATGAACATTACATGGAATAACATAGATAATTCTCAAAGAAACAAAAGAAACTATTAGTTAACCCTCATTCCCCAATAAAGTTGCAATTCTATCACGTAGTAGCCTCTTGACAATCATTGAAATACATGTGTTTGAAAAGCGGAGTCACCACTTAGTTTTTCTAAAGGTAAAAACTAAGGAAAAAAACCTAGCCAAGTATAAGAGTTTGGCTAAGAAGGTTGATTATAAAACTAAAAAAGACTATAATTGCCTTAATGTGCCCTTGTAATGAGGTTATCATTCAATTCTAATATATGGAAAACAAATTATGCTAAATCTAGTTATGTGTCCACTCTTCTATTTTGATTTATGAATTAATTATTGGAGTTTTCTAACCAATCCATATTGAGGTGATTTAAAGATGAAAATAAGGCTCGGTCTCCCACGTATGTGGTTATTAGGTCGTTGGAGCCCATATAGGAAGGTCAAAGTAAGGTTCTAAACCTCATTGCATATTAAATGCACAAATACATACAAAGATATATAAAAATTAAACAAAAACAAATACGGATCATATGCCTAAATTCAGCTATCAAACCATACAATAAAATTACAAATCCAAAACACAAATAATCATAAAAAATATAGACATAGGTCTAGAGCCTATATCCACTTGTCATGTCACATCTAAATTAATAAAATTAGGCTCGAGGCCTTGAACCAAGTTCAATATAAAATCTACAAGAAGACCAAATTTGTAGCCATAAGAAAAAAAGAATAAAAAATAAAATAAAATATGATAATAATAATAATAATAATAATAATAATAAGCCATGTCATTGGAATAAAATTAGTCATAGGCCTTAAACTTACTCCATCTAAACCGACCTAAACGAACATAACAAAAAAAAAAAGTGCAAAACATAATCAAAATTAAACACTCAAAGACATAAATCATGTAAAAATGACTCTATAAAAAGTTAAATAGCCAATTGGCATCCATGAGATCCTTGGCCTATTAATTAATGTTGGCTTCTTTTAATTTTCTCATCATTTAAAAAAAAGTGATAGATATTGCTTACTTCATCATCAATTAACAATTCCTCAAATCCTTCATATACAAAAAATAAAAATAATATTACACATTAAGTCAACACTCTTAACCCCCATATTTTAAAGAAAATATTATTATTATAATAATAAATATATTCAAAATAAAAGAAATACAAACCTAAAAATATAACATAATCTCTATCCAAATAAAATTAAATTTTAAACACATATAAAAAATGTAAATTTTGAAGTTTTTTTATTTTTAAATTTGCCAAGCAATATCAAAGACCATAAATTCATATTTATTCACTTAACCCCAAATTAAATGATTTTAATTCAATTAATTATCTAAATCATATGTTAATCAAACAATTAATATTATCGGAAGATGGATAATAAGATAATCATTCAACTCTTAAAACATTAGATGAAAAAAAGAAAGAAATATAATGGTGTAATTACCAAATTAGAAGTTTGGGGATTAGAATGATGAAAATAGAAAAGAAAAGAAGAAGTATCGGATCCGGTGTATGGTAGAGCTTGATCCAAGCAAGAACAAAACTACTCGCGTACTTATGAAGGCTCTTAGTGGTAGAATGTGTTTGTTCCAATGGCAGTCGATTCGTCTTTGTGAGCTAATTCTTCTCGTTTGAAGAGGTTGTTGTTGATGGAAGTGGATTGGTTGCACCAATGATGCTTTTTCCTCCTCTATTTCTCCATGTTTTAGTTTGTTTATTTTTTAGTCTGCTAGGTATTTTTTAGCTCCTCTCCCCACCTCCTCCTTTTATGTGTAAGCATGAAATTTGTAAGGGTAAATATAGGGTTAGTTTAGGATTTTCCTATTCTAATTTTTCTTCTTTTATAAAGCCTAAACAATCTAGCCCAATAATTAGCACATGCATATCTTGATTTAGGCCTAGTTCCTTTTATTTTTCTTCCTTTTTTTTATTTTTATGATGGTAAAAATAGGGTGATGAAATTTATTTTATCTCATGTTTTGAATGTAGACTTTTTCTCGCATGCTTTCTTCCTCTTCAAATTCTCCCACTATAAAAGAATAATATTTGTCAATTTGATGGCGACAAGTTTGACCCTCTTGCTTTTTGACACATCCAAAAGTCAAAGACCTTTTGTACTTGATCCAGACCATTCTATAAACACAATCTAAGTTTACTTTGCCCTCAAATTTAGATATCTCAAGATTTACTCTATAATCTTGGAATTTTTAGGGCTTCCCATGCAATCACAAACGTGAGAAGCTAGCTTCTCTTTTTAAGAGATTCAACATACATGTCATGGAAAGAATTCTATTTTGGAAGCCGTTTAAGAACTTTTTCTTCATCCATAGATTCATGTCCCTTTTTAGGCACACAAATTGCTTCTAGCTCCTGATCTCTTTGTTATTATGTTGCAATTGTTTGATTGCTCTTTGCATCTCAAGCATTGTCATTCTATCCATTGGTGCTCATCTTGGAGGCATTCTTCTATTTGTCTAAAATGTAATAGAAAGTAAATCTTAACTCTAATACCAAAATGATTTGGAATTAAGGGATACCTAAACCCTACAAGTGTTCAAATACACAAACACCAAAAACAACCTCAAGGCTGAAACCAACAAGCATTGAATCTACCTTAAAATCAATCAAAAAAACATATCCTCAATCACATGATAAACGCAAATCAATCCACGATCAAACAAACTCAAATCATAAACACGAGCAAAAACTCAAAATCAACAATCAACACTTTAGGTCTTTTTTTATACCACAATACGGATAATATCTATTAGTTTAAATGTACCAAAATTCAAATTAATCCAAGCCCTTTAGGTCTTTTTTAAGCAAGCTGAACTTCAAGACTAAATAGGATTCAAGAATTCTAATAATATTCAACAACCAAAAAGCCAAATAAAATAATTTAGAATATTTATAAGATACTTATGGGAGCTTACTTGTCATAATTATTTATCTAAAGCCCACCTTAATTCACCACTTTAAGGATGCATTTTATGATGTCCTAGTCAATCCAAGCAAAGGAAATATGCAAAGAGTTACATTGAAAAGTCTTTAGTTTTTTATTCAAAATTTTATCAAAGTACCTATAAAAGACACATAAATTTTGCTTAAATACTACTAACAAATTTAGCTAGGTTAGTTTCCTTACCTAGGTCGAATTTGAGTCTTTCCTAATAACCTTGGACTTATGTAATTCATAGTCAATTAGTACATGGATTCATAATTAACTAAGAACTCTTAATAAAAGAAGGATCCATAACACACATGGATCCAAACACCCACAAACGCCATGTATTTGGCCAAGTTCTAAAACAATTAGATAATCCCAAAAACATGAGGAATAATTAAATAGCTTAGGTCCATAAAAATAAAAATAACCTAAATAAATGAAAGAAAAACTAAATAAGATAGGATAGATGGTTGAAAGTTTCAGCCACAATGTTGAGGAAACTTTCGGCCTCAAGTTTTCATGGATGCTTCCATATCAATTACGAGCCTTTAATGTTTTGGATTTAGCCTAAATTAATTAGTCCTTATTAGGTATGGATTAGCATTAGTTGGCTAAATAGGCTTAAGTTAGGTTGGATATCCATATATATTATGGATCCATATATAATTAAGATTTTATATTTATCTTGGGCTAGGATTTGAATGAGTTCTTATTTATTTAAGAAAGGTTTATGGCTTAATAATTCTCTTATTGTTTGAAAAGTTGTCATATCTATATGTGTGCCCGAGGTGGTCGGCTCTATGCCTAATATTGAAACATCTTTTATATTATAAAAATAGATTTTGGACTTTGATATTTTGAATAAAAGTTGTATGACATGTCTTTCTTCTAATTTGTTTCATCCTAGTACTTTTCTTAATGGTGTGCTATTTTATCTTTAATGTGTTCAATCAATGTGCTGACTTGATCAACCAAAATAAACCTTATGTTTGTGTTTGTATCCCTTTTACCAGACTTATAATTGAGTCTTGGACTTATTAAAAACTCAATAGAAGTATCCTTATAAGTTTTGACATTTACCTAGTTAGGCCTAAATTTATTTATTTTAATTTAATTGAGCACTTGAACTTTTAAACTTGGTCATAAGTTAAGTTTGTTATTTCAACGAGACTCGGTAGATGGGTTATGGTTTTTTCCTTGACTATAAAGTTAGGGTTTGTGATTGTTTGTGTTGATTTGAATTTTATGTGTTGTTATAGGTTGATTTGTGATTCGGATACATTTATTTATAGGTGTTTCAACTTTGGTTATTACCAAATTATTGATTGTTAATTTCAACTTGAGAAGTTTTTGTGCTTTTGCGCTTTGGCTTTAGCATTTTCTTCATACGACTTGTGTCTACTTGCTATCAAAATTGTGATCAGTTTTTTCTTGTGTGTATTGACAAGTTTTATAAAGATAGAACAACCCATCCAAATATCTTTTGATGGAGAGAGAGAGAGTTATTGGTGATATGAAAGGTATTGAACGTCAAGAGAATTCTAGAAGAGGATTGGTTGAGGCATAACGTCTTCCATAATCATTACACATCTCATGGTAAAATGTGCGAGTTCATCATCAACAAAGGTAGTTGTGAGAATGTTGTTTCAATGATGATAGTAGAGAAGTTAAACTTGTAAACTATTTATCATTGAAAATTATTGATCATTCAAGTCCGATTATATAGTTGTGAAGGAAAAATGAGCTTAGGGTTTTAAAAAGGTGCCTTGAGCCATTTTTGATCAACAAGAAGTATGCGAATAAGGTATGGTATGTTGTGATACCTAAGGATGTTATATATGATTGATTCAAAAACACATACTCTTTTAAATTAAATAAAGTGCAAATTGTTCTAATGATTATGAAAAAATATTTTTTGGTTAAGAATGATGAAGCCAAATGGGAGGTTAAAGAACCTAATTTTTTGGGTGTTAGAAAAATTTAAATTTCTAGTCAAAGAGTTGATAAATTTACTAACTTAGACAATGCCATAAACACTAAAAATTTTTACAATGAAGTCATTGTTACTACTACCAATAAAGAACTAGTAAAAGTAGCCATGAAATTGAAATTCGGTAAGATAAAAAAAAAAAAGAAGGCAATGTTAGGAAATCTTGTTGTAGACGAACAAGATAGAATGGATAAAAGGCTTGATGATGTTGAAAAAGAGAAACTGCCACCTAGTGTTACTATCAACCATGTCTTTGCAACCAATTATAAATCTACCCCAAAATAATATTGTTAGTTTAGAGCTTTATTTTTATAGAAATCAAAAAACTAAGGGAAGAAAATTTAGTCATGAAATTAGTTGAAGTAATGCAAACAACGAGATGTGAAAATGAGGTATATTACTTTGAGGTTTTGCTCATAGAGAAGAGTGTAATAGGTGCGAGTTGAAGCTAAGTTGGGACTTACCGAAAGGGTTTCTCTATATGTCTTGTTGTGTGTGAAGGCTTCTATCAATAAAAAAAATCACAACTAAACTATTCTTGTTGTGTCAAACATAGAGGGTATAGAATTACAAGAAGGCTTGGGAACAATCACAAGCTAGGGGCTTAGGAGTTGATGTTTTTCCTCACATATTCTAGTATGGGACTATTTTCTAGACAACTATCATTGATGATGAACCTCCTAATACATGAAAACCGATGTTGATAAGTGAGAGGTATGCGAGTAATGTACTTGTTGTTGTAAAACAAGAGTTGTAAAAGAACTACACAATAGTCCAAATCATGTGGAAGCCATATTAGTGAATTTCCTATTGATTGAAGATGCATAGAAACCATAGAAGCTTATTGTTATTACATGTGCAATGAGATTTTTGATGAAGAATGATGGGAGAAACAATGCAACTTTCAAGCAATGCCGAGCTTTTACTTTATGGTGTTAGTTCTAACCTCAATGTCAAATCCAAGAAATCCAACAATAAAGATGTGTACTATCAGCATACTCAAACTATAAAGGAGGTGGATTTGTTTACTAGGAGTTTATAGTAGAAATATGTTAAAGTTATTGATGCTGCTAACAAAGAAGGCATGCTACTTATCAAACCTACAAGAGAAGCATGTTGCCTTTAAAGTTCATTTGAAATCGGTTTTTGAAGGAATGAAAACTTAGTCTTTATCTTATTAATGCGCACAAAAGCATCTTTAAGGGGCTGGTTTCTCACTTTTCTTACATTGGTGATGTTGGCAAAGCAAATTCAGAAATAACAAAGAGGAAAAATGGTATAGGATTTATTGCGGACACTATAACAAAAATCCATTATAGAGGAGAATGTTTGAGGTAATTAAAAAAACAACCTCAAAGTTTAATAATTCTATCTTACATACAACTTATCCAAAAACAAATATGATGCAATTGATAAACCCACCTCACTTCGATCAACCCATACTTTGTTTTTCTTTCCTTCCCCTTTCCTATTAGAGTTCTAAAGGAAAAAAAAACCACTTTATTATATCACCCATCCCTTTGACTTTCGTATATGTTTCGGATCTATGTTTTTTCTTCTTCTTTTCAATTCGATTATTTCATAAGAAAAGCAACATTCCATTTATGATTATTTAGGTTTTCTTTTCTTCTCTTTTTTCTTCAATCTATTTCATTAGGGTTCTATTTTTTTTCTTTTTCTTCTTCATTAATTCCAATAACCCAAATTCATTATCGGCATCACAACTTCACCAAGTTTAGAGAGACTTAAACTAGTGGGTTGCACATCATTGGAAAGAGTGTTAATTTCATTCAAAATAAGATCGAGATTATTTGTTAGTGGGTGTCAAATTTAATCAAGATCGAAGGCATGGAAGATGTGGAAATAGTTAGGCAATATTCTTGGGAGACTACCATAATTTAGCATAAAATTTTAAGCTAATCAATGTACAGTAAAAATAGTTTATTTGGCTTGTTTCATTTTCTTTAGATTTAGATGGTAATCAATTTGTGCTTAATGTTCTCCTTTTTTTTTCTTTTTTATAGGGTTCTTAAAACAGTAGAATTATTTTCTTTTCTCATAAGTTTGTCTCTACATTATTGTTTCCATAATGTGTTCTTTTTAGGCATTCGAACTACAAAAACTTGTTACAAATTTGATGGCTTATATTTCTCCACATAAATGATACTCAAATGATGTGATTTTTTCATATCAAACGATATTGCTTCTATGTTTCCTCTAACTTTCTACTTATATTTCCTTTGCTTCGAATTACTACAATTGTATAATTCCAAGCCACTTGTTATAATATAACGTGGAAGCTATTTTACAAGGATCACCTTGAAACTTATAAAAGTGATTACACTACATAAGTCTTGGTGGGATACTCGTGGTCTATATTTTCATGCAAAATTTTATGATCTCCTAGAACTATTTTTATGTCATTGTGTGTTGGGGCTCTTTTTGGAGTATTTAAAGGTGTAGCTTTGGTGGTGTTCACTACCATTGCTAGTGCATTTTCATGCTATTTCCTATCAATGCTCATCGAGTAGCCTCTTGTCTTCGGTCTTTGACTTGACAAACTTAGTTTCTTCTAAGAGTAGGTGAATCTCAACTCCGGAGTTTTGTCTAACCTTTGTTTATATTTGTTGAAAAATTGGATAAAAGTTGTTTCTTTTCACTCTCGGGTGGTTAGAAGATAAGAACGTTTGTTGAACCCTAACTTTACCAAGTACATTTATTAATGTTGCTTCAACAATAGTTGATGTTCCTTATTATATTTTCTTCCCGACAACTTTGATTGGACTTACTCCTACTATTTATGTCACCGTTAAGGTATTTTACTTGAGATTTGTTTTTTTAATTGTTGTCATTAACATCCATGTTATACCACTACTAGTAGAATCATGTTATGGTCTATATTTTAGTTTATTCACTTATGGGCTCACTATCGATATGTGTCGATTGTTATCCTCTTCTTGAATCTGATTTTTTGTGAGCTTCATTATATCTATCTATTCTTTTATTTGTTCATTGGTGTGCACATATGTACAAGTATAATGTTGTTGTGAAAGTTATCTTTCCTGTATTGTAACGAGTCGTGAGTGTCAAAGTACTTGGAATTGCTTTAAAGTCGATGTTCTTATAAATGAATCGGTTAATATACCCCTAAACATGGGCCTTTACCTTGGTTATCCTTACTTATGTAATCACTCAAATCAATTTCTTAAACAAGGTAATGCATTTCTTAGGAGCTTCTCCTAAGTAATTTAAAAGAACAAGCACCTCTCACCTTGAAACATTAATTATGGAAAAATTAATATAAAAAATCTCTTTATTTTCTTTTTGTTTCTTCTTCATGGATGTAGTTTTATAAAGGGCCTACTGGTTGGTGCAATGACAATGGTGTTAGGCTCGTAACCATAAGGTTACAAGTTTGAATCTTGTGATTATCTATTTTATGCAAAATTCTAGAGCAATACTTCATATTCTCCTATGTATGACTTGCTTCAGTGGGAAGATAACTAGGTAATGGCTTACGGTTATAGACTAGCTTTTGGTAGATAGTTTTTCTGTTATTACTCTTTGAATTGCATATTCTTAATACATTCAACACAATAGTGATGTCTCCCATATACTATGTGATGTTTACTTCATTAACAATTTTAGCTAATGTAATCATATTTAAGGTAACATTTTTCTTAACTAGTCGTACATATGAATATGTTGATATATAGACATGTAAGTATGTGTGTGTGTGTGTGTATGTGTGTGTGTGATAGATGGAATTTAGGAGAACTAATCCTTTGATTTCCTATTAGCTTCAGCTTAAGTTAAGATGACTATAGAAACTGAAGCATTTTTCAAATGATAACGAAACATTACTACAAATTGGTTACATTGATGCTTTCAAAATATAAATGAAACAATTAATTTGTACTATGTGTGCTCTCTATGTTTTTCTCTCTTTGAAGTTTAAAGCATTTTTTTTTTTTTGGCTTGTACTCACCTTATTTCCAACACTAATCGGTGTTTATCTATTTATGAAAATGGCTTAGTCTTCGATACTAAGGAGCTTGATCTTCTAGAGGATGACCTTATTGAGAAGTTTTTTGTTGGTGTCTCAATGATCACCTCCTTGTCTTTGGCCATCTCTTACCAACCTTTGTTGTTGCACCAACATGTTCATAAATGCCTACAAGAATTTTTTATCTTTTGTAATTACAACTAAATGTTCTTATTCGCGAGTAGAGAAAGTGAAAGAGTACCTAGAGGTTTGTGATTTATTGATTTATTTATTGGACTATGTTCCATGTTTAGATTTAAATTCTAGTGATGCCTTAGGTATACTCGTAAAATTCGTTAATGTTTTTATTTGATGCAAGATCCTAATAAGGATGTTGTTTCTATTACTCCGATTCATTGCTACTGCTTTTGATGGTTCCCTAGTTATTGCCAATGAAGAGGAGAAGAAGGAAGAGCATGTTGAAGAGTCTAATGAAGACTTGGGTTTCAGCCTCTTTGACTAAGTTTTGTGTAGGTGTTTATCTAGGATTTTACCATGTTATGGTCAATACATTTTAGCTCCTAATAAGTTCATTGCATGTTGCCCATTTTATGCTATGAATGGGGTATTGTAGTTTATTTTCTTACAAGTTTATTACTCATGATATGCTACAAAATGAATAAAAGATGCAGGTGTAATTTAAAAGATTTTTATTTACATTCAACAAGATGTAATTTTTTTATTCAACAAGATCCTAATAAGGATGTTGTTGTTGTTGCTCTAATTACTATTACTGCTTCGATGGTTCCCTAGTTGTTGACAAGGAAGAGGAGAAGAAGGAAGAGCATGTTGAAAAGTCCGATGAAGACTTGGGTTTCAGCCTCTTTGACTAAGTTTTGTGTAGGTGTTTATCTAGGATTTTACCATGGTATGGTCAATATATTTTAGCTCTTAATAAGTTCATTGCTCGTTGCCCATTTTACACTATGAATGGGGTATTGTGTTTTATTTTCTTACAAGTTTCTTACTCGTGATATGCTACAAAATGAATAAAAGATGCAGGTGTAATTTAAAAGATTTTTATTTACATTCAACAAGATGTAATTTTTTTATTTATTTTTTGACCAAAAAATAAAGTAAATTATTGAATTTGAAGATGAAATAAAACTATAATGCTAAAGGTGGTTACACAATCATCCCAATAAATTTAAAATTTGAGGTTGTTATAAGCTGTCTTAAACATTTCACAATAAATTTTAAAAAAATCTAGAAACAAAGAGGCGATTATCAACCGTCGAACAAATTGCACACCAAAAAATAAAAAAAGATAATTAGCACTTTAGGAGTTGTTGTAATCGCCTCTCAATTCTTCGACAATCGCAATAATCGCCTCTATAGCATAGAGACGTGGCATTTTAGGCAATTTTGAAACAATTCATAAAAATTCCCATAAACTTTGTAGAAGAGAAAAAACATTACCTCTAATGCCTTTTTTTTGTGTAGTGAGAGAACATTGCCCAATTATGGATGGATAGCTAGTATTTCTTAGAGACAACACAACAACATAGTGACGAATTAACATTAATGCATTTGGGAGAGGATAATGACTAACTAATAATCTACCTACATAGATAGCAAATACAATTGGCCTAGAGGCCACCACAAAGAAGTCAACCAGGAATCAACGTGATGACGGTAGCTCAAATGCATCCAATATGAGTTTAGTAATAGATGGGCTAAATTATTTTGGTTGGATCGACGTGATTGAATTTTTAAGAAACCAAGGCATAATTGATCAAAACTAAAGGTGAACTTTTTCCAACTCAACACCACAAGAAAAATGATAATTTACGATGCTAATTCACTACTAAAACCATGAATAATGATGATTTTTGTTAAACCATAGCTAATTTTATGTCAAATATTGGTTTTTTAGTGATGGTTTTGAAACCATCACAAATTCGGACCAATTGTAGGATTTTAGCAACGGTCTTAACGAAACCATCGCTAAAAATCCTCTTTATATTTTGAAATTTAGCGAGGGTTCTATAAAACCATCGCTAAATCCAAAAATAGGTTTTTAGTGATGATTTTATAGAAACCATCACTAAAAACACTATTTTTGGGTGATTTTAGTGTGATTTTAACAAAGCATCGCCAAAATCCCGTAGATAAAACCCCGTAAATATAGGGTTTTAGGGATAATTTTTTTTAAAAAAAAGACTATCACTAATTTCTTATCATTAGGCCCAAACAATATATATATATATATATATATATATATATATATATAAGTTTTAGTGATGGTTTTAGCAACGAACCAAAAACTATCACAAAAAAATCCCTAAATATAGCTATCGCTTACTTTTTTACCATTTCTTTTTCTTCTTTTTTCTCTTCTTCTTCTTCTTTTCTAAGTAGCTCCACCTCCCCCATTTTTCCCCTCAATCTCTTTCCTTTTCATTCTTCATTTTCTTCTTATTTCTCTCATTTCTTTCTCCTCCTCGATTCCTTCCTCTAGCCTACTCCAAACTCCCCTTCTCTCTTCTTTTCTTCTTCCCCTCATTCTCTTCTCTTTTCCTCCTTCATTTCTTCTTATTTCTTTCCTTTCCTTCTCCTTTTCCCTTCCCTCCACTTCTCCATGAATAGTGTAGCAATACCAGCCTCCTCCTCCTCTTCTTCATGAATAGTGCAACAATAGTAGCTCATCATCCTTTTCTTCGTGAATTGTGCAATAACAACGACTCCTCCTCCTCTTCACCATGAGTTGGCAACAACTCCTCCTTCTCTCCTCCTCCATTTGTGTAATTGGTAACTCTTTAATCTTCTTTTTTTTCCATTTATTTAAATAATTTTATATTTGATGTTTTATTATTTCCTTGTTAATTGTTAGTTAGTTTAATTTTTCTATGTTGTTAAAGTTAATTTGTTAGTTGCTAATTAAATTAATGATTTGTTAGAAAAATTAATTAATTGTTAGTTTAGTTAATTATGTGTTAATTAAGTGATTTAGTTGTTAACTAAATAAAGTTTATTTGCTCGCTAATTTAATACATCAATTATTTTAGAAAAGTTGAATAGGTGCTAGTTTAATCAATTATGTGTTAATTAAGTGATTTACTTGTGAATTAAATTAAGTTAATTTATGGCTAATTAAATTATTTAATTATTTCAAAATATTATTTAGGTGTTAGGTTTATTAAATAGGTGTTAACTAAGTTATTAATGTGTTAAAATAAGTTAATTATTTATTAATTTAATTACTTAAATATTTTTTAAAAATATTAAATAGGTTTTACTTTAATTAATTTAGTTGTTAATTAAGTTCTTTAGCAGATCAAAATAAATAAATTAGTTGTTAATTAAAAAATTTAAATACTATTCAAAAAAATTAATTAGTAGTTTAATCAATTTGGTTGTTAATTAAGTTTTAAATTATTAGCTTAAATCAATTATTTTTTTATTTAAAATAGTATTTAAAAGAAATAATTAGGTATCATTTTAATTAATTATGTGTTAATTAAGTTACATGTAAGTTTAATCAATTTGGTTTTTAATTAAATGTTTTCTTTCAAATTTACTTATGTGTAAGTTTAATCAATTTGGTCTGTTAATTAAGTTTTTTATTTGTTAAAATAAATAAATTAGTTATTAATTAAATATTATTTAAAATATTTACTTATGTGTTAGTTTAATCAATCTCGTAATTGATTAAGTCTTTTAGTTGTTAAAATAACTTAATTAAATATTATTTAAAATATTTACTTACGTGTTAGTTTAATCAATTTGGTAGTTAATTAAGTTTTTTAGTTTTTAAAATACGTAAATTATTTACCAATTACAATAACAAAATTTTGTTTAAAATATTTAATTACGTGTTAGTTTAATCAATTTGGTAGTTAATTAAATTAGTTAGTTGTTAAAATAATTAAATTAGTTGTTAATTAAATCAATTAAATTTTTTAAAAAATATTTAATGATGTGTTAGTTTAATTAATTTGGTAGTTAATTAAGTTCTTTAGTTGTTAAAATAAGTAAATTAGGTGTTCATTAAATTTATTAAATTTTATCCAAAATATTTAATTACATGTTAGTTTAATCAATTTGATTGTTAATTAAGTTTTTTAGTTATTAAAATAAGTAAATTAGTTGTTAATTAAATTAATTAAACATTGTTTAAACTATTTACGTACTTGTTAGTTTAATCAATTTAGTAGTTAATTAAGTTTTTTATTTGTTAAAATAAATAAATTAGTTGTTTATTAAATTAATTAAATATTATTTAAAATATTTACTTTCGTGTTAGTTTAATCAATTTAGTAGTTAATTAAGTCTTTTAGTTATTGAAATAAATAAATTAGTTATCAATTAAATTAATTAAATTTTGTTTAAATTATTTAATTACGTGATAGTTTAATCAATTTGGTTGTTAATTAAGTTTTTTAGTTGTTAAAATAACTCAATTAGTTTTAATTAAAATATTAAAAAAATTAAAAAACTAATTAGGTGTTCTTTTAATTAGTTATGTGTTAATTATGTTATTTAGTTGTTAATTAAATTATTAAATTATTAAATAAATTAATTGGGTGTTAGTAACTAATTGGTTTCAATAAAGTTTATTAGTTTTTAATTTAATTATTTAAATATTGTGTAAAAAAATTAATTAGGTGTTACTTTAATTAAATTGGTGTTAATTAAGCTATTTATGTGTTAAAATAATTATGAATTTGGATTATTTATTGATCAACTATAGATAAACCGGTGGTCTTTAAATTAAGGTTTCGTAGATGGGGTTAATGAATTTATTGATTTTACCATTGGTCATCCCGAGTGTATGGACAAAAAATTAGATAAGATGCCATTATAAACTCAAAAAGTGTTAGAATCATAGTTATAAAAATCTTTATACGGTTAAGTACCATTTGACGATATATGTTTTTTGTTCGAGTATTATGTGTAGAGACGTTATGGAGAAAGAGGGTTGATGGTTTATGATGATAACTAAAGAAATTTTGTTAAAACTCAACAAATATTTGATGAATGTTTGACCAAATTATATCACACAATAGTGACGGATGCGATCGGTCCATCATTTAATCTGTCTAACATCGACGAAGTCCCAAATCCTAATGTTTAGACATTTTATGATTTGTTGGATGCATCAAATAGAAAGATTTAGCTAGGTCCGTAAAACCACTCACATTGGCACGTTTGTTACACCTAAAGTCCGAACATCATTTTTCGTAAAGGTGTTATGGCGACTTTATATCAACTTATGAAAAAGTTTATGCATGTTAATAATTATATGCCATAAGATTTTTATAGTACAAAAAAAAAAAAAAAAAAAAAAAGGAATTGATGGGTTTACTAGTTCAAAACAACTATATAAATGGATGTATGATTTATTGAGGTGAAGACATGTAAGAGAATTACTTACAAAATATGTGATCATCCTAAATATCAAAGTCCTAGTAAGGATCAATTAGAGAAACTTATATTCTATATAAAAAAATGTATTATTTTCTCCTATCCCCTCATTACGGAGGATGTATGCATCGAATGGCATAGCTAGTGACATGGCATGGCATGCTAAACATGAAGTGTGTTAATGCTTCGACTCCTTTTTATGCTAGCATTTCGATTAAACGAGATCTTTCTTTTACATCAAAAGTTAGGAATGTCATATTAGAAGTCCGTACCGATGTGTTTCAGCCATTTGGTCTATCCGAACAATAATATTCACGTTACATGTAATTGTAACACCTTATAATTTGTCATTGCGAAAGTGTATAAGGTAAGAATATATGTTCTTAACTATAATTGTCCCGAAGACCAAAAAAACCCAAAGATCAGCCTAGGCATGTACTTATAGTCGTTAATTAAAAAGTTGGTTGATTTGTGAGAATTTACTATGGTTACCTATGATGTGTTTTATAAGCATAATTTTTAAATGCGAGTCGTGGTCATGTGGAAAATTAGTGATTTCTTTACATATTTAATGTTATCTAGTTGAGTGCTCGTAGGTAAAATAGCGTGGCCTTTTTGTATAAAAAGTTCTAATACTTTCATTTTTCGTAATGGCAAAAAGACTTCTTGGTTTGATAGTCACCATAAGTTTCTGCCATAAAGTCATCCTTTTAGGAGGAAAAAAAACACGTTCAAAATAAATGCATTTGTCATAGACATTTCTCCTTCGATCATGTCTAGAATGGATATTTTGCTTGAAATAAAAAATTGAGAGTTGATAAAAGTCACAAATGAGGGTTTCGAAGAGTGTAATAGTAGTTTATCTAGAGTTTATGGTTAGAAGAAATGAAGTATATTTTAGGACATTCCTAATTAGAGTTTCAATCTAATTCGATACAATTTGAATGTGATGCACACTCGAAAAAAAAAATTAATGGTGTGTTTTATAGTTATGAGTGTGCTCGAGAAAAACCAAAGATAATGTTAACTCAAAAGAAGACTTGAAACTTTATTGTCGACAACCGAATTAGAAATAGATGAAGATTCTAGAAAATACCCTAAAGCCTATTACACCCTAAACAAATAATAAAAAATCTGATTGTTTGAATGATTTAAACAACTCAGGCTTTTCGATAGATATGTGTCAAACTTAGCTAGGTGTGTCAACATGGAAAACCTCGGATTCAATGGCATGAAGAGTCATACTATCATGTATTTATATAGAGATTAATATCTATCACATTTCGTGACCTATAACTTAGAAATGTTTGGCAAACACTAACTAAGTTGAGCTTATTATTTAAGGAATTTGCTTCTACTATCATTAAGGTCGAAGGTATGACTTGTCTTGAGATATAGATAACTTTAATTTTATACAAATTTGAGCGAGATATTTCCCCGAGTTTCTTTAACTCAATGGAACATCTTCCAATCCATTTGGCACATGAAGCAAAAAAGCAGGACCACTACAATATCGATGGATGTGGTAAATATATTGATTTACAACCTTGATTAATTTTTAAAAAATATTTATTAACCGACATAGGTGCATAATACATGTATCTTCTAAAACTTAAAAACAATGTAAAGAACAAAACAAGAGTTGAAGGGTTAATATGCAATGCATATTTAGTTGAAGAAGCATTAATGTTTTATTCATACTACTTCGAGCCTTATGTGCATACCGTGCATCAAAAAGTGTCATATAACTTTGAGTGTGCTTAAGAATCAAGTGATAATAATGAGGGATACATGTTGTATTTAAATCACAAGATCAATCTCTTGATTGAGTAAAATCACATATGCTAATAGATGAAGAAAAGCTTACATCGTATACCTATATTTTGTTAAATTATGATGAAATGACACCTTACACTATGTAAGTGCTAAAATTAGTAAAATTTTCAATACTAAACTTCATTAATTATCAATTATCTATAATAAAGACATTAAAAATCTTATAGTTATTTTTTCTTCGATGGCTATTTTGTTAGCCAACTTCATCAAAGTAATTCCAACATACTGAAGCACGAGATTGATGCTCGACTTAAAAATGATTTTGCATCATGGTTTCATCAATATGTGAGTAATGTACAACCACACTCATTCATCAACCATTACATTAAAGATCTTGCAAAAACGACCATTAAGAACAACAAATTTGTATCCATAATACTTTATGATAAGTACAAGTCTTACACCAAAAGCCGGGGTTCAAATAAAGTAATAATGTGTAATGGAGTATGCGATAAAAGGAGTTAATTAAATTATTAAGGAAAATGACTACTACAATAGGTTAACTAATATATTAAAACTTGAGTATCATAAACTACCACTCAAGAGAACCATATTGGTCAAATGCAATTGGTATGACACTTCACCCGATGTAGGAATAAGGGTTCATTATCAATGCAAACTAGTGGAGGTACGTAGTCGTAGGAGGTTGAATAGATCTAATCCATTTATCCTAGGACCACAAGTGCATCGAATATATTATGCAACATATCCTACATCAAAGTGCATCAAGCACAATTGATTGGCTATATGTAAGATTCAATTGAGGGTGGCAGATGGATGTGCCAAAATCATTTTTTATGATCCAAATAATTATGAAATTGTTTAAAAAAAAGATATGACAACCCAACACAATGTCATTCAAATTGATGACAATCATGGTCGATCATTGATCGATTTAATTGGATCGTTAATATATTTAGAAGGGGATAGAATTAATAAAGAGAATGGTGTTGAATTTGAAATAGATTTTGAGAAAAACTTAGATGAAAATTGTAACAATGATGACCAAGATAGTGATTAGCGAGTAAGGTTTGATTATCTCTACTTTTTAATTAAAATTATTAAGGTAATATATATATAATGTGTGTGTCCGTGCATTTTTTAATTAATTATGAAATTATTTATTGATCATAAAATAAACTTATTTTAACTTGTATATGGTAATATAGATGTTTTATAGTCATTTTATTTTATTAACAAATTAATATAATAATATGTAGGTTATGCCTCATGGTAGGAGATGTTCCCATTTGTAGTGGCCCATATCATATGGTCAAGGTTATGGTTCGGACACAACAATGGTAGTGACCGTGGATGTAGGGGTAGTCTTACTTCAATTCTTCATCGGATACCCCCCATTAACATGTATCCATGCCCTTCTATAGCCCCCATGTCAAACCTATCATTGTTTGATATGTCTCAACCCGAGCTCCATCGGTATAGACCTTAACGTCCTAGCACTTCGAACCTTCATTGTCATTAGAGCCCTCATGCTAACTAGATGACCATTAGGTTTCTGCACATGGCTCATCATCATACGTCCCTTTTGATTTCTCTTATACACCTACTAGTTCTACTTACGATCATCGTATTTTGATTACTCTCATTAATGGAAAGAAGTATATATTATGCATATTTTTTAAAATACTTTTTTGGTATATAATTATATTTATGCATTCATTTAATTATTAATTTTCTTGTTTGAAAACTTGTACCCATCTATTATATGCTCTCCTCATATCTATAAGATGTTCCATGAGTATATTAACCTATCTAAAACGACATGGAAGTCAATTAGTAAGTAAACAAAAGAGTTCTATTGGGAGGAGTTTAAAGCGAGTTTGTAGCATAATTTATAAAGTGACAAGTACATATAAATTAAGAAACATTAATGTTTATTTAAATGTATTAATAAATATTTTTAATGTTCATATAGAAGTTTTTTATATGGGATCGAAAGTTCGATCAAAGCATGAGGAAAGTATGGCAGAGCCTCGCACAAAAGCAATATTTTATTTTGACTTCCGTTGTTAGGTGAAAAGACATCCAAACCAACAAATATCTCATAAGAGATATAGGATGCATGGCTGAATGAACAAGTAAAACCCGAGTCTTATGTGTGATCCGAGTAGGCGACTCAAAACCACGTGAGCAAGATTTATGGTATCAAGGTTGGCCCATATAGACATGTAAAGGGTTCAATCACCCATGGGAAGCAAGCATTAGGGTATCAAGCCGTCGCTAAATTGGTGACCTTATCTAATTATTTAGCGATGGTTTTTTTAAGGATTAGTGATAGATAAACCATCACTAAATTAGTGATGAATTTTAAAAAATATCACTAATTAATTAGCAAGAAGGTTTTTCACGATGGTATTTAACCATTGCTAATTATAATTAGTCATGGTTTTTTACATTTAGCGTTGGTTTAAACCATCACTAAATGATTTTTATTTTTATTTTTATTTTTTCGCAAGGAGCTTGACATGGGAGTGTGCATATGGCAATGAAACCGAGAGTTTCAAGCTAAAATCATAAGCCAAAGGTTTTAAATCTTTTATTTATTTCACTTAGTTATTTTATTTTATTTATTCTTTTCATATAAGAAATTTTATTTTGTTTGGGATTATTTTGATCCCTTGTATCTTTTACTTTTATGTTTTAGATTTAGGCTAGATTAATTAGTACTTATTGGGTGTGGATTGGTTTTTTTTTTTAGTTGTCCTAATAGACCTAGGTTAAGTTGGGTATATTCGTAGATCTATATTTAATTAGGAGTCCCTATTTATTTTGAACTTGAGTTTGAAAGTGTGTTTATTTATTTAGAAAAGGGTCATGGTCTAATATTTCTCCTAGTATTTAGGAAGTTGTAACACCTTTGTGTGTGCCACTAGGTGTCCAATGTTATGCCTAGTATTTAAGCATCTTTTTGCATTTAAATGTAGGCTTGGATTTGATATGTAGAATAAAAGTTGCATGATATTCTTTCTACAAATTTGTGTTTTCCTTGTGCTTTGCTTAAGAGGGTGTTATAATAACCTTAACGTAATTAATCAAAGTCGGTGACTCGATCAATCGAGCTAAACCTTATTTTCATATCCTTGCTCTTTTTACCTTCTTAAGTATTTATATATGAGTGAATGAATTTATTTTAATGTATAAATATTTATTTAATGTATAAAATTAAGATATTAAATTAATATTTATTTCCGTATGAAAAATAAAAAAATAAATATTATGCAAGAATAAATATTAAGCAATGTAAATGGGTTTTTAAGTGATCAATTAAATAAGTCTAATTATTAAAAGTTATAAAAGTGAATAATTTCCATACTTAATTGAATTAATGAGAAATTTTTTAGCAATGTCTAAAGATTATAAATATTTAATAATTAAGGGTTGTAATATTTATTAAGACTTATTGATAAAAATGAAGGAAATGAAAGGAGAATGTTCAATTAAATTATTTAAGGACACTTTGATTTAAATACACTCAATCAATTTAAATATAATACCTAAGTTAGGAGTGTTATTTAGCATGTGACAATTAGCATTTGTTAGTAAATACCTAAAAGTTGGCAAAAAGGAGAGAAAGGGGGAAGAGAAAATTCTAGTAATGGGTAGATTTTTTTCTTACTAAAAGAGATGGCAAAGACCAAAATAAAAAGGAGAAAAGAAAGTGAAAGAGACTTCTAGAGAAAAACTTAGGAATGTTAAGTCAATTAAGTATGAAAAGGAATAACAAACTAACTTGGAAAGAAAGAGAGAGAGAGAGAGAGAGAGAGAGAGAAACCATAAGAGAGAAACTATGAGAAAGAAAGAAAGAAAGAAAGAAAGAAAGAAAGAATGATTTAGCAAGAAAGAAGAAGAACTCGAATGATAGAGAAGAAGAAAAGAAGGAGATGGCAAAATGAAAGAAAGGGAAATTTTGGTGGATTGGCCGAAATACCCAAGAGGAAATGGAGAGAGAAAGCTTGCAAATTCTTCAAATGTTATTAAGACCAAGCTAATTAGAGGTAAGTGAAATTCTATTAACCTAATTTAAATGTAATTGGTACGTTGATTGATGAAAATTACGGATGCTTCAATTGATTGATTAAATGCCCAATTGATAGGTAAATGTTATGTTGAATTAACATGAAATCTAAATGTTTATGCTTTGAATTAAGTGATTTAAGTGATGAATGGGTTTGTTAGATTTGAAGTTAGTTAAAGTATAATTGAGAAATTATTGGTCATGTTGAGGGATGAAGCATTTGGTCAAAACCTATCTAGAAATAGAATGGGTAGTTTGATGTTTAAGTGCAAATTTGCTTTATGTGGGGTTGTATAAGTATGATTAATGTAAAATTAGTTTAATTAGATGCTTGATTGAGGCTTATTAAGGTATGGATTTGCTTAAGGAAGAATTTGGCTAAGATGAGAATTAGGCGTGAATTGGTTTAGTTTATGTTTTGATCTTAAATATTTGTTCTTGATATCTTTATGGATTTGAAATGATTTGATAGTTTGGTGATTAATGTTAGAATTATGTATTATAACTAAAGAATTATTTGGCATGCCAACTTGTGGTTATTGAATTGATGATTCTTAATGATGATGATTGATATTATCTAAGGATATGATTCCTTAGTGGTGATGGTTTATGTTTTCTAAAGGACATGGACTAGCTACTACTTAGAAAGCTAGATGGGTATTTCAAGTTATGTGATGTTTAAGGTTAATTAGAATATGTTTTCCTATTTGATGGTTAAAAGATATATCACTTAGTCTAATGTCAAGGTTTAGCTTAGGTAAAGGACATTTATTAATTGGTTGTGATTGAGATGATTTTGGTCTAACTTGATTGTTATGCTTGAATGAGTTGATTAATTGTCAAGTTTATGTGATTTTATTGATTATGTTAATTGATAACTTTATATTTGGCAAAGTGCCAATTTTATTATGTTTGAATTGTATTATGTAATTATTGTGTATGTATTCGTGTGTTTAATTTATATATGGTTTAATGATTAAAGGTGCATAATACTATCACATGTCAAGTTCATGATCATTTTTACATCATTGTTTAAATGTTTAATTAAAAGGATAAGGAAATGCATACCATTGTATTTATAATCATGACATGAGCATGAAAATGTTTTCCATCATGTTTAAAAAAAAAAAAAGGAAAAAGGATATAATTTTTAAGAAAATGGCTAGGCATGTCTCAATCACAATCACAAGCTCAATCATGACGTACAAAGAGAATGATCAACGCTTTGTAGGTATCATAAGATTCATAGGAAAATCACAGATTTCATAAGAGATATGTCTAGTGCTTTTCATGGTTTTCACATACATGATTTTCATGAATAGCTAAATATATATAAATATATTCGGTAAGGTGCTCTCGATCATAGAAAATATATATCGAAGTCATGAAAATGTATTTCATTAAATCATCCATCAAGCATTACATGACATGCATATATAGACTTCACTTACCGAGCATCAACTCATCATTTAAATTTAATTATATGGTGTAGGAAAGCAAGTTATTAAAAGATAACAAGTTTTAAAGTCAAAGTTGTTGCTATAAGATGCCTAGGTTACAAAAAAAAAAAAGTGTACTTTAACTGCAGGTTTAGCATAGAAGACCTATATCTATCTTTTCTTTTATTCTTGTTGATATGTTCGAGTATTCTATGCTTAATTTTATGGATATGAATAGTTAAAGGTTCTTAAACCTAACAAATAATTAAGTATGTAAATATTAAGTAATTGACTTTTGTGTCTTGAATTAATATGATCAAATGGTGTGTGGGTGTGTGTATGTGTGTGTGTATAAGATTGGTTAAATGGTATCAAGAAAGGAATATATGAAATGATTTAATGGTTAGATGATTTAAATGAAATTTAATTAATTAATTAGTTTAATTATTAAATGATGATTTTAATCACTTATAAAACCCAATTGAGCTTCCAAGAAACTTAAATGAAGTTTTTAATCAAAGTATTTAAATGGATCTCAATCCATAGGATTCCTAATTTATAAAGTTACAAAATGACTTTATAAATTTAAAGGTTGATGGAATTATTGTATATGTAATAAAGAAACACATGTTAACTAGGTTAGTAAATTAATAAAGACTAAATGAATTATTTCACCATTAGTATATTTATTTGACATGATAATAAAAGGGTATTTGATTAAATGAAAATGAGTATAGACCTTAAATGGTTTTGAGATAATTATTACGTAATATATTTTTATATGTATATTTTAGAAACATCGTATGTTTTCATAAATGTTGTTTCTCATAACTATATTTTCGAAACATTGTTTACAACTTAATATATTTATGAAGACTAAATTAGTTTCTATTTTATACAAGTATTATTTGATTAAAAATTTTTCATTAGGAGATCTCAAATTATGTTTTCATGAGTTGAGTTTAGATAAAGATTATTAATGAATTATCTTTGAAAGATTAATGAAATAAATTTGTAATTAGAGTGTGATAAATAAAGGATGGACCTAAACTTTTAATTAAGAAACATTCGCTCTAAATAATAATTATTTTAGAAAAGTCAAGGTCATGAGACTTTGTGTCTTGCATTCATTACACTTTGAATGTGAAGCATTGCTAATAATACTCTCGACCTACTTTAGGTCTCGGGTCGGAGGTGTTACACTTCGCTTGCTTAGGATTGCAAACGCATCCTTTTTACTAAGTTGTAGTTGATTCTTAGACTTATGCCAAAATCAATTAAGTGCTATTTGTCCTTGTAAGTTTCAACATCTACATATCTAGACCTAAACTTATTTATTTTAATTGAATTAAGAACCTGAACTTGCTTATAAGTTAACTTGGTTATTTCAACAAAGTTATTAGTTGGGTTAGGGTTTTGGCTTTGACTATAAATTAGAGTTTGAGATTGTTTGTGTTTATTTGATTTTTATGTGTTGTAGTGTGTTGATTTATGTTTCGGATACATTAATTAGTTAGTGTTTAAACTTTGGTTGTTATTGAATTATTAGTTGTTAATTTCAATTTGAAGTTGTTATGCTTGTGTGCTTTAACTTTGGCATTATCTTTACAAGATCCGTGTCAATTTTATATACATGGCTAGTTCTTGTAACAAAACCACAAGACTTAGTGAAAGCTACATCCATTTTGCAAGTGTATTTAAGTTAGATTTAGATTCAAACTTTAAGGCCAACATTTAGGAGAATTTAGTAAAAATTGAATGCATTAGGTGGATGTAGGAGTGTGCCCTTAAGGTTGCCTAGAAAGGAATTTAGCCTCAATTGATATGTATAATGACCTAAAGATACTCTTATCATTGAAAAAAAAATTAATTACTTTACGAGCTTTTTAGTAATTGGCTCTTGCCTAATATACATGGTAAGATAGATGTATATTGCTTGTGGATTGTTAAAAAAATCATTTCAATGCAAAAATTTAAGTTATTAAGTGAGATTTTAAAAATAATTTTATATTACTCTATAACATATTCTCTTAAGTGAAAACTCTTTGGATTTAAAACTTATATAGATTCATCACTACGAGATGTTAGAATTCAACCTCTTGACTATAAGATTAATAAGATTGTGATAATATATCAAATAAATATTTCAACCCAAAAAGTTAAGTTATTAAACGAGATTTTATAAATGATTTTATACTACCCTTGATGGATAAGATCAATTTGTTTACGTACATGGAATGATTCAAATAAAAGTTTTTGGATAGAATTAATTTTCCTATCCGATTTTTATTGTATTTTATCCATTAAGGGAGAGAATGTCATAATTAGGCTAAATTTTGTGTACGGGGACCTCACACTTTCATAGATATATACGAAATTAGCAATTATACAGGAATTTTAATTTTAAGGAAAGTAATATCAAATTGTCTTTATACGGATAATATATCCATTTTTCAATTTTTTTAACTGTTTCCGATATTGTTTTCCAATTTTGTCACAAAGTACATGTTTGAATATTTGCATTAATCAGTCATGTTTATTCATGGACTATATATCTACGCTTCAATTCTCTTACCATATGAAAGGAAAAACAAATCACGGTATATAATGGAATAGAATAGAATATTCATTACATATATTTGTTTGGTTACAAAAATTCTTAGTAATATAATTGAGACTTTTACAAATAAAGTTTTATCTCAGTCCTTTTTGAAGTTCAATTTAATCACAATATTTTATTTTCATTTACAAATTGGTACTTATTTGAAATTTTTTGGTTTGAAATTTTTTGGTTGTCATTTTTTTAAACTATATTTTAGTCGACCTTGAATGATTACTTTTAATCATGCAGTGGTTCATTATATATATATATATATATATATGTGTAATGGAACGATAAATTACAATTCTAATGGTCTCTTATATTACAAATCAAATTGAAAATTACATAACTAAACATAGGATTGATGATCCATTGCCTTTATTCAAACAAACCGTAATGTTCATGAAGTTATTGCAATATATGAAAAAGAAGTGGAGCGCATGCTTTTTCTATGGTAATGGAAGGCTACTAGCCAGCTTAAACTTTATGATTATTTTTAAAAAAGAGACTTAACAAGATTAATGGAAAGTTCTGAGCTAGAGTTATTTGAAAAAGGAGAAAATTATGGAGGAAGATCTAGCCCCATTCGCATTAGAGCTGGTAAAATGGAATATTAATTGAGCGGTCAGCATGAGCTGGGAAAGATGATGAAGATGCTCCTCCATTTCTTCTGAGCTCATTGATTTTTTTGAACAAATTCTCATGAAACTCTTCTAGCATCACATTCATTTGCTTAAGCTCTTGCAGGTTGAGCTCGTCAATGGTAACTTCCCACCAACCTTGGCATGATTGTCCAATATCTGTCCCTTCCTTTAGCACCTTTCCTCGGTCTCTCTCAGCTTCCATCTGGCTAAGTAGTTCATTGTGTTGCTGGCTTAGCTCGTTAATTCTCACCTTTCGGTGAGCCTCAACAAGAGGATGGGTGTTATCATTTGGTGATGGGTTCTGTCCAAGGAATCGATTTGCAACAGATTCTATAGAAGGATGACCATAGGAAAAAGGCTTGCCGGCTGGTGAGAACACAAGCACACCAACCTCAGCACCACATAAAGTCACCAACTCACTTGCTTTTTTGTAGATCCCAGATCTACGTTTTGAGAATGTGATTAACCTGTCATCTTCGTTGTCTATCCTTTTTATTGTGATCTTTTGCCTGCCTTTGGTTTGTTTGCCTGCCATTAAGAACGAAAAACCAAAAAACAGAAAACAAAAAAACAAAAAAAAAAGGAAGAGATATGATATTATGATGGTTTTCTTGTGTATGAGTATTGTTAATATGAGGTGCATTTATAGGACACAAATCTCCATTGGTTAAATGGTACAAGGCCATCGAATGACCTTTCAAAGTTATCTTTCTTTCCATAAAATTATTTTTGTTTGGCACCGCAAAAATTTAAAATATCCTGGGAAGTTATTACTTTGCATCTTAAATCTTAGTTTCATCAAGAAGGAATTTCGGTCTTTTATCTCTCACGAGGAATGTCATTACTGCCTTATATTTGTTCTTTTTTTATTATTATTTTGATAATCGACGAGACATCCATTGGTCATTGATGTGTTTATCTCCAAGGTATAAACAAAAATAAATTATTTATTTATTTATTTTATTAGTTTCATATATACTTTTTTATGATAATATCATAAAGAAATATAATTAATTAGTTTATATTTCAGAAATTAATATATTTATATATTTATTTATTTTGTTTCACAAATAAAATATATGATAAAATTCAAATTACAAAAGAATGAAGGGTATTTTTGGACTTCCGGGAAACAAGTATGAGTAGTTTAGGAAGAATACTTGCATCAGTTTTATCCAATGGAAAGGATAAGCGTGTCCTAATCAAGAAAGTTTTTTTAAAAAAAAACAAAAAACCTGCTTCTTGTTTTTATTGCAAATAGTTTCGTAAATTACTTTCTCCTTTCATATTCTTTGTACCAAATAGAGATGCAATGTATATAGATTTTGATTTATTTTTCTTTTTGATGTAGGCATATTGATTGACATTGTTTATTTGATGTAAAATAACTTATTTTCACTACAGTAAAATAACAATATAAAGACAATATGTTTGAGGCGGTTCTCAAAGGATGTTGGCATTTTAACTAGGATGTGAAGTATATAGAACAAATATGGGATGTTTTACAAAACCACCTCAAGTTTCAAGGAGAGGCGCACTATTTTATTTCTTGATATTTTATTTATTTATTTATTTATTGGTTTTAAAAGGGGAAGCACGCTTCATTTTCCCTCTCTTCTTAAGGTTTTCCAACTTCCTTTTCTTATTAACCTTGATCAGCTTCTTCCTTCTTCTCCTTTGCATCTTCATTTTTATTTTTATTTTTTTTGTTTCGAAAGGGAGAAGATCAAATGCTTCATTATCGAGAGTTTTCCTTCTTCACCTCTGCTTCTCCTCTACTTCTTACTTTTCTCCTCTACTTCTTCCTCCTTTCTTTCTTTCTTCTTTTTTTTTTTTTTTTTTTTTTTTGTTTTGTTTTGTGAAAGGGAGGAGAGACATTTCCTTATCCCTTTCCTCTTAGGGTTTTCCTTTTTTCCGATTCTTCCATCTTCTCCTATGTTTTTCCTTCTTCTCCTCTACTTCGTCCTTCTCCCCTTGTTAGAAATTAAATTATACATATCTATCAAAAAACCTATTTTATAATTTTAAAAGTCTTTCCTATCCATAAATTGGCTTATTTCAAATCAATTGGATACTCATGGTTGATTTTCTCATTGATCTCTCAAATGGTAAGTATGCTAAATTAATTTTGTAGCCGATCAATTAGATTACCTTTAAATTTTGGTTTGATCTCGTTTCTTTCCTAATTACCTTTAAATTTTTGTTGTTTAATGAGTATTTTATGACCAAGAAAATCATAATTTTCTTGTTTGTCATGTTTGCTATTGTAGGCATGTGCTCCGTAGAACAATTGGTGGCCAATGCTAACCGGTAAGACTACGAGTTTAAATCTAAGATGATTATATATATATATATATATATATATATATATATATATATGGATGTTGTCTTATTCTTATTTTGTAACTTTGAAGTTTGGAATTCTTATCTAATTTGTTGTGTCATGACTCGTATAATCTAGTCGTTGAAAGTGAGAAGCATACCATATTCCTAAAAATGTAAGGTTCATAGTTATAAGAATCCTTTAATTTACTATCATATTCATACTTGTATTACCCACTAGATCAAATAGCCCTATTTCTTTGGTTTTAGGCTAGTGATTAAGCTTGATTTCTCTTTATTGATCTCTAGTATCAATTGGTAGCTTGCATTACAAGTTTGATAGGACAATGAACTTACCCAAAGTCCGATAAATAATTTTGATGTATTGTAAACAATCTCTCATTTCAAATCCTTCTTTGCTAAAGTTTTTGGAAAAATAAAGTAGGAGAAGGCGAGGTTGGAAGCTAGGTTTACCCTAATGCCAATGCGAAGTAAGCATGACTTTTTATTTTACTTGTTTACGTAAACATGACTTTTTGATTTTACTTGTTGTATTGTATTGTACTCCCATATTTCTACTTGTATTGTAGCTAATCTTAATGCCCAAAAGGGATAGTAATTCTTAAATGCATAATTGGAAAGACCTCAAAGTACCTTCATAGTAGCAAGCCCCTTTTTCTTCCTCTTGTTGATAACATAAACCAATGCTATTACTAAGCCTCCTATGTGCTCTCTCATGTGAATTCTTCAATGATGTCTTTGTAACACTTTCATTTATCGAAATCCAAACTTAACTCTATTCCACATAGAACTAAATTCAAGTTTCTTCTAATTCTATCTATATTTCATTATGCCTTCTTATAAGGAAACAATAGTTAAATATGTTCTTTCGCACCAAAGTCGAGGTTCTTGTGATTCTATCTACATTCTTGCAATTACTTAGTTACGTTATTTATAATTTGTATGTTTTTTTATTTGTAGATTGAAATTTAGTATAAAGAATAGTGGAAACATTAGAGAAGATTAACTTTTAAAGACTTGGTTTGGTGAGTAATATTACATATTTTTTACTTTTTTGTATAACATAATGGATAAGTTTTTTTTTTCTTCTAACTAATAAAAATGAATTTTTTTTTTTTTAGTATTTTTTATGGTGGTTCAACTGAGTTGATTGAAGCATATTTGTTGGCTAATTTAGGTGACTACTTTAAGATAAATTTCTTAGCATAACTAAGATAATAAGCTTATTACATCTCATTTGTTTTTGTGCTTAAAAAGAGCTAGGATCTGTTTTCAATCAAATGGTTGTTGATATTTGAGACTATAGAAGTGTTAGGTGCTAAATGTGTTGATAAGTAATTTATGATATAATTTAGTTGATACTATAACTATTTTTGAGTTAGGTTTTTTTTTATTGAAAAAAATTATAGCATTATATTAGGGATTCTATAATATTTATGAAATGGATAGAAATTAGATGGATAAAACTAGAAATAGTATTGAATATAAAAAAGGAGTTGATGAATTTCTTGAATTAGCATTTTGTAATACGTCTTATTTTTTTATCCTTACATTCGATGTGGTAATTCTTCTTTACAAGCATATGAAGATGCTAGAGTTCACTTAATTTGTGATGGGTTTGTAAAGAGGTATGCTCGGTGGGTTTTTCATAGAGAGAGTTCTTCTTTTAGTAAAATTGGTTCATCTTTTTATGTTCCTACCTCACATGTACAAGGAGTGAGTTCTAGTTAGGAACCAACTTCTATCGATGTGAATCCATGACAATCAAATGATATGGTTGGTTTGTTGCGTGATGCTTTTGGTGTAGTTAGTCAATATGATAACGAAATGACAATGAATGTAGATAAAATGAGTGAATATGAATGCGATAAAAGTCATGATGAACAAATGAATGATGAAATGGATGGGTAATGTCAAAGGTTTGATGTAGAACAACATAATAAGTAGTCCAACCAAGAATCAAACATGTTAATGATTTATTGAAAAATATCAATGAAGAATTATATCATGGATGTAATTCATTTTCGAGGGTAGCTTTTCTTCAACATTTATACCATTTAAAATGTTTGAATGGACGGATCGAGAAATCATTTACTATATTATCGAGTTATTGGCCATTGCATCTCTTAAAGGTATATTGTTGCCTAAATCATTTCATGAGCCAAAAAAAAAAATCATTAAAGCTTTAGGTTTTGATTATGAGAAGATAAAAGCTTGTTCAAACGATTGTATATTATTTTACGGCGATAAAAAAGATTTGAATTATGTGATAAATGTGGTACTCCTTGATGGAAAAAAAAAAGGGAGGGGGAGGGTAAAAGCAACGTAAAAGGTGATAATTGTCCGATGAAAGCATTAGGCAATAAGAAGAAAATATCAACAAAAGTGTTGCATTACCTTCCTTTAATACCTCATTTGCAAAGGTTACTTTGTTCAATCAAAATTGCTAGTGATATGAGGTGCTATGAGGAAGGTCATAAGAAAGATGGATAATTAAGGCATCCGTAGATGGAGAAGCATGGAAAAATTTTGATGCTCAATATCGAGATTTTGCTTTAGATTCTCAAAATGTAAGGCTCATACTTGCTAGTGATGGTTTTAATCCTTTTAGAACAATGAACACTATATACAACACATGGCCTATTGTATTGATGTATAATACTTCACCCCGGATTTGTATGAAGTAATCGTCATCCATATTATCAATGATTATCCCGGTGAGAATAGTCTAAGAAATGACATAGATTTGTACATGCAACCTTTAATAGAGTATTTGAAAAAATTATGAATATATGTAGAAACTTATGATGCTTCTATAAAATAATCATTTAATATACGAGCTACTTTGATTTGAACAATAAATGACTTTTATCGCTTATGCAAATTTATCTAGTTAGAGTACGAAAGGAAAATTTGCATGTCCGTGTTATGCTCGAGTCCACATGTTCAAAATGGTTGTACAAAAGTAAGAAGCATTGTTTCATGGATCATCGTCCATGGTTACCTAATGATCATGTATTATGTTATCAAACAGATTACTTTGATAGTATCGAAGAGCTCTAAATGACACCATCTATAAAAAATGATGGTGATGTCTTGAAACAGTTAGATGGCATAAATTATACTTTTGAAAAATTAGTAAAACATGAGAAAAGAAAAAGGGTTGTAAACAAAAAAAATGGATCAAAACTAATGTTCGAGTCTCAAATGTTGAAGGGATAGTTAATACATCTAGTGATGCTAAGGATGCAAAAAGGTAGTGGAAGAAAAAAAATCAAATTTTTTTGTTACCTTATTAGGAGTTTAATTTGTTGCATCATAATCTTGATATGATGCATATTGAAAAAAATGTGTATGATAATGTGATTGGAACCTTAATGAACCATGTTACTAAGTCAAAGGACAATTTAAATACATGTCTTGACTAGGTGGCTTTAGGTATTAGGTTTGATCTTCACCCTCGAGTGCTTGATAATGGTAAAACCAAATTGTCTTCTCGCTTGTTTTAGCATGTCAATAACAAAAAGAAAAATCTTTTGTAAAATTCTTCATTCCTTGAAATTGCTCGATAGTTATGCGTTAGACATTTCAAGATGCATAAATCTTAAAGATCAAAAATTAATTGGTTTTAAAAGTCATAATTTCCATATTTTGATTGAAAGATCTCTTATTGATAGCATTAAGGGCACGTAGTCCATCTAAAGAGGTAACTTTGGTGATAATTGAATTATCTTCTTTCTTTAAAGTAATATGCTCAAAGGTGCTAGATGTGAATGAGCTTGACAAAATTCAAAACCGTATTGTTTTAGCTCTTTGTCGAGTGGAAAGGATTTTTCTACCATCATTCTTCACTATTATAGTGCATTTAACTATTTATTTAGTGCGGGATTCAAAGCTTAGTGGTCTAGTGCCATATGGGCAAATGTATCCTTACGAAAGGTATGTCATAGTAATTAATTTTAGTATTTCATATTTTGATGATTATATTTACTTAACTAAGATTGATAAATTTTTTAGGCAATTTATGCATTTGAAGTCATATGTTTGTAATAGAACTTATCTAGAAGGATCAATTGGAGAAGGGCTTGTAGCTGAAGAATCTTTGACATTTTGTTCAAGATACCTTGAAGGAGTTGAAACATAATTTAATTGACCTTTGGGAAATCCTGATCCTCCTTCAAATGAACAAAGTGTTAAATATTTCAAATGAATAAGTCTTTGATTCGGGCACATCGTTGTATCTTATGTCATTGTGACAAAATTAAATTTTTTTGCTCATAAGTTTGTCTTTTAGTTTTATAAAGTGCACTACTAATTCTATAAAACATACATATACTCTTATTTAATGCGTTAAAAAATTTCATATATAGAGAATTCATTGATTTATAACAAAAAAAATGATGTTGACATGTCTATCTTAGTGAGGATATTGCAAGACTACTTGATGAAAAAATTCATAGTTGGTTTCAACAAAAGGTAAGCAATTGAATCATTGTCGGATTAAAAGCAAGGAATTAAAGTATAATATTAATTCTAAGTTCATTCAATTTGTGAATGATTCAAGGAATTTAGATGAAAGTTTAGCATTTGCCAAAGGGCCTAATGATGTGGATAAGAGATTTAATGGTTTCATCATCAATGGAGCTAGGTTCCATAAACAAGATCAACAAGTAAATAGATCGTTAACATTTTAGGAGTGGTGTGAGTTAACTACTATGGAAAATTAAGAGATATTATTGAACTAGATTACTATGGTAGTTTTAAAGTTATATTATTTAAATGTGATTGGGTTGATGTATATCATAGTACCGGGATTAGCCAAGATGAATTTGGATATACTCTAGTAACTTCTCATGTTTAATTCGCACGGTGAAAACGAAGAAAATGATCCATTTGTATTCTCTTCTCAACTACAATAAGTGTTTTATGTGTAGGACCCATCAAATATGAATTGGTTTGTAGTTGTCAAAGCTAGACCAAGAGATGTATTTGATAAGGAGATAGATGATATTTACGAAAGTGACTTTTTGAATTCTCCATCTTTGGGTGAGGGGAGATGCCTATATGAGTGTGGAATGATTTAGATGATGAAATAGTTTAGATTTTAATTTATTTATTTTTATTTTATTTTATTTTATGTTTATTCAGTTTTCATTTATTTTTATTTTATTTTATCCTAGTTATGCATTGGTGATTATAATTTAGTATATTGATTCGTAACTTTAATATGAAGTGATATGTTGTAGTATTAGATATGGTTCGAGGATCTAAGACTTTATGTGAAATGAGGATCTGTTAGGGATGAATACCAATCCGATCAACCTATTTTCCAAAGTCATACATCTTCTTATAGTTCATAACCTATGCAAGAACAAAGACGAATTCAAAGTCAAACATCTTTTGCAAAGTGTTCATAACTTGTTCAAGGAGCTCAACAAGATGATTGGATCGTTAAAATTATTGGTGAGATTTTAATTATTTTATATTTTATTTTATATGCCACTCGATTCTATCTTGATTTTCAAAATTATAATGAAAAAATAGATAAAGAGGGAAAACACATTAAAAGGTGAGGTCGAGCTTTAATGATAGATTTTTGGAATCATTTGGAAGATGGAGAACGAATTGTTATAGACGTTGACAAATATGGAGCTCCATGTATAAAAGAAGCTGCTGCTATTAGTTCTTACCTAGGAATATTAGTAAAAGAAAGGAATTCATGCACCTTTGAGCATCCCACAATAGGATTGTAAGGAGTTTGGTGTCTTCAAAAACAACATTATAAAACTTGTAAAGGTAAATTCTTCCAAGTAGTTGTCCCTTTTTACTAGTCTTCAAATTCTAATCATCAAAGATAGTGAGGGTAAAACTATTGGTTGGAATAAAAATCTTAGATACTACATGTTTAAGATTAAAAAAATTTATAATCCAAGCTTATTAGGGAAAAGATTGTCGCTACTCGACATTGGACGGGACTCCCGAAAAATAGGTCTAATTCTATGGTTTAAATTTTATTGTTTGTTTTTATTTATTTACAAAAATGAAGTCGCCACCTAGTATTAAAGGAACTAGGAACCTAAAAGCACCTGGTGTAGAGATTCTAGGATAATGAGTTGGTTACGCTTTGGGAAGACAACGGTCACCCAAAAATGCCCTTTCATAAGAAAGGTACGATGTTTAGTTTAGTCTTAAATTCATCTCTCTAAATCTTTTATTTGTGCCAAGTTATTTTCGATTTAAAACCAAACTTTTCAAGCCAATTTAAAGGTAGGTGACTTATTATTCGATGGAGAATTATCATCGGTCCCTAAAAATTTAGAAGACTCGACAATTTGCCTATTAAACTAATTTTTGAAACAAAATTCTAAAATTTAAATTAACTAATGGTAACCCCTTTTTTTGTCTTTTTTTTTATCATTTTTTATGTTTTTTTTTTTTTTTTTTGTCGATGGAAAAACCATCATCAGTCCCTAAAATAGGAGACTTGACAATTATCCACCTATTAATTATATAGTCTAATTACTAAATAAATAAAAATAAAATTATGCTAGTTAAGTAAATTAAAAACAATTTAAACGTAAAAATCTAAATTAATAACAACACATGTATAAAATAAATAACGACTAAAATGATCTAATTAAATTAATTACGGATAATTTAAACGTTGAATTCTAAATTAAATATATAATAATAATCATGCAACAAATTTAAAATTACAATTGCACTAATAAGAATTATTAAGGTAACTGAAATATCTAAATTAAATACAAATACGCTACACATGCATAAAATTTTAAAAAAATTAAAAAAAATTTAGTCAAACACCTCTTCTAGCTATTTTTTATTCAAATTTTCCTTCCTTTTTTTTCTACTTCTTTTTCTTCATTTTTATTTTCTTTATTTTTATTTATTTTATTTTTTTCGAGGAGAGGTTCCAGCCTCTCCTAACTTTTTTTTTCTCATTATTTTTTATTCGGAGCCTCTCTTAATTTTTTTTGTTTTTTGAGTCAGTCCAGCCTTCTCGTTTTTTTTTTTTTAACAGAAAGGGGCAGAGAGGGGTGGGCTGGACTGACCCACGTGGCTTTCTTTTTTTTTAATTTGTTGGGCTTAAGCCCAAAAACAGGCCGAGACAAGGATTTTGGAAGAGAAATAGATCAAACAGCCTCCTGACCCTCTCTCTCTCTCTCTCTTGTTCATCGTGTTCTTATGTTTTCTCTCTCTAGTGCTTCAAATTTTCTAAGATTTCAAAGCTCTTTCCAAACAAATGAACCAATTAAATCATACCACAATGTAACAATATGAACGAAATAGGAAAACAAGTAATTGAAAGTAACGCAAGTGTGGAATCATGCTAGGAAATCCAGGAGCAGACCTGGAAATGGGAAGAACACCGAAGCTAACCTAGAAAAAACATAGCGACGAACCTAGAAACGACGAACCCCAGTACTGATTTCTCACTTCCTTTTTTTTTGGCACTGGATTTCTATTCTGTTTCACCCCAATAATGATAATCTCCCTCAAAACAGACTTAAACACTCTTCAATCTACCCAAGGAAAGACGAACATCAACCCAGCCCGAAGAACACCAACCCAGAAAATGAAGAACAAGTTCAAGGCTGCCGAGAAATCTGAACAAGAACAACCAAAAATGGAAGAATTGGAACCCAAATTTTAAACGAGGAGGTTGAGAAACACTTGAAGACGGAAAATTAACCCCGAAAAACACACAACAAAGAACTAAAAGAGTTGGCAGTTGATGAACACAAACCCAGAAACAAGAACACCAAGAACAAGCTGCCCAGAAATTGCAGCAACTGTCACCCCTAAGTTTTTTTGAATTTTTAGCTTTCCTTTGCTTTTCTTTTCACCCTCCCTCAACCCAGAATTTTCTAACTTTTTTTTTCTAACCTCCCTAACCTATTTCTCCCCCTATTTATAAGCCAAAATCGACATCAATCAGTGAAGGGGAGCTGTTACAACAGTGGCAACATGGGTTTGCTGCAGAAATCCCCAGTAATTCGGATTCAAATCGGCAGCCAAAACTCAGGAATTCTTGTCTTGAGTAACACAAACAACATTAAATGTTATGTGTAGGAACGGATTTGCAGAAGAAATTTAACATGGATTGGTCTGGTTTTCGTTTTCAAATTTCACTTTGGTCTTTCTGCTTTCGATTGTCTATAATCATTCCTTTTTGTGTGCAATTTTCAGTCCTTGTGAATTGAATTTTATCAATTAGATCTTTTTTATACCATTTTAGTCTCTGTAAATCCAATTGTATCAATTGGGTCCCTAATTACTTTAATTATCTTTAAATTTAGTTCAATTGCACCCTTGGCAGTAATATCCCATAAAAAAAAAATTTTGCATTTTTTTTCTTTTTGCATCCTTTTTTTTTTTTTAGTAAATTTAAAAAAAAAAGTAAAATAAGATAAAAGTAAGAAACAAATAAAATAACCAAAAATGTGAAATTTTTGGGTTATGACAAAGATTGGTAGGAATTTGATAAGAAGCCACCTAAATTTTGTGTTTTTCTTCTCTTCAATGGGTAATGACTGCAATGACACTAGCCAGAATTTAGTCTCGGGCCCCCCAATCCTGTATGCCCTCAGTTCCAGCCTTCCAAGTGACCTTAGATTAAACTCTAGTGCAATTTTGACGACAAAGGGCATAAAATCTCTCCCAAATCTACTTCCACGGGAGAGCTTTAGAGTCTAGTCACTTTTCAAGAACTTATTATGTACATTATAATTGCAAAAATATAGATAGAGTTCATGTTCCTTTTTTGAAGAGTGATCGGATTACCTTTAATACTGCATGTTTAAGTTCGCATAAAATGACAAAGTGGCTTTGACCTCAATTTTTAATGATGTCATGAACTAGATTGGGTGATTTGTCCTTTCTCCTAGTAAATGCTACCAAAAGGAATTCACATAACCCATAACCCATTATTCAAGATCACACACAGCTCTAGGAAATTCTGTTTGTAGTTTATTTTGTACATGGTAGATTTGATAACAGAGCCGACTTATGAAAGGCTACTCAAAATCCCAACACCTAGAAGACTACAAAGCCCAATTCATCAGTTCTGCATTAAAAATTTAAACTACAAAGCATAAAAACTTAGTCCTGGTTTGGGCAAGAATTAACCAATACTAAACCTGATGGAGAATGAATCCAGAAATTTTGAAGCTGGGTGCTAAGCCGTTTTTTTTTTTTAACTTTCCCCTACCAACATCTTTTTTCTGTTTGTGTATGCCAAGTTTACATTATTATCATAATTTTATTTTTTTTTATACATAAGTTTTGTTCTCAGTTATCGAGTCCTGTCTTTTACACATGATGTTAGGTCCCATGTAACTCTAAAACCAAAGATATTACCGAGACAAGTTAGATCCTATCTTCAACTTATGTGTATGCCAAGTTTGCATTATTATTATAATATTTTTTACATGTTTAATAGGAGAAGTTTGACTTTTCCGATATTAAAAAGAAATAGATTTTGGTATCGTTAAATAAGAAGTGGAGGGATTTCAAAAGTGACTTGAAAGTTGAGTTTTTTTTTATCTTAGTAAAACCGCAAAAGAGATCAATGCATCTAAAGAATTGCCTCCTAGTGTGTTGATAGATCAATGGTCTACTTTGTTCAATAGATTGTTTACTACGTAAAGCTAGGTGTCAAATTATTTCATATTGTAATTTGCTTTCTTTTACTTGTTTCTATTATTTATAATCAAATGTGCTTTTTATTTATGTAGAAAGCAAGTGAAGTGAATACTGTAAATGCAAACAAAAATAAATGTGCACATACATTGGGCAGAAAAAGTTGTGTAAAAAAAGAAGAAAAATGGTAATTTTAAAAATTTATAAATTTACATTTAAATACTATTTATCTATGAAATTAGATTAAGTATGTATAATTGTTTGTAGGAAGAAAGGGATGGAAAGCAACTCGATAGGATAACATTATATGAAGCTACTCATAAAAAGAAAGATGGCACATTTATGGATGACAATGTTAAGAAAAAAATGATATGAAAATTTTATTATAATTTATTTATTGTTGATGAATGATATTTCATTATTCACTTATTTCAAATATACTTGTGTTGATAGCTATAGGAAAATGTTCGTTCTCTCCAAGTTGAGCATTATGAAGGTTCCTCAACCACTAGTATTACAAATATAAATGAATAGATTTTTCAAGAAGTTATGAGTAAAGAACACAAGGGTAGAGTTAGAGGATTAGGCTTGGGTCCAACATCAATATTTTTTTTATTTACAATCTTAACTTGGAAGTGGTCAAGACGAGTGCATCTACAAATCAATCAAGTGAAGTAGAAGAAATGAAAGAGTAATTGCATACAATGCAAACCAAATATAATGCAATGGAATCTAGATATAATGCAATAAATGAGACATTAACTCATATGACTACTTTCATTGTAGAGAGATATCCTTATCGAATTTCATGCTAACTTTGTTGAATCATACTCAAGTACCATATAGTTTTAATTAAATATTTAACATGTTTCTTGATCTTAAAATATTTTTTATGATTTTTTATATGTATTTATATTATTGTTTGTTTTTTTCACTTTGAAATTGTGCTTTTGATAGGTTCACAATGATGATAATGGTCAAAATGCTCCATCTCCCAATCATTCATCATAATCAAGTCATCTCGTCAAAATGAAATATTTTATATAAAAACATGAGTTGTTTTTTTTTTTCAACATTAGCCACTTATTTTAAAACATATTGAGAATTTTGTTTATGTATTTCGAACAAGTGTTTAATCCTTTAGTTTTGTTCCTTTTACTTGTGGAAGTTTGAAGACTTTTTTATGTATTTAAAATTTGATAATTACAACTTTAAGAATATTTTTTAAGCTATTTAATTTTTCTTTTATTAGCATTCACTAAGAGGTAAATTTTTTTAATTTATTTGTTTTTTGACAAAAAAAAATGAAGTAAATAATTGAATTTGAAGGCGAAATAAAACTATAATCCTAAAGGCGAGTTAAACGAGTCATCTCTATAAATTTTGAAATTTGAGGTTGTTATAACTACCTCTATAAATTCTATAGTTTGGGACGAGTTTTAATCGCCACTATAAATTTTAAAATTTTTTGTGGTTGTAACATTTTTTAAAAAAAAAAAAGGATCGTAGAGGCGGTTACTAGTTGCCATAAAAATTACGCACCAAAAAATTCTACAAGAAACAATTAGCATTGTAGAGGCGGTTTCAAAAAAAATTCACTTAGAGGCAACTATAACCACCATTTAAAAATAAAAATAAAAAATAAAATAAATAAAATAAAATTCCCCGATGATCGGCAAAACTATCTCTAAACCTTAGAGGCGATGGCATTACAAGCAATTTTGAGGTGGTCCTCAAAACTACTACTACAATCCGTAGAAGTGATTATAACCGCTCGGAGAAGCAAAAAAAAAAAAAGTCACATGCAATGCCTTTTTTGGTGTAGTGTTTTAAATGTTTTTTAGAATATATATATATATTATCGAGTCTATGTTTATTTATTTATTTTTGCATAAAATATGCTTTCGTAAATTATTTTTTAACTTTTTGATATTTAAATCATTTAGGAAAATTTGGTCGATAAAAAATATTTGTACACATCACTCTCTCCTTTTCTTCTCCTACGTATCTTTATCCCTTTTTTTTTCTTTTAATAATCTCTCTATGTATAATAGTAACCTGATAGCAATTTATATGAAATGATAAAAGGAAAAATTATTGATAGAGTTAGTCCATCACATGATACCATTGATAAAACCAATAAAAATTTTACACATCATTAAATTTGTGTAAAGAGAATATTGCTAGGATGAGAACTTTGATTTCGACCCCTATTCATATACTACAAAAAAAAATAGGCAATTAGCGACGAATTATTCCGACGCTAATTTCTCAAAATACGTCGTTAAAATGGGTTGGCGATGGACCAGTGACGAAATGTTTGTATATTGCTAAATCGGTTGTCGCTACTTTTAGCGATGAAAAAATCCATTCCGTGTTGATTTTAGCGATGAAATTTTTGTCACTAATTTGAAAATAATCTAATGCTATTTTCGTTGTTAGATTTGTCGTGATCGACATTAGTAATCCATCACTATTTTCATCGCTAGACAACAAATGAGAATTCATCATTAATATCCCAATCTAAGTTAAGTCATCGTTATTCTTTCACTATTTCGTCTTTAAATTTAAGAGATGAATTTGTCACTATTCCATCGCTTTTTTTTTGGTAAAATTAAAATTTTTGGACAAATTTTTTATTATTTTCAAATCATTAATATTGCATTTAATAATTAATAATTAATATTATATTTAATAATTAACAATTACAAGTAATAATGTATAGACTAAAAATAAATTAATATTAACAATAATATTTAGGAGTACGTTCGATAAAAGTTAAAAAAAAAGTGACTAAATGCAATGTTCTATCATTCATCCTACTCGTCTAATCCCAATCCCATATCCTCCTCCTAATACCGTGTAAAGGGCTCGATGAGAGGATCTCGCTAGAGGTTGAACATGAGGCTGCATGAAAGGAACAGGTAGACTATTGATCGGTCGATGAATTTACGAGCACCTTGGTTGTTTATCCTAGCCTCATCACTAAGTATGTCATCTAGTCATACCGAGATTTTAGACTCCGTATAGTCATTTGCTACTATGAGACCAGGTTTTGAAGCTTGATTTATTTCACCTACATCCCTTTTATTGCTTCCTTCATAGCCTTATAGTCCCTCCGAAGCTCTTCGTTAGTTGGGTCGATGGCGTAATGCGACATTGCAAAGGAAGAGTCGCCGCCACCTAACTAGGACGGGTAATGCACCGACCGTGTGCCTACATGAAAAAAAAAAAAAAAACCTTTTCTTCTTCTCCTCAATAGCTGCAAGGTATATGGCATTCTAGTCAACTTTTGGCTCTATGATTCTTGCCGCCTACTAAGCCACAATTGCCTCCTAGATGAGCTATTCCACAGGATCTTGTGTAATCAAAATAATGATAGAATCATTATAGGATTAAAATAAATTTTAGCTTATATTTTCATATTTAATATTTGAAATTGAAAAACACTTACCATTGTTTCGAAGCGCAAATTAATGAAAGAACTATCTTGCCACTTTTGATCATCCGAAACAACTCAAAACTCGTTGGCTCACGACCCAATTTTGCCTCTTGAAAAAAATCCATTACAAAAAATATGAGAAGAAAATTAAAATGTTCTAAAACATGTTATTAATAATAAAAAGTGTACAATTTACCAAGTGATGGGTGTACTCTTGTACGGATATAGAACCCTTTGTATGCCCGGAAGGACCTACACCAAGACCACTAGTCTCCGACAACTCGGTTCGGCGATGCTCGCTCCGAACGAGCCTCGTGATCGGATCTCACAAAATCTATTTGCTACACATCCTAGACCTCCTCATTAATATAAGTAGGTTGTTTGTTTATCAAACTACGTTTGTAGATGAAGTTAGCATAGTGTTTTTTGGCCACAACCTCCCATCCGCTCCGACAAGTGCCTCGATGGCCATATTCTAGTCAAAATATTACTACTCGAACAAAAAAATTAATATTAACAATTTTATTTAATGAAAAAATTTTATTTTAATTATAAAGAAAATTGATAATACGTTATTTGAAATTCACTCGAAATAGAATTGTTTTGTGACGTCGGTGACACACTTTTAGGATGATCTATTAATGTCTAACCACTCCTTAAAAATCATAAATATCTTCACACAATAATCTATATTAGGCGAGTGAAACTCTCAAACAAAAAAAAAAAAAAAGAAATATTAAAAAAGACAGGAATTATTGAAATTAAATATTAAAGTAAAAAAATAATTTCATATTGTCCTCGAGCCATAGAAATACATCACCGATTGGAGAAGCTATAGAAACTTTCCGGAATGTTAAACATGCGAGCAAAGGGGTGACTCTCGAAGGAGTCAAATTCGCCATGATGTACCCACTCATAACATCCCAACACAAAATCCTTACTACGAAATGATATTTTACAATTTCAACCTCCTCATAATTTCTATTTCGACACTTATTATAATTATGAGGACACCTAATTTTGGTTTTATCCATTTATTCGGGATGCTTAACGACAAAAGCTAAAAATTGCTCTACGACTCTAATAAACTCAACATTTAAGAACTCGTCAATTAACCTAACATTCATCCATTATCGATCAAATCTCATTTTTGTAATTACTGCAAAATTAAACGCATATATATATATATATATATATATATATATATATATATATATATATATATATATATAAGTTATGTAATTAATAGTACTAGTTATGAATTTTGTTTTAGGAATTAGAATTTATATTTAATTAATTGTTTAAAGAAAGTTCTAGAATTTTTTTCTATTTTTTATTCTTAAATTCTTAATTTTATAATATTTTATGATTTATTGTGTAATTTTATTTTTTTACATTTTCTACCTTAGGTTGAATAATAACCCTAACCTAAACCAAACATTTTCTTTCAATTTCAATACCAATTTCTCATCTAATTTCATTCAATTATACCTTAACATCAAGAACTAACTCAATTAGGCATTCATTGATCAATTACATGCATAAACTCCAAATTGGGCCTTATTGGGGCTAAACCCTAATGTAGGTAATTTAAGCTAATTTTTCAATTTCAATGTAATTTCTCATTCTAACTTATCTCATCATACTAGTATTAATTGAAGTATTAATTAGAAGTCAATTACACCTAAACCCTAATTTATTCCCAATTTAGGCCAAATGTGGCCTAAGATATCTAGATAAAATTCTTCAATTTTTGCAAAATTTTCCACTCTCATTCATCAATTCACACTTAACTAACTTCTAATTAACCAATAGTTCATTAACTAAACAAAACAAATCAAACCCTAATTTTACCAACTTTGGGTAGAATGGGTTCCTAAGGGATTAAGTAAAAATTTAACATTTTAACTTCAATTATATGAAATTTTATCTATATCGAAGCTAAAAATATTTATGTTTATTAAATTTTCCTAATTAATTTAATAATAAATACAACTAAATTTAATTTAATTAATCCTAAATAAAATATTTATTAAATTCTATTAATTAATAAAATGTTTATTCCAATTTTTTTATTTTTCTAACGATTAAAGCATTATGCATGTTATCTTCTTTCAATTTTAATAATTAAATTATAATGATTACTTGTACAATTTATATTCGAAATAACCATAAATAAAATCAATTACATTAATTTAATTTAAACCAATTAATCTAGTAACTAATTCAAATGAGACACAATATCACAAATTAACAACAAATTTTAAAAAAAATTAACCAACCAATAAATTAAATATATATTAAGAAATAATCAGCAAAATTTAACAAAAGTACGTACAAAATTATATAATTTAAACATTAACTTAAAGCAAACAACTAACAAAATTCACCTAATAATTAACATAAATAAATAATTAATTAATTAACAAACTTAAAATAAGAATTAAAGATTAAATAATTAAAATTTAACCTAAAAATTAAAAAAAAAATTAACAATAAAGCAACCTTAACTAAATTTCATAAACAATTACGAGTAATAAAATTAAACCTAAAAATTAAACATAATTAAAATATTTTAGGTTAAAATTAACCTAAAAAATAACATAATTAAAAAGTAGTACTTAACAAAATTAATCTAACAATTAAGAAAATTAATTAAATAAATAATAAATTTACACTAATAATTAACATACAAATTAACATAATTAATAATTAACATAACAATAAAATTAAAAACATTCAAAAAATTAATCAACTAACAAAAAAACAATTAACCTAAAAATTTATAATATTCATTTAATTTAGAAAAACAAAAGAATTAGAGAGAGAAAGTTTTACCAAAGAGATCAATGAGAGAGAGCAAAGATTTCATCGGATTTTGAGGGAGAAAGATGCACCTCACCGAGTTGAATGGTTTGGGGAGTCACTTGGTGGTGTGGGCTGGCGTGGGCGGTGATTTTCCGGCCGACGGTGAGTTTTTTGGTGGAGGAAAGGGGAGCCAAATGGGGAAGAAGAAAAAAAGTGTGTATTTAAAGTGTTTTAGATTAGCAACGAACGCGATTTCGTCACTAATTAGCGACTAAATTGACAATTCGTTGCTAATTTGAAACCAAAAGGTGCTAGAAGTTTCTCGATTTATCTATAAAAGTGTCAAAATAGCATTGGATTGTCAAATCTATCGCTAGTTTAAAATTCAAATTAGCAACTGAACTAATTCTCGTTGCTAATTTGAACCGATTTATGAGGAATTTTCCCATAAAATTTTCAAAATAGCAACAAATTTTCAAATTCCTCGCTATTTTAAAATTCAAATTTATGGAACAAATTTCATCACCAATTTAAACTGATTTCACTAGATATTCCCAAAAAAATCACCAACATAACGATGAATTTGAAAATCCATTGTTATTTTGGGTTCAAAATTAGTGACGGATCACTAGTCCGTTGCTAACTTTGAACCCGAAAGGAAACCCATTATCTTTTATTCGGTGAGAGAATAAATTCATCTCTATTTACCAACCGATAGCGACGGATCCGCTTCTATTGGCAAATCATCGACGAAAATCCATCGCTGAACGTGGCACTTATTTTTACCGCATTATTTTGCGACTAAATTAAATCCGTCGCTGAATTTTCCTCACTATTCCATTGCTAATCACTCGTAAAATTCACCTTTCTCTAATCCGTCGCTAATCCCTCGGTAATTTGTCTCTAATTAGAGATCGATTATTATCCACCGCTAATATCCATCACTAATTACCAATTTTCTTGTAGTGATAGCTATATGTGTAAGGTGATGAGGTTGTCACCTTCATATAATTATTAAAAATTAGATAGCTTCTAATCCAAATTAATATTGTGGTTGATATAGTTTGTGAAAAATTGATTCTTCGGCATGTACCCGCAAAATAAATTCTCCTCCAATGTTTGAAGAATCCTCCGATGACAAGTTAGTGTACAAAGAGAAATTTTTAGTCCGATTAAAATCAATTAATAATATTTCTCTATTCGTTAAAAGAAGATATATGCTCGCTATATCACTTTATAGCTTAAGAGGCAGAATAAGTACCACTTGGGTGTTAACTTTTTTATAGTAAAGAAGATAATCAACTTGCATAAGATAGAGTATAGGTTGGTTTTTTTTTCAATTATGTATAATAACTTCTAACATTCACTTGTCAGCTTAGGACTTAAGGCAAAAGCTTTGGATTATCAATGTATGTGCAATCTTGTCTGGTGATGACATGATGGTTGTTCCTTCAAGACTTTTACAACCCTAGGTAATCCCAAATTTCAATCTTTACTAACTCAACAAATAAAATAAAATAATAAAAGTCCAATAATATTTGATGATAGAGTCCAGCACCCTAAAGAAAAGTAGTAGAACTTACGGGATACGCATGTCAAATAGCCTATGAATACAAATAACACCATCACAAAAAGCTTGAATGCAATGATCAGAAACTCACCTTAGTTAATTACTCTAAAGTTATAATTGTCACGCCCTAGTCCAAGAAAACACAAAACAGAGAAAATTCTCAAATGTTATTCAATATATTCAGCAAAACTTAATACAGAAGTAGCAAAAAATTTTGCTTAAATACTAGCTGCTAAAACCCCTATTTAAAGTCCAAACAGGAAAGAGAGGGGGAAAAAAAAGGCAAACTCTAAAGAAAAAATTTAAAGTAAACTTCCGAAACTCGTTTGGACTTAATAACTTAAACTCCCAATCTAACTTAATAAGAACTAATTAATCTAGTCCATATTAAATGTCAACTTCCTGAATAATTATAGATTTCTATTTAATTATGAATACACATAAAAATGGACTCCTAAATACGATAAAGATTGACTCCTAATTAAATATAGACTCAAACCAACTAAAAACTAAAATAAAATCATGTTACAATAAGGAATCCAGGTTAAATAAACTAAATAAATAAAGACTCAAATTTTCGGCCCAAAATAATTTAGATTGAAATTCTCGATCTTGAATCCTTGTGGACACTCCGCTGTCACTCATTGTTCGTGTAATATCAAGAAACCTCTACAGACTTTGTGTGTCCTCAACCAGCAGCAGCAGTAGTAGCAACATGTTTCTTCTAAAGCTGTAAGTCTTCCCTCTTCCCATATCTTTCTTTATGAGTAGCTCACCAGTTCTCCCTCAACAGAACGCACGTCCATTTTGCGTGTTTGTTTTCTACCACAGCAACAGCTTTAGCACGTTCAACATCTTTCTTGTCAGTAGCTTCATGCATATAAGTTGTTTCGAAGTTAGTCCTATATGGCAGCGTGTCAGAACCAAAAGCGATTCCCAAGCCCCCTGCTACGTGATTGAATCCAACTCTCCTCCTAGTCTTGCATCTTTTATAATCAGGAAATTCAGGATGGTAATCTGTGACAACCCCAACAATTGGCTTGATAACATGTAATTCAATCACCTTTCCAACAACACTTCTCAATTTAGCAAAAACTTCTACCTTGTTGGAACTCATGTAAAATATCCAAACTTGAACCATTATTGGACAACCTTTCCATTAGTCATGATAATAGTGTCTTAATGTCAATTGTTTTTTGAAATTTGGGGCAGTAAGATTATGCAAGTGGTACTCTTCTAGACAAATTTGTATGATGCAATCTTTTAAATAATACTGTGCAAACTCATCGTTTCTGTTGACATCCTACTCTAGAATTCTAGGAAGAATTTGATTAAGAACTTGGAGATTCTGCCCTATAAGATGGCTAATGTAGCACTCACGAATAAGGCATGTAATACTGTCCCTTTTGTGTGCTTATACACTCGGCTATGTAGGTGTTCAAAAGTCAACAGTGCTTCGGTCTCTACGTGTTTGGACAATAGAGTGATGTCCAAAACATCCTGCTTCTCTCCGTCCAAAACATCAATTCCTCAACGCATTAGTGTCTCGTCGGTTTTTAGCAAGAATTTATTACATTACCTCCCCGTTATCATGCTGAATTTTTACTTCAAGTTTGCTATTATCATTACCCTCTTGCTAACTCTTCAATGGCAGCAGCAATGTTAGTTTTGTTGTCGAAAAGTTTGACTTCTATGGCACTGTCAAAGTTAGCATAACCTTCTTTTATTTTCTCAATCGAATTAATTACTATCTTCGTTAAGGCTACCGTCATCAAACTCTAAACTTACAACCTAGTCAACTATCTCACTGCGATCCTCATCAAATCTTGAAAGTTGATTCCAATACACAAAAGAACTAGAACTAGAAGCATCAACAATCTCAACATCCTCTACAAAAATTTCAGCTTTCAAATCGTTATTTTGTTGCTATACTCTTTCATTACTAATTTTGGGATGGAAGGGATTGTCTCCTTGAACCTCATTTTGACGTGGACCAACGGGCTTTGAAATTTCATGGAACGGTATGAGTGCAGCAAAAACTGAATAAAAATGTTGGCCCAATTTTAAGGTCTTTTGAATCTAGTTTGATGCCAAACGGAACAACAACCAAACCACATTGGCTTTGCCTATGATGTAGAGGTGATTTTGGCAAAAAAAACGTCGTTTACACCCTCAAAATCAGCTTTTACTATTTTTTGGGATTTTTCCTTGATATTGTTGGATTTTTAGCATCCGTTTTCTTTTTGAATTGCTTTAGGGTTTTAGCTAAAATTTACTATTTATGTATGACTTTGAGGTAGAAAAACGTCACTTTTCTTGATGAATAAAGTTTTATGAGAGAGCATCTCGCTTTTATCCCAATTTTTGACATTCTTTGGAAAAACAAAATTGAAGCCTATTTTCCGATATTTATGCATAATTCAACGAGTTATAGTATATCGGCATCCGAATTTTAAATCATCGGTAATTATCTTCCTTATAGTGAGTTTTCATTACATCACAGACTCCTTCAACATGAGACTTATTGTCATAACCCAATTTTTCCTTTAAAGGAAAAAATCAAAAAAGGAAAAAAAGAATAATAAAACAAAAAACAAAAAAAAAACAAAAAAGGAAAAAATATAAAATCTCCAAAAAATCTGTTGAAATCTTCCACCGATCTTTTTTAATTAGAATCTCCTTATTTTTAGCTAGAAAAATCTCAAATTTAAGATTCGATAATTAAAATTTGATTTGATTTTGGGAGAAATTTTAGGATGTTTTCGGCCTATAAAAAGCTTTCGGATTTCAATTTGCGAAAAGAGGAGAGGGGGAAAAAAAGAAGAAAAAACGCAGCAAAAAAAAACAAAACAAAAAAAAATACCGAAAACCTAAAAAGAGGAAGGCAAACACGTCCTAACCCATCAAACCAGACCCGATTACCCGTTAACCCATCCGAAAACTTTGAGCCTCAATTGATCGTTTTCCGATCAGATTTTGACCCCGATCAACACACCCACGTGTAGACCATCACTAGATCGACCGATCCATACCCATTAAAGAGAGAAAAACCCACGAAGGAGAGAGAAATTGAAGTTTAAACCACCACGACCCGACCCGAAAACGATACCCGATCGTTTCTCTCAACTCCGGTCACCAACACAAGATCCATCACCACGGACATGATCGCCCATCTCCTCCGAGTAATTCCATTTAAACATCTCGACCCAACGACACCGAAAACCGTTTAATTGACCCCGACCCGTTTTCGACCCGTTTTGGTAAACCCGACCAAATTGGCCGATCTAGGAATAATTGGAGGTCATAACCACCACAGAACTTCTTCTCACGACCGTGCGAGTCGACCGGTGGGTTTGGAATCCCGATAGGAGGTCGAATTCATCGCCGGTGAAGAAGGGAGATCCGACCGAACCTTCGGAGGCTCCGATCTCCCTCCTCCGGCGTCTTCTCCGGTTGGAACCACCACCATTGGAGTCGCAATGGCCGGATCTACAAGGCTGGGTGGTCCACGCGCCGAAGCGAGCACCGAAAGACGAACGGTCGCTTGGCGATGACTCTTGGTATTCCAGGGGCATTTTGGTAATTTTACAGTGTATGTGAATTTTGGACTCTTTTTTTTTATATGTGTTTTGTAATAATTTTTTTTTGTCTTATGCATGTTCGAAAATCCAAAGCTATTTAGTTGTGGAATTTATTCTAATATGTGATTTTTTTTTATGTGATTAAAATATTGGATCAACGAGTCTCCTATTTATTAGGGATGGACGGTGATTTTAATACATTTAATTTCTAGTTAATTTTAGTTAGTTAAAATCTTAGTTTTTTTTTATTATTATTATTAAGAAAATAAAAAAAACTAGACAAAATATATATCAAAATTTTCGACGAAGCCTCCTATTTGATAGGGGCGACGTCACCAAAAATCACATTTTAATTAAGACGTCCTTCGACACGCCGGTTGTGTTAAGGCTTAAAGTGGATCCGATGTTTGAATCGACGTGTCGCCCGACGAAGGGGACCGACGATCGTTTCAATACGATGCCACGCTCAAAACTAAAAAAATTCAATTTGTTTAAAAAATGAGAGATTAAGAGTCGAAAAATAATTTGACATTTTAGGAGATAAATTTAGAGCTAAAACCGGACGTGGTACCTTTCTTCGGAAAGGGCACTTTTGGGTGATCGACATCTTCCCAAAAGCGTAACCAACCCCTTACCATAGAATCTCCGAACCAGTTGTCCGTTTTAGGTTCCTAGTTCCTTCAATACTAAGTGGCGACTCCAAAATCTATAAATAAACTTGTAAATATTCAATCTAAATTTTAGATATTTTCGAGGAGTCTCGTCCGACGTCGGGTAGCGATAGAATGGCGACTCCACCGGGGACTAGAGTTAGGCCATAGGTTTAGTTTTTAATTTATCTCTTACGTTTATTTTTGTCAATTTATTTTCTGAGTTTTATTTATTTATTGATTTGTTTGTGTATATATGTAAATTTTTATCATTTATTTTTCTTTTCGCTACACGTTTATTTTGAATTGGGTTGAATGCTTTTTCTTTTAACCGTTGCACACACCATGAAGGAAAACCCTAAAAGCTCCGGACCCGAGCTGAACCCTAATAGGAATTAGATAGAGTGATTTGGAGGCGAGTATGACGAAAGTCTATCGATGCTCTTCCAAACTCTCGTTTAGACCGAAACTCACCCTATACATTGGAAATTGTGGAATAACCTTCCTCTACCTCCTAACGTATAAGGTTAGAGGCTGGATTACCCCACTTGGTAATTTAGGCAATCTAGAGGCTTGAAAATCTTTAGGACTAGTCAAGCTTTGCCCAACCATAGAAAAGCTAGATCTTGTCTATTAGTGGTTGACCCGATTAAGACACGAATCATTATCAAATGATGTCGATATCGACCCTTGGTATTCCAAGGGTATTTTTATAATTTTTTAGTGAAGGTTATCCTTCGTGTTAAATCATGATCGAAGAAGTCGAAATGAGGTCGAGGATTTTAGATCGATTGGAGCGAGCCCAAAATGATGAAGGAGATTGTCCGCCTTTAAATTTCATGTCGAGACTGCGAAAAAGTTTCACCCTTCGCAGTGCTTATAATAAGAGTAGTTTCATCATTCCAAAATCAAGTCACGACTGAAATTGAGGACATACATATCTCCCTAATCGCCCAAGTATCCGTGGGGTAATTTTACCCTCGCCGAGTACTAGCTTAATCCGATCTATCTTCGACAAGATTCTATCATGATTTAATATGCAACAAATAAAAGAAAAGTATCCAACCCGAGTTCAAAATCATGCATTTGCATTAAGTATTTATTTGTATATATTTCTTTTGCATTACCAAGTGAAGTAAACATAGGCCGCTCCACTCAATCCCCTCCGCGCATCTACAACACTCGACTTCGGGCTCGCCAAATGGAGAATGAGGAAAGACCGCGACAAGAGCCAATTAGCCAGCAAGAGTTTGACTCGTTGAAAGAAAGTGTGGCTCGAATGACTTCCCTGTTAGAGCAAGCATTAAGAGGGGAAGGTAGCTTTAATCAAGGACAACCTAAAGTACAGCAAGTCGTTCCATCACCTCATCGGTCGGGGCCTTCCAATCATGTAACTTTTCGGGCCGAAGGTTCACATCCTACTCGGGACATTTGCTTACCCCATGGACCCAAGAGTCCCACAAATGCCTTCGGCAGATCCTGTAGAAGAGGAAGCTCATGGTCCTAGGGCGATTGAAGGCCCAAGCATGGACATACTCATGGCATTAGAAGAACGCTTAAGAGCAATGGAGGGGAGGACACCTACGATCCGATTAAGGCCTCCGAAATGTGTTTGGTGCCCGATGTAGTGATCCCGAGGAAGTTTAAGGTGCCGATTTTGCTAAATATACCGGAACCCAGATGTCCTATGACCCACTTAAGGGTATATTGTAGCAAGATGGCAGATGTTGTTCACGATGAAAAACTACTTTTACATTTCTTTCATGAGAGCTTAAGCGGATCGGCATTGAGTTGGTATATGAGGTTAGAGGGGTCCAAGATCGGAGGATGGAAAGATCTAGCCGATGCTTTTCTCAAGCAATACAAGTTTAACATGGAAGTGGCTCCGAATCGTTTAGATCTTCAAAGTATGGAGAAAAGAGCTAAAGAGACCGTTAGGGAGTACGCGCAAAGGTGGCGCGAGGTAGCGGCTCAAATCTATCCACCATTACCGAATATGAGTTAATTTTGATATTTTCGAATACTTTCAAAGCACCCTACTTTGAGTATTTGATTGGTAATGTTTCAACCAACTTTATCGATATTGTCATCATAGCCGAGAGGGTGGAGCGAGCAATTAAGGCTGGAAAGATTTCGAAAAGACAAAGGACGATGGTAACAAGAGAAGAGATGAGGAGATACATCGAGTTGGGACCGGATCTTATCCATCCAAAAATCGAAGGAGTAACCAAGGAAAGCATAAAAACCATGATAGCTACAACCAAAGACCTTCATTCACCCACTATACCCCCAACCCAACAAACACCATGAACCAAACATACCCATCAAATCAAACGAACCCATCTTACACACCTCATCAAACTTACCAAGTAAACCAATTATCTCAAGCTACTACACATTTCCAAAGTCCACCAATTCACACCCAAGACCACAAAAAAGAACTCGAGAACCTACCACCCTTGCTCGTCTCATTGGGTGAGATGTTTGAACATCTAATGAGTACTGGATTGATTACCCCAATTCCTACCAAACCAAAGCTCCCTCCTTATCCCGTATGGTATCGACAAAATGAACGTTGCGAATATCATTCCGATGCTACCGGACACAACATCGATAATTGTCCTACTTTTAAAAAGAGGATTTTGGCTTTGATTAAGAAAGGGTGGATCAGCCTTGATAGTTCTTCATATGCTCTTGATGTGAGCATGGATCAACCGCCAAGCCATACAGTTGCCAATGCATGAAGAGATGGTGTGAGCCCGAAAGATATGGTGATGATGCATGCTCGTCGGTCCGCAAATGTCGTCTTTTAATTTTGTCAGCTTTTGAAAACTATGTTTTGAATATTTTGGTTATGCATGAGTTAAGACGTATATTTGAATGAAAGAATGCTTAAGTTTTCTTTTTCAATTTGATATTATCCGATTTGAAATCAAGAGATGTTCATTTGAAAGTATTACTTGGCATTAGCATCTTTCTCCATTAAAGAAGCATAATGGCAAATTCATTCAAAGAAACTTTTGTAAAAAATGATCAAATTTCAAAACATGACGGATATATGCTAGAGATAATTTCTTCAAAGATAGATCCTCCCGATAACCTTTCTGAGCGTAAAGTAATGAGCGAAATTCTTCATTTTGTTAAGAAAAAAGAAATCTTTTATCCTTTCTCAAACTTAACCTTTGAAGGAAAATTGTTGCCTAAGAAAACGTAGTGAAGCCTAAAGGAAAGACTCAATGATTGGTGCCTTAAATAGTGATGAACAGACATTCATAATTAATCATCATCGTTTAAAAGAGATTAGTGTGTAACGACATAGGTGAATCGGTCTTTGAGATGAGGAAAGGCCATCTTTCATATGTCTTACATAAATTTTATCCTTCGTCGTCCCACTTTGAGCTTGATGATTTTCTTCATAATAACCCGAACCGGGATCACCCCTCACACCGAGGGCAAAGTGTATAGTCCATGAATGGTCGATGAAACTCTCAAAAAAATTTCTACCAAAAGAATCCATCAATTATCTTAAGAAGGAAAGAAAAAAGAGGGGAGACAAAAAAAAAATTCCCAAACATAAAAATCATAAGTCAAGATGGGAGTCAAAATTCAACAAACGAGACAAAGAGAGTCGAGGCTAGAAAACAAAGTCAACGACCAAAATGACAAAATCCAAGTGGCAAGCCTAGAAAAATTTTCTCAAGGACGTAGTAGCCCAACTAACGGCTAAAGTGATAAAGTCCAAGCGACGCAATTTAAAGAGATTTTCATGGACAACAAAGTGATTCTATGTCAAAAAAAAAAAACCTTCAAACACGTTTTGAGCCTTTATATCCTTCTTTCATAAACCCAATGCCATAGCTCGCATTACGTGCTTTTGCAAGTCCTTTCGATCAAAGACAGTTTACCTAGGTTGTTGGATTCCAATCTCAAAAAAAAAAAGTGATGATGGAGAAAAAAGAAAATCTGATAAGTTGGTATCCCGTTTATCATTCTCCACGACATACAATCATGAGTTTTCATCAAGAAACCTTGAGGGCAAAATAAACGGAATCAAGATATTCTAAGGCAAATTTATCCTTCAAAACCACTTATTTTTTCAAATGCTTTCTCGCTCAAAACTTTTTCATTTACCCAAAATGAACTTATCTTGGATTAATTCCTTTTCAATTCCTCAAATGTCAACTTTTATGCAAACTTTGCATGACCCAAACACTTTTTGCTTGCTTAGCTCAACTTTCTTGAAGAAATTGCATCATAGCATTTGAATATCATGATTTGACTTTGATCAATAAACTTAAATATCTTCATGAATGAAAGTACTTTCATCGAAACATCTCTACATTTCGTTCGGATAATCTGAATTGTTTTAAGAGAGTCATTCAAATATACGACTCAATCCATAAGAGCCAAATGTTTATGATCTTTTTCAAAAAATGACAAAATTTTCAAGACCAATTTGCAAATCGTGATGCAAGCATCAAGAAACAGGCATTCGAACACAAGTGGTGATTATGTCGGATCTCAACCAACACTCGGGGGCATTTCGTAGCCCAACCGAAGGACATTTCATAGAGAATACTTGAGGGCAAGATCCGAGTCTAGAAAACTCTAATTGAGTTCAACAACTTGTCGGACAATGGCATCACTATGCTATGCTAACCGGAGGAATAGAGGTCGAAATAGTATGCTTGTGTGCTCAAATCAAAGCAATCAAAACGATCAAGCCAAGGGTAAAGAGCGACCTTCGAGGGAGGACAATGACTCAATCAAAATTTGGCAAGCGGTCAAAGCAATTGAGCATGATTTTACAAGGATGGATTAAAACATGTGGTGGTTTATAACTTTCCAAAAAAAAAAAAAGAAAAAGAAAAGGAGAAAAGACTCAAGTTCACTATGAATAGTGGTCCAAGCCTTGGGGCAAGGAAATCTTGACGAGTACCACGAGATACAATCCGGCATAGATTTTTGAAATGAGGCAAAGGGGGATTGAGTACCGACAAGGCGGGACGACCTATGTTTCTCTCGAGCAAGATTGTTGTCAATTTCAACTCTAAAAAAAAAAGAGAAAACGTTCAATCAAACTCGAAATTCAAACAAAAGGGTCACATTTTCCCACACATTCGTTCGAGTAGGATCGCCTAATAATAGATCATTCACTCGAGTAGGGTCATCTCACAATAGACCATTCTTTCGAGCAGGATCACCTAATAATAGATCATTCACTCGGGTAGGGTCACCTCACATTAGACCATTCTTTCAGGCAGGATCGCCTAATAATAGATCATCCGGGTAGGGTCACCTCACAATAGACCATTCTTTCAGGCGGGATCGCCTAATAATAGATCATTCACTCGGGTAGGGTCACCTCACAATAGACCATTCTTTCAGCAGGATCGCCTAATAATAGATCATCCGGTAGGGTCACCTCACAATAGATCATTCTTTCAGCGGGATCGCCTAATAATAGATCATCCACTCGGGTAGGGTCACCTCTCAATTGATCATTCTTTCGAGCGGGATCGCCTAATAATAGATCATCCACTCGGTAGGGTCACCTCACATTAGACCATTCTTTCGAGCGGGATCGCCTAATAATAGATCATTCACTCGGGTAGGGTCACCTCACAATAGACCATTCTTTCGAGCGGGATCGCCTAATAATAGATCATCCATGTAGGGTCACCTCACAATAGATCATTCTTTCGAGCGGGATCGCCTAATGATAGATCATCCGGGTAGGGTCACCTCACAATAGACCATTCTTTCGGGTAGGATCGCCTAATAATAGATCATCCACTCGGGTAGGGTCACCTCACAATAGACCATTCTGTCGAGCGGGATCGCCTAATAATAGATCATCCATTCGAGTAGGGTCACCTCTCAATTGATCATTCTTTCAGACAAGATCGCCTAATAATAGATCATCCGCTTAGGTAGGGTCACCTCATAATAGATCATTTTTTTAGGCAGGATCGCCTAATAATAGATCATTTTTTCGAGTATGATCGCCTCACAATAGACCATTGCATATTCAATTTCGAGGGTAGGTCGCCCTTTACAATAACGACCACGCATGACACGTTTAATTTTTCGGGGTAGGCTGCCCTTTACAACAAGGCCACGCACCGCACGTTTAATTTTCATGGTAGGTCGCCCTTTTAAATAAGGCCATACATTTGCACGTTTAAATTTCTAGGGTAGGGTGGCTTTTACAACAAGGCCATGTATCGCATCTTTTATTTTTCATGTACTTTGTACTTAATTTTTCATGAATCGCACATTTATTTTTCCAAAAAAAAAAAAAGGAAAGAATATCTTTACAAGCTCACTAGACAAATCTATTCGAAGTTCACACTTTAGCTAAGATTTGCATCGTAAGCATTGTAAAGAGAGGGCAACTCGTCATAACCTAATTTTTCCTTTAAAGGAAAAAATCAAAAAAGGAAAAAAAGAATAATAAAACAAAAAAAACAAAAAAGGAAAAAATATAAAATCTCCAAAAAATCGTTGAAATCTTCCACCGATCTTTTTTAATTAGAATCTCCTTATTTTTAGCTAGAAAAATCTCAAATTTAAGATTCGATAATTAAAATTTGATTTGATTTTGAGAGAAATTTTAGGATGTTTTCGGCCTATAAAAAGCTTTCGGATTTCAATTTACGAAAAGAGGAGAGGGGGAAAAAAGAAGAAAAAACACGAAAAAAAACAAAAAACAAAAAAAATACCGAAAACCTAAAAAGACGAAGGCAAACACGTCCTAACCCATCAAACCGGACCCGATTACCCGTTAACCCGTCCGAAAACTTTGAGCCTCAATTGATCGTTTTTCGATCAGATTTTGACCCCGATCAACTCACCCACGTGTAGACCATCACTAGATCGACCGATCCATACCCATTAAAGAGAGAAAACCCACGGAGGAGAGAGAAATTGAAGTTTAAACCACCACGACCCGACCCGAAAACGATACCCGATCGTTTCTCTCAACTCCGATCACCAACACAAGATCCATCACCACGGACATGATCGCCCATCTCCTCCGAGTAATTCCATTTAAACATCTCGACCCAACGACATCGAAAAACCGTTTAATTGACCCCGACCCGTTTTCGATCCGTTTTGATAAACCCGACCAAATTGGCCGATCTAGGAATAATTGGAGGTCGTAACCACCACGAACTTCTTCTCACGACCATGCGAGTCGACCGGTGGGTTTGGAATCTCGATAGGAGGTCGGATTCATCGCCGGTGAAGAAGGGAGATCCGACCGAACCTTTGGAGGCTCCGATCTCCCTCCTCCGGCGTCTTCTCCGGTTGGAACCACCACCATTGGAGTCGCAATGGCCGGATCTACAAGGCTGGGTGGTCCACGCGCCGAAGCGAGCACCGAAAGACGAACGGTCGCTTGGTAGTGACTCTTGGTATTCCGAGGGCATTTTGGTAATTTTACGGTGTATGTGAATTTTTGACTTTTTTTTATTTTTTATGTGTTTTGTAATAATTTTTTTTATCTTATGCATGTTCGAAAATCCAAAGCTATTTAGTTGTTGGAATTTATTCTAATATGTGAGTTTTTTTATGTGATTAAAATATTGGATCAACGAGTCTCCTATTTATTAGGGACGGACGGTGATTTTAATACATTTAATTTCTAGTTAATTTCAGTTAGTTAAAATCTTAGTTTTTATTATTATTATTATTAAGAAAATAAAATAAAACTAGACAAAATATATATCAAAATTTTCGACGAAGCCTCCTATTTGATAGAGGTCGACGTCACCAAAAATCACATTTTAATTAAGACGTCCTTCGACACGTCGGTTGTGTTAAGGCTTAAAGTGGATCCGATGTTTGAATCGACGTGTCGCCCGACGAAGGGGACCGACGATCGTTTCAATACGATGCCACGCTCAAAACTAAAAAAATTCAATTTGTTTAAAAAATGAGAGATTAAGAGTCGAGAAAATAATTTGACATTTTAGGAGATAAATTTAGAGCTAAAACCATACGTGGTACCTTTCTTCGGAAAGGGCACTTTTGGGTGATCGACATCTTCCCAAAAGCGTAACCAACCCCTTGCCATAGAATCTCCGAACCGAGTGTCCATTTTAGGTTCCTAGTTCCTTCAATACTAGGTGGCGACTCCAAAATCTATAAATAAACTTGTAAATATTCAATCTAAATTTTAGATATTTTCTAGGAGTCCCGTCCGACGTCGGGTAGCGACACTTATAGCCAATTTCAGCCTCACGACTCATCCTACAAAGTTTTTCATTCTCTTATTGTAAGCATATCATTTGCTTTAACAATTCAATGTGCAATCTTACGTTGAAAGGCTTTAGAATTTTAAGAGGTCTTTGATTTGGGTGTTTGATAACACAAAAGAGAGTAGTAATGAAAGAGTGTAGGAATAATAATAATAAAAGATAGAATAGAAAGGGAAACGACGAAACTTGAAGTTCTTTGCTTTTGAATATTGGAACAGATAAGACGTTGGAGGGAAGCTTCGTTATCCATCCCTTATTCAAATTCAATTTCAATCTCTCACCATTACATTAAGCTCACTAGGTAATTTCTTCACTCATTCTATATTTTGTAGTTTCAATCATTCTCTAGTTTTTGTTCCTAGATGTGTATGAAAAATGAAGGAAGTGACTTCGCCACTATCACCATGTGATAACCCAAAGTTACAAATAAAACCTACCACCCTAGTTTTATTTACTATCCATGATACATGAGAAGGAGGATGAAGGCTTCGATGGAGTTTTGGTAAGGATTGTGGCTTAGTTTATTTTGTGATATAGCCACTATAGTTGATATAAGAAGAAGAAGAAGAAAGAGTTCAAGTCGAGGGAAATAGAAGAGAAGAAGAAAGGATTTGAGCAAGGGAAAGAAAGAGATAAAAATGGGCTAAGACTAGGCTTGTAGTTTAGGTCAGGTCGTGGGCTAGCTTAAGCTGGTTTAGGAAGGCTTGAGGCCAAAATACAAGCTAGGCTAGGTCCGTGAATTGGGTTAGAGGGAAAATGAGACACACATGCTTGGACCTTGAGTTAGGCTAAGAGCTTAATGGGCTTTTAAATCACTTTTTTTAGAATTTACATTAGTAAGGTTGTCTTGCTCATTTTGACTTGACACTTTTATGTGTGTTACATAGGGTTATCCTTAGCTTGTGTTTAAAATTTCATAATTTTTGAAGTTTATTTACTATTTATTTGGAATTTAGTTAATTTTATACCTAATTGTTAATTGTTTTAATAGTCTAAAAATTTAATTTAGCATGCTATTTAATTTTTTTTTAATGTCTAATTTTTAGGATGTCAATGTATGCTTCTATATAAGTTATGTGCGATTTTCATAATTTTTTGAGTTATGATCCATTTAATTATTAATGTGTTTTATCTTATGAGTTGATTTTTTATTTTTATTTTTAGTTCAAGTGCCTCTAATATTTTAATCTAAAATTCCTAAGATTGTATGCGAATTTGTTTATCGATGTATTATGTTTTAATTTTGCAATTCTTTTTTCCATTTACTTATAATTTATTATAACCTTGTTATTATGTAATAAATGCGACAGTGGATTGTCAAGTGTCCTAGATTTTAAGGGCTTATAGCGATCCTCAATCAAATTCATCATGCTAAATAAGTAATAATAAATGAATAAAGCATTATAAAAAAATAGGAATTTAGCAATAGATTATAATTCATAGCTAAATAGCGATGGATTAGCAAACAATTTTTGAATATGGGATTTAGCAACGAATTACCGATTGATTTACGACAAAAGTTAAATGATAGACATGGTCTTTCATGTTTTATCGTTAAATATGATGGTAAAATATTTACGAGTTGTTTCAATGATGGAATTTTGAGGATATTCCGTGATGGATAAACCAATCCGTCGCTATATTTGGTTTTTCATTCGAGTCCGAGTTAGCGAGGGAGGATTCCATCGCTCAACATTTTGATGTTGTCGCAAATCAATGACGGACACATTTCTATCACTAAATTTACCAATACTGGTGATGGATTATGTTAGTCGATCACTATTTTTGGTAAAATAGGTAGTCGTTTGAAATTGAAAATCTACAACATACACTTAACTCCATCACTATTTGTAACAGATTAGTGATAGAGTGGCATTCGTTATTAAAAATAAATCCCTAAATTGCATAATCTCCTTTCTTTTCCTATTTTCTTCTTCTTTCTCCCTCTCCTCTCTCACCGTTGTCTGCTTTCCACAATCACTCGCTACCTTAACACCTATCAAAACACCAAACAAATACCACTCCTCTACTCTTCATCAATCTCTAGCAACTCTAACCATCTTTTTTTCCCAAAAAAGTTGTAATTTCTCCTCTCTCTTGGGTATCTCTCGCCTTATGTGTATCTCTCTCTTGCTTTACTGAATTAGATATAATTTTTTGTCCTAATTTATATTTTATGTTTAATTTATGTGTGTTTTGTTTATTATTCATGATTTTTTTTTTTTTTTTTTTTTTTTTGGTGTTTGAAACTTTACCTATTTGTATATTGGTAATGAATTATTAGTAAATATATTAAGAAACTCAATTTATGTTATTTAAAATTTAATTGAGTATAATTTTAATTTATTAGAGTCATAGTGAATTAATTAGGTGTGGATGTTGATAAATTAATATAAAACTTTGAGTATGTAATTTTTTATATAATGATTAAAAATAAAATGCATTGAATAATTAAGTTATTAGATTTAAAATAACACATTAATTTAAAAATTAAAGTGTTATTTTAAAATTGACATGATATCCGATTATTTGAACTTAAGATTTAAAAATTGATACATCAATTTTTGGTCAATTATTTTTCCATATAGATAATAATTAGTTATTGTATGAACTCGTGATATTAATTATTTATATATAAAATTGTTGCACCTAATTAGTAGCATTGTCGACAATCACTCCAACCACTTCGATAATATACCACTCCTACTCGCAAGGTAAGTTATTGAAACCCTAATTTATAATTAGAGATCTTTTTTATTTTTTGTGATCAATAAAGTGAGGTAGAATAAATGTTATTTATTTATTGTATATATTAAATCGAAGTAATAGAGATATTTTTTATTTATTATATTTGTTAAATTACATCACTTGAAACTATATAGGTCATGACATGTGTTATGCCGTTTATTTTGAATGATTGTTATGTATTTTTCAAGTGTTATTTTTTGTAAAGATTGAGTCTCTAGTAATTAGGAAATATTCAATTTAAAAGGAAGACTCTATTGAAATTTTGTTTGACTAGTAGGAAAAAATGTATTGAAACTAAGGTAGTCAATTTTTTTTTTAGTTCTTATATTTATCAAACTATATGATGTGATATTGTAGTTGTAATGACTCATGATTTAGGTCGTCACCACCCAACATCCAATCCGGCCAAATTTATTATTTGTGTTCATGGCTACAATAATTTTTCTAATCCCAAACAAGTGGCTAGCATGTCCGCATCATCGGCATCAACATTGCCATGATTAGACTTGCCTACAACATTACCCCAACTCGCCACAACCTACTCCCCAACTTGCTCCCCTATGGGACCCGTTTGCGCCGAATTAGGCATGACAGGTGGATGCGGTATTGGTGGTTTTTCTCGCTCCCAATGACAATTGTGTTACTCGAATAGATCATTTGTATTGTTAATAATGCGTAAGTAATATGTTTGCGATCATAGATAGAATTATCTTCGTTTTAAATGTAACAATTATTTGAAATATTTATTAACTTATCGATTTTTAATTTTTAATTTTTTTGATAGTTTGTATCCATCTAGTAAGTGCGCTACTCGGATCACTAGAATTTTCGGAGAGTGTTTGGACCTCCGCCGACTCCACATGAAAGTCAATCTCATGGAAGACAAAATAATTCTACTATAATGAGTTTAAAAAAATATTGTTATTATTTATTTATATTATATTTAAATTAGTAACATGAAATGTACTAATAGTAATTATTTTCTTTCTTATTTAAGCTTTTTTATGGGAGAAAGCCATTAACTTGATGGTTAAGACGGAATGAGAGTGTACGCCTTGCAAGCGGTATGCCGACATGCTTACTAGCTATAAGAAAAGACTAACAAACCCTAGTTTGTTCTAAAGTCGATGTGGGTTGCATGGAAGTGAGATTGGAACACACTTGATTTTCGGGCTCGTTCGAGTAGGTGGCATAGAACCGCATGAGTGAGATGGGTGGTGTCGGTGTTGGACCATCTAAACATACGAAGGGTTCCATCTCATAGATTAAGCATGCTCAATGGATGATAAATCCTATTATCTATTTTTTTATAAATTAATATTTGAATTTATCGTATCTCATATTGTTTATTTGAACTTTTTTAGGCTAAGGAGTTAGGGTCTCGAATCCTTATGAGTTGTTCGTGAAGACTTGCAAGCACCATAATAGATCATTTGTGGATCCACGGTCCAAGGTAGTTGGAGTAATTTTTTATTATTTTAATTATACATATGCAAATTTAATTAAAAAAATTATATTTATGATTTTGATGGCACGTCGTACCATCAACAAATTAGATATTTATATTGTCCTCATAGAGCCTTAACCATAATATTGTAATTAGGGTAAGTAAGAGTCGAACCCAAAAAGAAGGTGGCTTAATTGACCATTTCTTTCAGTTGATTGTTCTTATAGTGTGAAAGTAGTAAAGAGGAGGGTTTTGTTTTTAGAGTGCTTAGAAGCAATTAAAGTAAATTGAAATAACGAGTAATAAAAAAATTTTGGTTGAACTTTAGTATCCACTTTTAGTTTGATCGCTAATCATCGATTTAAACATTAACTTATCCTAAACATGAATATTCACCATAAGACAACAACATGTATGTTATCCCCAATATTTCCTTACTTAATCGTTAACCGAATATATGATACCCAATTAATTCCCTAACTATCGAATAGCCTATTAAGCACTAGATAGATTTAATTCAATAATAGCATTAATCGGTGAAAGATAGGTGAAGCTAGGCCATCTTCCTAAGTGCTAGAGAAGATGTAACCTAGTTCTATATTTTCTAAGAGATTAAACGAAAACATGAAAAAATAATCATCAACCTTTAGTTACTATCAAAGGTAAGTTTAGACAAACAATTACACAAACCCGAATACTTAGCTAGGAATAAGTTACTATGATCAAATAATTAGCATGTATTCCAACCAATCTAACCACATAACCTTGAACCAATTACAAATATATATATATATATATATATATATATATAAAATACATAAAGAAGATAAGTTTAGAAATAATATCATTAATTCTAAAGCGATTTAACCAAAAGTTTCAACTTGATTCAACCAAAAATAGTGTTTGATTGTGCATGATAGGTTACAAAGAGATTTTTCTATCTATGGTGGTCAGTTGGGTGTTGGAATCTCTAAATAAGACCTTAGCATCACTATTTATAGCTAAAACTAGGGTTACATCATATAGGCATCAGCCCCACATGCTACACGAGTTACTTGAACAAAGTTACACAATTTGGAGCCTTGAAGAATTGGTATTACACGGTTTGCTAACTAGAGGCACATGATCGTATGCCTTTGTTCTTCATTCCGTGTTACTTCTTTACGGCTTGTGTAGACTTTTGCCTTCAAGTCGTGTTAGATCTTTCTCCCATGTAGACTTCTTCTGTTTGTGAAATAAGAGCTTGTGACTTTTCACTATAAATTGTGTACAATGTCTACTCGCTCATGTGGTCTTCTTTTCTCTTGGATTGTGCTAGGCTATGACATATACATGATCATGTGGGATTTCTTCCTCTAGTCACATGGCTTTTGTTACTCGAACAATCTACACGATTTCTTCCTTAATGTCACACAACATATAGCTATTTCCTTTATAATTTGACAAGACCGTGTGACTCTTCTAAGCCTTTTTGGTCACTTCTTCCTTCTTTCCTTTAGTTTTGGATTTCCTTGCTTTGATTCGTCATTTTTCTCACAAAACCCAAAACCATCATCTTGCTCTTAATTAACCTAATATAATATAATAAACACTAAAAATGTTAATATAATAGAGCTTAAAAATCATACAAATTATGCACTCATCAGATTTAATATTATAATTTTTTTGATTGCGTGGGCTAGTTGTGTTCTTCAACTGCTACCCAATAGTCAAAGGGTGGTTCATCGTCTATAGGCGTTGACATGTTACGAATATATCTCGAGGTTGTAGGAGGAGAGAAGAAGTATAAAGTATACGAGTCTCAAATCACATGCATTCTAGCATTACTCATATTTTGGCACTAGCTTATCCTCTCGCCACATCGTATTTCCCTAGTGGTATGTAGCATGATCATAAGAATTGCCAACGGAACCGGAGGACATACAGCATGACCGTATTTAGCAAATCCAGGAGGTGGAGAATAAATAAAATGAGGAAAACCAATAAATATTAGAGAAAATAATACGAGGCGCTTCCCTCCTTTTACCCTCCCCTTATTAAGGAGTTTGATTTTCCTTCCAATGCCTAGCAACCAAAAGATGAAGTAACAAATGATCTTGATGAAGACTAGTTTTCTTTTAAACTTTTTTTTAGTGTGTTTGTATACCGAATTCTATATATATATATATATACATATATATATATAACATTTAATTTTATATTCATTCAATATTATTTCATAATATTTCGTGTGTTATAATTTTACTTTTAGTTGTTGGCTAATACAACGAAACATTTAAAAGCTTATTAACAATATTTAAAATAAAAAAAACTTAATTTAGTGACGGATTAGTGAGACCCTAACAACAAAATAAAATTTAAATTTAACTATTATTTATAGAAACTTACTATTAGCGATGGATATCGACGACAAATAATGATTGTAATTAGCGACAACATTTAGCGATGGATTTTCATCTCTATATAGCGACGGCCTTCACATAAATCATATGAATACTTACAATGAAATAGTGATGAAAATACATCAAAATAGCGATAAAATTTCTATTGTTAAATTGCAACAAACTAGATAATCCATCACTAAAAAATTTAGCAACGGGGCCTTTAGATATAGTTTATTTTTGTCGCTATTCCATCATTAAATCGATATAGTGATGAAAATGTTGGGTTTAGTAATGAATATTTTCATTGCTATTCACTATTTTTTTATAGTGAAGTTTTAAGTTGATTAAATGAGTCTTCAATCTAATAAGGACAAATGTTATTATCGACATCAATTAAGTAAAATATAAATCAAGCACCTCTTGTAATTAGGTCGTTCTTCAACATACCGATTATGTCAAGACTTTAATTGGATTCTTTATTGAATTAACAAGAGTCTCAATTTTGAGACCCGACACTAATTCGAGTATGATACCATATTAAAAAATAAAAAGAAAATTAGCTTAGACAATAGACAAGCTTGGAAATAAACTTAGATTATAGTTTGAAAAAATAGTTTCTTAGGAGATATATTTTTAGAACTAAATTAGACAATATACCTCAAAAAGGATGCCTTTAGGTGATCATTATCTTTCAAAAAATATAACCAATTCCTTACCCGTAATTTTTTAATCCAATGTTTTTTTTTAAGTTTTCTATTTATTTTTTTTTAATATTAGGTGTCAACTCCAAAACATTTGTTAACTCTTATCCCTAAAAACAATAAATCCAAACTTATAATAATTTTTCATATTTTGAAATTCTTCCATAATGTTGATGATTTCACGAGTAAGCTAAGACCGTCTATGTTGTTGTCCTTATCTACCCCCTCGTAAAATTAGCCCATAATATGTTGCCTTAAAGGTAGGCCTACATTAACTTAACTTGCAAGGCCACCATCACTTGAGATAGACTTCTAACCCCCAAACTGCTTCCTTAATAAGTTGGCATACCTTAGATCACGATACCCAATGATGTCGAGGCTTTCTATTTTCACTCCATAAAAAAATTAGAGGTGTCTACTAATATATGTCTAAGGACATTACTATGCACGGATTTCAATAACATAATTTTTCCTTCGAAGGATAGAAGTTTATCTTTCCATCTACAGACTTTATTAGCCATTTTCATTCCCACATCATAGAAATATCTTCTCTACGATCGACCTTTAAAGATAGGAACCCCCGAACGCTTCATAAGATATTCTATGTAGTCTTTTCAGAGTATAAAAATCACTTTTAGACACATTAATAGCTTGACCATAGACCTTTTCATACTTGCTCAGCAAAGCCTTCAAGTTTAGAAGGGATCTTTTTCCTCTATTAGTAAAAATGAACATGTCATGAGCATAAAAAGGATGTATTATTACCCGACTTCTCCTTTCCAAATAACATGAAGAAACGAATAACGTCTATGCAACTTTATGTTGATGAACTAACAACTATTGTTGAACTAAGATAAAAAGCAAAGGAGATAAAAGATCACCCTACCTCACAACTCTACTCAACTTGAAGAAGCTAAAATTCTTCCCTCTAGATCCAAATCGAATACCACACGTTGCTAATTGTCTTGTAGACTAGATCACACTACCGATATCCGAAACCAAATACACACATAGCTCTCAAGAAGAAGGGTCATTCAATTTTGTCATAGGCTTTTGACATATATAGCTTGAAAATTACATCACCCCTTAACCTTTCTATCTAGTTTAGCCTTAGCCAACTTCGTGCCACAATAATATTTTTAGAAATATTTTTTCCTCTTACAAAACAAGTCTACTCTTAAGAGATGATATCTAGCAAGATATTATCAAATTTAAAATACTAGAATAATTTTTAAAAAAGGTAAAATTGTAATTTAATATTTTAGTAGAAACGGATATTTCATCAATTAACTAAAAAAATTAATTAAAGTACTTGATTGACGAGTTTTGAAAAAAAAAATGGCATATTTAAACAAAAAAATTTAAAATCCATGTCCTCAATTGAGAAAAAAAAATGATAAAATGATAATTTAGTATTCTAGTGGTAATAGACATGTCATTTGTTGATAACCAAAAAATTTAAGTACTTGATTAACAGCTTTAAAAAACAAATCAATTTAATCAAACAAAAAAAAATTAAAGTCTATTTAGTCAATCAAAAAGAAGTTCAAAGTTGATGTATTTATAGTACAATTATTATTATTATTATTATTAATATTTATTTTCCGGCAAAGGAAAAAGGCTTAAGCTCGAGAAACAAAAACTACCAAGCTACACCTATAGCTTCATGGAACAAAAACTCGGTCATGCTAGGACAAAGTTGAGGAAAGAAACGAACACCGAACTCTAATCAAATCCACTATTGACTAACCGATCAACACTATACAGAATTTAAACCTATTAATTTTTGTTCAACAAGGACATGATAAAGAGATGAGGGAGAATATCTCATAGATTGTTCATATATATAATAATAGAAAACGGAGATAAGAATATCCCATTGCATGATCACAAGTAAAATTCATGTACTTGTAGTTTCTATTAGATCGGAATTCATATGCACTGAATTTTTCAACTCAAGCTAGCTAATATCACTTGGTAGCTTTATTGAGCATATATGAGTGTTAATAATGAACTATTGTAACCAAAAATAATAATAAGGCTAAAATTCTTTGAACATCTCTGAAATTTAAATTATTTGAGGTTAAGTCTTTAACTTTTTTATTGATTTTGAGTAGGATCGTCTCACAATAATTCATCATTCGGGTATGGTTGTCTAATAAGCAACCATCATATCGAGTAGAGTCACTTAAGAAAAGACCATCGTTTCAAACGGGGTTATCTTAGAATAGACTATAATCTAAGCAAGGTCCCCTCACAATAGATAATAATTCAGTCATGGTCACTTCACAATAAACCATCATCTCGGGCAAGGTCGCCTAAGAATAAACCACTATCCCGAAGCGGGGTTGTCTCATATTAGACTATAATCCAAACAAAATCTTCTCACAATAGACCATCATTAACATAAGATTACTTAATAATATACCATCATCTCAAGCAAATTCATTTAAAAATAGATGATTATTTTAGGTAGGGTAGTCTCACAATAGACCATAACCTAAGCGGGTTCGTCTTATAATAGACTATAATCCAGGCGAGTCGCCTCATAATAGATCATAATGCGGACATGGTTTCCCGAAAATAGAACATCATTCGGGTAGGGTCGCCTAATAATAAATTATCACTCAAGTAAGATCGTCTAAGAATACCATCTTCTCAAGTAGCGTTGCCTAATAATAAACAATAATTTCGGGTGGAATGGCCCAACAATAGGCCATTATTTCGAGCAAAATCACATAAAAATAAACCATCGTTTCGGACAAATTCACCTAAGAATAGACCATCATTTCGGGTAGGATCACCCGACAATAGACAACCTCTCCGGACATGGTTTCTAAGTAATCACATCATAATTTTACTTTTTCGAGCACGCAACTCGGATAAAAAGGTCGTCATATTTTATTTTTTTAGGGTATGCCACCCTACATAGTGAGTTTATCACATTTCACTTTCTTAGATAAAGTCATTCTACACAATGAGGCTATCATATTTTACTTTTTAGGACAAGCCATCCTTTACAATAAAGTTATCGCATGATACTTTTTTAGGACGGTCATTCGGGATAATCGGACCATTTTTGTTATTCAATTTATTTTTTCTTTACAAACTCACTAAGTAAACCTAATCGAAGTTCGCACTTCGAGTTAGCATTTGTATAGTAAGCATTCTAAAGAGTGGACAACTATCATAACCTAAATTAAATTATTATTATTATTTAATTTTTATCCCTTTTTGGTTTTTATTTTTATTTTATTTTATTTTTGATATTTACTATAAAAAAAAGAATAAAAAATACAAAAAAATATTTAAAAATACAAAAATTGCATGGCATAATGAATTAAGGGATTGATTGAATAAAATTAGGACTAAAATTAGAATTATTGAGGATATCATTGAAACAAGTTGAAAACCTTATGATTGAAATTAAAAGATAGAGGGATCTAATTGAAAAAATTAAAAGAATAAGGACTAAAATTGCATTTTTAAAGGTTATAATTGCAAATTATTGAAATGCACAAGGACTAAATTAAAATCAAAAAGCAAACAATATTATCAAAAATTGAAAGAACAACTTATCATTCACTACAACCTAAAATCAATCCTAAGGCATGTTCATCGTCTTCCTTGGAGATAAAATTCTCCAATTCGTTTTTGTTACTCTTGACTAGCAATTGTATCAGCAAAGAATCATGTTGTACACACATCTATACCCACCAAAATACCCCTCTGCACAACCTTTCACAAACATTTCATTTTAGGTCCGATTTTTGTTTTGTTCACAAATGGTAGAAAACGCATTATCAATTTTAGCTTTAGCAATTGAGGGTTTTGATCGATTGAGGAACGATCCTAGGGTAGGAATTGATTAGAGTCTAGCTATAATTGAGCCTCCTTTAGGGAGTAGGGAGACAATTTTCGAGAGATTGGAGGAGAATTGAATTTCTAGGTTTCAGAATGATCTTTACGGGTTTGAAAGAAGGGAAGTCGATTTTGGTTGTGTAAAATTTTTAGTTTTTAAGAAGAGAAGGCTTAGAGGAGAATTCAAAGAAAAGATTTTAAGGAGAAGAGGATTGATTCTAGGTTTAGTATTTTGGGTTAGGAAGAATAGCTTGAATTTTGCCGGAGGAACTAGCTCTCTTAGGTTTATAGAACCCAATTAGTCCATAAGCACCTAAGCTCTAGTTTTGGGCACATTTTACGTCATTTTTTAGGTCTTAATGAGCAACAAATCCTACCATTACCATTGCTCCCAAGTTCTTGCAAATAGAGGGAGAACAATAACCACAACCATTCAAATTTCTTTGTTTTTTTTTTTTCTCATCCTTATTCAAGTTCATCAAGTATTACATTCATCACATTTACATTTCGAGTTTTTAATTTATTCGGCATTTCATTTCTTAGATTTCTAAGGAAAGGGAATGGCTTAGGCCTAATCACATTGCCATGGTGAGTCTTTGATGCTCAAGTCCTTTATGATGTTGATAATGGAGTAAAGAGGAGGTTTTTGTATGGCTATTAACTAAAAAATGTTGGTTCTCTCAATGGAGGTTTCTAGGTGAACAAGGTAGATTCGAAGAGAGGGGAAGGAAAGTGACCAAAGAAGGAAAAAGAGAAAAGGGGAGAAAAGAAAAGATAGAGAAAACAAATAAAACAAAAGGAAATGAAAGACGCTTGGGCAAAGAGAGAGAAAGAAAAAAAAAAAACAAAGAAAAGGCCAAGTTGGGCCAAGAGGAAAATAAGCTTAGTTTAAGCTAGGCTTGGGCTAGAGCTAAGAGAGAAGAATGTGTTGGTCGCTTGATAATAGGCTAGGGTTTAGCTCTGCCTAGTGCGCTAGCTTATAGGTTCGAAAGCCCATTTATCTCAAAATGCCCAATAACCTTAGTTTTAGCTCCTTTCTAAGGTAAATCAATTCTACATTTTTAATACATCCCTTTTATTTTTATGCCTAGTCTTAGATTTAATTAATTGAATTTTTGAGCTCTTATGTTTATTTATTTATTTAGTCAATGCTTGATTTTGGGTTTTATTTCGATAATTAGATTAGATAATTAACGAGTGAACGATTCATCACGTTTTCTAATTGTTAGGGATCGATGACAACTTTCCATCAACGACAAAATAAATAAATAAATAAATAATAGATTAAAAATTGTAAAAATAAAAAATATCTATATAGAAGACAATAAAAAGAGAGAGAGAAAAAAAGGAGAGAAAAGAAGAGAGAGAGAATGCTAGATTAAAAAAAAAAAAAAAGGAAAACTAAAGCAAAAATATATATATATATATAGAAAATACTAGGTAAAAAAAAAAACAAAATTATCAAAGTCTCATATCTAATAGGGACCGATATTAACACAAATCAATCACATTTTATTAATTAAGTCTTTCTTCGACATAATGATTGTGTCGAGATTTCAATTGATTCAATGTTGAATTGACGAGACTCTTGATAACGGTACTCGATAATTGATTCAATACAATGCCAAAAAATAATAATAATAATAATTTAGCTTAGGAAATAAAACTTGAAATTTTGATTGAGGATTAATGTTGGCAAAAAAAAAAAAGAAATTTTTAAGAGATAAACTTTAGGACTAAACTAGACATGATATTTTTCCTAGGAGAAATAGTATAGTTAGATGATTGATATCTTTTCAAATGTATAATCAACTCCGTGTCTTAGAATCTCTAAATCACTTGTCATTTTAGATTCTTAGTTACCTTTAATACTAAATAACGACTCCAAAATTAATAATAACTCATATCCTCAAGCAATCGTATAGATAGTTTCATTATAAGAATCATTTAGTAAGATTTATGTGAAGCTCTTCAAAAAACAATTGAAATTATTTCAAGATTATTTTCTATTATTTTCTAATTTTTAACATTTTTAAGGTTCAATAAATAAATAAATATAGTCTTCAATTTTGAAAAATTCTAAACATTTTCTACAAAATGGATTGAATTTTTTTTCAATGTGTGCAAAATTTTAACTTAAAATACCAAAAATTGAATTTTTTTAGAAAAAAAATAATGATAGCTGAAAATCATTAAATAAATTGACTTTTAAAAATTAAAAATTCAAAAATCCTGAACACCAATAAAATAAAAAAAAATAAAAAAAAATCAGAAACTCAAGCTCAAATGAAATAAAATTCAAAAGTGGTAAGACCCTTTTGGTCTAATAATAAATCCATAATGCATTCACTAAAGAAAGCTGATGAACAGCAATCCATAATCCATAATTAGCTACTTGACCAAAATGATCCTGGGACCTCTCTTGGTGCACAAACTTGGCAGGCAATAGGCAGCAGCAGCAGGAGCTTAATGGACCAAAATGATCCTGGGACCTCTCTTGGTGCACAAACTTGGCAGGCAATAGGCAGCAGCAGCAGGAGCTTAAAGGTGCGCCACTTAGAATGCTGCTCATTGGATCTGTAACCATGCATGCTTGAAATTTTTCTCCTTGTCCCTAGCACTCCACCTGGATAACAAATGAACGAACAAATAGGGGTTTTTTTAAATAAAAAAAACTCAAATATCTAAGGTTCTAAGATTCCTAGACTATCTTAATAAGATTTAAACCCATAACTTTTGTTTATAAGAAATCACTAACACTAAGCTACAAGCTTTTGGTTGACCGAATAGGCTGAAACTCTGAAGAAATATCAAAAAGAGGAGAGCCCAAGTCCGTAAGGCACAGATTCGAGCAAGTCATGCTCTCACAAAGTGATGTGATATCCACTTTGGTCACTTGAAAAGAAATACAACTTGATCCAACTTGTAATACAAAGGGCTAGATCCCACGCTGATCCACCACTGGCTGATCATGACGTTTTTGTCTCTCAATTCCCAGCAGATGAAGCATTGAGAACGGCACAGTAGAGAATAAGGGGACATTAATAGCATGTTGAAAGCATAAAAGAAAAAGTAGGACAGAAATAGCAGACTTTTCAGGTTGCCATTGCCCACAGAAACTAAAGCCATTAAAAACATACAGCCTAGATCCATTTCCAAACAAAACTACTGTTTACAAGCAAATACTTGACCTAAAAAGATGCATATAAAGCTCTCATAAAAGCAAGAGATCATAGAACTGTTACGTTTAAAGTACAATACAAAATAGAATCAAAATAGCAGTAACAGGCTGGACAGAATAACTGGCAAGCAGAAAAAAGTACAGATACTACAACTTTATTCGACCCTCCCTACTCTTCTTCCGATTGAAGACTACACAGTAAAACCAACGTTTTAGAGGGATTTAAGGGACTAACCACTAAACCATTTCTTTGCAGTGCCCCTATATCATATAATCGGAATGTTGAACACACCATGAGCTGCCAATACTAGCCATAAGAACCGAACAGTTGCCAACCTAACAAGAGAGAGAATCTGATAGAAACAGAACCCTGATACATTAAAATAAGTACTTTGGTGCCAAAGTTCAAGTTTAGTTCTTGAAATTGGAAACTCCATGCTTTTGCACTTCAACTTTGAGAGATTTAAGGTACCTGACAGCTTCATCTAGAACAGTAGCGGTATTCATTTGATCACCACCAGGTACAATACCTCTCAATGTCTTCACCGTTTTCTTCATTTTCTGCCGTTTCCTCTCACTGTGGCAGCTGCTACCACTGCTAGAGCACTTCTGAACAGAAGATCCATTTTTCATGGGTTTTGAACCATAACTGGAGTAAGAATCAGGGGAGTTGCTTCCACAATTTCCATAAGTGCGTGCAGTGCTGATCTCTTCCTCGTCCCAGTCTTCTGGTTCTTCCTCTTCCAAACTCAATAATGCATCAATATCATCTGAATCCTCCTTCAGAGAAGATGATATTTCTCTTTCAACATTGTAGGTGTCTTTTCTTTCAAAATTCTCTTGGATGTAAGTTGCATGGATGTTAAAGCCAGGATCACTAAATTTGTGGGCAACAGCAGGATTGTACATAACCTGGCTTCGGTGATCAGTCTGATCAAAAATAATGAAATTCTTTGGACAAATCTCAGAAGGTTGAAACTCAATTCCATGCACAGGCATCAAGGGCTTTACAGCCGGAGGCTGAACTGGAGCAAATGAAGATGCGACTGGAATATGCATGTAATTATTACCAACTTGATTTGTAAGAGGGGGCACTGCCTCTTTGGAGCGAAAGTGTCGGTTACTATGCATCAGATGCTTGTCTTTAATTAACAATTTTGCAATAGTGATGGATTTTAGGCTTCCTGTTGGCAATTATTCAGTATTCAATTGGTGAAGATCACTAAACTGATGAAAAGACTATATAGCAAATCAAGTTACTGCCATCCTGGCATAAAAGAGCTGTCTATCCAAAAAGAACAATCACCAGACTCAAATGCTTTATCTCTGTCACTCGTTTCTAATGTATAAACACAACCGATGCAAGATGTCCCAAATCCCAATTACCAGAGCTTTGTAAGACTTGACTACGTAACAGGCTTAAGCAACTGGCGGAAATACTCATCCTGTAATAACAAACAGAAAAAATTCCATATAATTACTAGAATATCAATGAACTCAATTGCATAATCCAAAGTAATGGGTAAAGAGAAGCAAACACGAAGCCACGAATAAAAGCATCCATATAGAGGTACAACAGCCAATGAACATTATTTCATACAAAGATACGACACCGCCAGATAGAGTGACACTCAGGCACATCCTGATGAAATCAGATAAGGTTAAATGTTAATGATTTAGCAAAGGCTAACAATTTCTCCACTTACAGCGGATAATGTTTCTAGGTAGAACAAGATTCCTAAATATAATATCTGTTGGAATTTAATAACCCACTCAACAACAGCTGAAAAACAAAATTGATCAATCAACAAACTAAAGAACACCTAATTTGCACCATACACAGTTGGCTTCAGAGAGAAAACAAAGACCACAGCAAATTAGCATAAAAGCAAAAGGAGAAAGGCTTGCATTAACAATGAGTTCCCTACTAGTTGGTTCCCTAGTTTACCCATCACGAACATAAAGAGAGTATAAAAAAAAAAAAAATTGCTAGCACAGATGAGCAAAGGCTTTTCAAGAAATCAGAAATGCAAAATGTGAGTGATTAGAATCATTATCGTGTTGTTAAGATCAACCAAACACAAGCCCCCTATCCAATAGCACCAGGATACTAAAAAGGAGCTCTTTTTTTAACTTCATATTTTCATAAAAAACACAAGAAGACTAAGAATATTTACCAATATATATATGCGCTAAGTGAAAAGGGAAAGTGTAATAAAAATAAAATTTCAAAGCAAAATGCTGATGATATTTTACCTGACAAATTTGCATCACTTGGTAATATGCAGTAATTCCAACAATCATTTTAATCTCCCCTACTTCCTTCACAGCTCGATATCTCTTTATGGTTACCGCAATGTACATTCTCACTCCTAAAACCACCCTAAATATAAGAGCCTCTTCGCAACTTACAAGACAATTATCTGCAGCAGTGAAAAACAGCCTTATATTTAAAAACAGAAAAAAAAAAAACGTTTTTTGAATAATCATGATAAAGCATAAACTTTTCTCAATAAGTATGTAAAGGATAAATTTGAAATAATTTCCTAATCCTCCTAATCAAAACTATCGATAATATATTCATAAACATGTTTCATGAAAGTAAACAAAATAGGTTACAGTATGACAGGAGAAAAAGAGAGTCTCACCACCAAAACAAACAAAATTACAGTATGACACGAAAGAAGACCACCAAGCGAACACAGTTCCTGTTATAGTTCACAAAAGAAGAAGTCCACGGCATGTTGCTCTCCTTTTACAATCCTCCAAATGCATACAAAATGAATTTCCCTTGCACTGCGAAAGCGATGACATAATACCCAATTAAATACAAACAACAATGTTCTGATCGTTTAGCAGATAAAAATTCAAGACGAAGAGCGATAATGAATCACAATCACCAAAGAAAATATAATTTCTACCAATTTTTTAGATGAGAAAACAAACCCTTTAGTAAAAATCAATACCGTCTAAGTTTCCTTCATTTTCTTCAATTTTCAAAGAAACCAAACAAACAGGGCATAACCCAAAAAAAAAAAAAAAATAGAACAAAACCAACTTAAATTCCAAAAAAAAAAAAAAAAAGAACAAGAGCCACTAACAGATCGAAATTTCATAAAAAAATAAAAATAAAAATAAAAATCTTAGCTTCTAATGGCCAAATCAATAACCCAAATGGTTTACTTCACAAAATAACAAGACCCTTCAAATCCGTACACAACCAAAGCACAAGAAAGATACAAATTTAAAAATCAAACAAAAAAATTATAGACAAGAAGGATAAATGTATGGATACAAAGACAAAAGGGACTTTAATCTTACAAGAATCCAAAACAAACCCACTAGATCCAAGGCTCAAAATTGAAGATCTGTTGAAAAAAAAAATTCCGTAGAGAGAGAGAAACACAGAGAGAAGGAGAGCTGAAATGCAGAAACTTCTAGTGGTTTTTTGTATGTGCGTTGTGACTGAAGGAGAAGACGATTATTATACTAACTTTATTTTTTATTTTTTATTTTTATTTCAGCCAAAGAAAGATAGGACTCTTTACCTTCCAACGCACAATTTAGCACTCAGACAGTACGTTAGTGATTATCAGTTAGCCAAAGAAAGAGAGCACTCTTTACCTTCCAGTGGCTTTCCATTATTATTATTATTATTATTATTTTAATGTACTATTTTTTAAATTAAAATATTAAAGAGAGAGGATTTTAATATGTGAAGGAAGTTAAAATATAAAACATATTTTTTTTCTATAATTTATACACTGATACTAGAGCTAGCTTTTGCTCACTAACATTAAAAATTAAATTCTTTTAACAGATTATTTCATAATCATATCTTTTTTCTATTTTTATTATAATAAAAAGTTAAAAAAAATAAAATAAAATAAAGCCCAAATCTGAGAAAGTCGTGTTTTATTTATAAATAGAGTGGAGCCAAACAGAATTTTAGTTTCTAATTCCTAAGCGTAGAAGAATAAACATATTTTGAGTTTGTTTATGGGGATGTGTGCGAGTCTCAGACAAGGAAGAGCCAAACGCGGAAAATGTGAGCCGTTGGATGATTAGGACGCTGGAAACCCATCCCATGTAATGCGGATGGGGTGTGGCCCCTTGGATGATGCAGCACGCGTGAATGTGGAGCAGTGGTGGGGCCCACGACGTTTTGACTAATTTTTTATCAATAAAAGGAAAATCTCAAAAATATTGCCTAGTCTCAGTTTTATCTATTTAGCAATTTCTTATTTAAATTTACTTTCAGAAATTATCAATTAAAATTTACATTTATTTCTTAAAGCTTTTCATCTATATTTTCATAAACTATTTTAAATTTTTTATTAAAACAATTAAATTTAATTATACTATTTTATTACTTTCTTTATAAACATAAAAAATTATCTGTCATCAATTATTAATATCCATCAGCAATCATTCAATGTCAGTCATCAATCAATTGTTTGTATATTTGTAGAACAAATGCAAAACACATGGAGCTGTGGAAGAGAGACAAAAGGCTTCCTTATATGTCTGGACCCAAATATCAACCAATAATATTTCACCTATTATCAAGATAATGAATATTCATTTTATATTCTCATTATTTATATGATTTAATTTATCATTAAATATAAAAAATATTTAAGTCTATAAATAGATTTGATTATTTATTAATTTAAGGATATGTGTTTTGTTGAGATTGAGATAATTATTTGAAATTCTTATCACTTGTATTCATTTTATTTCATAATCAATTTATTTTGTTATCATCTTTTTTTTCAATTCTATTATTATTACTATTTTTTATAACATGTTACCAACACGAAACTATAATCAATAGAGATAATAGACTATGAGGTATATATCTATCAAAAGACTCAATCATTTGTTTCAATCATTGAATTTTTTCTACACAAGTTATCTACCAAAAGATCTAAATTATCTAGATTGTCAAGAGGTATGTATCTAATTTATTTTTTACTTTAAATCTAATGATACATAAAGTATACATTTGAAAAATTTGAATGATTTAATATATAACATCTAATAATCTAAAATATGTTGTTTGAAAAGCTTTAATTTTATTATTATGTTTGTTATTATTTTCTAACATTATTATTATATATTACATTATAAAAATTTTATCATATCAAACCTCGTAAACTTGATTTTGTGGCTCTTGATACTTTGCATAAGAATTATTAATTATGAATGCTTAATTTTGAGAAAATATTTTTTATTTTTTATGCCTCGAATATGCTCATGTAGTAGAAATATCGAGAAAAGAATTTTAAAAATATTATGAATTGATTTCATGTTTTTGAACAAAATAAGGAGCTATTGATAAAAAAAATCATGAATTCCATCCAACTGGTTCTACTCCAATCCACGAAGTGAACATGACAACTTATAACAATTCTGGACATAAATATGATCGTAGTCTTATTATCATAGTTGAAATAACTATCATATAATCATGTACATCTTACCACAATAAGTAGACCAACTATAGTAATCATAATAATACACCTTACCACTAGATATGAATAAATTATAGTAATCACAATAATACATCTTACCATCAAAAGTGGAAAAACTATGAAAAAATAACTAAAAATGAAAATGGATTAAGTCGATCATCCTAAAAATGAATGTTATTGGTATTGCATAAAGGAACATTGATTATGTATCTATCGTATGCCGAAACACCTTGCTGAGCTTTATCAAGCAACATTAAAAAGAAAAAGTAAAATATAGAGGTCAATTTTATATATCAAAATGATGATTATTGAAATTAATAACTTGTTAGCTTTTCTATTTATAAATAAAATATTTTATATTTTCTTATAATTTCTATTGCAAAAAAATAGATATAAATTTATTTTTCTTTTTTATTTATTTCTCTTTATGAAGAATTTATTTATTTATTTTGTATTTATTTAATTATTTATTCTTTTTAATATTATATTTGATACTATTAATCCGATAGAAAGTTCTAAAAGAGCGAATATATTGTTACTTGAAGAGAAAAATTTTGAAGACTCTAGAAGAATGAATATATTATTATCGGAAATGACAAAATTATAATAAATTATTCATTATTCTCTCTAAAGTCTCATAGAAATTTATTGAGTTTCAAAGATATTCGTCTAAATGGACATCATATTAAGAAAGCAAATGTAAAAAATATTGAATGCTTATATATTATAATTATTACATCGGATAGAAATATATATTGGGGAAAGTACCCACTTTCTCTTATGGCATATATTACAAGCATTTAAATGATTGAAACAAATATTATAGTAAACCAAAAATTTACTAATTCAAATACTTTTATTATGTGGCATGACAAGTCAAATTATCATAAGTCTTTCATGATGCGAAAAAATATTAAAAATTCATATGGATATTTATTGAAGAACTAGAAGATTTTTTAATTTAATGCATTTTTATTTTCTATTTGTTCTTATGGTAAATTCATTATTAAGTAATTACCAAAGTAAAATTGAGATTGAATCTGTATTTTTAGAATGGATTCAAGGTGGTATATGTGAACCAATTCATTCATCATATGGACTACTTAGATCTTTTATGGTTTTAATAGATACATTCATAAGATGGTCACGTATATACTTATTATCTACTCGAAATCTATTATTTTCGAGATTGCTAGCTTAAATAATTCAATTACAAGCATAATTTTGATATTATGTTGTTAAAATAATTCACCTTAATGATGCTAGTGATTTTATCTCTCAATCATTAAATGATTATTGATTGACTAAAAGAATAAAAGTTGAATAGCTTATTGCTCATATTCATACTCGAAAGGTTTAGTATAATCATTTATCCAAGGATTTCAATTGATTTTTTTTTTTTTTTTTTTAGAACAAGGATGGTACCACGGTAACTTTATTGATATTAAAAACAATGAAGTATACGGGGGAGACAATTCAACCTTATCGAATAAAATGGGGGGATAAGGAAGCCTTACCTCTCAGAGACGGAAGGACACCTTATAATTAAACAAACCCATCCTATCATGTCTACTAACCATTTTTATAGTTAAAGGTAATTAGGCATAGTTACTAAAATCGGTCTCCAACTCATGCTTGAATCTCCTCATCGGCTAGCCTATCTACCTTCATTACTTATATATATAAAAACAAAAAGGTCCCTTTTTATGTTTGAGGACATGCAATCTTTTGTACATTAATAATTATTAGCATCGGACCTATAATTTATCAAAAAACTCTTTCTCCTTCAATTGGTTTATGGTCATGAATCAAGTATTTCTCATCTAAGTTTTAGATATGCAATATATATCTCTAGTTCTCCATAAAAAAATAAATAAAATAGACACTTAAAAGAGATTGAAAATATATATTAGATTTGAATCATTTTCAATAAATTAAATATCTTGAACTATAAACATGAGACATCTTTACGAACTTCATTTACCAACTGTCATTTTGATAAAACAGTTTTTCCAACATTATGAGAGAAAATAAGCAAAATAAAAAGTTAGAAATATTAAGAAAAGAGATTACATGGAGTACTCCATCTTTATATCATCTTGATTCTCGTACAAAATAATGTAAATGAGAAATTCAAAAGATAATTCATTTATAAAGTATTGCAAACTAATTACTAGATGTATTCTTAAATCCAAAAAGAGTAACTAAAATGCATATTATTCGTTGAGAATGCTCATATTAGAATTTATGTTTTAGAAGGACAATCTATTTATGTTATAGTAAATGAATCTAAAACACGTCTAAAGTGTTAAAAACTAATCTATTCTAAAGACAAAAGTATCCAAATGCAAATGACAAATAATCAAGATGAAAATATAAATAATGTAAATATTCATAAAACAACCTAAGATATTTTTGATAATAGGTTTCTAGAGAAAGTCCAATTGCTTGAGAAAAATCAAAAGACTTTAATAAATTATATCTATACAAGAAAAATATAGGACCAAAAAGTATATTTATTGATAATATTTTTTCTTATAAGTTATCTAAAAAGAGAATTTGATATGAAATACCTTGAAAAAACAAAATTTTATCTCGATACGTAGATCAAACACTTAGAAAATGAGATTTTTTATTCATCGGTCAACTTATATAGAAAAAGTTCTACAATGATTATATATAAAGCTCATCTATTGACTAGTCAAATGGTAGTTCATTCACTTGATATTCAAAAAAAAAAAAAATCCTTTTTCGACCTCAGAAGATAATAAAGAATTACTTTGTCCTAAGGTATTATATCTTAGTGTAATTGGTGCATTGATATATCTTATTATTAATACTCAATTTGATATAGTCTTTTCTATAAATTTATTAGTAAGACATAGTTTTGCTTCAATATAAAGAAATTAGAATGCAATTAAATATTTTTTACATTATCTCCAAGGTAAAATTGATAAAATATTTATTTTACTCAAATAAATCAAAGTCAAGTTTAATTGATTATGCGGATGCGGAGTTATTTATTTTATCCATATAAAACTCGATCATAAACGAATTATTATTTACACATGGTGATATAGCTATATTATGACACTCTATAAAGTAAACTATAGCTGTTATATATTCAAACCATGTAGAAATATCAATTCATGAGGTAAGTTAAAAATGTGTTTCGCTAAGATCAATGACCTATCATATTCGAGAGACATGTAGTTTATCCATCAACAAAGAAATTTCAATAAAATTATATAAAGATAATGTTACTTGTGTGATTCAAATAAAAGAAGAATACATCAAAGTGATAATTCGACAAACTTATTCACTAAGACATTACTTACCACAACTTTTGAGAAAATGATTCACAAGACTAAGATGCATCATCTTAAAACTCGATCATAAACAAATTATGTATTTTACACATGGTGATATAGCTATATCATGATATTCTATAAAGTAAAACTATAGCTGCTATATATTCAAACCATGTAGAAATACCAATTCATGAGGCAAGTCGAGAATATGTTTAGCTAAGATCAACGACCTATCATATCCGAGAGACATGTAATTTATCTATCGACAAAGAAATTTCAATAATATTATATGAAGATAATATTGCTTGTATAATTCAAATAAAAGAAGAACACATCAAAGTCATAATTCGACGAGACTTATTCACTAATATATTAATTATCATAACTTTTGAGAAAATGATTTACAAGACTAAGATGCGTTCATCTTAAAGATTTCAAATGATGTTTTCAATAAGAAGAGCCCAATATAGATATTAATGATGATAAAATGATTGTGAGTTACCCGTGTGACGTGAAATATGTCTTACAAATATGGGATTTAAAAACGGGATCTTTCTTCGTATCAATTACCAATTGACATTGGTTTAGTTACTGGGATATCCGCAAGGTGAAAGGTTAATATAGTATTTATTACGTTTCATTAGTTTTCTCAATCCTCAAATAATAAATCAATACAAACTAGACATCAAGATTTTGGATATTAAGATATTTCATGAAATTAGTGTACTTGGATTCGGTTGCACCGAGTTCCAAATGAATTAGGTTTTTGTGCCTAGTAAGGACGGTACCAATACGCCAACTTTTATTGTGGCCAATACGAATAGAGTTTAATGGGCCACAACATGTTTGTTATATGCCTATGATGGATTTAGCTTTAGTATCACACCATCCCTTAATGTTAGCCACATGAAGGAGAAGAAAAATCTTCTCCTTCATATGAGAACCTCACGATAAGTTTACTACAATCATTATCAAGTTATTCATTCTAAATTTTCTTTTCTTTATCTTGTTATTCAAGGTTGCATGAACATACTTCTTGGTAAGGCTAGCTTATGCAAAGGGCTAAATCTATATGCTAAGTTTTTTTCTAAAACTAATTAACTTAGCTAATTTTTATTATTTACTAATTCATGTTATTTTTCTTAATTTTGACATGAGTTCAAGCTACACCACAAATAGATTGGATTGAAGATGGGTCTGCTACACCACAAATAGATTGGATTGAAGATGGGTCTTACTCAACACAAGGTCATGGATTTTAAAGATGGACACACATATTTTGATAGTGAGTGTCCATATCTTATTTTAGGATGCATTAGAAAGATTAACTTCGTGGGTTTAGAGCATATTTTGCTAAAAAAAAAAAGATTTATTTGTTACTTCTTTTAGCCATTACTACCAAGTTGAATTAGTTTAACCTAAAAAAATCTAATTTTTTCAAGCCAAATCTAAACTTGGGTGATGTGGCATGATTCTAGCGATCAAGGATCATTCTCTTTTACTATAAATACTTACATCATTGAGAATGAGAGATTTTTAAAACTCATAACTTTTGATAATATATATATATATTCCTTGAACTCTCATTCTCCAAACTCTCTTACTCACACACGAGATAACACCTAAAAGCTCTATCTGTTCGGATTCTAACCGCCTACATGTTAACCACTTGACTTGCATTTTACTAACATTGCTCGGTGCTCCTTTTATGCCTCTCATTATTTGCTTCTTTTCTAGTTGATTGGTTGATCGTTGTTTCTACAAGTCATAACACTAACTCTTTGCGTTTTGAATGATCTATCGACTAGTCGTCCGATCGATTTTTAAGAACTCTCTACACGGTTAGCTAATGGTTTTATTTATTTATTTAAATAATGAAAAAGAAAAGCTTTTCATATGCTTGGAATTTATGTTGGAATTTAAGTAGAAGTAATATTACAAACAAGACATAAGAAAAACAACCAGCAAGATCTTGAAAATATATATAAGGCTTAGAAGAGACTTATAATAAGGTATTACTTTTGATTTTAAAATTAAGATCGTCAATTGGCCACCATACATTAATTAAACATGCATGGCTTCGTCGGTACTAATTGTCCTTATAGAGTTTTTTTTTTTTTTTGTTATAGAAATTACTAGTTAAATACTTACGATGTGTTGCGGTTAAAAAACCGTCACATACTAGGGTTAACGATTTGTATGGTGTAGTGCAAATGAAAGTTTTATTTTTGGTGATTAATGTAAATTGAATCTATATATTAAGCGAAATCATTTGATTTATATATATATATTATTAACAAACTATTTAATAATATTAGCATAAAAATTTATATTCGAATAATTAGAAGGTTCTTTCAAAACATTATCTAACTTATTTTATTTTAAAAAAATTAGAATATGAAAAAAATAAATAACAAATAATTAGTATTATGTGTGCAAATATATAGTTAATTTGTAATATATATATATATATATATATATATCATACTTAACATATTCAAAGTATATAAAATAAATAAATAAAATATATACAAAAGAAAAACCATCTAAATTGTATGAAATATAATAAAGCCAATAGATTAAAATAAAAACTATAAAAAAATTGGTTATGATAAATTCGAATATATATATATAGAGAGAGAGAGAGAGAGTAAATAAAAAATACAAAAAAAAAATCAACCTAAATTGTATGAAATATATTGAAGTCAATAAATTAAAATAAAAACTACAAAAAAAATTAGTTTTGCTAAATTTCAATATATATATATATATATAAGCAAATAAAAATTATGATTTTTTAATTGATTATTATTTTAAAAAAAAAAATTGAGCCAAACTATCTAAAACATACTTTTAGCTCTCTCTCTCTCTCTCTCTCTCTCTCTCTCTCTCTCTCTCTCTCTCTCTCTCTCTCTCTCTCTCTCTCTCTCTTATATATATATATATATATATATATATATATATATATATATATATAAGAATTTATAGATTATAATAATATATTTTAAAAATAAAAAACTCATTTAAAAGCATAAAATAATTTATTGTATAAATTATAATAATATATTTTTGAAAAATAAAACACCGACGTTCTAAAATTTTATTCCAAAATTCATATGTTAAAAAATCAAATTTATTAACAAATAAAATTATATCAAAAAATTAATTTGATGAGAATTTTAATAAGAAATAAATAATTAAAGAAATAAATTTTAAACAATAAGAGTAATATAATCAAATATATATGTTCAAACTAAAATCTTAAAAAATATCATATATATTCTATCATCTTCAAACTATACGTAAAACTACAAAAATAATAATTTATTTTTTATATTTTTCACACCTAATTTTATGATAATACACACACGCATATGGAAAAAAGAAAAATGAGAAAGATGGTCAGGCATGAGTTGCTAAAGACAAGAGGGCCAGGTGTAGCAAGCCCAAGTGCCAACAGACTAGGCCGTTCAACCAACACAAAAAAATAATAAATAAATAAATAAAGTTTACTATATTAAATGAATAGTAAAAATCTTAGATTTTTTAGTTTTTTTTTATTATTAATTTCAAGATATGGAAGGAAATAAAAACTCAAATATTTAAAATATTACACTTCATTTTGTCCGAACAAATTATGATAATACAACAAGTTGGTTAATAGATCAGCCCAATACACTGAGAAATCTAAATTGTAAATTAATTTCTTCACAATTTGATTTAAAAATTGACTGACTAGCATGTCTGATAATTTTTCTTAGAACCAAATACACTGTGAGAGATATTTTGCATTACAGAAAAGAAAATTGAAAAAGTGTTTGAGTTTTGGAAGCTAGAACAATGAGCCCAATAAGATATTATAATTCATTCGAAGTACTTTTCAATAAAGAGGAAAGGTAAGTAAGTAAAGAGTAACTAGTTTAGTATTTTTTATTTGAGGATGGCTCGTTATTGTTAATTGTTTGATGTATTATTTTTCTTTTATTTTCCCGAACTTCTCTAAATTTGACAAACTTTACCACGTCCTTACTTAAACTTCATGATCTGGGGGAGGGAGGGAAACATTCTCATAGCAAACTTGATGAAGATCAATCATCTCGCACGATTGAAACTCTAAGTTGCCATATACTTCTAGTAATTGAGCTTATAGGTCGTATAAGTGCAATTTCCGAAACCTGCAAAAAAAGATTAAATACATGTTCAAAAATAGAATCATGATTATGTAGATCAATCTAAAATTTTGTTTATATATAACTGAAGATAATTTTACTTACTGGGATTTTTGGAAACAATGAGGCCACTACCCTGAAAGTCACAACTTGAGTTCCTTCTGCCTATACTCTGGTAGTAAAGATTCATGGCAAATGTTGCATGGTTTAATAGAGTTGTTGGATTGAAACACAATCCACCATATCGTATAGGATTGCAATCCACATGATTGCAAGCAAAATTGATATTTATCTGCAGCACGTCAACACTAATAGAAGGTTTTGCCACACACCAAGTTTCCTGCAAACACTATATATATAATTAAAATTTTCAACAATATTTTTAAAAAACAAATTCATTGCACTACAATTCTTTTCTTTATTATCATTGAAAAGTTTTAACTTACAATATTTGACGTTCGGTTTTCAGCTAGAGCTCCACCGGTGATATTTATTTATTAAAGTCACAAATTAAACTGGAATTAGAATTAGATGCTAAATTATTATAAAATTTTAAAATGGTGAAAGGTTTGCAATATTTGTACAAGTAATTAACTACATACCACTATGGTAGTTGCATCTACGAAAGCCTGCCAGAACAAAATGTATACATAGGATTGATTTTTTAAAAATTAATGAAGATAACAAAAAAAACTATAGTTAACTATAAATTTTAATATAAAATGTAATTGGATTACGTACTTGGATCACTTAAGGAAATTAGGCTACTATTTCAAATACACAATCAGACGTGTGTCTGTCCATATCTTGGAAGTACAAATTCATGGCAAATGAGTATTTGGATTAAAGCAGCTAATCCCTTGTTGAATAGGTTAGCAATTCACATGGCTACAGGCATAATCGAGGTTTGCTATGCACCATGTTTTCTACGTCGACAACAGATTTTAAAATAAATCAAGAATACCCAATATATATATATATATATATCTGTGTGTGTGCACGCATGCTTGCGCATGCATATGTGTTGTTGTTTATATATATGCGTATGTAGATTTTGTTACTTGTGCACTGGCCAATCTTCAAAAAATCTCCTGCAAAATTTCAACACAAAAATTCTTAGCGATAGCACATATTATATATAATTGAAAACAAAAACCATAATTTTTAAATAATAATTTTCACAAACAAATTAAAATGCAGAAGATTATGGGTAAGTATAAACATGTAGGTGAAAACACTACAATTGTAATATAAAACTCCACGAAAATGAAAGTCATACATGCCATAGTTGAAGGAGAAAAGGAAAAGCGAGACGATGAGGGGAGTAAGAGTTGGTTTAGGCATTTTGATTGTGTAAAGATGGTGATGAATGTGAATAAACAATAAGGATAATACAATCATTTATATAGAGTGACAACTATTACTAGCAAAGCAATATTTGCGTTTCTATTTCCTAAACCAAAGTTAGGTGATTCTCAACATCCATAACTTTTTGTAAAAGATATAGTTTAATGTTTTCTTGTTATTATTATTATTGTTTTTGTTATAATGAACACTTAAACATAACTTGTTTCCGTAAAACTAGAAGAAATAACATAAATTAATTCAATATAAAAAAGAATAAATGTTTTTTTTAACAAATTCCTTTATCTATGTTATGCTCTAATTAATAATGTAATAAAAGTTAAAAATAAAGAAAATATTGCGGAGAGAAAAGGAGTTCATGGGAGCTACAAATAACATAATCGAACCTAAACTCCATAAACTAGACTTCAAAACCAGGTAACTAAATCGATCATTGAATCTTTATATTTCAAATTTTAGATTTTTAGATTTGCATAGGTATTGTTTGGTTATCGGGAATTAAGTAGTGAAAATGAGAATAAAAGTTCTATTTTCATCTTATAGCTATTTAGTTAAAAGAAATAAAATTTTTATTTTTATCTCATGTGGAAGGTGAGAATAAAAACAAGAAATGAGAGTAAATTTTTTTCTTCAAAATAATGATATGTTATTTTTATTTATTATGTATTAACTACTTTTACTAAGACCACCACCTCCACGACTACGACTATCATTTCCATTGATGGTGATGATAAAAGAAATTATTATTATTCTATTACCATTCTTCTTCCATTATCACCATCGTTGTCGCCACCACTTTTATTATACCATCACCATAACTCTTCTTCCTCTACCACATCTTATGGTGATGATATCAATTTTTTAAAATATATTATTGTTATTACTATACTCGTTATTACTACAATTTCTTCTTCATCCTTCTCTTACTCCACTAATACCACCACCACTTCTACAATCATCTTCATTATTTTTACTACTATCATAATTTATAAAATTAATTTTTAATCATTATTCTTATTCATATTAAAAACTATATATTAAAAAAAAAAATTTTTATTCTAAATCCTTATTAGTATTTCAAACACAATAGAGGAAATACAAATGTCACTTCAATGTCATATTTTTCATTCCGATTCCAGCATTTTCATTCAAATTTTTAATTTTTGATAATCAAAGGATACCTAAAGGTTTTGATTTATAAGAGGTTTTGATTTATAGGTTAAGTTAACTCAATCAAATGGAATCTTTATCCGATTAATCTAACCAAACCTAATTTAGAGATATAAGTTCAATTATCAAAATAAACATGCCACCCTCCATTAATATTATGTATACTTTTTTCTTTCATTTCATTTCAAATCTTATAAATAGTAACGAACAATACTTTTTATATTAACTCTAATTCTAGTTAACAAACTTGCTGTAGAATTCCACACTACAAGAAAACCAAAAAATAACGATGAATTTTTTCGTTGCTATATAGTAAAAATTCATTTCTATTTGTACTTAACAACGGATTTGTGACAACGAGCTTTCTATAGCAAAAGTCATCGTCGTTATTTTCTTTACGATGAAATTTTTTTTCCTTTGTTGATCAACAATGGATTATCTATCACTAATGTTTATAATTTCTATCGCTAAAATGCGAGTGAACGAGTTATCTCTTCGGTCTCGTATTTATCACAAAATTATCGCTAATTGGCTATTTTCATTGCTAAATTGTTCTCGTTAAAATTCCTTATACATTCGTCGCTATTTGGCAACCGTTGTAACATGGGATGATCATCAACATTAATAGTTTAGGGACAATAGTTTGAGAAATTCCACCTATAGATAGTAGTTGTGTGATGTTAGTGAAGGCTTGAGTAAATACAACATTATTACCTTGGAAGACTTTGAATATCCGTTATTGTTCCTACTATAATCTAAGCTAAGCATCCTAAAAATTTTTCAAGACTTTGGTCATGGCCTATAGTCCTAAATTTGGAACGAGTCTCGGCATGATCTTAACAACCAAGAATCATCCATATCATTATGAAAGGATTTTAACTTTTAAGAATCCAATTTTTTGAACGATTAAATTTGACAATCAAGAATCATCCATATCATTATGAGAGGATTTTAACATTCAAGAATCATCCATATCATTATAAGAGGATTTTGACTTTTAAGGGACAATAGTTTGGGAAATTCCACTTGTAGTTAGTAGTTGTGTGATGTTATTGAGGGCTTGGGTAAACACAATATTGTTAACTTGGAAGACTTTGAACATTTGTTGTTGTTTCTACTATTGTCTAAGTTGAGTTGTTTAAGTTGAGCATCCTAAAATTTTTTTAGCACTTTGGTCATAGCTTGTAGTCCTAACTTTGGAACAATTGTGGCACGATCTTAACAATTAAGAATCATTCACATCCTAAAAATCTTAATAGTCCAAGCTGAGAAGTTTTTACTAGAGATTAAAAGTTAAAATCTTCTCATAATGATATGGATGATTCTTAATGGTTAAGATCGTGCCGCATCATCTATATTTGATCGATTAAATTTGAATTGAAAAAATTAGATTTTTTTTAGCTAAAACGTTTCAATTTGCTAACAAATATTTTTTTAAAAAAAATTAACAATTGAGTTTTTTTTTTTTTTTAAAGCAAATCCTACTTCGAACCAATTAGGCCAATTTTTTTAATACATTTTAAAAACAAAATATAGACACTAATCATGTCAAAATATGAGTGTCAATCTTTGCATGACTTAAGACTTTGAGTTGGATGATGTCCATCATCACTTCAATTCATTTGTTGTATAAATTGTATCTATTTTAAAACTAAAAAAAGGACCTGAACTAGCACGTAAAAAACTAATTAAATTACTTAATTAATTTTTTTTTAAAAAAAAATCGAGCATATACAATATTTTACACTTCCATGATCAAATCAGTCCATAACTCCCCATTAAAGGTATGACTGCAGGCTAAGTGGTTAATACTATTTTGGACGTTAAGATTAATCTTATTAGATTTGTTAGCAAAGTGACATTGGAAAATGACTTAAAATTTAAAGCAAAAGTTAACATAGGTACGTTGGTGCTGGTGATTAGTAATCAACTATAGCTCAAAGTAGCCAATTTCAGTTGTTGCAGACATAGATAGCCTCATAGGCATCATATCTAGGGGTGAGCAAACGGTTAAACGGTTCGGTTTTGTACGATTCGGTTCGGTTTTCGGTTAACCGAATCAAGAAAAATAAAAACCAAAACCGAACCAAAATAAATTCGGTAAATTCGGTTTGTAACCAAATTATTTCGGTTCGGTTTCAAAATATTTCGGTTTTAACCAAAATGTTTTATTGAAAAAAAAAATTATAGACCATTGTTTCATTATTTGTCCTAAGCCACCATCATTTTCACCATTTACTATAAAAAAAAAAAAAAGACAATAAGAAAACAAAGCCCTTACATAGGAAATATCTTTTGCGGCTACCTAATCACAGTTGACACACTGAATGTCCTAAATGAGAGAAGAAAAAAAATGTAGTTGTCTTCCTTCTTTTGCTTATTCCGAACTCATCAAGCACTAACAACATCCTAATTCTTGATTTGACCTCTATAATCTCCTTGCTTATCTCGCTAAAAAGCCATTGGGAATGAACTGCAGGAAACAAAATTTTAGACCGAATTAGTCACCGTTGAAGATTATAATTTTCCAACATCAATCACTATCATAACAAGATATATAAAGCAAGGTAAAGGTTACCAATATGTATAACATCCCTAATAATTTTACAATCATCATTCCCATTAAAAAATGTAGTCCAAAAGATTTTCATTAGCAATTTTGTGCGGTAGAAAAGAAATTAAAACGACTTTCTTTCGGTTTGTAAAATTCAAGATCAAAGAGACCTAAAACCATCTTGCAATAGTAAGTTAATTTCATTTGATTGTCTTGTAAAGAAACAACTAAACTTGTAAAAGACAATTGATTGCGAGTTAGTCATCAACTTTATTTAATTTTTTCAATTGATAGTTAACCAAATTAAGAATCTTAGAATTCATGAATGCCTCTTCCGACTCGATGAAGTGATGATGAAGGAGAATTGGAGAAGATGGAGCGAAGGATAGGGAGTTAGGGAGGCGCCGCTAAAAATTGATTTTGATTTAGTGAAGTTAGCCAATTAGGGTTAAAAAAAAAAAAGAATTTTTTTTTTAATTTTTTCGGTTTTCGGTGAAAACCGATTTTTTTCTTTCAAAAACCGAACCGAACTGAAATAATTTCGGTTTTTCGGTTCGGTTTTTAATTTTATAAATTTAAGTTTAAAACCGAACCAAAATACATAATTCGGTTCGGTTTGATTCGATTTTCGATTAACCGAACCATTTGCTCACCCCTAATAATATCTGTCTGCTAAATCAGAAATGAAAAGGAAGTTTCCTCTAGTTTAAACACTTGGGATTTCCCAGCTAAAAGTTCCTGACCTTTTCAAAGACTTCAGTCTTTGGTGATATGATCGTTGTCAAGTTTCAGCAACACTACATCCTCATGGTTAGGGTTGGTGGTCTGTTAGTTTTTGTCTGTGCTTAATGGGAATTTATTGCACTTTAAATGAAGAAAACAGAGTACTAACTGATAGAAAAATTCATAGTTTCTATTGTATTAGATATTTCATGAGTACATGCGAGATTTTACGACTTCTCTACGTTTATTCCAGATTGCTAATCCTGAGACAAAAGAAGCATATGCCAGATACCTTGAACTTTTTATTTTTCCTATTTATATAGATCATTAAAGCTGTAGTTTATGGAAAGAGTAGCGAAGAGACTCCAGCTTATTATGCAACCAAACTCATAAATTCTTCAGAACATTGTGCACCCACTAAGCATATTTGCAGGTACCATAACCTGAAAATATATAAAATTCCCATCACAATCTATCATCTTAATTAGAAAACACAATTTATCTGTACATTAATTATGACACATAGAGAATTCTTCATGCAAAAAAAAAAAAAAAAAAAAAAAAAAGCCCCTTACTTGGATCAGTTTTAGTAATGAGACCAGACTTCTGGAAGTCACAATTCCAAATGTTTCTGCCATGGAAACTGTAGTAAAGATTCATAGCAACTGACGCATGATTGATGGAAGTATTGGGGTTGAAGCAAGGTCCATTTTGTTGTATGGTCTTGCAATCAACATGACCACAAGCAAATTCAAGATTTGCAAACAGTTCAGCTTCAGTTGATGATGGCTTTGCAACACACCAGGTTTTATCCTGTATCAACTTAAGAAATTAATTTTTGACTATTAAAGATCCAGTCTAGACTTCTAGGTGAAAGATTGTAGAGATTTTAGTGTTCAGTATACCTGTGCATTAGCCCTTTTGATCATCCGGCCTCCTGCACATTTAAACAAGAAAATCATAAACTAACATTCTAATACAAAAGCATTCAAAAAATGGATGATGATTTGTTTAAAGCTATATCTGCAGTCCAAGAAGTGGACCAGAAGATCCAATGCAGATATAAATGCAAGAAATTTACAAGAATGAAGCTTTAAATTACAATGGGATGATAAGAGACATGAAGCATATACCAGCATTGCAGAACAAAAGTATCAGCAGGAAATGGAGAATGGGAAGAAAGAATGTTGGTTTAGCCATGGCTTTGTTTATGCAGAAAACACTAGATTGCTGAAGGCAGAAGACAGTGAAAATAGTTAGCAGTCTTTATGGGAATGAAGAAATGGGAGGGTTCAAATATATAGCACGCAGACTAGTAGTGCCAGATCGAAAAATGTCACTTTCAGGAAAGAATAGACAATGCCATATCTAACGTCACCTCTACCAATGGGCAAGAAAAAGAAACAGAAATTATTGAGTTTATTTATCTACATAATTACATGTACGAGACTTAAAGAATATTTACCTTTGGAAATTTTGATGTGATATTATTTACTGTGTGCACTTTTGCTGACTTTGGTTGTGAATTTGGCATGTATTGAAGTGGTATATATGGACTAAATACGGACTAAATACGGCATCAAGTTTCACGTTACCTAAAAGAAACCCTTCCATAATTATAAATATTTACTCTGGTTTGGTTCAACCATGGAAGGAATACCAATATTGAAGTTCTACAGCAGTCTCTTGCAGATAGGATTCCACACTAATATTTCATGGCCAAAAGTTAATTAACTAGGTGTTGCCTTGTAGATATTGGTGCCAATGGCATAGTGAATTGGACATGGAATAGATCATTTTATGTTTTAGTGAGTGATGTAACCACCATTTGAGAATTGACATCTTGAAGGAATCTATAGAATTGGTTGGAATTAAATTTAAATGACGGTATATATTTAGCATAAAAAATATTGCTGGTTCAAGAAATGATGTAAGGTTATTTTGTTAGAATGAAAGGAAATGATTCACTTCTGCCACACCATAAAGGAAAGGAGAAGGGACTTTCGGCTACACAGTTGAAAAATTCCATTACAAATCTCAATTTGAACCTTAGACTTCTTAATGGAAGGAAATTCCGTATCCTAATCGTGCTAGCTAGCTAGCTAGTCCTTGTTAGCGAGACGACCAAATTGTTTTAAAACTATTGCCACCTTCACACGTCATTTTCTATTTCTCTCTAAATCAATGTGAGTAATGCACAATATAGGAATACATTAATGTTCAGACATTCATTCATTGAACCTTTCTGGTTGAAATATGAAAAGAGACTTACATGAGATGAGAGTTGTTGGCTGCTGCCTCCTGCGCACGCTTAACGCGGAAGAACCTCTAGTTTTTGTGGTAATTTAACTGATAATATATATAAAACCAAGATCACTATCACGTGCTGCATTTACAGTAAAGTGAAACTATAGTGGTTTTCTCTCTTTATGTTGCCATGTATACCATGGGCATTAAGCATTGTAGATCTATGACAGTTCGCTTTCTGTTTATATTCTTCATTTTGCACATTCTTGTTCTCGAAGATATCGAAAAAATTCAAGCTCAACCAAAATTTGGCTAAAAAAGAAATAGATACAAAGTAGGCTTGCTGAATAACTATGATCAACAAATATTAGCATGTGATCAGCACTAACAAACAGAAGAGGTAAATGTTGCGACAATGTTCATGTATATGTTGACGCATGCAAATAACCATTGCTGTCTTTCACAATACATATATAGGAAAAAGATGGTCACAGGATTATTGTCTTTTCTATCTGACTGTCTTAATTTGTTGTTGACACAGAACGTGAAAACATTTACATTTGTAGCAACCATCGAGACAGCATAGGTTACTCGTATAGCTGGATTACCATAATCTTTCTACTTTTCTGTACTCCATCTTAATATCATGGAAAACAAAGCGTAAAGAATCATGACATGACAAGCATTGATCCCATCCACGGAGCTTTCAAAAGTATATTTTGCATGAACCAGAAAGCACCTATATAGGCTTGTTGGTAGCATTAACATTGAGGTGCATGAGGATATAATTCAATAATTGGGTTCCATTAAGAGAGACAATCACTAGTTATCATTTTCTGATTTTTAAAATTCTTTAGTCTTTAATTATGTTGGCAAAGCATTTGACTTGCTAACAGAATCAACTCTGGTAATCTAAGATAACTAAGCATTTCCTTCTTATTATTTTTTTTTAATGAAAAATTGAAAGAAGTTGCTATTTTTTTCAAATTAATTACCCAAGCATTGATGGGCCAAAACTATTCCTCAATATATGGCTGTCAATCTTTCTTTTATTCTTGTTCTTTTAAAGAAAAATTAACAATTTCGAACCTTACAGTATGAGATAACTTGGTTGAGTCAAATAAAGAGATGGCCATTGCCATTTGGATGAAGTTTATGACTTATGATTTCTTATTCAAATTCTTCAAATAATGAAATTTTTTTCAATTAAGTCATGCAGTGATAGATTGATGTGATTTTTTCAAATTATAAGTTTGGAATAATATAAGAAGGGCCTATTTGATACTGTTTTACCATGCTTTGTTGTGATTGTTGTGCTCTGTTGCATTGTGCTATACTATAAGATAAAAATATTATTCGATAACTGGTTATTGTACCGTGCTTATAAATATTTAAAACAACTAAATAATTTAGTTAAATTATATTGCTATGCTTTTGAGATATAAAGTAACCAATAAAGACTATAATATACTAAAAATATTTTAAACAATTACATATTTTATTTAATATTAAATGATTAAAATTTTTATGAGAGTAATTTTTAACTTCTAAAAACTAAAAAAAAAGAATCAAAGAAATTGATAAGGCTTTCGACCAGCCTAAATCCCAAATTACTTAATCAATTTATTCTAATAAAACAAATTTACTAAGCAGATATAAAGTCATAACATACCAATTCTTTATAAAAATAGTGTCATGTTGTGTTGTGGCAGTAGGATAAAAGTAGTGTTCGGTAACTAATTACTGTGTTGTACTATTCGGTGTTGTGCTATAGGATAAAAACTAATCAGTTGCCTCTCGCTATATTACGGGTTCGATAGAATAAAATCATTTTAAAATTTTATAATTAAAATTTTTTATTTTATTAATTTTATTTATTTTTTTCATAAATTTTCTGTTTAAAAAAATATAAATCATTCTTATTTATAGTTTGATTTTAAAAGAAAAAATTGTAATCATTTTAACTAAAATATTAATCAAGAATTAAAAAAAATTTAAAACATATTTTTTAAAATATTATATTTTAAAAAATAAAGTTATAATTAATGGTAATACTTTTATAAAAATTAACAAATATAGTGTGTGTGTGCGCGCACGCGCGCCCACACACACACACACACACACACACATACATATATACACACACACACACATATATATATATATATATACATATATATATATATATATATACACGCTACATGAAAATAAAAGTTAAGGATTAGAAAAAAAATGTTACAACATGAGGGACGAAAATAAAAATAAAAAGTGTTAATTTTGCATATTAATGCCTCAAAACACACAAAAAAAAATCATGAAAAAACCATGCATAAAAATTAATTAAATTGTCATGAAATGAATTGTAATTTAAGCATATGAATAGTTTTTGAACAGTAATTACTGTTAAAAAAACACATGCCTTTTATTTTCTTTTAATTCTCTAACCATTAAAAGTACAAAAAGATTTGAGTAAATATTAAATATATTACCAAACTATATACAAAGGTATTATCAATTTTGCATTCAAAATATTTTTTATATCAATTTTATCATTAAATTATTTTGATTGTCAATTAAAAATTGGAGTTAGAATCACTTAGATAAAAACAAAAGAGTTAAGTTTGTTTCAAAATGACGTAGTTTTTACATTTTGGATGGAAAAGTCTTTAAAAATAATTTTTAAAAAAATCCTCAATAGATTTTTTAAAAAAACTTTGATGGAAAAATTAATAAAAAATATTTGGTGATAATATTGAGACTCCCTGTATAGTTGTATGGTATTTTTGAAGTTTGTCCAAAAATTTTTTAGACTTTTAATTAATTTTGATGTTGGAATCCAAAATATGTTATTGGACTCAATGTAGTTGGACCATGTAAGTTAGTAGACCCAAGATCCATACCCATAATGAAAATTTTAGCTTATAGGTTTCGCATTTGTCGGAGGACATATTGTTGTTGTATACAATTAATTTCTTATTATAACTTTTAGTTTGATACTTATTTTTAATTTTTTTTCTGTCCCTTAAAAATTTTACATTGATATTTTATTAGTTTTAGTGAAAAAAAAAATGTAGATAATTGTTAATTTTAACATTTATTTAAAAAGTAATAATGAAATTCAATGTTGCAAATGATTGAATTTATTTTTTTTTACAATAATATAATTTAATACCATTATAAATCATAAAGCTGATTTTTATTTATTTGTTTTTTGACAAATAAGATTTTACAGTCCATTATCAACGATTAGATAGTTAGCACAATAACGATAGACTGAATTAATTATCACTATAAAAATAAGAAGTTTTTTTGATTTTCTCTTTTAATAAGTTTTTTTTTAAATAAATATGTTTGATCAAAAAGAAAAAAAGAGGAAAAGACCATTACTTTATAAATAAGTTGAGGCCATATTAATTGAACCAAGCCGAGCTACAAACCTACAACTATCTTTAACCGTTTGTTTGCAAGAAGAACTGGGCTTGTCAAGATGTTTCTGCTTTTGTAATTAGGCCTGGCCCATTATTGTTTTATGTCTAAATTTTGAGCTTCAAAAGGATATATGGTCCTTCGATTTGTGGAAAAAGGTGGAACCAGAGAAAGAAGACAGCACTGAAAAGTGAGAGAGTGGAGCAGGTTTGCCAAAGAACGCTGATGATGATGCGGAAAAGCGCTTTTAGAGCTACTGCTTCTTCTTCTTCTGTTTCTTCTTTTCAGCTTCAACAACAACAAATACAGATGAATATTGCAAGAGTAGAAGGATGGATGAAGCAAAGAGACTCTTCACTGAAATGTCTTGTAAAGCATTGACTCCTAATACTGTCACTTACACCACTCTTATGAAAGGTTTCTGCCAAGCAGGGAGACCTTGGGATGCCCTAAAGCTTTTAAATGAGGTGTGTTCTAATGGCCTGCTTCCAAATTTGGTGACCTACTCAATTTTGATAGATGGCTTTTGTAAACATGGCCATCTTGAGAAGGCATCAAAACTGTTTAAGGTAATGCAGAAGAGCAGTGTAGAACCCAATATTATCATTTAAACTTTCCTTATTGAAGTAATGTGTGTTGCTGGGACGATCGAAGCTGCCAGGGAACTGTTCTCCAATCTTCGAAGGGATTAAAATTCTAGGACCATAACGAAAGAATTTAGAAATAATAATTAAAAAAAAATAGTGATTTATGAGTGGATGAACAGTAAAATTCATCACCCAACCTCTTTTAGATATATAATAATAATAATAATAATAATAGTGTTTGGTAACTACTAGTATTCGTTGTTATATGTTTTAGGATAAAAGCAATAATTGGTAACTAGTTACTGTGATGTGTTGTAGGATAAAAGCAATGTTTGATAACTAGTTAATGAGTAGTGTTTGGTAACTAGTTACTATGTTGTGCAGCTAAATAGCATTTGATTAAATTATATTGATGTGATTTTGAGATATAAATGACCCACAAGCTTAACTTATCAGGTGAGGTTTCAAAAATAATTTTATATTACTCTTTAACATATTTTCTCAAATAAAACTCTTTGGACTTTAATCTTGCACGGATCCATTACTATCTTGTACTTATTTATTTAATTTTAATAAGAAAGAATATGGGGGTGAGATTAGAAGTTTGCTTAATTATTTAGTTTTAGTAAAACAGAATAAAGGTAGTGAGATTCGAATTCATAACCGTTTAGTTAGTATGATTCGATATCAAGTCAACCAAAAAGATTAATCTATTGAGTGAGACCTCAAAAATAATGCTATATTACTCTCCAACGGTGACCTATAAGAACTATAATATACTAAAAATATTTTAACAATTATACATTTTAATTATTTTAAATGATTTAACTTTGTATAATAGCAATTTTAAATTAAAAAAATATACAAAAAAAAATGTTCAAACAAAATGATATACACATGCACATCGTTTTAATAAAATCAAACATATTAAAAAATTCTAAATTATCCAAAACTCTCCTAAACTTCAAGTCATATGAGAGTTGGTCTCTCAACTTTTAATATTTGACCTTTCTCCAACTATTTTTTCATCAATTTTAACATTTCAATGTAATTCTTTATCATCTAAAAATATGTCAAAACTTATAAATGTTTGACTTCTCTTCAAAACTTGTTTCTCCCCTCCTAAAGGCTAAGAATTAAACAATTAAAGAATATTTTTAGAAGAAAAAAAAGTTTTTGAAGAAGAAGCAAAGTATCCATAAGTTTTGGTATAATTTTTAGCCGTTGAACTTAAAAAGTCAATACATACAAGTTATATGTACTTTCATCGTTAAAATTGATAGAAAACTAACAAAAGTACTCAATTTTAAATGAAAAATAGTTAAAGGAAGGCCCAATTCAAAATTAAAAGTTGAGAGACAAATTCTTAAATGACTTAAAGTTTAGAAGAGATTTTAACCATTTAGCCTTAAACACAGATTTGAAATATAATGATGTAAAACACTAGCATCTTTGAAATGTGTAATTTAGAAAAAAATAATAATAATGAAAAAAATTGTCATTTTAATTCTTAAAAAGTAGACCCCACAATGAGCAATTGTGCTTTTAGTTACAAAACAAGGATAACAAGTAGGAATGACAATAAACCGGGTATAAAATCGATACTGTTTTATCCAATCTAATAAATATCTATTAAGAATATCTAATATGTATTGAAGTAGGTAAATGATAAAAAAAATGCATACCCACTAATATGGTTTCGGGGTATTGGTATCCAATTTTTACTCTATTAATACCTACTAATTTATTTAGATATTTTTTTTATTAACATGTAGGGATCTAATTGCATAAAATCTAAGGGTCAAAATATTTTTTTCGAAAACTTTGAGGACCAAAAAAACTTATAAATAAATGACCAATATGCACAAAAAAAAAAAATGAATTTTAAGAATAATTTTTTTTTAAAAAAATATAGAGACTAAAAAGAATATTTTTGATAAATTAAATTTAACGAGTTATTTAATGAGTATTAAATAAACGAATAAACTAGTATGGACTGAGAAAATATTTATATAATGATTTCTTAATAGATAATAAATAAGATATTTTTTTAAAGATGTGATAAAAAAATTGAATTAATATGTCGAACACTCAATCCATTGCCATCTCTAGTAGCAAAAGTACGAGTATAGCAATACCAAGCAAGCACAAAACAATAGATTTGAGAAGAAATAAAAAAGCAAATAAATAAAGCAGGTCAAAAGTCTCATCATTGTCATGGAGCTAATTAAATGTTATGTTTTTAATGTTGCTACTTACATATAACATAAGGAAAGCTTAAAACGAAGAACAGCCACAGCTAATTTAGACATGAAAGTACTACGTGGAGATTGAAATGGACCATACTGATTATGGCCTAAGAATCCTTATATAGAGTACTGAAAGACACAATCATGTAACCATATATGCATGGTTCGATATTTTATTTTTCTTTTCCCCTACAATAATAAGATGTTCACAATCAGAGAAAACAAAGCTTATATATTTAAGTCCATTATCCGGTGAAAGACTGAAAGTGTGCCTTGCAACTAACAGTACCCACTAAGCATAATCACAATTGGGATAGCCTGCAAAAAATAGAAAAATACACACATCCAGTCAACAAATATAGAAAACTACGTAAGGTTCTGACCATGAGTGGAGATATTTGAAAATGGCCTTACTTGGATTAGTGCTAACAATTAGACCAGATCCCCTGAAATCACAATTCCACTTGTTTCTGCCCATGAATTGGTAATAAAAGTTCATGACAATTGAAGCATGGTTGATGTTGCTGCAAGGATAGTAGCAGGAACCACCTTCTTGTATTAGCTTGCATCTATCCCCAAGTACAGAACATGCATAATCAATTATTGCTGTCAATTCTGCATCACTTGATGATGGCTTCGCAACACACCAGGTCTTTTCCTGCACCAACATGCGTGATCAGCCCATGCTCAAATATCATAACGGTTTGATCTGCTTTTAGTCTTAGAATAATATATTCATACCTGTCCATTAGCAAGCTCGATCACCTGTCCTCCTGCACAATAAGACCATTAAATTTAACAAAATACTACTAAAATTTACCCTATTACACTTTGCATAACTTGAGCTAATTAACAAATTAATTTAAATAAGATTTAAAGGTGTTCCAGATATATACATATTGAATATTGTAGAACAACAAAGAAAATGGGTTGAAGCTGTGATGGAAAATTTGTACGTTATAAAAGGGATCAAACAAGCGTAGCTAACAAATTAATTTCAATAACATTTTAGTGGTCAATCATCATAACAGAAAATACAGAAAGATGATAAAGAGACAATATTACAAGTAGTTTTCACAATTAGGGCATGGACCCTTGTCATATTTGAATAATGTAGTTGGATCTTACAAAACAACATTTCACCTAGTGCTAGAAAGAGAAGAAAAGTCGAAACTTGGATATATAGAAAACGAGAGAAAATACCAGAGAAAAGCATGATGAGAAGAGAGAGAGTGGGAATTAGGGGCAAAGTTAATTTTGACATGACTTAGATCGTGTAGCTTGTAGGTAAGTGATTATTGAGGATAAGCTGAAAATGAATCTTATTGTAAATGAAGAGTTAGCGAGGCTGGAGGGTCGAATAAATAAAAGTATTTTTCCTATTGCCACTAGGTAATTTGTTGCTTCCAGAACAACTTATATCAGATGGGTAGCTAGAGGCAGCCAAAATGTAAAAACGGAGTGGAAGCAGCAAAAACGTATGCATAAACATTTAACAAGGAGTTGGATAATTTTAACGGCTACATTAAATTATTGCAATGAATTTTTCAATTTAATTTGGAATTTGTAGGGTTCAGAAATCGGTAATGGCAGACTAAATCATCTCTCTTTACTAATGCTGTTATTATAACATTAAGCGGTTGGTTTCGTGATTATAGATCGATTCACTTTCTTTGTTCTTGCTCGAATCTTTAGCCCAATATCCTAAGGAATTTATTCTTCTGAATGCCTTAAATTGATGTAAACTGTCCCTAGGATTGTTTGGAAAAAAAATAAATAGTTTTGATTAACGTAGAAGCTAACTCAAACATACTTTTTGTCATCAAATAAAAAAAATACTAAGAAAAACATCAAATATACCACCAAATTATTAGAGTATTATCAATTTTACATCCAAATTATTTTTTGTATCAATTTCACCATTGATTGATTTTTCAATTAAAAACTTCTATTAGAATCAACTAAAAAAACTTAAGTCTCCTATAAAATGACATTTGTTTTACAAGAGACAAAAAACAATACATTTTGGATGAAATATGGACAAAAAATCTTTAAAATGGATGAAAATTCTTAATTGAAAATTTTTGAAAGTTTGAATATAAAATTGATATAAAAAAATTGTTTGATCTTGACATTAAAATTAACTACATAATTGGATGGTATTTTTTATGTTTGTCCAAAATACTAATATTGTTACAGTAATGGTGCCAAACTGCTCATCCTCAAAATATAATAATAAATAAATAAAAGTAGCAATGAATTGCTAAGAATTTTTCTTTTGAAAAACAATCAGTCTGTCTGTTCTAAAGAGATCATTCATTTGACTTTTTACATATTTTTAGAAAATTATTAATTATTATGTTATCATTTTTTATTCATACTTTTCTAAAATATATTTTTAAAATTATTAATTATCAAATTTAATCATGTATTACATGAAATCAATATTAATTTTAGGAGAAAATCTATCCAAAATTAAGGTAAAAAATAATAAAATTATTATTAATTTAACTAACAATCAAGTTTTTTAAAAAAATAACATACTAATAGAAATATTTTAATCTCTAAAATTTCAGCATGCAGTAAAGTCTCTACAATCATAAAATGTTTTTCGTTCTATTTAATATATGTAATTTTCAATCAAGATTAATTATATAAGTTAACTTGCTAATTCGACTAAGCACATGTCATGTACAACAGAACTAGAATATATTTATGAAGAATTACCTCCTCGAGATCTAGAATTGGTGGTATTTGACATTTTATTAATTACATAATAACTAACCTTAAGAAATTATAATTGTTGTGTCTTTAATTATAAATATAAATTATTAATTACATTTACTTACTATGTTCTGAACAAAAAAAAATTATTATTTTAATTACTTTATAATGGCAATAGACATGAATGATAGTGTAAAATTATAATTGGTACAATATACGTTGTTGTTATGAATTGTGAAATGCATTTAGCTTTATGCCGTAAAGATTTGTCAAAGTCAATTGCATGTTAGTTAATTGTTTTGTAATTTTGATTGTTACAATAATTAAGCTCAATTGGGCAAACGCTACAAATAAAAATTATTAATGGTTACCTTATAGAAGAAAAAACCAATTCCACTTACTTTGTCATTCTGGAATGCATTGAGAATATATATATATATATACATAAAGTATATATATACATAAAGTTTTAGGATAGATATTTTACAAAGCCAATCTCAATCGATTAAAAAAAATCAAAAAATTAATACTAAGTTGGAAAAGAAACAAATGGTATAAAAATTATATAAAATGGGTTAAGCATTTTTAATGGGTATGAGATTTATTATTATTATTCTTTTTTAAACACAATAATAACAATACAAATAGACATAATTATAATGACTGACGACACACAATGAGAATATGGTAATATGAATTATCAAACAACTAAACTTGTTTCATCCTCGCAATGCGGGGTTATATAACTAGTATAATAATATTCTATAGTTAAAAAAGACATGCACGTAGATTGTTTATTTGTTAATATATTTAAATGTTAACTAATAATATTTTTCCATGTATTAGAAAATTAACACACCAAATTGTTCCCTCTTGCTACTTGTGCAAATAAAAAATAAAACATTGATACTAAGTTGAAAACAAATATGAGGAAAACTTTTAACTCAAACTTCGAATTAACATTTCTTAGCATCAATTTACTGTAAATTATTTTTACTTAAACATATGGAAAGCTCATATCATAGGTTTCAATTTAAGATGCATATTGAATTTTTCCGGTGAGATATAGAAACCAAAAAAAAAATTTAAAAATATCTCTTAGACTAAATCAACTCACATCAAGGTCCTTCAAGTTTTTCATAGTGTATGCTAGCATTAGAGTTGAATTATGTATTATTTGGATCCTTATTACTTTTCAATTAAATTTTTAATAAAATTATAAAATTAAGTGATACAATCGTATTTCTTTCAAAAATAGACAGTAATTAAGAACTTAAATTTGATATACATCAAGAATATATAAATATATTAATTTTGTATGAATTTTTATTTTAGATTTTGGATAGAAATTTTCTAAATTCAATTTCAATCAATAGAACAAAATAAACACGATTCCAAGATGGAAAAAATGCTATAAAATTATAAAAAATTTACGTTAAGTTTTTTTCAACGGGTATAAGATCTATTACTATTCTTGTATAAACATAATAAGAATAATATAGATAAAATAATTACAATGACTACAACGACACTCAAACAAAGTTAAATTAATATAATTAAATTACTAAACAATTGATTATATATGCATGATCCAACGACTAAAATTATTTTGGGCGTTAACATTTAATTTTTACTCTCATCTAATTTTTAAATTTGTGAGTTAAAAGAAAAGAAAAAAGAGAATTATTTGGAAAAAAATGATTTAGAGGTTTAATTAAAAAAAATATGAAGTGTATAGACCAAAGAAAACCCAATTAAAGATGCAATTGAAAGGATTAAGACCGACGATTTTAATTGAAAGAAGAGAAAGGTACTGTTGAGAAAAAAATTAAGCAAATTAACACCGAAATTGAAAATTAAGAAAAACCAAGGGCCAAAATTAATATCTTCCCAAAACCCTATTTTTTCCCTACAAATACTCAACCTCTTCGACCATTTGGAAAACCCGTTGCAACAATGCTTCGCCAAATAGTATACTACGAGTTGGATTTCGATGGAATGACCTAAGTGTCTAGTAAAAGCTAAAGAATATATTTATTACAGTATTTTATCATTATGGTCCTCATTTTATTTTGTCCTATCGGATTATGTGCTTGAGTTAACTATTATTATATCCATATCAACTTTACTAGCAAGTGGAGTGAACTAAGGCATGATCGTGATAGTGTTTCATATCTTATTCTTTGTATTATAGCTTACTACAACAAGTTGATTTTGAAGATTAAGATCATAGAAACTTGCTCGTCCTTTCTTTCGAGTATCTTCTTTTGATTTTTCTTTTTGTTGGAGGCACATAATTTGATTTTAACCCTATTATGTCTTCAAGTTAGACACGATAGTTCTAGCAGTTATGAACTTTGGTCTTTTGCCTCTCTAGGACTCGAAATCCACAAGATATGAATTTGTTTGAATCCTTGGCACTTTAGTTTTCCCTGCACGTAATGGTGCTAACATTGCATTGTAGTCCCGTATATGTATAATAAGGCAGAGAGTGGAATTGGCCGGATCCACAAGGCACATATTTGTCTACCTAATTCTACATAACAAGCCAAAAAAAAATCATCTCTAGTGCTTTCATAATTTTCATGAAGTCTGGATATATATATATGTGTGTGTGTTTGGTAGGGTATACCCGGTCACATAAAATGTATTTCGAAGTTGTGAAAATGTATTTCACAAGCATTCATGCACAAAAGCCATCACTTGTATTGCATGGATTGCACTTATTAAGCATCATATTACATTGCTCACTCTTTGATTCTTATGGTGTAGAAAAGAAGAAAAAGGATTAAAGATCATTGCCACCAAGATATGCCGGAGACTTGCCAAATGAGTGATTAGCATAACAAAGTATGGGAACCTTACCTCACTTAGCTTGGTTTTGATTTTAAATAAATGAAAGTAAGTTGAGGAACCTTTTGGCATGTAAGCTAATTGAACAAAGATTATTTTTTAATAATGTGTATTTAGTTGAAATGAAAAATTAAACGATATGAGGAAATTAAGAAACAAATTCATACCTAAGTTAGCTTAAGAGGACCTAACATCCCATACTTATTAGGGACCTCACTAGTAAAAATTGCTCGCTTCGCTAATAAATTGGTAAATTAAGAAGAGGAGGCTTGTCGACTTGCGTTCATTGCACTTCAAATGCAAGTCAATGTCGATAATACTCACGACCTATCTAGGTCCTACGTTAGGGGTATTACAGAGTGGTATCGGAGCATGCTTACCCTAGTTATCCACTTTAGGGTGACTAAATAAGCACATGTATATCCCATCTTAGCGCCAAATAAGATTCAAAGATATGTGATACTCAATAAATGTATGATTGTATGGAATATTTTATGATGCTAGGTGAATGTTATTTAATGTTATGTGAATGATGTATGAACTGTGAAGTTTAGATGTAAATGTTATGAATTATGATGCATGAATATAAGTGTGAATTTGTAAGAAAGGCACTAACAAGAGTATATATAATGGCAAGCAAACCATATAAAACTAGAACGCATAGTAAAAAAAGACAAATAAGTTAAATTCGAGGATGGAATTTTTGAAAAGAGGGAGGACGTAATATTCGTGATCTAAAATCCTTCAATAATGTACACATATTGTATGGATGTTTTGGTTAGTAAATAAAAAGTATGTTTAATAAATGTGTGAATGAAGTCCGGACTTTAATCAAGGATTAAAGAAATACAATTGTGATTGAAGGGAAGTGTCAATGGAATAAGGAAAAGTTGAATTAGAGGTTGGTACCTTTAATTGGTGTGGCTATGTTATAACCCAAGGATGCAATCGTAAAGATTAAAAGTTTGAGTCCTTGATTGAAATGATTAAAAAAATTTAGGGACCTAAATTAATTTTGAAATAAGCCTAGGATGAGGGCCAACTTGATGGAAATTGTAAAGTTATGGACTGAAATTGTGAGACTTGATTGCAAAGATTGGAAGTTGGAGGACTAAAATGTAAAGTGGTGACACTTTGAGGACCAAAAGAAAGCTTTTGGACTAGGACTTTCCAACTAAAGCCAGCCACTTCACCATTTTAATTATTGAGTGCATTGATGGACCTTAACAAATGGATGGCTAGAGATTGATGTGTGGAAGGCTAAGATTTAAAGAAAAGTGGATGACATAGATTTAACCAAATGAAAGGCTAAGATTAAGAGATTAATCAAGAGTAGATATGTAACAAAATAAAGGGTGGAGATCAAGTCAAAACAAGCAAAAATTCCAGCCACTCAATCCTATAAATTTATCCATAATGGAAAAGAAGAAAAGGTTAGAAAAATGGAAAATCAAGGTAAACCCTTGCAAATTTTTCAAAGAAAGTTACATAACAAGTAAGGGAAAACCACCCAAACCACCTTAGATGGGCCAGAAACACCTTAAAACACCCTTAAAACAAGAATAGAAGATCAAAAAAAGAAGGTGAAAAAAGTATTATTTGGACCGAAAGTTTGGAGGAAAGGAGGAGAAAGGAAGCTAAGGAGAAAAAGGGCAAATTTTAGCAAACTTAAGTAAGGCAAGTATAATTCCTCACCTACACTATAAAGAATCAATGTTTTAAGGTCTGATTGATGTTAATTTGAATTTTATGTGCTTGTGATTTTAAAGCATGAATTGTTGGAAATATTATTATGTGGCTTGAATTGAATGATTTTAATGATGGGTATGTGCTCTTGGTCTTATTATTATGTGGAAATTGATATTAAAATTGAATAGCCCACCTAACTCTAGTTAGGTTCATATTCGACTAAGTTTGTGGAAACAAAGGATAAAGAGGTTAATGTTAGGTTTAGTGTATAAATAACCTATAAGTGGTTATGGTTGTGATGAAAAATGATTGTCCATGTTGCTTATCATGTTTGTCCATGATATAATGTGATTTATGTTCCTTGTTTGCTCATGGATTGGTGTCATGTTATTCTCATGTGCTATTAATGTTTTGTGAATATATACAATCCTTAATATATCATGATCAAATCTCATGTGTTTCATAGATCCCGTATCATGTTCATAATTACATTCATGTCAATAAATAGCTTTTAATCATGTTCGTGGTTCTCGAGCCGCATGCCTATTCAAGATTCATTGATCTTTATCATATTCACGTCATGAAATGGTTTTAACCATGTTTTTAAATACAAAGTCAAGTACATGGGTTTCAAGAAAATGGCTAGTCATGTGTTAATCATAATCATAAGCTTGATCATGGCAAACAAGGAGAGTGATCAACTCTTGATGGGCATCGTAGTCATAGGTTCATGGTTTATATTTATGAACATCACAATAGGACACATGTTTAATGCTTTTCATAATTTTCAAAAGGCATGGCTTTCATGAAGCCGGGTATATATCTATGTTCGATAGGGTATACCTAGTTACGTAAAATATATTTCAAAGCCATGAAAATGTATTTTAATGCATCACAAAGCATTCATGCACAAAAGGCATCACCCGTATTACATGGATTGCACTTATTGAGCATTGCATTGCATTGTTCACTCTTCAATTCTTATGGTTTAGAAAAGAAGACAAAGGATTAAAGATCATCGTTGCCAAGATATGTCGGAGACTTGCCAAAGATGTGCTTAGCATAACGAAGTATAGGAACCTTACCTCACTCAGCTTGGTTTTGATTATATGTAAATGAAAGTAAGTTAAGGAACTTTTTGGCATGTAAGCTAATTGAACAACGATTGTTTTGTAATAATATGTGTTTAGCTGGAACGATAAATTACATGACATGAGGAAATTAAGAAACAAATTCATACCTAAGTTAGCTTAAGAGAACCCGAGTATCCCATACTTATTATGTTAATTGCATTTCGAATACAAGTCAATGTCGGTAATACTTATGACCTTTCTAGGCCCCGGGTCGTGGGTGTTACAAATTTTATCAATCTAACAAGCATGTATATCACACGTGCTAGAGATTTTTAACTTTCTAGATTATATTTAAGGGCTATTTTGTCATTTCATAACTATCGGAGATGTTTTGGCCATTTCACAACCTCTATAATGTTTCAACGAGCGATCGTTTCTTCTTCCTATTTAACCGAAATTAAATTAGTCTTCATCGAGGTTGAAAAAGTCAAAACCGACCCCAAAAAATTGCTTCGATCATTTCACTCTCCGATACGAGTTTAATCTACTTGAAAGATTTTAATTTACTTAATTCATAGATTATTTTTTACTAAAGTCAATATGGTTTGTCACCTCTATAGTTCTTATTTGGCTACCAATATGAGCATTTGAAACTAAACGATTTTAATTTACTTGATTCATAAATTATTTCTTATTGAATTATAATATTATTGTTGGATATTGAAGTGTGATTGATATACATCATTGTGTATCCCATTCGAAAGGATCGAATATCCTAGGTATTTTGAAGAGTCTTAAGGTCGGTGATCAATGTTCCGTAATGGAGTTAGGAGGACTCGAAAATGGGTTTTACTACTAATGGTTTATTCAAAATAAATGCCAACTCCAATATGTACAATAACATGTTTGATTGCTTTTGTGTTCTAATGAATTAAATGTGAATGCTTAAGTTATTATATGATTTGTGATATGGTTGAAATAGCAAGAAACTTGCCATTTTCATTTTATTTGAATGATTTGTAATATGGCTATAGTTGCATAGGACTCGTCATTTTTGTCCGATTTTAATGATTTATGATATGGTTGTAGTCGCAAAGACTCGTTATTATATTTGAATGATTTGTGATATGGCCGCACTCATAAGAGACTCATCATTTTTTTTAATGATTTATGTTTGGTCGTAGTTATAAGGAACTTGCCATTGTGTTTGAATGATTTATGATATGGCTCGCAATCGTAAAAGACTCGTTATTTAATTTTAATGATTTTTATATGATTAAAATTGCAAGGGGCTCACCTTTTTATGGTGATTTGAATGATTTTTGATATGGCTTTAGTGCAAAGGACTCGTCTTTTTTGTGGTGATTTCAATGATTTGTGATATGGTCGTAGTCATAAGGGACTCGTTGGTTATTGTGATTTCCATTTGCTTCAATATTTGAATGATTTTTTATTTTGTATGAAAGAAAATTGTAAATGGCTTTCCACTTATGTGAACTAAGTTGCTAATGATCCCTCCCTATCTCTCTAATTGTGTTAATCAAAGTTATCGGTGACTATTTATTTGTATGAATAAAGTCATCGGTAGCGTTTAATTATGTCAATATGGACTTATAATCCTACGAGCTTAACTATTTACCAACATAAGTTTGTAGTCGGTTAAGGATCCGCTACAATGTCAATTTCTACACCCTTTTCCATTAAAGTATAGGCATAGGCCTTTGATCGACCTTAACCCTAAATTACTCAATTAATTTATCTTCATAAAATGAATTTACTCAAGTAGGCATAGTTTCAATACATAATAGAACAAGACTTTAGTTTTTACTCGCATACAATACAGACTTACCTCAAGTAGGACATAGTGGCAACAATTTGTATCTTCCCTACTCATAACTAACTCCTTACCTAGATATTTGTGTAGATCATTTTATTTTAGGATTTCTTAGTTCTTTTACTTACTAGATGGAATCGTCCGCATTACAAACCCCCGTCGATAATAGAGAATATTTGACCAACAAATCCACATATTACCTCCTTTAATGATTTTTACACTTTTTGAGCTATCATTTGTTTTAGTCTAGCATCCTTAATGACACCCTTGAGTTCAATCATCCAGCCATCCTTTTTTAAAGACAATTTCATGTTAATGAGATCAAATAGAATAGAAGAATGCACACCTTAAGCCAATCCACTCTTACCTAGATATTTGTGTAGATTAGTTTTATTTTAGGATTTCTTAGTTCTTTCAATTACTAGATGGCGATTTTGCCCGCACTACAAGCCCCCGTCGATAAGTGGAGAATATTTGACCAACAAATCCACATATTGCCTCCTTTAATGATTTTTACACTTTTTTAGCTGTCATTTGTTACAACCTAGCCTCCTCGGTGATACCCTTGAGTTCAATCATCCCGTCATCCTTTTTGAAGACAATTTCATGTTAATGAGATCAAACGGAATAGGAGAATGCACATCTTAAGCCAATCCACTCTTAGTATCATATCATAACCATCCAATTTCAACACCCTCAAATCAACCTTAAACTTATGCTCTGCATAAACCATGTTAACTTAGGGCTACGTGGTTAACACCTCATGATATCTCCATTTGCCATCGTAAGAAAAAGAATGGTGGTTTTTTCAATTATAGTATTGATTTCTTTAATAATCTTCGAATCAATGAAATTGTGTGTACTTTTATTATCAATTAATATAATAATCTCTTTTCGTCGGCAATTATCATTAATTTTGATGGTATTATTAGCATACTTCATAACTAAAGCATGTAGCAATATCTCACATTCTTCATAATTTCGCCTTTCACTACTTCTCTCGTTTCATCACCATCCTCTACATCCACAAATTCTTCTTCAACACCCTCCAATAAACGTAATGATTTCTAGGAACACTAATGACTAAGAGAATATTTATCCCCATACCTAAGCATAACCCTAATATTTTTATTTGATCTTATAATGTTTCTAGTTGTGTTTTTGAAATGCCGGAGTTGATAGGTTCATGTCTTGATGGTACAATATAAGGCTTGAGGAATTGATTCATATATGGATAGTTAAGGTTATATCCGTAATAAACTTTTAGTAGGGATCTTTTGGTCATAGCATTGATGGACTCTTCCTTCCATTTAGCTTGGTGAAAAGCTTGAGTCAAGATCGTAGGTTTTAGACTTTTGAGTATAGGTTTGATATCCTCTCTAAACCCAATAATAAAAGTAAAAAATAAAATAGGATTGAGGCATGTAAGGATTAGTTACAATCATCAATGATTTCAATTCCTCAATTTTATCTACATAATCATCTATCTCTTTTTCTTGACTAAATTTATTGAATTCCTCCACAACATCATCTCTACTACCAAATCTCCTAACCTTATATCTATTTTTCCCTCCAAGTACATAGAAGCAATTTCCAACCATTGATGAACCGAAATAAAATTCATCTTAAAGAACTTCTTACACTTACGAATTGATCCACGTGGATTTTTTCCCTCCAAATAGTGACAAATCTACTTTAAGTATGGTTGTATTATAACTAGATTTCAAGAATTCGGGAGCAAAAATAGGCTCATTTGGAACATGGTTCATGATTTCTTAACAAAGTGAGTGTTTAAGAAGAAAAAAGAGAAGAAAGAGAAGAGAGAGAATCTGTTGAATAGATTACTCAATTTACGGTAAAGTTATTACATGAGAAAAACATTTTACCGTCTATTATGACTTATAGTTCTCTCCACGTCGGCATTCGGTTGCTAAGTACCCTAAAAGATGAATTACAAGACTTGTGACAAGGATTTATTTTCTTATTTAGTATTAGATCATAATTTATTTGTATGGTTTTTATTTCAAAAATTGTCTAGTTAAGATTTTCTTTTTAGATTTTGATTTCTAAAAACGGTTTAGCTTGTGAATCCGTACGGAACAAATAGTTCTACTGCCATGACTAGTACATACGAGGGATCCCAAATTATAATTCTTTGGTCACACTTTTTGATTTTCTCTATAATTTATTTTCATTTACAACTTTATATTTTATTTAATACTTGTTTTTCTTTACCGTCTTTTTTAAGTGTAATTTTATCCCTAATTGTCATAGGTTTAGGTTTTCTAAAAAAAAAAAAAACTTTTAGTGGTTTGTTAGTTTATTCTATCTAAAAGTCTGTTTTTATTCCATTCTCCAATTGATTGAGTGCGATATGGTTATCTTCTACGCACTAGAGTTTCGTTGCAATTAATGTATTAATATTCAAAGATATGATATCGATAGCGTGTAAGTTGCTAAAAATGCAAGTTGCAAATAACAGCAAAACTAGAATGGTAGGCTGTCTGAATTGTGATTTGGCTGATCCCGGAAAGTATAGTGTGAATGGAATTGGGGAAGTTGACCCACAAACGCGTGAAGAGAATCTTAAATCTCTGTATTTTGGGGAAGTTGACCCACGAACGCGTGAAGAGAATCTCAAATCTCTGTATTCTATCCATTCACACTGTACTTTCCAGCCAAATCACAATTCAGACAGCCTACCATTCTAGTTTTGCCGTTATTTGCAACTTGCATTTTTAGCAACTTACATGCTATCGATATCATATCTTTGAATATTAATACATTAATTGCAACGAAACTCTTCCACAGAATCATAGATCCCATAAACAGTAACCTAGCTTAGTCTTTCTTTTTTCTTTCTGGTTACATCCTGGCTTGGTTACTTTTAATTTTTTGTTTTTTTAAAAAAAACACTTCTTAGTCTAAATCTAACCATGGTAGCTCATGCCTAAAGTCAATGACTATTAACTAATGCCACATGCATCCATATGGTTTATCATTATCATCATTATCATCATATGTAATTTGGACTGAGAAGTGCAAAAGGTCCATTAGACAAGTTCATACATGTAATGTTTTTGTGTTGACGTAGCTAGAATGGTGGCATACTGTGGTGGGGTCTAGCATTAGCATCAGCTAAATTAGCTTGAATTTATTTATCAAATTTGTTTTTGGTCCTAGGAATACATCTTTATGGCTGTACTGGATAGATTACAGACAGTGGCCAAAATATGTTTTTGTCATCATTCAGTAAGCTGAAAGTCAAATTCCGTTTGCTGAGTCAAGGTTCAGAGTGTCAAACTTTTCTCTGCATGTGATCATCCTTCCGCAATGTCTAGCCGAGACTTAGTTTCTTTTGTTTTTTTGTGAAGAATCAAGACTCTAGTTTCCCATTGGCTAAGACCTGCGGGCTCATAGTTTGCCTTTCTGTATTTACGAGCTTCGTTTAGCTCAAGCCTTTCATATCAGTTTCAAGCATTAATTTTATGTAGCAATGGTGTCTCAAAATGTTGCTGGTTTATGCACCTTCTTCATGCTTTGTTCTGTTCTGCTTACTACTGCTCAATCTGCAGAACCAAGCTTAGAAGCTGAAGTTGAAGCCTTGAAGGCTTTCAAGAATGCCATCAAGCATGATCCATTAGGAGCACTTGCTGACTGGAGTGAAGCAAGCCATCACTGCAACTGGTCTGGTGTTGCCTGTGACCATTCCTCGAATCAACTCATTCAGATTTCTCTAGAGGGGATGCAGCTCCAAGGCGAGCTATCTCCCTTTCTTGGCAACATTTCAGGCCTCCAGGTTCTTGATTTAACTTCAAACTCATTCACAGGGCACATTCCAACTCAGCTGGGACTTTGCTCCCAGCTGATCGAACTTGTTCTTTATAACAATTCCTTTTCAGGTCTTATTCCAGTAGAACTAGGAAACCTTAAAAATTTGCGGTCTCTAGATTTAGGTGGTAATCGTTTGAATGGAAGCATTCCTGAAAGCATTTGTGACTGCACCTCCTTGCTACAGTTTAGTGTCGATTCCAACAATCTGACTGGCACAATACCAAAACACATAGGGAACTTGGTTAACCTGCAACTTTTTGCAGCTTATGGGAATAACTTGGTCGGTTCCATACCTATTTCCATCGGAAGGTTGCAGGCTTTGCAGGTTTTAGACCTGAGTCAAAACTACTTGTCTGGGTTAATACCTCGAGAAATAGGGAACTTGTTGAGCTTGGAATTTCTTCTCTTGTTTGAGAACTCCCTTGCTGGGAACATCCCTTCTGAACTAGGTCGTTGCGAGAAGCTTGTTGAACTTGAATTGTACATCAATCAGTTCAGTGGAGTCATTCCCCCAGAGCTAGGAAATTTGATCTATTTGGAGAAATTGCGATTGTACAAAAATGGGCTAAATTCAACCATTCCGATCTCCTTGTTCCAGTTGAAATCCTTAACCCACTTAGGACTATCAGAGAATATGTTAAGTGGAAGAATAGCTCCTGAAATAGGATCTTTGAGGTCATTGCTGGTGTTGACACTGCATTCAAACAACTTCACTGGGGAAATTCCTGCCTCCATAACAAACCTATCAAATTTAACATACTTGTCTATGGGCTCCAATTTCCTCACAGGAGAGATTCCTTCAAATATCGGAATGCTTTATAATCTGAAGAACCTTAGCCTTCCTGACAACCTCCTCGAGGGATCCATACCCATAACTATCACCAATTGCACCCATCTTTTGTATATAGACTTATCTTTTAACAGAATAACTGGGAAACTTCCACAGGGTTTGGGACAGTTGCATAACCTAACAACTGTATCCCTTGGGCCAAACCAAATTTCAGGGGAAATACCAGAAGACCTTTATAATTGCTCCAATCTTATATTATTAAGTTTAGCAGAGAACAATTTTAGTGGAATGCTAAAACCAGGCATTGGCAAACTCTACAATCTCCAGGTTTTGAAAGCTGGGTTCAATTCATTTGTAGGGCCAATCCCACCAGAAATTGGAAATTTGACTCAACTTTTCTTTCTAGTACTTTCTGGAAATAGCTTTTCAGGCCATATTCCACCAGAGTTCTCCAAGCTTTCTCTACTCCAAGGGCTTGGCCTGAATGGCAATGCTTTAGAAGGTGCAATACCTGAGAACATTTTTGAACTGACACGTCTAACTGTTCTACGGCTGGAGCTCAACAGGCTCACAGGTCCGATTTCAACTTCTGTCTCCAAACTGGAAATGCTTTCAGTCTTGGACCTCCACGGAAACATGCTTAATGGGTCTATTCCAACAAGTATGGGACATCTCATTCGACTAATGTCTCTTGATCTCTCTCACAACCATCTTACAGGGTCAATCCCTGGATCTGTAATGGCAAATATGAAAAGCGCGCAGATATTTCTAAATTTGTCATACAATCTCTTAGATGGTAACATTCCACGTGAGCTCGGAGGGTTGGAAGCAGTACAAGCCATTGATCTTTCAAACAACAATCTTTCAGGAATCATTCCTGAAACACTTGCAGGCTGCAGAAATTTGTTCTCTCTTGATCTTTCAGGAAACAAACTCTCTGGTTCAATCCCAGCTAAAGCTTTTGTTCAAATGAGCATGCTTGCACTCTTGAATCTTTCCAGGAATGATTTGAATGGTCAGATCCCCGAAACGTTGACAGAACTGAAGCATCTAAGCACCCTGGACCTTTCTCAAAATCAGTTGGAGGGCATAATTCCTCATAGCTTTGGCAACGTTTCGAGCTTGAAGCATCTTAACCTGTCTTTCAATCATCTTGAAGGCCGTGTTCCCGAGTCTGGTTTATTCAAAAGCATCAGCTCATCTAGTTTGGTTGGCAACCCTGCTCTCTGTGGAACCAAATCTTTGAAGTCCTGCAGCAAGAAGAATTCACATGCCTTTTCCAAGAAGACAGTATTGATCGTCCTTGCACTCGGAGTGGTGTCCGTATTTTTAGTTCTTGCTCTGGTGATTGCAATATTCGTCCACCGTGCCAAAAAGCGAAAAACAGTAAGGACTGAGATTACGGAGCCAGAGTTCACTCCAGCATTGAAACTCATTCGGTATGACCGCAATGAAATAGAAAATGCTACAAGTTTCTTCAGTGAAGATAACATAATTGGCGCCAGCAGTTTGAGCACTGTATACAAGGGCCAATTGGAAGATGGCAAGACTATAGCTGTTAAGCAACTGAATTTGCAGCAGTTCTCTGCAGAATCTGACAAGTGCTTCTATAGAGAAATCAAAACATTGAGCCAACTTAGGCATAGGAATCTGGTTAAGGTGCTTGGGTATTCCTGGGAGAGTGCTAAACTGAAGGCTTTAGTTCTGGAATACATGCAGAATGGGAGCTTGGAGAGCATCATACATGACCCTACGGTTGATCAGTCAAGGTGGACACTGTATGAGAGAATCAATGTTTGTGTTTCAATTGCAAGCGCTCTAGAGTACTTACATTTTGGTTACGACTTTCCAGTCGTACACTGTGACTTGAAGCCCTCTAACATTCTGCTGGATGGTGACTGGGTGGCTCATGTGAGCGACTTTGGAACAGCTCGAATTCTGGGAATTCATCTGCAGGATGGAAGCAGCCTTTCCACATCGTCAGCTTTTGAAGGCACCATTGGCTATTTGGCACCAGGTAATCTTTCACTCCCCTCCATGATTATAGAGCTCAAGTCCACCTTCTTTTGCGTATCAAGATCGCCAAAAACATTTCCACCTGAAAAGTTATTATATCAATGAATCTAATAGTTTCAAGAATATAACAAAAAGTCCCATACAAAAACTGCATTTATCTTTGTTGCAACTTGCTGGCCTTGCTATTCGTATCCAAAGCCAAAATGGTCCAGCTCGTGGCTATTAATTACCAACTAATCCACCCCTTAATTATTGTTAGACCTTCTTTATCTTGGGCATTCATAGAGTTTTCTCATAAATGTTAATAAGTAGTTGAGATTATCCATAAGATGGTTTAGTCCAGTAATAACAATAGTTTAATTGGAGGCACAAGTCTAGTGATTAAATCAATCATTGCCTTGCCAATCCCATTTCAAAATTATCTTGGTAAAACATGTTCGTTTGCAATTTAAAGTGTATAACTTTATGTTTTCCATTTTCAGTCATGTTTTGCCATATCTTCCATCTCAAATATCCTCTCTCTTTATATGCTTCCGACTTCACTGCAACATGCTGATGTTCTTACAGAGTTTGCATACATGAGGAGAGTGACACCTAAAGTAGATGTATTCAGCTTTGGGATTGTAGTATTGGAGTTCCTCACGAAACGGAGGCCAACAGGACACGCAGACAAGGATGGATTGCCGATCAGTATACGTCAACTAGTCGAAAAAGCCCTTGCCAATGGCATCGAAGGACTTCTTCAAGTACTGGACCCATTGATCACTATGAAAGTCACCGTGGAGGAAGAAGCATTGAAGCAGGTCTTTGAAATAGCCTTGTTGTGCACCAATCCAAATCCCGAGGATAGACCTAACATGAATGAGGTGTTGTCTTCCCTTCAGAAGATAAGTGCAAGATAATCTGAATTGGCAGTGATGTCACTCAAGCAACAGCATGTTAGAGAACAAACGGTTTGCTGAATTTTAAAGAAGAAAGGAGGACTGCAGACTCAATTACACAAGCGAATCCTTCCACTACAATTACTGATAATATGTAATATTGTTCTTAATCATGTCAAAATACAATTGTTCTGTTATAATGGCATATGAATTCAAGGTTTAGATATTTCCAGTTGACAAATTTATCCAGAAACAATTTTTTGATCTATCAAGTATAGCAGTTTAGCTTAAAAGCTATCATGAGAGTTGAGACTATTATTCACAGAAAAATATTATATTGACAAAACCCGAAGGTAAGTGCAGCAGTAAATGTAACTATCCCTCTGTGAGTGTGTATATATATATATATATAGATATAGATATTAAAACAGTGATTTGACAATCTTTGTGTGTGTATGTGTGTGTATATATTAAAAACACAGAGAGTGTAAACAACTCAGTTATTCAAAACATCAGTTATATTATAGCATTCTGAAATCAACATTGAATACACAGAATCAATACATATAGCAAAGGAAAACATGATGAACGACAGCCAAAAAAAAGAACCATTCTCATATAATTAAACTACTCCATGACAAAATTCCTGCATCACCATTAATGACAAACCTCACCTAGGAGCTACAGATCATATTTTGCTAATAAATTCAAGTTAGAAAAAAAAAAAAAAGAAAAGTCTTCAATCTTTATTCTCCTGGTGGATCAAGCTTCAAAAACTCTTCTACAGTTGAAGGGAAATCCAAGCCGCCACCACCATCAGCACCCTCTAGCTCAATAGCAGCCTTACCCAGAAGCAAAAAAGCCAGCCTCAAAGGCTCCCTCGTCTCCTCTCCACCATCACCATCCCCATCCCCATCCCCTAAAAAGTACCTAATCCACCCCTCCAATCTCTCCACTTCCTTTTCACACTTAGGCCCTTTAACTCCAACAATCTTTTCGAAAAACCCACCTTCACATCCACAACACTCACCACCACCAACACAAACCCTCTCATTGTCTTCTTGTTGTATTTGGTTTCTTTCTCTAATATCTGATAAACCCAAAAGCCGAATTAATTGTTGAATATCATCAATGTCATCGGTTTTGGATTCTTTGATGGTATTGCGGTCATAGTGGGAGGTTTTTGGAGATGATTGTAAAGAAAGTGAGAGAAATTCTAGGGGGGTTCACTGCTTTCTTCATTAAAAGAGACTAAGATGTTGTTAATGGGTTCTTGGTCTGTGTGGAGATATATAGGTGTGCTTAGGGATTCTGTGTAGTTAGTTTCCAATGTTGTTGGGTTTTCAAGCTTCAATCTTTTCTCAACCTGCAAAAATATAGGATGACAAAGATTACTAATTTATGTTGTTTTCAGATGTCAAGTGTGTAATTAAATTTATTTACCTGTCTCAGAGAGGAGAAGAAATTGGAGTGCACAGATGGTGCCGCCATTTTTTTGGGATTCATTTGCTCTTTCTTAAGTTCTAATTGAATTGATTTCAAAGGCAAAAGGCAAGGCTTCTCTCTTCATTCTCTCATAAAAGAGACATTGACTTGTCACTACTCACCGTCTTCTTCTTTCAAATTTTAACTTAATGAGGTGTAAGGGTGATTAAAAGTATTTGTTCTTTATATATATATATATATATATATAAATTTGTTTGTGTTATAAAATAAATAGAAATAATGGGAGAATTGAAGAAAATAATGACAAAAAAATGAAATCACTATAATATGAATATAAGTGATAAGAACTTCAAAGTTTCTCTTATTCTCTCTAAGAAACTTATACACCAACTAATGAACAATCAAACATATTTATAGGCTTCAAAATTAAAGAGAGAATTGGAAGGAACTATGAATAATCAATTGCATCACCCTTTCAATTTCTCATATTGAATGATGAATTGAATCATATTAAGAATCATGAGTAGTAGGGATATGAAAAGTTGATGAACATGATGATGGACATTCATTATTTCATAACACTCCCCTCGAATGTACATTGTACAAGGAACATGCCTCGTTAAAACCTTACTAGGAAAAAACCCAATGGGAAAAAAATCCTAGTGAAAGAAAAAAAGTACAATATTTCTTGCACACATTAATCCTCATTTTGGTCTCCTCCTGTTGAAGGCATTATTTAAGATCTCTAAGATGACGCATTTCAATCTTGTGAATCATCTTTTCAAAAGTTGTTGGATTGTCACTTTGATGTGTTCTTCCTTTAATTGAATTATGCAAGCGACATTATCCTCATATGATATTGTTGGAACTTTTTACTCGGTAAATAAATGCATGTCTCTCGGATACGATGGATCATTGATCTTAGCCAAACACATTCTCGACTTGCCTCGTCAATTGATATTTACGCATGATTTGAAGATGTGGCGGCTATAGTTTGCTTTATGTAACACAAACATATAGCTGAATCTCCATACGTAAATATATAACAAGTTGAGATCGAGCTTTGTGTAGATCGGATAAATAACTCGCATTTGCATAACCAATTAATATTGTCTTTGATTTATTGGAGTAATATAAACCCATATCAATTATTCCTCGAAGATAACATAGTATATATTTAACTTTATTTCAATGTCTCTATATTGAAACGGAACTATGACTTGCTAACAAATTTATAGAAAAGACTATATCGGGTCGAGTATTATTAGCAAGATACATCAATGCACCAAGTAGCACTAAAATATGGTACTTCGGGACCAAGTAGTTCTTCGTTATCTTTTCGAGGTCGAAAATGGTCTTTTTAGATATCAAGTGAATAAACTACCATTGGGTTAGTCAATGAATGATCTTTACATAGAATCATTATAGAACCTTTTTTGATATAAATTGATTGATGAATGAAAATCTCATTCTCCGAGTGCTCGAATTGCGAGTCGAGATAACATTTTATTTTTTCAAAATATTCACATCAAATTCCATTTTTTTAGGTAACTTATGACACTTGGAATCTCTTCGGAAGTTTCAATAATATTTAAGTTATCAACATATAAAACAAACCTCTTTTTAAATAAAAACATATGAACAAATATGGTTATTTTTTATAACTTTCTTTCAATAAATAATCATTGAAGTGATTATATCACATGCACAAGGGTTAGTAATAAGCGATAAATATAAAAATAAAATATAAAAAGTATAAATTGAAGTTCTAGAAATCAAAATAATAAAACAAATACTAAAATAATCCTAATAGAGATCTCTATAATTTAATTAAATTCTTTTCTCGAGAATATGTATTACATGCTTCGGCATGTTAAGTCCTTCTAGGACTTTCATATCGATATCATTCCAAATAAATTATGATCACATTTATTAAATACATACATATGAATGTTTTTCATATATTTTTTCAGAGCTAATGAGATAATAAAAAATAATTACATCCATTATAGGAGAATATGTCTCCTCATAGTCAATGCCAATTCTTTACAAAAACTCTTGTATTGAAGGTTTTGCTTTGTATCTTACAATCTCATCTTTCCTATTTCATGTTTGCATAAATACTTATTTTTATCGCATTAGCTTAACATCTTCGGGTGTTTTAACTATGAGTTCAAAAAATTACTCTTTTGTAGAAGAACATAATTCTGTCTAGATTGCTCTTTTCATTTAGCCCAATCATCTTTATGTCGACATTTTCAATAATTTAGGCTCGGGATCCTTATTTTCATCCATAATATCAATTGCAATAGTATGTGCAAAAATCTTATCAATAGATGTTTCTTTTCGGTCCTATTTTCTCCCCGCATTGATATAATTTATCAAAATCTCTTGATTTTTCTCAAATATTTAGACTTCTTCTAGAAGCCTATTATCGAAATATATTGGACCATTTTGTGAATATTTTCATCTTGCCCTTTTCTTTTAGGGATTTTTATCTTTAGAACCGATCGATCTTCCACGCTTCGGGCGTGCTTTAAATTTGTTAGCTATAATATTAATAGATTGTCCTTCTAGGACATCAATTCTAACAAAAGCATTCTCAACAAGGACATGCATTTTATTTACTCTTTTAAGATATGAGAATACATCTAGTAGTTGGTTTATAATACCTTGTAAACGAATTATCTTGTGAACTTCTAGTTCACATTGTTTTGTACCAAATTGATATAAAGATAGAGTACTCCATGTAATATCTTTTTTTCAATATTTTCAATCGCTTATTTTGTTTATTCTCTCCCCTAATGTTGAAAAAAATATTTCATCAAAATGACAAGTCGATAGATCAAGCTCGTAAAAATACCTCTTGTTCATGAATCAAAAGATCGAAGAGGATTCAAATCCAACATATATTCTCAATCTCCTATAGGTGCTCATTTTATTTCGTTATGGAAGAGCACTAAGGATATACACTGCAATGCCAAAAATTCTTAAATAAGAAATAATTGACTCATGACCATAAATCAATTAAAGAGGAGAGAATTTCGATAACTTATGGGTCCGATGCGAATAAGTGTTGCTGCATATAAGATTGCATATCCCTCAACATAAACAGAGAGTTTTATTTTAAATAATAGTTTAGCTATCAATTGAAGCCTTTTGATAAATGATTTTGCTAAATCTTTTTAAGTATGAACATGAGCAACAGGATATTTAACCTTTATTTTAATAGCCAATCAATAATAATTTAATGCTTGAGAAATAAATTCATCGACATTATCAAGGTGACTTGTATTAATGGCATAATTTGAAAATTATGTTCGAAATCAAATTATTTGCTAGCAATCTCGAAAACGTAAGGTTTTGAGTAGATAATAAGTATATATGTGACCATCTTGTGGATGTATTTATCAACATCATAAAATATTTAAATTATCCATATGGTGGATGAATTGATCCATGTATATCACCTTGAATATATTCTAAAATACTGGAGATTCAATCTCAATTTTATTTGATGATGGCTTAATCATCAATTTGCCTTGGCAACATGCGAGACATAAAAGTTCATTAAATTGAAGAATCTTTTAGCTCTTTAATAGATGTCCATATGAATTTTTAATAATTTTTCGCATCATGAAAGACCCAAGATAGCACAAATGGTAATGTCACATAATAAAAGTATTTGAATTAGTAAACTTTTGGTTTACTATAATATTTGTTTCAATCATTTCAATGTTTGTAATAAAGACTAGAAGAGAAAATGGATAAATTTTTTTAATAGATATTTTCTACCCGTTATAATGATTATAACATATAAGTATCCACATTTGCTATCTTGATATGATATCAATTTAGATGAATATCTTTGAAACTCAACAAATTTCTATGAGACTTTGAAGATAATAGTACATCATTCATAATAAATTTATTCTTTCGGATAATAACATATTTGCTCTTTTGGAGCCTTTAAATTATGTTACTGTAAGCAATAATATAACGACTCTTCTAGAGCCTTTAAAAGTTATCTCTTCAAGTAATAATATATTCACTTTTCTAGAGTCTTTAAAAGTTATCTCTTCATGTAATAATATATTTGCTCTTCTAGAGTCTTCAAAATTTATCTCTTTAGATAATAATATAATCGCTCTTCTGGAGCTTTTTATTACATTGATATTATCATATACAATATTAATATAAAATAAATAATCAAATAAATCAATACAAAATAAATAAATCAATATATTCCTCATAAACACAAACAAATAAATAAATAGTAAAATAAATTTATAACCATCAATATATGACATAAATTATAAGAAATATAAAGCATTTTATTTATAAATAGAAAAGCTAACAAGTAATTAATTTCAATTACTATTACTTTGATATATAAAAGTGATATTCATATTTTACTCTTTATTTTTCAATAAGGCTTGACAAGCCTCAATAAGATGCTTCGGTATACGACGAGTACACAACTAATGTCCATTCATACCATATTTATAACATTCATTTTCGAATGTCGACTTTATCTATTTTCATTCTTTTTTTTTTCATAGTTATCCACTTCGGTGATAAGATGTCATATTATGGTCATCACAATTATAATGATAATTATTTTGACAACATCCATGGCTATGACTACATCTTCGTCCATGCCTAAAAATATTATAAATTGTCACATTCATTTCGGGGAATGGAATAGATCCAATTGGATGCTATTTATTTTTTTCATCAATAGCTTTTCATTTTATTTAGCCATGAGCAAATATGAAATCGATTTAGAATATTTCTTAAACTCTTTTTCTTGATATGCTACTGCAGGAGCATATCCAAGACCTAAAAAGTAGATAATATTTTTTCAAAATCAAGCACTCATAATCAATAATTCTTATTCAAAATATCAAGAGTCACCAAATCAAGTTTTTGAGATTTGATGTGATAAAAATTCTATAATACAATATATAATAATAATAATAATAGAAAATAAGAACAAATATAATAATAAAATTAAAGCTTTTCAAATAACATATATTAGATCATTTTAAGTTTTTCAAATATATATTTCATGTATCAATAGATTTAAAGTATATGAATAAATTAAATACATACCTCTTAATGGTCTAAATAATTTAGATCTTTTGGTAGAGCACTTATGTAGAAGAAATTCAATTGTTGAAACAATTGATTAAATCTTTTGGTAGATATATACCTCATGGTCTATTGTCTCGATTGGTTAGAGCTTCGTGTCGATAACGTGTTATAAAATAAATAGAAATAATAAGAGAATTGAAGAAAAGGATGACAAGAAAATGAAATCACTATAATATGAATATAAGTGATAAGAACTTCAAAGTTTCTCTTATTCTCTCTAAGAAACTTATACACCAACTAATGAACAATCAAGCCTATTTGTAGGCTTCAAAATTGAAGAGAGAATTGGAAGGAACTATGAATAATCAATTGCATCACCATTTCAATTTCTTATATTGAATGATGAATTAAATCATATTAAGAATCATGACTAGTGGGGATATGAAAAGTGGATGAACATGATAATGGACATTCATTATTTCATAACGAGTTTGACATTAATTAGAAATTTTATTAAAAATTTTGTGAATATATATATATATATATATATATATATATATATATGGAAGATGGGTTTCTTATAAAAAGAATTTAATCTCAATTGACCGACATTTTATCCAAAAAATATCTTCTCCTTTTTTATTATTTTTTATATATTTAATTATTTAGATAGGTAGTCCTTCATATCATCCAGAAAAGAATTTAATCAAATTTAATTTTCAATTCCAAAAAATACATCTAGAGTCATATTTAGAAGAAAAAATATTTTCCTTTTTTATTATTTTTATATTTTATATGGAATAATGCTCAATTCATGAATTGAACAACCTTGATCGCATCTTGGCCATCTGAACTTGACAAGCCTTGATGGGTGCTGTTGAGAGTTACAGAACTGCTGGTAGATCCCTCAGTGTTGTCACTGACCCAATCTATCCAGGTGGAAGCATTGACCCATAAGACTTGGCTGACGACCCAGAGGCATTTGCTCTGTTCTTCATGTTCGGATTCTTGGTCCAAGCCGCTGGCTGACCCCGTCAACAACGCCGCCTGAGCACACGCCACCCGGTTCGTCCTCGCAAAATGAGCTACAAGGATCATTTTTCTGTGTTTGGATTGTTGGCTTGTAACGTAAAGTTGTGTTTACGTGAATCTCGTATTCTTGTGTGCTAAAAGTGCACTCTTATGGTCATTTCCTCCTCTCTTTTTTTTTTTTCTTCTTTTTCGAAGGACACGTTATTGGAAACCACGTTTTTAGATCGAGCTGGAAAAAGCCATCCATTTACCAAATCAAAATTACTGAGACTAATGAGATAATTGTGCAAAATGGAGCAAAGATAAAACATAAGCAATAAATACAAATTTGCCAAAGTTTTAATAGTGAATTTTCTGATGTATGTAATCATATCCTATGGTATTAAAGTACACAGTACAATGAAGGTATGTAAGAAAGTCAATTTGATACAAGAACCTAGCTTATATCAACTATAATAGAGGGTTATATGATTCTTTCTATGAAACAAATGAATGGTCTAATATAGAAACTTCTGTTAGCATCAGAAACTCTCTCAAGATGTACAGGTGCTTGTTAGCTGGGTTGCCTAAAATGTAACTCTAAATTCCATCCCTGAATGAAACCTGACTGAATTGCATCTCCACAACCTCCAAAGGAATCGTAAATTAGGACCACCTGTTCTTACCATCATCATGCTCGACTTGCTGCTGCCCTTGCTCTGGCCACTGACTTCAGGTAAAGTTCCTCATATTGCTCTGCTGAAGACTCCCAACTGAAATCTATGTTCATGTCCTTCTGAACAAGCTGCTGCCAGACCTCGGCATTGTTTCGATAGTAGTTAAATGCACGATCTAAAGCACTGTTTACTCCCTGAGAAATTTAGCAACGCATTAGGAAGCATTAGAATAAGAAACAACCTAAACGAAAGCTTTCGCTAAGAGTTTGACAAAAATTCAGGGCAGGGATGGAAAATATAAAGGTTCATGATGAATTCTAGATTTATGGCAGCTGGCGAAGTGCTGCTTCACTTGGTGGGAGCATTGAATTGCTAGCTCAAAGCCTCAGGCAGATGCCAAATGGAAAGCATGAATGAGATACAACTAAATCTGCAGCTCTAGTTATTTACATGTTCATCAGGGGTCAAGAATGTAAAGCCATTTCGAAATTGGAGAGGCACAGTATCATCATCAACATCAAAGACACTGCAGAATTAAAACCAAACATCAGTGCAGTGATGCTCTAACCATAACAACATCAGATCATCGCTGGAATTATGTCTGAAATCGAGTACCCTACCAGTCATTTAGACCACCAGTCTTTCTTGCAATTGGTATGGAACCATATCTCATTGCTATCATCTGTGAAAAGAAAAGAAAAAAGCATGAAGAAAAAGTTCAATTGTCTGCAACTGCATTTATATCTGATAATGGTATGATCAAACAGTGGTGTTGGTTGTTGGTTGAGAGAATCTGCAGGATGGGAAAGGGGTCTGTTACGTAGCCCAAAGCCCACTCAACGAATAAAAGATACAAACATTTGGCTTACATACATACATCTGTGAAAGAAAAAGGAGAAGGCATTTGGTTGTAAGAATACTGATTAGTCATCCACAAAGTTTTAAGCCACAAAAAATTATTAACAAATTAGCTCATGTTTGCAAATTTCAGACATTCTTTTATGGGTTATATCGATGTCTCCATTAAGTATCATTCAATTAAAAATGAAAATAAATGCACTCTGGTTCTTTGACTTTCCAAAAAGAATTCAGGGAAGGGGTGTTGATCGTACCTGTGTTAAGCCACAAGGCTCAAAAATCGATGGGATGATAAAAAAGTCAGATGCTGCAAAAATGGAATGGGAGAGAGATTCATCATACTTCAGTATCAGTCGAATGTGATCATGATTCACAAAATGGTTTGCAATACCCTCGAATTCCCTCTACAAAATTAATAAGAAAATAAAATGTTATGAGTAAATTAAATTAAAGAAGATAAAATAGAGAAAGGAGCCAGAAAGAAAGATTAAAACCAGTGTTTCAGTGACAATGAAGGGCATTTTAATCCCAAAATTCAAAAGTCTAACTTCATAAAGATGATGAATCTCTCCCAATCAGGATGTTCCCACATAACTTTATAGGCATGAATGCTTATGACTATGCATTATTAATTGGACTCATTTTTCTTCAGAATACTATGTTTTCAGGATGCATTACAGATGCATACAACATAGAGTGTAAAAAATTTGGATGGTTATCAATGAATTCATAGCAAAAAGGGCAAACAGAGTGTCACCTGAATATGTGCAACTGGGCTTGAACCAAGAAGTACAAATTGTCCTCCCAGCTCCAGTGTTCGGTATATTGCATGCCTAATAAGGTGCACACCTTTCTGTGGCACCAATCTTGTTATGCAGCCTACCTATTCAATGAATATTGGAAGAATTTTAACAAAGCAGCACCATTATAAAGCAATGACATATTCAGGATGTTCCCTTCTAAAATATGATAGCATAGATATGCTAGACTAAGAAACTCCCTCCCAAATTTACTACCATATGATCTCGAGTACTCTTGGAGATAAAAGAGTGCTCATGATATTTCCAAGCAGACAATTTTACACAAGATGAATGTGGAGCCTGTTGACACAAGATCAAACTTAATTCACTTCCAATATAAATTGCAACGAGATGCCAGGCATAAAATCACAGGTTAATACTAAAGTTTGTAGTAAAGATGGCACTGTTCATCTCAATATTATCGACCACTCCCCAAGAAAAATAACAAAACAACATAAAGGGGAAAAAGAACTGGAGTTACATGCGGAAAAAATGTAAAGAGAAGGATGTAACAGAGAACTGAGAAGAGGTTTCTTCTCAAAAAAAAAAAAAAAAAAAAAAAAACAGAGAGAGAGATCTCCCAACCCCAAGGGCTTTAGTTAGGATCTCCTGATCGTTCTTCACCAGAGATAAAAGAAACAATAGCTAATCTGATTGTTCACAGTTGCTAATCCACAATATATATATATATATCCGTGGGATGGAACGTCTGTTGAGGAAGTTCTGTTGTTGACAAAATTTGGTCTCAGATATTTAACCCGTGTTCAGTGTACATTTTATCATAGGTGAAACATAGTACACTAACAGTATCAATGAGTAAGGTGACCCATACAATCTGGTCATACATTGACATAATATCATAGTAAAAGTGCTGAAATCTGATAGGAAAAGGTGCATTGTAATTAAATACTTTCAAAAGGAAAATAAAGGCAACACAATTCTTCTAAAGTAGGATTACCATTGGCTGCCTGACATCTACATTAGAGAGCCCAAGAAATTTTCTTAAAGCTATTTTATTTTCAGTTTTCCCATGAAGATCATTAGCATTATATTGAACTTTGAGAAAAGTATCAGCAGCAGGATTCCATGCGTCAACATCAATTCCATTCAGAATTCCAACAAACTTCTTGGAGTGAAAACTAAGAGTCGAATGGAGACCTCTCCCACCCTGTGAAAGACAAATTTGAGTTGTACGTAAAACCTTCAATGAAACCCAACAGCAAGGAGCAAAATTCAATAATAGAAAAAGTAAAACAATAAATGAGTTTATTTCACTTATCCAAGAAAAAGAAAAGAAACCTTCACTTCAAACAGACTGGCAGACTATCATATTTTACCTGGTCCATATCATTAGGCTTTATTCGAACATAGAAACCATGGCAAGAAAAACAAACTCATTAATTTGTGCCTTCACACGACTCAGATGAAGCAGCTTAGCCAAACCTGAGAATAAATCAGGAAGGTACTAGAAACTGGGATATTGTATTTGACAACAATATGGATATTTTTCATCAAAAAGACTGTAACTTGTGATGGTTTCCAGTTCCATCCGTCTCTCTCTCCCTCTCTTTCTTCCACACCTCGAACCCCTCCTACATAATCCTCCTCCTCTCACTTCCACCCTCTTCCCAATTCTAAAGTAACAGAAATATAAAGCTCCATCTTTTCCTATTTTCTGCAATGGGAGGCAGAATGGAGCAGGATTCTAATTGATGAGAATTTACAATAGAGATGAGTGATCATGATAAATAGGCACTTCAGTGCCAAGTTGTCACTGAATCTGTTAAACCGTTTAGTTCACATAGCGAATGGGCTCAAAGTTTCTGTGCATAATGGTAGATTCAGAAAGTCCATAGGTTTTATGAAGGGTAAAGATATAAATGAGATTCTTTCAATCGGTATTTTTGGTTCCTTTCGAAAGAAATGAACGAATTTGAGAAAGCAATCCACTCTCACCTCTTTGAAGGAATTAAAAGTCAAGTCATTGGTACGGCAATCAGAAAGGGACTTGTAAATGTTGTTTATTATTTTTTATTGTACTTGGTCCCCAAATTGGTTAAGTGAACTTAGGAGGCAGTCTATCTTTAATTGAGTGTGTGTGTGTAATTTGTAAAGAAAATCCTAAGCACCCTGCTTTTCAAGATGTCTTGCCCAATCTTAAAAGGCCATCCAGCCCATATGCAAATCTACTTGAGAGATTTTTTGAAAGAAAAGAAAAGGGAAGTTAGAAAAGCTCCATCATTTGTTGTCTGGTACAAGGCAACTTGCTATCACCTAGGTTGTGCTAATATTGAGTTTTATTGCAAAAAGAGTAACACAGTCATATGAACATGACAAAATGTGGAATGTCATTTTTAGAAAGTTAGCTATTACAGAGTTTTCCTTTCAACAGAAAAAAAATCAGGACATGGACCATGGGAAATAGTCTATACAAATATCCTTGAACTAAGTAAGTTCATGACTATATGGCTTATTGTACCATAAAATCATGAACTTTACATCTTTTAATCATTTTAATAAGTTCTTTCACAAATGGATGGAAAATACATGAACTAAGCTTCCAGTAATGATATTAGCATGGGAGGTTTTTTCTGTCCAAAATCTGATATGACGTTGCATGACATGTAGAATGCCAACATGGATTTCAATCCACATAGAATGACACGTGGCCAAAAAATTAAAATTAAGGCTGTTCGGATAACATGTCGCCAACTAATCACCTTCTTATTTCAAAAACAAATTCACAATCAATTCAAACCCTAAATCAAATTCTAAAAAATCCCTAATCTTTCTCCTCTCTGCCCAATGAGCAAGAACCCCTCTCTCCAACCACGAATCTTCAACAAGTACCCATTCCCTCAGCCCATCAATTGGTCGACGAAAGAGCAACTTACAGCAGAACAAAGTCGTTCAACGCAAGCAGTCGGACAAATACTACAAAGGTACAGCCCAAAAATACTATACTAGACATGGGAAAGCCACCGAACCACCTCCATCACTCAGCCCATCAACTGACCGGCTAAGCAACAAATGCAACGCTATCAATGTCCAATACTTTCTGGATAAAGTGCTTGGCGAACTCTAGAAGAGAATGCGAACTCCTAGATCTAATCGAGCCAGTGACTTGCAGGTCACCAGAGTTAATATATCAATACTATGATGCAATTTAAGTAGAAACAATGATCATCTATGTCCTCATCACAATAGATCTAAAATTGAAAACTCGAGGAGATGGTGATCGCTCCTTCAAAGGAACAAGGCATTAAGGGAAGAATGTGGACTAGAAGGTGCTAGCCATATGATGTGGAAACCAAAATGTGAGCTTGACACCTTGGTTGAAGATTCGTGGTTGGAAAGAGAGGGGTTTTTGTTCGTCGGGCAGAGAAGAGAAGAAAATTAGGGATTTTTAGAATTTGATTTGGAGTTTGTATTGATTATGAATTTATTTTTGAAATCAGAAGAGGATTAGTGGGCGACACGTCATCCGAACAGCTTCAATTTTAATTTTTTTTTGCCATGTGTAATCCTACGCGGATTGAAATCCATAGTGGCATCCTACATGTCATGCCACGTCATATGAACTCCTAATATGGTTATTGGAAGCTTAATTCATGTATTTTCCATCTATTTGTTAAAGAACGTGCCAAAATAATTAAAAGGTGTAAAGTTCGTGATTTTATGGTATAATAAGCCTAACTATATTATAAAAGCAAAACTCTTTAAAAATTTCTGACTGACTATTATACACTTAATATAATAATAATATTAGAACATTCTGTAGTACTAATATGTAAATCCAATCCCACTCTAATTAAGAAAGGACAAAAAATGAAATTTGATTTATCTTTTTGTTTTTGAAAAAAAGACATGGAACTTTCTTATATGATATGAAAATAGTCATTTCAACTTCTAATTATACTTATAAATAAATTACTGCAATTTTTTTAAATGATTATTATTTCTGAGAGTTCTTATACTAACTATTAACTATTAAGTAATAAAATTAATTCAATTTATGTTTTAGAAATCAAACAAACTAATTCAATTATAACCTATCAAATTTATATAAAAATCAAACATATATAATAACTAATAAAACTTATTCATTTATTAAAATTCAAACTATTAGAGATTAGGAAAAAAGTCAATACAAAATAGTTGAATAATACATGTGCAAAGCACATGCCCGAAAAAACTAGATCCATTAAAATAGTATCACAAGTCATTTCACATTGCACTCAGCATTATGGAGATTCAAGCTCCAAAAAAATTTGGGACACCGTTGTAATAAACATAATAAAAGAATAGTAGTCACAAGATGCCTACAAAAGCTGTTCAGTTCTATGAAATAAAGCACATACCATTGAAAATGGAACAAATAAAAAGGACATGCAATTGTTTGTCCAAAAGAAATTGTAAACCATAAAGGGTTTGCGGTGGTTGTTGGCCAAGAAGGGATGGTGTTATAAGTCTAGCTGGAGGAAAAAATACACAAAGCTAAACAATGTTATACCCTTCTTTTCTTTAAAGGAATCTCAATCTCCACATGGCAAATAATTCTCAAGCTGGATCAAGACAATACTAAGAAATTCCACATGATCCATTCCTCCTGTTCATAGTAAAGCTTCTTCGATAGGGACCAAATCATACCGAATTTTGATTCATTTTGGATGAAATTGACAAAACAGAAAAGACAGTTGAAAATTACACAGGAGCTAAAATCCTTTTTTTTTTTTTTTTTGCTGGTGGTGCCGGTATACTTCATTATAAGCTGGTAGGATAAACATGTATCCCCTTTTTCGCAGATCATATAATTCTTCCCAAGCTTTACAACCAGCTGCTACTTTGATCAATTATAAATAAACCAAAAACACATTCAGAATACATTCAAAATTTTCTTGTGAAAATTACCACACCAAGTGAAATTTGGAACTTTTCTTGCTAAAACATGATAACCAAAATATTTAACTAAAATGATGCACTGTAATATAACTTGCAAGGTTATTTATGTACTTTTTAGGAACTCTAATCAAATGCACGAAACAGAATATCAGCTTAACAGATAACAATGCCCATACCTCAGCAGTCCGCACCTCTTGTGCATAGGTAGGAGATACTGTTGTCACAATGTTTGAGAATACCACTGCACCCTGAACAAGAGAAAAATGTGAGAATAGAAGGGTGATAGCTTAACAGGATTGACCCTATCATGTGCAGAGTAAAATAAACTATACTTGAACAAAGAATTGCAATACCTTGACAGGATTGACCCTATCATGTGCAGAGTTGTCTTGCATTCGATCTGGTCTATTCAGCTGATGGACATCAAGTCCACAAGAAGCCAATTCTGATGCAGGTGCAGTCCCTTGGTACTCAAAGTTGTGGCATGTAAAACATATTCTGGCTGAATTCAACCCTTTTGGGGCATATAAATCCCAATAAAGTGGTGCCTGAAATGGCAGTGAGAGATCTATTGTTGTGAATTCTGATCAGGTGCTGAAAGGAAACAGCATTCAGCAATGAAATTTTAGATTGAACATACAACAAAAGCTGTCTGCCAGTCATGACAATGAATTATGTCTGGTTTTTTGCCAGATTGAAGAAGCAACTCAAGTGCTGCACGGCTGAAAAACAAAAAACGTCTGAAATCATCATGCTCTCCATAAAATTGTCCTCTACAGAAGAACTTATCAGGGTGCTGAGGCTCAATAAAGTAAACTGGGAGACCTGCACGATTAAAACTGATATTAAAATGCAATACTAAAGTTCATGTCACAACACAAACCAAACAAATATAATCCAAACCTTCAACTGTTCCAACCCATATTTTATTTTTGTATAATTTTCCATCAAAATATGACTCCACCACCACATCTAGCACCTGCACAAGCAATCAATTATCAAAACAATTGTAAGAATTACGAAGATTTTCCAGTTGCTCAAACAGTAAGTTTTTAACATACCCTCAAGTTGTGAACCCGATCATATTGCATGCAATCATATTTGGGCAGAACAATCTCCACAAGGTGTCCTCTCTTTTGTAATGCTTTACCAAGACCAGTCACAACGTCTCCCAAACCGCCAACCTGTAAAAATTAAGTACATAAAGCAAGCAAATAACAACAACAAGATGACAACAAGAAGTGAATCAACAAGAGAGGGGGGGGGGGGGGGGGAGGGGAGGAAGCAGAGGCAACCACAACAGGAAAACTAATAACCTTCAATGATCTAGAACCAATATCCAATTTTGTGCAGGATAATGTTATGGCATTTGAACAAAACTGCATATTACCAAAAATCCCAAAAAGGTGAAAATCACCACAGAAACATGCATTTTTAATAAGTGCTCAGAAATCATGCGACAGGCATTTGTGAATCTGAGGGATTATCGATGGGATATTGACACCAAGACACCAAAGAAGTCTGTGAAGTGCCTTGCAGGTATGTAAGCTTCATTTGGTCATTAAAAGTGAAATAGAAAAACAGGGAAAATTAATTAGAGTCCTCACAAGATTCTCTCCCATTTCCAAGCCAAAAAACTTGTCCGGGTAGCTCTAACAATCAGTACCAAGTATCTAATCTTATCAGGCCATCAAATGATACGAAAACTGAAGATGTTAATTTAGCATGTTATAATTATGTTTCATACATTAGTTATGAGATTATCCACGTAATCAAGTAAATACTACCAAGGTCTGATCACCCCACAAACCCTCACGTGACTTGTAAATGATAACTGGAGTCAACTGCCGTGAGAAGAAGAAAGGCATTGTTATCGATCAGAATTGCATGTATTTGTCCCAGCTTGTGAGAAACGAGCATGTTTTTTAATGTGATGGGCAATTGCAATAATTCATCACAAAAGCTCCACTTAGATGTTGCAGCCATAAAAGGATATGGTCCACATTTCATGGGAATATAAGAACAACATAAACTGAAAGAGGCCATCTAAGTTATACTTCCTCGAAAGAATATCATATAATGCATAACATATTCGTCTGATACAAATATATATACACATCTGATGGTGTCTGGCATACACCAAATGAGATTGACAAGCTGCTAAGTAATTAATGTAGGAAATATCAGGATATAATTAGATAGGAAATATGTTGTATATTTTTTTCTATTCAGTAGGGATCCTGTTCTATCTTCCTACCCTTTAGGAATTCTTTCCTATCTTAGGACTCTGTATGTATGTACATATATATATATATAGTTGTGTAATTGAGAAATATATAGAAATTATTTTCTCAAATATTATTTTCTTCATGGTATCAGAGCCCTAGGGTTTCTCCAGGGACAATTGTTAAAATCGCAGCCTTCATTGCTGCACTTACCTTATGTTTTGCCCCCTTACAATGGCCGACACACAATCTTCAGAGACCGAAGCTCCGAATTCATCTCTGACGCCGATTCCATCAAGTGAGGGAGATCAACCAAGCTGGACCAATCTGGATTTTTAGAATGTTCAAGCTGCTTACCGATTGAATGGAAAAAACTATCTCAAATGGTCTCAATTTGTTCGAACCTTCTTGAAGGGAAAAGGGAAGATGGGGCATTGGCTAGGCACCGGACCAAAAAGGGGCACAGTAGGCTTTGACGCATGGGATGAGGAAGATTCGATGATTATGTCATGGCTATGGAATTCAATGACTCTGGAAATCAGTGACACTTGCATGTTCTTCCCTTTGCAAAGGCAATCTGGGATGCTTTCAATCAAACTTATTCTAAAGTTAACGATGCAGCCCTCATTTATGACATAAAAACCAAAACTGCAACAATGAAACAGAGGACAAAATTGTAACAGGCTACACCAATCTGTTGCAGAACCTATGGTAGGAGCTCAATCACTACAGGACCATCGATTTGAAGTGTAGTAACTGTGCTGTCTCCGTGAAAAAATTCATTGAACAAGACCATTTGTATGATTTTTTAGCAGGATTAAATTCTGATTTTGACTTAGTTCGTATTCAGATCTTGGGAAGAACTGATGTTCCCTCCCTTAATAAAACTATCTCTATGGTACGTGCAGAAGAAAGTCGTAGAGGAGTGATGTTAGATTCACCGGCAGTTAAGAGCTCAAGCACTCCTAAGCTCAAACTCCAAGACTCCAAAATTGGGTTTTTCTCTTGATAGAGCTGTCGTTCAACAGTCGTATCCCCAAAGGAACACTTCGAAAGATCATCTATGATGTACTTATTGTAAAAAACCCCGACATACCAAGGAGCAAGTGCTGGAAATTATATGGCAAGCCGTCGACTCACGGCCGAGAATGGGGTCAAAGACGTGGGCAGCAAAGACAATCACAGGGACAAGCCCATGTGACAACACAAAACGCACCGAAGGGATTGGGAGGATTCAGTATGGAAGATCTGGAAAAACTCAAGAGCTTGGTAGGATCCATGAAAAAATCTATTACACCTCTTAACCAATCTCAAGGTTCATGTTTATTAACGCTCTCGGGTAAAACTCCCATCTCCTTTGGATTAAATGTTTTGGATAATGAGTTTTGAAATGCATGGATTTTAGACTCAAGTGCTACGGACCATATGACCCACACATCCAGCTTTTTCAAAACCTATACACCTTGTCCCAGCAGCCAAAAAATAACTATAGCCGATGGTACTACAACCACAGTAGCCGATATTAGAGATATCCAAATTGGTCAAAACATTATGCTAAAAAATGTTCTTCATGTTCCTCGATTATCAACCAATCTTATTTCTGTTCATAAGCTTATCCAAGACTTGAATTGTCATATTACCTTTTTTGTTGGTTGTTGTGAATTTCAAGATCAAGAGTCGGGGAAGAAGATTGAACTTGCTAAAGAGCATAATGGCCTTTACTACTTCAAGTACACCAAGTCAATAAATCCCGATTAATTTATCTTCTCCAGTCTCATGTTTTTCACAATCAAATAAAGATGTCATTTGGTTGCATCATAGGCGTCTAGGTCATTTGTTGTTTTTTACCTTGAAAATAATGTTCCCTAACTTGTTTAAGGGAGTCGACGTTAAAGTTTTTCAATGTGACATTTGTGAGTTTGCCAAACACACACATGTATCGTTTCCAATAAGCAATAAAAAATCAAGTTTTCCTTTTTCTTTAATTCCTAGTGACATTTGGGGCCCTTCGTCCATCCAAAACATTACCGGATCAAAATGGTTTGATACTTTTATGGATGATTGCACTAGAACTTTCCGGGTTTATCTTCTTAAACAAAAGTCCGATGTCACTCATATCGTTCCCACCTTTATCTCTATGATAAAAAATCAATTTGGGGTACCAGATCAAACGTATCCAATCGGATAATGCTCGTGACTACGTTAACCGGACTTTGTCTTCCTATTTTCAAAAAGAAGGTATTATTCACGAGTCATCCCGTGTCATCACTCCACAACAAACGAAGTCGCCGAACATAAAAACCATCTTCTTGAATGTACTAAGGCGTTTTTGTTCCAACAGAATGTTCCGAAAACCTTTTAGGGGAGGCGGCTTTAACGTCGACCTATGTCATAAATAGGATGTCCTCTAAAGTTTTAGATTTCAAAAGTCCATTGGAAATTTTGTCTCGGTTCTTCCCCGATGTTCGGTCTTCCTTCAACCTTACCCCTCGTATTTTTGGGTGTACATCCTTTGTTCATGTCCATAATACCACTCGGGAAAAGTAAGATCCTAGAGCCCTTAAATGCATTTTTTGGGGTATTCGGTCACTCAAAAAGGATACAAGTGCTATCATCCACATACTCGGAAGCTCTATATCTCGACTGAAGTCACTTTTGTTGAAAATAAATCATATTTTTCTTCACCTTACATTCCGGGGAGCTTTCTACAATTGCCTGATTCCGATATCCTCTTGATATTTCTTCATCAAGAGATGTAGCTCCTCATGAACAGCCCCTTAATGATCATGTTTACCAATCCACCATTCTCTTGCCCACAGAAGAAACAAAGGACAATGGTAGATTGGTTGATCGGTTTCAGTTTGATAAGGTGTATATAAGAAAAAATAACGCCATTCCTGCTTCTGCAGCAAGATCAATCACTTATATCGAGTTCGAACCCGAGGTAACAATTTCTAACATTTTTTCTCCTTCCACATTTGATTCTACACAACCCGAGACTGATCTTGACAAACCTATAGCCTTAAGGAAAAGAACCCGCAATCGCACAAAAACACCTTTATACCACCGGCCAATTTTGTATCTTTCAATAATTTTTCTCAAAATCACCGTAGCTATCCGTCCACATTAAATTCAATTGCTATTCCTAAAACTTTGTCTAAAGCTTTATCTAAAGAAGAATGAAGACTTGCCATGACTGCAGAGAGGGAAGCACTGGAAAAGAATGATACTTGGGAATTGGTGCCGCTGCCTAAAGGGAAGAAAACAGTCGGCTATAAGTGGGTGTTTGCGGTGACACTTAAAGCGGATGGGTCTTTAGAACGATACAAGGCCGGACTAGTTGCTAAGGGTTATACTCAAACATATGGGATCGATTATCAAGAGACGTTTGCTCCAAGTAGCAAAGATAAATACAATGTGAATTTTGTTGTCATTAGCAATCCACTTTGATTGGGAGTTATAGCAATATGATGTGAAGAATGCATTTTTACATGGTAACTTGGAGGAAGATATTTACATGAGCATTCCGTTTGGTTTCAATGGTAGTGATGGGAATCAAGTTTGTAAACTTAAGAAGGCGTTGTATGGTCTCAAACAATCGCCACGTGCTTGGTTTGGTCGGTTTACTCATGTGATGCTTGCGAGTGGATACAAACAAAGCCAAGAAGACCACACTTTATTTATCAAACACACTACTTCGGGGGGTCACAATTCTGATTGTCTACATTGATGATATCATTGTAACCGAGAACGATGAAATAGAGAAAGGAGTGTTGAAACGGTGTTTGAACCGGGAGTTTGAAATTAAAGACCTTGGGAGATTGAAATATTTTCTTGGCATAGAGGTGGCTCGGTCTAAGAAAGGATTTTTCATCTCACAACAGAAAATATGTTACCGATTTACTCTTGGAAACCGGGATGACAGCAAGCAAACCTGCAGCAACTCCAATCGAACAAAATCATCGATTAGGAGAAGCTTTAGGTGATAAGAAGGTGGAGAAGGAAATGTATCAACGTCTCGTAGGAAAACTCATCTATCTTGCTCATACTAGACCGGATATAGCTTATTCTGTGAGTGTTATTAGTCGGTTTATGCATGATCCAAGAGAAGTATCTACAAGCTGTTTACGGAGTTCTCCATTATTTGAAAGCTCACCCAAGCAAAGGAATTCTATTTAAGAAAAAACAGAATATTGATCTAGCAAGTTTACACATATGCTGACTTTGTAGGTACTCCAGTTGATAGAAGATCGACTACAGGATACTATACTTTTGTTTGAGGAAACTTGATATCTTGGAGGAGTAAAAAACAGGATGTGGTTGCACGATCAAGTGCGGAGGCTGAATTTAGAGCAATGGCAACGCGTATATGTGAACTATTGCGGGTGAAAATCATCTTGGAAGATATGAAGGTTGAATAGTGTGGTCCAATGAAGCTCTACTCGTGATAATAAATCTGTCATCGGTATAACTCACAATCCAAGTGCAGGATGACCGAACTAAACACGTAGAGGTGGACGGACATTTTATTAAGGAAAAGCTCGACAAGTGGATTAATTTGTACTCCATATGTTCCTACGGATCTTCGGTTAGCGGATGTTCTAACAAAAAGATTAAACAATCATGCATTTCAGGAAAATATATGCAAGCTGGGAATGAAAGACCTATATTCACCAACTTGAGGGGGAGTGTAGGAAATATTAGGATATAATTAGATAGGAAATATTTTGTATATTCTTTCCTATTCCGTAGGGATCCTATTCTATCTTCCTACTCTTTAGGAATTCTTTCCTATCTTAGGACTCTCTATGTATATGTGTGTGTGTGTGTGTGTGTGTGTGTGTGTGTGTATAGTTGTGTAATTGAGAAATATACAGAAATTATTTTCCCAAATATTATTATCTTCAATTAAAAATCCTAAAACAAATTGACTGAGGGAAACAGATGTTAAACTCACCTTTGCAACTGGTGCCATCTCTGCTGCAATATGAATGACTGATAATCCTGAACTAAAGATCAAGGGAAGAGATAAATCAGATAGTAACAACTTGCTGAAATTTCCTACTTAAAAATTGTTACCTTTTGGGTGACGATGTCAGCTTGAGAAACCTAGACACAGCTTCACGCTCATTCTTTTCTCTGCTTTCCATGTATGCCTCACAAATACGCCTATCTCTCTTCCGCACCATTTCTCTCAAGTGCTTTGCATCATCTGTAGATATTTTCTTTTCAAGCAGCCAACCATCAATTATGAGCAGTAAATGACTCCAAAATTCCCAAGGCATATCTTCTACAGGTTGATCTAGTGCCCTTTTCTTGCTTTCCTCTTTCAAATTATTGAGTGTATCTTGAAATTCTTGTACAGAGTCCTGATACAATCGGACATAAGAATGTATCTCTTCATCGGACCTCTGAAGGCGCTCCTCCAATAGTTTCATCTTTTGCTGCATCAGTTCATTATATTGCTGCAACTTTTCTGATGAAAGCATATAAACATTGGCTTCTTCCAGGGATTCTTCCAATTTATCAACCTTCTTTCGAAGCTCCTGGTTTTGCTGAAACACAAGAATAGCTTGATCTGCTTGCTTGGCTGCCTTATCTAGCAGTATTTGCAAATTTTCCACCTTCTCCCATAAGTCCTTGCATTCAACTTTTAGACTAAATAATTTTGAAACATCTTCCTGAGAAGCTATCAGTTTGGACTCTAGGTCTTTCAGAGAAGACTCCAACGAAGAGCGTTGCTTCTCCAGCATTACAACACGTTCATCAGTATTCTTGACATTACTAAGCTCTCCCCTGAGTGCTTCTATATCATTTTTCAGAGACATATTCTCCATCCTCAGTGAACTCAGCTTCTCGTTAAGAGAATGAACACTGCTATTCTGAAGTAGAGGGGCTTCCTTATCAGAAACATTGCTTTGGCTCTCATACAGATCAAACACACTTCTCCCAGTAGCACCCCTCTGAGCTAGTTCATTCCTTAGTTTCTCCAACTGGGCTTCCATGAGTTCCACACGTATCTTTTCTTGAGCAGCTACCTTCATCCTGGCATCATTTTCTGCCAATCTCATCTCCAAAACATTAATTTCTCCTTGCAACGCATCCTTCTCATGAAAAATTCTTTCAAGATCGTCAAGTGCATGAACCCGAGCTTTGTTGAGAAGAAGAACATCTAACATACACGTTATCTATGAATATAAACTCATGCTCTCCATGCTTGAAAGTAATAAAACTATAAGAATCAAGAAAGATAAATCAAGAAAAAAGAGAAAGGCATCCTACTTTTCTCAGCATTTCTTATCATGCCTATCAAATCCTCAAGTTGAACACTTGAAAGTTGCTCTCCGCTGCCGATGCTTATGGCCTGGGAGGTAGAAAAAATAGATTATTTAAATTTTTTGAAACAAGCCATTGTCTCTAAATGGACCTAATGTGAATCCGATTGTTAAATTATCATCCAGACACTAACAGACCAAAACTCAAGTAGCAAATTCCAACATAGATATCTGTTACTACATAGATAGGCCTAAAGTGCGTAGAAACTCAGCCACTTAAAACATATAGCTAGATAGCTTAAAACAGATTATAAATTACTATTTATGTAGCATGGTGAAAAGGCATACCAATTCCTTCATTTCATCTGACGCACTCGACTGCTTCTCATCTCCCTCTACACTAATATCAATAGCCTGAGAAACCAGAAAAAAAAAAAAAAAAAAAAAAGGAAAAAACATTTACACTTTCAGCAATTATCTCCTATTTTTACTGCACCGTAAAGTGATTAGCAAAAAGAATACCAAAGATTTGTCTTCTTCGGAGACTGTAGGACATTCTAAATTCTGTGCATCAGTATGTAGCTCAATCCGCTCCACATCTACACTACTAGTTTCCGAATCTTTCGAATCTACTATCCTAGAGCCAATACCATCATTGTTAATCAAATTTGGTACACTATACACTGAAGAAGAAGAAGAAGGAGAAGGAGAAGGAGAAGGCTGTTGTTGATCACTATCGGAATCCTCATCGGAAGGCTGTTGTTCAGTAGAAGATATCTTCTTCATTTGTCTTCTCTTATACTGCGACTGCGAACTTCTTTGATGCATCAAATTCCAATGAGTTAAAAACCTAATTGGAAAAACCTAATCAATCAAATTAGAAAAACAAAATAGAGTACCTGAAGTTGCGATTGCGCATTTTGCAAGAGGATGGGAGTAATCGATGACAAGGCAATAAGAATCGAGCATTTGTGTGATTATGATTGTGATTATTATTAGTATTCCAATTTAAAGACGTAAGGCGGTGGCTCAGAAAACAAGTTGATAGTTTCGTTGCCATTATTTATGTTTATTCTTTTCTTCTTCTGTACACAGTTTAGTTTTCTACTCCATTCATTATCTGTTGCCTGCTTGCTTCCTGTACACGGACTCTTCGAATCTTGTTTTGTTTTCTGTTAAAGGAAAGGAAAGGAGAGCAAAGGAGGAGTGAGGAGGAGTGAAAGTTGAAACGGAAAAAGGTTCTTGTGATTCGATTGTGCTTGCTTTGCTTGGTTTTGCCACCAGTGAAGGGAAGTGAAACTGTGCAAACTTGTTATGGGGATTATCTTAATCGAACGGTGGAGGATTCTGGTTCGGTTCAAGTCAAGCCACGTGAGCAGGACCGTGGGACTCGGGAGTTTTTTATCGTCTTTTTCAGGAGGTGGCCTTCACTTGTTTGATTTAAGGAATCTAACAAATTGATTTATTTAAGTTGTTTTGTAACTTTAAAATCAAAGAAATATCATAAATATGTCTCCAAAATTTTATTACAAAATTTAATTAAAATTTTAATTTAATCAAAAATTATTTTTTGGCATTTAACTTAGAGATTTTAACTTATGGTACTTATCTTTCTTAAAAATAAATTAATTTGGATCACTTTTACCAAACATATTTCAACTTAAAATCATATTACCTCATTTTTGTTGTACGTTGTTTGTATTATGCTCAAAGTCAAAAGTTATTTTTTACAAATAATACCAAACATAATAACGTCATTTGATCGTGTAGAAACATCTTCGTATTATCGTCTCAATTGTCAAGCATTGTTGCTTCCAAAGCATGTGGCCAGCTAAACCCTTTTCTACCCTTCAAAATCAATAAAGATAGCTTCGACTTCCGACTCGATCAATAAAGCATACATGCACTCGGACAACCGTCTTGGACAACCATTTTTTGCCATCTCTTGACATATTGCTCTACAGGCTCACCAGCTTTGTTTCCATGTCCTGAAGGTCTGTCTTGTTCGGAACTGCCTTGCCTTTTGAATTGCACCGCTTTGTTAAACCATTGGTTGAACTAAGGTTGCCTTCTTCTGAATTGGTTGCCTAATGCCTAGATTACATGCACATTCCCCTTTAATTGCCTGCAAATCTTTCTATAAGCAATGAACTGACTTGACTCCTTTACCTTGAGTACCTTTTTCCTCTAGGCTTCTTGATTAGCATGGAGGAGTCCAGCACAAACTTGCATTGTGGGACATAAAGAAGATGTTATATGTCGTAATCCGAGATCGGATAGGATTCTCAAAAAAATTTAAGATTTGTATCGTCGCATTTATAATTTATTGTGAAGATGTGAATTATTATTGATTTTAAAGTCACCACCTAGTATTGAATGAACTAAGAACCTAAAATAGCAACTGATGTAGAGATTCCAAAATAAGGAGTTTATTACGTTTTGAAAAGATATCGATTACCCAAAAACGCTCTTTCTTAAGAAAGATATCATATTTAGTTTAGTTGTGAATTTATCTCATCTCTTAAAGATATTTTATTTGTATCAAATTATTTTCGATTTAAATTGTAATTTTTCAAGCCAAATTAAGTTTTTATTTTTTAGCGTTGCATCGTATTAAAACGATCATCGAACTCCTTTATCGGGAGACACGTCAATTCAAACATCGGATACCCTTTAAGCCTCAACACAACCAAGTGTGTCGGAAAACATCTTGATTATTAAATGATAATTTTTTGGCTAACAACAATACCTATCGGATAGGAGACTTTGTTAGGAATTTTAATTAATTTCGTTTATTTTTATTAATAACGAGTCTCTAGCAGATAAGAGACCTTGTTAAGAATTTTTATTGTTTTTTGACAATAACGAGTCCTTATTAAATAGAAGGCTTCGTTAAGAATTTTTATTATTATTTTTTTTTGCAACAACAGATCCTTATCGGATTTGAGACTTTATCAAAAAAAATTATTTTTTGATCAACAACGGTTCTTATGAAAAATGAGACTTCATTGAGGATTTTTTTATTATTGTTTTGGTTAATGACGAGTCCCTATGAGATAGGAGATTTCGTTGATAATTTTTTTTATTATTATTATTTTGGTCAACGACCGTGCCTATCGGATAGAAGACTTCATTAAGAATTTTTACGTTTTTTGTTATTTTTATTATTTATTTATTTATTTGTTATTTGTTAATAAAAAAATTATCATCGATCTCTAAAAATCGAAAACTCGATAATTCTTTTATCAAATAATTATCTAACTAATTATTAAAATAAAATTCTAAAATTTAAAGTTAATTAAATAAATTCCAAAAAATCTAAAAAATTAAATCTAAATTAATTTGAAAAATAAAAATACATGCAAAAAAAATATTCGGATTTAAGTTATCTTAAAAAAATGAATTGAAAACATATATAAATATATAAATCTTATTGACCCCAAGCCCAATGGCCTATGCCTTATTCTCTTTTACCTATTTTCTTTTATTTTTCTTTAACTCGACTAATTCCAATTTCTCATTCTATAGTATAGATCAATTTTTTTTCTTTTTTTATTTTTTGATGGGTAGAAGTCTGGACCAAAATCAGCTTTTGCCTAGTTCCTTATTTTTTGGGGGTTTTAACTAAATTAAAGCTATGTGTGGGTTGGGCAAGTTAGGCTTAGCCCAACCCATTCTTTTTCTACACGGGCTAGACTACATCCATAAACATAGCCCAAGTGTTTTCTTTTCGTTTTTTCGATCAAACAAGCTCTTCTCTCTCTCTCTCTCTCTCTTCGTGTTTTTCATTTTCTCTCTCTATCCTTATCTTTCTTCTAGGAATCAAGCTTTTGTTTTAGATAAAATACTTAACTAACTAGGCTATATTCATTCCTTTATCTCGATTAGAATTATAATTTAAAGCTTAAACAAACAACAAACATGAATTTACAAAGAATCGTTATTCCGAAATTGGGATGGGTAGAATTGATTCTCGAAGTGGTTTCGAGAGGATTAGGGGACCCTCGGTGTAGAAAAAAGAAATGAGGTTCAATCGATCGATGGAGTGATGAACACAAACCTAAAAATTATGAACCCGAACCTAGAAGAACAAAGAATAATGAATGGTCGCCTAGAAATCCTAAATGAGAAAACCCGGAAAAGGAGAATTAAACCTCCTAACCTAGAAAATAAGGTTAAAAAGCTTGTGAGGATTGAAAACAAACATAGAAAAACTAAAAACAACCAAGTAACAAGTCCAAAAGAGGATGAAAAAAAGGCAGTTATTTGGCTATTTTGAGCATGCCCCATTAGGGAGTATTAGCCTCATTCTAGAGGACATCCGTTGTGTAGCCTCTCCAAAATTTTGCAACAGATCATCCTATTGTTTAGAGCTTTTCCTCTCCCTTGTATATAAAAAAAAAAGGCAATTATTGACTTAACCAAGAAGCTATATAAGGGAAATGATTGTGTACTACTCTTAAATGGTCTTTGGAAATATTGATGGTGAATTTGTGTATAATGTAGCTAGTTTTTATTGTATAAAATTGCTAGAATATTCTACGTTATAACTCCAACTTTGACTTTGTTAACATTATATATAATATATTACAATGGGTTGTCCCAACCTTTATAGACACTCAATTTCTAAACACCTTTTGGTGTTAGAGTAGCATGCATCCTAAGATATTCTTTCTCTTCAAAATCATAATTTTTATAATGGAGGCTTCTCTCATTGTCTAGATTTTTTTCATACCTCTTCCATGGTTTCCACCTCTTCCTCTTCTATGTTAACTCCATTTAATTATTCTTTGGCAACAACTTTTGTCTTTTTACTCTTTTTTATAAAATCTCATTTCCATATAGTTTTTTTTTTTGGTCATTAATGTCAAGCAATAGTACATGAAACATGACATTTCTCAAAATTTTCTAATATCACAAAACCTATTCACTAATATTCTTAAGGGTCACCAACTTTCTAATGTAAAAGTTCCTTTTAATGCTCTTTGGCAAGTTGTTAAATACATATTGTCTTACTTAGTGGAGCCACTCTTTATTAGGCTAAAAAATTCTAACCACCCTTAAACTTCAAGTTATTTGAAGTTGAGTCTTTAAATTGTTTTTATTAGTTTTAGAAATCCTTAGACTTTTAATTTTTTTCAAATTTAACCCATTTTTTAGTTTTTTGTCATTTATGTCAAGAAATAACAATCACATAAATAATTTTATAATGGAAATTATTTAGTGACATTTATATGGGGCTCTTAAAAAATTTGGGATTGTTTCGGGATTATTTTCTATTTTTCTTAATTTTATATATTTTTAATGTTCAAAAAATAAACAAATATAATTTTTAATTTTGAAAATTTTTAGATTTTTTCTGCAAAATGGATTGAATTGTTTCCAATATTTGTATAAACATTCAGCTAAAAAAAATAAGAGTTGAATTTTTTAGAGGGGAAGATGGTAGTTGAAAATTGAGGTGAACACTATTTAGTTAAAACATAAAAACGGAACCAAATCAAATTAGCAATTTTGATTAGATTTGTTCAAAAAAAATTTAAAAAACCAAAACTAAAAACCAAAATTATTTTGGTTCGACTCGGTGTTTTTTTTTTAAATCGAACCGAAAACTAAAATTTTCACTAGCCAAACAGTACCTAATGCTTAGTCGGTTACTAGTTAGTCCCTTATCGGTTAGTTACCCATAATTCCTAAATCCCTAATATCTATTAGGGATAATTACTAGAAAAACCCTTTAAAAAAAATCTTATATCTAAGTAACTCATTAATTTATTTTTAAATCTCTTAAACTCTAAATAATATTTTTCTTACCAAAACACCTAATAGTTAACCTCCAACTTAACACTAGTTAACTATTGGGTCTTTTGGTAAAATAATTTTTTTATTTTTAGGTTTGAGAGGTTTAAAAAATAAATTGATGGATTTTTATATAGAAAATTTTTAAACACTAACATTCAACTTTTTTTTTATTATACTAAAAAATTCCTTATATTAGAGTTTTTTTTTTTGCCTATCGACTGTTTGTTTCAAAATTAATTTTACTATCTACTAACTACAGCAATCAATGTAATTTAACTAATTAATATTGATGAAATGAGAATCTTGTTATTCTCTTGTAATTTAATCAAGAGGTTATCATACAAATAAGAAAAATAAGAATATGAATGATTATGAACATTAGTGATTTCTTAAATCCTAATATATTGATTAAAAAAAATATCATCGATAATACTAGTTTTTAATTAATCAAAACATAATATTTTTTATCAAACAATTCAATTAAATTACATGATGAATGTATAACATATTTTGGTATATTAATTTAATAAAACATGATCATCCATGATACAAATACATACTTTGAAAGACAATGATTTCATTTAAATTAGGTATAATTATCAAAATACCTTCTAAAAAATCTTCTATCTAAAAAATTCATTATTTTATTTTTAAATCTCTCAAATATAAAATAATATTTTTAAATCTCACTAGTGTTAATTATTGGGTGTTTTTAGTAAGAAAAATATTATTTTGGGTTTAGAAGATTTAAAAATAAATTTATGGGTTTTTTAGATATAAGATTTTCTTATAAGGTTTTTTTTTTTGGTAATTATCCTATCTATTATCTAGCCAAAATACAAAAAAACCTCCCGTTCTATCGTTCGTCACACGCTACTGACAGCCACACCCGCCCACCACCCAATCCGGCCTACCAGAAACAACCACACCCACCTGAGCCACCTCTCCGTCGTCCATCCTCCTCCTTCAGAATCTAGTCCTCCTCAGGCCTCAGCTTAGTTTCCGCGGCCTTCTTCCTCCTTCTCCTCCACCACAACCACAAGCCACATCTCAGATTCCCAGTTGCCCGCCCGGTTCCCATGGCCATGGACACAGTAAGATTTCTTCTGATTCCTTTGTTTTTGCGGTAAAAATTGAACTGTGATAGAAATATAATTGGCTAGATTTTGTGATTTTGAACAGAGAAAATGTCATTTGCTGCGTTCCTTCTATGAATATTTATGTCGCTGTGTGCGCGAGCGCTTGTGTTCTTGGTTGGAGTTGGTTTACAGTTTACTAGTCTGTAAGATTGGTTCTGTTTGAAAATTTCACTGAAAGTTTGATGTACTGACTTGAACTATATATATTGGCATATTCAATGAGACAGCTTTGTTATTGAATTAAATATGCTTTAGTGGTTAGATTGCAGAACATTTGGTCTTGATTCTTGGATGAATTTGGAGAAAAATTTTATTAGCAATTGTGAATCAAACTAATAGGCTTCAACTGTTGACATGGCTCGCTAAAATGAGTAAGAAATTGAATACGGGAGAGGATTAAATAGGCTTGACAAAAAATGTCCCATAAGTTGAATATGGGAGAGGATTAAAAAATGTCTTAGCTATTGCAATATGCAAGATCATATAAGTTACTCCTGTAAGCCATTATTAAAGTTATTATGCTTATGTATTTTATTTTATCAGCTGCATTCTCTATATTATTTTATCTACTTTTTTAGTAATATGTAGACTATATAAAGAAAGGAAGGTGTGTCTTCGTTGTCAAACTGAATTTTTTAACAGTCTCTGATTCCTTTTTTAAAAGGTTTTTGAGCTTTACAGAATTTAGAAGATGCTTTGTAGGTATTGGTTTAAATGATTCATACAGCTTTGCATTAATCAATTTTTAAGTGCTTGTGGAAATGATTTTTAGACAAGTTTAATTTCATTGAAGATTTGGCCTTCAGTATATGATTATTATTCTTTTCAGCTTTAAAGATAGAATAAATTGTGTCGAGATCCTGTTAGCAAATACTATTTTGAAGCAGTTTTTGGGACCTTCCTTTTATGTTCTTCTATATATGATAATTATTCTTTTCAGCTGGGTTGTCATCACCTTCTCCTTTTTTAGCTTATTCTACTGGTTTTTCCTCTTCTTTCTTTTCTTTATTTTGTTCGTCCTTTCTCTCTTCAGCTGGTTTTGCTTCTTTTGCTGGTTTCTCTTATTCCTTTGCTGGTTCAGGTTCAGGCTCAGGTTGGGGCACTATCCTAAAAGAATACATGCACTATGCATATATATATATGGATAGCTTGAATATATATATATATATATATATATATATATATATTTTCAAGCTATCCATGTATATATATGTATATGTGTGTGTCTGTGTGTGTGTGTGTAGCTTGAATATGGTTTTTGAGTCAAAGTATTGGTGATGATAGGATAAGAAGACTTTAAAACCACGTGCCTCAGCAATATTTTTATGTATTTTTGCTGGGCTGCAGCCTCATACCTCTTATAAATTCCACACCATCCCTTGCCTTTCTTCGTGCCCCTGGATTTAATTCACTCTGCTCTCTAGCTAATAAGAGTAGTGCCTCTGATACATAAGAACACTCTCATTGTCTCTCCCTTTTGAAGCACCGATAAAAACTAGGCACTAAATCCTTTTGGAGGTGTGTGATTGTGTCCGTGTGTCAGTTGGTACTTTAGTTTTTTTTCAGACTTAAATTCATACTAATAACTAAACTTGGATCTGTCAAAGAAAGAGCCCCATCAGTTTCTTCCAACACCACTTCTGCTTCATTTCCACATGTTTTGATATTACTGTATCGAGTGCACAAACTTTCATATAGTTTAAGACATTTTAGAGGTTTTTTATTTATAACATAGCAATTGATTTGATTGCATTGAAATTACATTCTGCATCATTCTTTCCCTGTCTTTTTTGGGTCTTTTGTATTGAAATGAACAAATGGTAAAGGCTTTCAAATTAGGAATTTCTGAACAGTGGCTGGAGCTAGCTTTTGTGCTTTGGCTATACATTTCTATATATTAAAAACTTCAACTTTTAATAATTTATCCTTTATGTAGATGAAGAAATTGTGACAGTAATTAAATGGAAATGAATCAGAGATTTGTTTATGATTTGGTTACTACATGATTAGCTAGTGGCTAGGATAAGTTCCAATAATTAAATGGAATTTAGTTGGAAATGACAGTATAAATGAATTTTGGATGAGGGCAAGTCGGGTATATGATGTATTTTAAATTTCAATTTCCTGCCAAGACCAACTCTATTTTCAAATTTCAATGGATTACAGCTTGAGAGGGATAAGTTAATTTGAAAGTAGAGTTGGTCTTGGCAGTAGTATGTATTTAACTTGATCTTTGGTGATATGGGTTTTTAACTTGGAAATACTTTGTCATTTTTTTTTCTTTCAATTTCTTATAAAGCATCGTTCATCAGGTCACGTGCTGGAAATGCAGGAAAAATTAACTGTTTTCACAGGTATGTTGAAGCAGCAGTGAACTAGTGATTTGGCAACTTTGGCAGTTCATTGTCTGCTTTGGTTCTGATAACTCAGCTTAAAACAGTTGAATTCTTTTTCCAGTTATAACATCCTCAAGCATTCTCAAAATCTAGATTCCATCAGCATCAACATTTAGAAGTTGAATTTTGCAAATGGAAAACAAACGCGATGACTGTTATTGGTTTTCCACTACTTCCACCATCACCATCACAATCAGCATCGTTTTGATTGCAATAACTCGCATTCTCTATGTTCTATATCGATCAGGCAAACCCGTCTGTCTGTCAAAATCCCCAAAACCACTGAGCACTTTGATTGTTTTGGGATCAGGTAAGTCAAACAAATTCTTTTAACTGTAATTTTTTTCAGCTATGTTAATTAATTATTATTGCCTTCAATTATAGGAGGACACACGGCAGAGATGATTAATGTGTTGAATGTGTTGCTGCAAAAAGATAGGTTTTGTCCTAGGTTTTATATTGCTGCTGGTACTGATAATATGAGTTTACAGAAAGCTTGTCTTTTGGAGGAAAATGTTATTAATTTGGTAGGTTCATCACTTTATTCCCTTTCTAGCTTTCCTCGATTTGTTTTTTGTTTTGTTTTGTTTTGTTTTTTTTTGTTTTTCCCAATAAATGTGGAACTTAGGACTAAGGGTTTGAATGGAGTTCTGATTTTCATTGAGAGTAAGGTTAATGTTGCATTCACCTTTTGTGTTTTGAAAAGGAAAAAAAAAAAAAAAGAATTGTGAATGGTTTGTTTTCGGTTTGCTCATATTTGAAGTGGTTTTTAACATGTTATTGCAGAATGGAGGAAAAGGAGTCTCAGTTCAATTCCTGCAAATTTACAGAAGTAGGGAAGTTGGTCAGTCATACATAACCTCTGTTGGGACAACTTTACTAGCTATGGTTCATGCATTATGGCTAATGATTCGAATCAGACCTCAAGTGGTATAATTTCTATTTATGTTTTTTTTTTCTTATAGTCTTTTTTGTTACTAAAGAAATTCCTAAATTAACTGATACTGAGAGTTTCTAGTTCAAAAATCTCAGGTTCTTTGCAATGGCCCTGGGACTTGTGTTCCTCTATGTTTAATTGCATTCTTGTTCAAGGTTATATGCCTTCCCTCTCAGCCCTTAGTCTTTGCGTTGTGTTTCTCTGATATTGTGTTGGAGTTAATTCTATTACCTTGTCCACTTCGCCTGCAGGTGGTGGGGATTAGGTGGTCATCTGTTTTTTATGTTGAGAGTATAGCGAGAGTGAGGAAGCTCTCTTTAAGTGGTTTGCTTCTTTACAAGTTGCAGATAGCTGATCAGTTTTTTGTACAATGGCCACAACTACAGAGAAAATATCCACGAACTCATTATGTTGGCTGTCTCATGTAGTTCATTGATTGTACCACTTTCATGGGTACATACTAAACTACCATGTTTTTGCACTGCTATCTACATTTTGAAGTTTTTTTTTGAGTGGTATTCAATGTGTAGTTCTCAATCTCCAACTTCTGTAACATGTGAGAGGGAGATCTATTTGTTCTATGGATGCCCATAACAGGGCGAGGGAGGGGAAGAGTGCTAGCTTTTGTGAAGTTCTGATTTCATAGATATGTATGGATATACAAATTTATATGTGAGAGTGATGTAAGGTATGAACATGATTTGCCAGCGTGTATGAAGCACCTCTTTGCCACTATGCCATAAGTAGGTCATTTTACTGTCTAAACATATTGATGGTACAATTCTTTCTTTGATGTACTTTTTGAACACAATAATTGATTGAAATATACATTTGCTAGTTGTTTCTCATGCCTTATTTGTGAAATATAGTAGCAGAATGTGATGGTCAGTGCATATATTAATGCCTGTCTAGTGCCTAGCATTGGCTTTCATTGACATCATTTATACCCCCTCCTATTTTGGCTGTCTTGTATTTATGGAACATTCTGAACCTTATTCTAAACATGCATATTTTGAATAACTGAATACAAATTGCTCTTGTATCTTGTATTGTGGGTGTTACCATAGTAAATACAACCTTTATGGGTACAAGTGTAGCTAAATTTTCTTTGGTGACCTATCTTAAGTTGCATCAACTAGGTTTTCAAGGAAGTACTCCGGTAGGTGAGCTGCATAGTTAAAGCATCAGTTCTTACCCATCAGATGCAACTAATGTGCAAATGAATCCTACGCCATAGTGCAATTCCAGGAGTGCTGTGTGATGCTGAGATAGTTTGTGAAATACAAGGAGAATGGAGGAGATAGTGACTAGGAGAACAGAATTTTGTCATAACCGGAGTGAATGATTGAGAATGGATGACTGAGAGAAAAAAGCATTGAAGGGCACCTGGAATGTGCAAACTATTGCGATTTCGAAGATACAAGAGCCCAATCGAGCACTTTATGGTGCTTGCAGCTAAGAATAGAACAAACGAGGGATATACCAATGATTGGAGATAGATAGATGGTCGTTTTTTTTTTCTTTTTTTTTTTGGGAGGGGGGGGGGGGGGGTGGTTGTGGATGCTGTTTATTGTGTGATTTTCCAGTTGGGAGAAGCAGGAGTAAGCAATGGGGATCAAAAAGTCTGCAAGCTGTACAACTGCTGCCATTTGTTTGCTCTTTCTGCCGTTGCTGACGGGCAAGAGGGGACAAAACTGAAAGTATCACCATCTGGATACAACACAAGTGATCTTGTGTTGGCACGACATTTTCATAGTTTGTTTCTCTGTCATCTTCAACTGGTCAGAGCACGCAATTATATTTTTGTGAAGTGTATTGCAATTTTTAGGAGGACGGAGATTAGCAATAGAGTGGACGAGCATTATTTTTGTAAATAATCAAATATCTCTTCAATTGGATGGTAAAATGATAAAAAAAGGGAAGTGTTTTTTACTAGTAGACTGCAGAAGGGAAATGTATTGGAGCCTTGGAGGGGTAAAAGTTTGTCCTGGGACAGTTTTAGATGGACATGTCAATATTTGACATGTCATATTTATCATGCAATTTTAGAGGTTGCGGTTATCGTACTACGGGGCTGTTGGACGTCAGCTACACTTAATACCTTGCTATATCATTTTAGCACTACCAGCCACCGGGCCATAGCTTCCCTCCCAATATAATTGGTATTTATATTTGCTATAGCACTGAAACTAGTCTCAATCATTTGAGTAGGAGTCTTAACTGTTTCTCTTCTATGACACTATTATAAGTGTTCGAATAAGACTTTGAGGAAATGCGCATTTAAGCAACGAAAGGGGTCCTACTCCTGCCTGGAGATTTTATATGGAAAGAATTGTCATTGAAGCTGTTAGAACTTCAAACTGCAACTGGAAATAAGAGGAGCACCTCCGAGCGATAGCCCGTCAGCCCCCAAGTCACGCTAAGGACATAAATTAAAGATGTAAATAGATATATAATAGCTCTCTCTTTCCAAATTCCATTTGCCTCTTTAAACCTACTACTTTCCACCACCTAAGAGACTCATCACGGCTGCATAGAGCTTGCAAATCCTAACAGTCACAGATCACCATCTCTGGTCCAAGACAAATGTGCATCGCTCTCCTGGAACACTTAATACATTCCCAACAGTTCTTACCTTTTGTTTTGTTTTTTTTTTCCTGGAAGAGTACGGACTGAAGCTTGCAGAGCTAAGATTAAGAAAACAGGGAGCTAGGGAGGTAGAGGAGATGATTAGGACAGGTCACGGGTGGAATACCGTGAATGAAAAGTGAAAAACATCAAGGTCAGTTGGGAAAAGTTAAAGAGTACATACACAAAAGCTCTTCTAAACTATAAATGTTGAAGGGTTGTAAATGAACAAAATAAACCTCACCTCTATGAACTTTGAATTCAACGATGACAAAGTTTCAATTTCATCTTATTAATTTGTATAATGCTCAGTTCATCCATAAAATTAATTAACAATTTAGTTAATTTTACTATGTATTAATCTATATTATTATTTTTTTTAATTTTAGCAAGTTTCCAAGCTACATAATACATGAATTAAATTGAGAATGAATCTCATATAGTACAAAGTTTTGGATCGTGTAAGAATGAACATAAATATTTTCAAAGGTTCAGTGTCTATGTTTTATTAGTAGAATGTATTAAGAAGATTGATAGCTAATAAAAAGAAAACTCAATTGTTATTTCTTTTAATTTTTATAAATAAGTTGAAGTAGTTTTTGTTCAAAAGAATCTAGTTTTTTTAACTTCAATTTGACCGTTCAAACATAAATGACTTGACAAGATTCTAAAGGTCAATGACTATTCTCATTTTACTATAAATACCACCTCACATTATTGTGAAAGAATACTAACCTTCTCACTTTTTTCACGCTCTCTTAAAACTTTTCGACTCACACATCAAACAATATTTAAAATTCTATCCATTTAAATTTTAACTACTCATCTACTTGCCACTGGACTTACGCTTTAGTAGCATTGTGCCAACATCCAATTTTAACTCCTTCATTTTTCTTTTACAAAATTTCCAAAAAATAAAAATACCAAAAATTAAAAAAATTTCTTGGTCAATTTGATTTTTCATAATTTAAACTAATTTTACTATTTTTCATAAATTTTGGTTATTTTTTATGAGTTTCAAAAAAAATCACCAAGCAAAAGGAGTGGGGAGAATAATCATGCAAAAAAAAAAATTGAGAAAAGAAAATACAAAAAAGAAAAAAAAGAGAGAGAGAGAGAATATCCCAATACAAAAGAGAATATCTACCAAAGGGGATCAAGTTGAAGGTATAATTGGAAAAAATACAAAATCTATGGTTAAATTAAGAGTGAATTCGAGGTAAATTATGAAAGAAAAGAAAAAGAAAAAGGAGCAAAAGGGGTTCAAGTAGAGGCACAATTAAAAAGAAATGAAAGGTCAGAGGATTAAAATAGGAAAAATAAATGAATATGTGACTAAAATGAACTTTGGCCAAAACCTTAAATTTCCCCTATAAAATCTTCTTTTTTCTTATTTCCGCTGTTCCCTCCCAAAAGAAAACCCCTCCTCTCTCCCACCCATAGCCAAAACCAGTTGCCGCATCATCCTTTCCAGCGAATCCTCACACCTCCCACTTTCCTCAAGCATCCATCCCTTGCCGCTCCTGCCACCTTTTCCCTTCCACTATCATTGCCATCGAATGCCAGCCTCACCACTACGGAGCCCCTTTCGCCATCCCCTTCCTACTATAAGCCTCAAAATATGTAGTCCTAGCCAGCCGTTACCCATCTCTCTCAACCCTGAAAGATCACAAACGCAGCCACCGCAGAGCCATCCCAAACCAACTAAGATCTTCAACCTCCTCCTGTCCAACCAAACCTTCCTCCAGCCAGACCACCGAATGAGACTGCCTTCTAGTCGAACTCACCTCTTGCCAGACCACAGAATGAGACTACCCTCCATCCAAACCCACCTCTCACCATTCATCTTCTCCCTTTAGCCACCATAGAGCCACCTTAAACACCCATTCTAAAACCCAAAAAAACCCAATCGAAACCCACCTCTACACAGACCACCAAACACCACTACCAAAAACCCAGTCAAAACTTTGTTCTGGCCACCACCCAAACATGGATTAAAATTTAATTATTGTCACTACTAACAACATTAAAAAGAAGAAGGGAAAATGAAAGCCAAACTAAGCAAAAAACAACTCTTAAACCGTATTACCCAACTTGACGGCAGGTTTACATGCATTCTAGGCTTTTTTTTTTTTTGCTTGATTTTTCCTGTAGAAAAGTTCCCTAAGCAGAAGTAAAGGAGTGAAACATCAATTTTACGACGGATGGTTGTTTTTCTCCTATGTTGTTGATTGTAAGTACCAGAATCTTCGTCGGAGTTGAATAAATCAGAACTGACCCTAAATAGAAAATTTCTATCATTTCACATTCCACCAACAACGGTCATTCAATTAGTTCGTCATATTTTTTTGACTGTTGGGTAAGTCGCCTAAGCTAGCTGATATTAATTTATTACAAATTGGTACAACAATCTAAAGTAATTGCGATTATGATGCATAAATGTGATTTGATTATGCTAAGATGGAATATTGAAGTGTGTCGAGATATACTATTGTATATCAAATCTCTTGATAAGCTTAAATGTAGGATCGTCATACTCGTAATATATACACTAAGGTGGTATTTGTTGTTCATTAATACAACAGAGGACAGAATGTACAATTAGATTAATTGTAGGATCGCGATACTTGTAATCTATATATAAAGGCATTTGTTGTTCATTAATACAACATAGAAAAAAATGTACAATTCATAATTTTTTCACTATATATCGGAGACAGATCTGTCAACTTTCCATCCCTCTTCGGCATTTGTTTTTTCAGCCTTGCAGTTACGATCGTCTAGATAGTGCTGATAGGCATAGGAAATAAAACCCCAGATAGCCAACAACAATGAAATTGCCTTCACACCACCCAATTTGTCATTGAAAACGAACACAGCTAGGACTGGAACAATAGGCAGCCCCAAAACACTAATGGCATTGGAAAACAAGGAAGAAACATCGAAAATCAATCCAACGGAGCCAATAGCGAAAAGCTGCCAAGATATGGCAGTCCCTACTAAATTCATCACATAGGAAACCTTTCCCGTTGTATACCCATCCATTTCTCTCGTTAAACCATGCCAGTCTCCACTAGCAAAAAGTCCAACCAGAATCGCAGAAGTCGCTACTAGTTGCTGGTAGATTATCATGTCCACAACTACCTTAAATGTCTGCCCTTTTATAACCTTCCTGAATATTAGCTGTGACAAAGAGAGCACCAGTCCATATCCCGCGGAACCAGCAACAGTGCATAGGAAACCAATTGTATATTTTGATTTAGAGACTCCAGCAGGGTCGTCTGAAGACTCGTTATTAAAAACAAGGAGGACGGAGGAGATGGTAAGAAGGACTAGAGAATTGATTATAAAAGGTGTGAACTTCTGTGCACTGAGCAAAAAGGAGAAGAAAGCATTGAAGGCCAACTGAGATGCAGAAATGAGGGTGTAAGTGGACACTGGAAGGTACTGCAGTCCAGTTGAATATAGATAGCAGTCTGCTGCTAAAAGCAGTCCAATTGATACATAAACCAATGCAAGTGTTTTGACTGATGGTGATTTTATTTGGCTATCATTTGTGCTGGGATTATTGATCGTTGAGATGACATAGAAGGGAATAAGAATAGGAAATCCTACAAGTTGCACAAGTGTTGCCATCCATTTGCTGTTTCCACCTTTAACAAAGTACAATCTTCCCAAAAGTAGAGCCACTGACTGTCCAACAAGGAGAAAGACTGTATAGATTGATATGCGGATCCACCATCTGTAGTTTCTTGTTCGTGGAGCTGTTGAGCGATGGTTGGTGATACTTGTAGATTGAGGGAAGTGTGTTAGATCTTTAGCTTCTTGATCTGATAATATATAAGAAACAATGATTGGACAATTCAACTACTGTAAGGAATACTATTTCATGATTACGTTGATTTGTCAAAATAGAAGAGATATCATCTTTGTTTGAATTTGGGAGATATGGCAGCACATATAATAACATATTTGAGGATGTCGATATCTTCTAGGGAACTAAAATCTTGTTGCAAGCCAGAAAGAAAATATTCCTGGGAACTTATTAACTATATATACCCCGAAATCCTATACTTGATCTCAAGACAAAGACCCTGGAAAACAGCACCTGATTCTTGGAAAAACATTTTACAACAGCTGCATAGGTGACCAAGTTTTACTGAAAAAATTTCATCGGGAAATATGGATTTAAAGCAGTCTGCTATAGTGCTAGCTGCTGACTAGCTGTATAAGAAGAAATGTAGAAGAAACCTACTCTAGCTTTCCTCAATCCCTTTAAAGAAATTTGATGTGCACTTGTTTCGTCATAAATAACCAATGATTCCAAGGTTATTATATACTGCTATATACACATCAAGAACTAGAGAGAGCTGACTCACCCGTTATGTGCAGTTGCACTTCCTGCGCTTCTCCCATGTCGAAGGTACTGCAGAAGCCGCAAAAAGATAAAGCTTTTAGAAGAGAGAAGGAGAAAGAGCGGAGAGATTTTATGTTGAAATGAAATGAAGATGCAGCAAGCAAATGTATTTATGCATTTAAATTAATGGCGTAATTGCCAACTCTGTTTTTATATAATAAAATCAGTGTTTAATTTGTAGTGTATTTTCAAATAATTCAATTATATGGTTTTCGATCTGTTATTTTAATAAAAATTTTCAACTAAACCATAAAAAATCTAAATAATTTATACACGACTCTTTTTTTTTTTTTTTTTAGAAAATACCTCACAGAATGTGTGAAAATCACGTTTTTTTGGGGTGTTTTTGACAAAACATTAGTCATGTAAAAGTTACGAAATTTTTTTCAATAGTCTGGTAAAAAAATTGGCTCGGTAAATAAATTTAAAAATCATTTAAAATATAAAAATATAATTAACTTATTTTAAAATATAAAAATAAATTAAATTCGTACCTTGTTAGTCATGTACTATTTCTCCTAAATTAATCCTTTGTTTGATTTGTTGACCCCTCGTTCAAGGTTGTTTTGCTGGACACTTACTACTAACTTTTTATATATGGTAATTAAATCTTGCATCCCATGTGTTTCTTGCAATTAACGACATACAATTGATCATTATTCAGAAACCACAAAACCAATGTGAACAGAAGCCGCTTCTTATTGTCTTTATTGGGCATCAAAGTCAAAGGTCAGCAGGCGCATTAATAATGTATTCTCCCTGTTTTTTTTTTTTTTTATAAAATATTTCTATGTTTTTATACGGTTTAAAAAATTAATAATTATTATATCAGATCAGTATTTTTTTTATTCAATTTTTTTTAAAATATTTATTTTGTTAAAAATTATAAGTTATCAAATTTAATTATGCATTATATAAAATCAATATTAATTTAAAAAAAAATTTATCCAAAATTAGGATGATAAATAAAAAAAATTAAATTAATTAACAATCAAATTTAAAATAATTATGTAAAAATAACATATAATAGAAATGGTTTACTCTCAAAATTCTGGTAAGCATTAAAATCTTTATAAGAATGAATAATATTTTTCATGTAATAAAAAAATTTATCTTTAAAATTTTTATGTTAAAAGTATTTATATGTATAAAGGGAAAGTATAAAAAAATATTAAATTTTTATTAATAAAAAAATGGAAAAAATTATTTATTTTCTCTATCAATTAAGAGTATTTTAGGAAAATATAGTATTCAAAATTTTGACTAGACAAATATTTTAAGATAAATATAAATAGAATAGAAGACAATCTCTTTGAATAGAAAGAGTATAGTTTTAAGATGATCCACACAATTTCTTAGCCATTTATTTGGTATATATCCAACAATGGATAAAAGATATTTATTTCTTTGTTGTATCACAAATTTTCTCTCTTTAACTAAGTTACCATTAAAAAACTCTCTTTCAATCAAATTAGAACCAAATTTTTGTATTAATAGAAATTAAGACACTTAATTTTTGGTCAATCAATTGAATCAATAATTATTTATGAATAATGAGAATTAAATTTTTATCTTTACTAGACGAAAGCAATCTCTCTATCATTAGACCATATTTCTTGATGTTAGAACAATTATTAAATTAAACATGAGTACGTTAACCGGAAATAAAAGAAAAAGGGTAAAATAAGAAGAAGAAACTTTACAAAGAAAAGAAGTAACGATAATATATAATCATGAGTAAACTATAGTAAATCTAACTTAGTTAAGAAAGGAAATATGAGTAAATTGAAAACTTTGGAATATATGTCAACCATTAGGTGTACACTATCAAAGAATTTTGTAAAACTAAGTGTTTTATACATATATAAGTGGTCCCTCCTCTATATTTATTATTATTATTATTATTTGTAATAATGGATTAATAGATAATCTCCGAAAGGTGGATGCATGATCTAATTTTGATGCTTAACTTGCCTTTCGTTAGCTTTCATTATATTCATCTCAAGGTTAGGTTGATAATACATTTTGAACAACCTAGTATGCTTCTTTTATATATATATATATATATATATATACACTAAAGAGAAAAGACCAAAAAAAAATCCTTTCATCACACATATATCGTTTTTTAGGTTTAATTCTCGAGTTCAAACCCTCCAGCAGAAAAGATAAATATAAGGAGAGATTCTAGGGAATCTGATTCGTGTAATTAATGGTAGCCAGGCGTATGTAAGCCTATAATATCACAAAAAAAAGTGTATATATATATATATATATATATATATATATATATATATATATATATATATAATCACCAGTACTCATTAAAAATAAAATTAAATATTTAAAAACATATGAGAGATATTTTGAAGATATAAAACAGTTTACGGAGATTTGAGAGAGTATTCAAAATAGATAAAATAGTCATTTTATGCCCAATGAATATTTTATTAATTTTATGATGCGTGAATAGTAGTTTTCACATGAAATAATTAATTAAAGCATGTTGTTTATGCATGAAAAATATTTTGTGTGCTTAGAATATTTGTTAGAGGGGTGTTGAATTATTTTATGTGCTTGTGTGAATTTTATTATATGCTATGAATATTTTATTTGAATTTTAATGTGTTGGAATAATGTTTTTAGAGGTAAAGAATTTAATTAGGCACCTTAAGAGTATAAGGAATTTTTTTTAAGAGCATAAAATAATCATATGGGATATGTGAGAGTGCCTAGGAAATTTAAATTAATTTTAGTAAGTATAGGGAATATTTTTAATAGAAAATAGTTTAATTTTCACACTAAATAAATAAGTTGGAGGCCCAAATGAGAGCCAAAAATTATGAAATTTAAATCAAACTCCCTTAATGAATTTTTGAATTTATTATAGAAATAAATTGGATTTTTGAAATATTTAGAATGGAATTTTAAAAGTAAGGACTAAATTGCATAAAATTAGGGACTCCATTGCATAAAATTAGGGACTCCATTGCATAAAATTAAGAGTCTAATAATTCAAATTAAATTATGTGAGAATTTTAAGGGTTAGAAATTAGTCCTAAAAACTAAAAAAGAAGGATTATAAGTGAGTTTTTGAATAAAAGGAGGATTTAGAAAAAAAAAAAAAAAAGCCCTAGAAAACTCTAGAAACTTGGAGGACCAAAATTTCTCATTTTCCTCCCAAATTTGGCCGACCTAAAGCATTAATTAAGTCTGACTACTAGTAAAGTTTATGGCTGAAATTAAGCTAAATGAAAGGCTTAAACACAAAGAAGAACAAATGGCCAAAGTTTAGTCAAATAAAAAGAATTGTTGGAAATTGGATCAAGGGATGAGATTTACCTAAATTAAGGATGGAGATGAGGTCAACAAGTCCAAAAAATTTTCTAAAATAGGAGTGCTAGAAAAATTAAAAAGAGGAGGAAAATTAAAAAACACAAAGGAAACTCTTGCAAAATTTTCACTCAAAAATTACCTAAAATAATCCTAACCAATTTTAGACCCTCTAAATCGGTGGATTAAGCTTCAACTTCAAGTTGGGAGCCGAATACCTTCAAGAAGAAAATTAAAAGAGCTAATTCAAATTTAGGAGGAAAAAGGGGAGGAAGAGAATTTTCAAGCAACGTACCTTTTCAAGGTTAATTTAGAGCTTAATCATGTAAGTTAACCTCACCTACACCACAAGCATGATTAATTTCAAGTCAATTTCATATTTAATTGTTTGATTTGATTTAATTGCTCAATTAAAAAAAATTAGGGTTAGGGTTCTTGATGAACCAAATTCGGGGCTTTTAAATTCTTTTCTTTAATTGGTATTTTGGCACTTGATTCTGAATTATTTGAGCATGAATTAGTGTTTAGGAATAAAAAATTACAATTTAATTGAAGAAAAATCCACTAATTTTTAGGAATTATATTCGACCTAAACTAAGCAAATTAGGGTTTGAGTTCAAAGCAATTTGATTCTGGTTTGATAGGCCATTCACACTTGAATAAGCATGTTTTGATGAGTAAGAATGGAAAATTTGCTAAAAATTGAAGAAAATGGGTTATATGGGCTTGGGCCTAATTTCGACCCATTAGGGCCTAATACGAGTTTGGGCGGGAATTAGGATTCTAAATTTTAATTAAATTGATTCTTCTAGTGAGTACATATTTAGGTACTTAGTATTAAAATGGTAAGGCAAAATGAGGAGAAAATCTTAGGAATTTAAATGGTGAAATATTTGGCCTAAATAAGGAATTTTGGGAATCAAGTTTAAATTAAGTTCCATACACTAAATTAGCCCGTTCAAGCTCAAAATAATGTAAAAGGATGGTTTAGAATAAAAGTATTCATGAAAATTTAAAGAAAAATTGATTTAGGAAAAATTAGACCTTAAGCCTATTAAGGGCCAAATCAAAATTGGACCACATAATCAATGAAATAATACCTAACTAAGTTAGAACATGGATTAGTACCTAATTCGGTAAATTTTAGATGTGAAAGGCTAGTTAGGAACCTAAGGGAAATAACTTAAAAATGTTAAAAGGTAGGGTAAGTTAATGAAACTAAAATGAAATGTAATTGTTTACTTACTTTTATGTTGTGATTTTATTTTCTTTCCAATAATGTATGTGATGCAATGAATAATGAATGATGGTTATGCTTGAGTTGTGATTGGTGATGAGAATTGTGGTTATGGTAATCGATGCGTCAATGATGGTTATACTCGCTTGATATGGATCAATGTTATTTATGCGGTTATGTCTGTCCAAGTTTATGTGTTTTCATGACATGGTTACATGACCATTTAGGACATGCACTTGAGTATCATTGTTAGCATGCATTGTCATTCAAAATGCATATGCATGCCAAAGCTCATGAATAATGTTTTTAAGTCATGAAAACGTATTTTTTGCTATGAGTTTTTGATAGCGATCATAATTATTTTAAAGAAAAAGGATTTTCATGAATTTAAGGATTTTTATAAGGATGAGCTTCATTGGGTTTTCCATATGGTAATGGTAATGATTTAAGGTCGGGCAAGTGCGGACGTGCACTTTTAAAGGCTCGGTAGGACACGTCCGTAGATGGGTCTATTTCGTCGGACATATGTTATGAAAATCCCGAAGTACCTAAATGGGACATGTCCGCGAGATAAAAAAAAATTTTCAGACTATTTATGAAATGTTTTATGACATGAGAAAAAGATTTATTATGCATATATCGGTATTTTATACATGTATATACATGCACATACACTACATGCATACGTTAACTTACCGGGTCGTAGCTCACGTAGTTTCTTGTGGTGTAGAAAAATAAAATATTGTGACTTACTTATCTATGGAGTTGATTTTTGAGGAATACACCGGACGGTTATACCTTAAATGGGGCTTCGAGTTCCGGTGGACATACTACATGTGATTTTATTTATGATACTAGCTATTGTCTTACATGTCCTAGAACTAGTCGGATTGTGTTATGTTATATTAGAAGCAACGAATATAGTAACCGTAGTACCTTAAATAATGTAGTTAGTAAATAAGCCAATTTTATAGTAGTTGGCATATAAGTAGTTTTGTATGTAAATTAGTAATTTGTATGTAATCGAAGTATCGATAGTAAAACAATAGTATACCGATAGTAGTGTAGTTACTTTAAATTGTTCACTGCATGCTAACATCCTTGAATATTTAAGAAAATCCCTTAATTACCCGTTAAAGAAAAAGAACAAGTAAATAGGAAAGAAAATAAGTAATATAATAATAGTTAATAATAAGAGATTATATCTCAATGAATTGCAATTATTAATAAAGAAGGGAGTTGGACTAGCAAATAACCATGAATCCAAGTAACCTAGTTTCAAGTATCCGGACAAATAGATCAAACGAGAAAAATTTATAACGTCTTTTTAGTTAAAGTACAGGACCTACCCGACCAATATTAAATTTCTAAAACATAGATTTCACTTTAGACATTAAAATTAAGTCACAATACCTTGTTAGCTTGCATGCATTGACCTTGTGAATATGGGTTAACGACAGTAATATTCTCAACCTTTTAAGTCCTAGGTTGAGGGTGTTACAATATATATATATATATATATGATCTCGTGATTCACTATAAGAAAAAAGGCAATTAGCAACTGCATTTAGCAATGAATTTACTTCTATCTCTAAATAGCTACTACTTGACAACGGATCGGTGACGACACATAAAATGGTGATTTTAATGACAATATAGCGACAAAATATTGGTGATCGATAATATTCCATCGCTAAAAAACACAAGGAGAAAAAGCACCACTTTTAGTAATGGAAAAGCGATGGAATTCTATTTTTATTTTATGACGAAATACGAGTTCGTCGTTGTATTCTTCGTGGGAAGCACAACAATTGCTAGTCATCACTCGTCCATCAATGATTAGCGATGGAATAGATCTCGTTGCTAAACGAAAAACAGTTTGGGGATTAAGTGGACAAAATTTATCGATGGATTTGAATTTCAAATTAGCAATGGATGCCATTTTCATCATTACTTAGTGTTGAAATAGTGACGGATAGACAAATTCGTCACTAATTTTGGTAAATTTTTGGAAGTTTTCGAAATTTTGACGATCGTTCGAAATTCAAATTAGCAATGGATATTGTTTTCGTCGCTAATTTATGATGGAATAGAAATGAAATCACATCTCGTTGCTAATTTAAAAACCTATAACCCACTCGGTTCTTTTCTTCTTTTCCACTTCGGACTCTCCCTCTCCTCCCCTCACTCGCCCCCGCCAACCAAAACACCTCTCCACACTACCGCATGCCACCCAAGCCCTTCCTAGCCCTCTCAATCCAATGAGGAGAATCTTTCTCCCCAAACTCCGTTCACGGTTACCCTCTCCTCTCCCTCCTTCATCTCTTTGAAAGGCTCTTTCTCTAGATCTAATATTTTTTTAATTAAATTTATGTAATTAATTATTATGTTATTTTATGAATTGTTAGTTTGTTAATTGTTAGTTAATTAATTGTTTTTTTAATTTTTTATTTATTAGTTTAATTTTTTTTTAACTATTAGTGTAATATTGTTAATTGTTAGTGTTAATATTTAAGTTAGTTATTAGTTTAAATTTGTTAATTATTAGATTAAATTTTGTTAAGTTATTTGTTATTAATTTTTAGGTTAAAATTTAGTTACGTAATTGTTAATTGTTATTTTAAAATTTAAAATTTTTAATTTATTTTTTTTAATTATTAGTTGAATTTTGTCAATTGTTAGTTTCAAGTTAAATTTTAATTGTGTAATTTTTAGGTAATTTAGATAAATTAGTTGATTAATTTTTAAGTTAATTTTCACTAATTGGTAGGTTAATTTTTTTTTAATTTATCGTTAATCTTTTTATGTTTTTTATTAGTTGTTGGATTAATATTTTTAATTTTTTTGTTGGTTTTAAATTTAAATAATATTTAAATTTTAATTAATGAAATTAGTTAGCATTAATTTAATTTAATTAATTTGATTTATGGTTAGTTTAAATATAAATGGTATAAGTAATTATTATAAATGATCAACATTCAATTAAACAAAGAATCTGTCATTTTTCTTTCCTTCAATTTATTTGAGTTTTAAAAAATAATATGAAAGGAAACTAATTTTTTTAACAAACAAAAGTATAAGCCAACATTATAGCTCAATGTGAACAAAATAAAATAAACATAAACAATCTGTCATTTATCCTTTTAAAAAAAATTTCCTTCAACCAACTTTGAATTCTTCATTCATATTTTTTGACAAATAAAAAATTGGAATCATTCTTTAATAAGAATCTTATAGCTAAATATTTAATCGAACAAAAACAAAACCCTAATGTTGATATAAAAATATTAACTCAATTGAAATAAATTTGAAATTTAATAAAAATTTTATTTAGGATTAATTTAATTACGTTTAGTTGAATTTATTATGAAATTAAATGGGGAAATTTAATAATTTTTTTCAATTATAAAATATAATATTATTTTTTGGAGGGTTCTTTAATTACAAAAAATTAAATTTAATGAAAGTTTTTAAATGGTATAATAAATAAAGACAAGAATAAAAAAATTTTAAAAAATCAAAACTCAAGAACTCAATTGAAATAAAGTGAAAATAGGTGTACTAATAGCAAGTTAGGATAAACAATGTTAAAAAAATAAAATTAAACATTCAATGATACAATATTTTAAAATTAAATATTTAAGGATAAAAAAAATGAAAGAAGATGTAATCATTCTTTAAACAATCAATTAAATATAGAATCAAATTCTTGAAAAAATTCCTAACAAATATCGTAATTACACAACCACTATATATGCTTAAGTTTATTTAAAATTCATAGGAATGTTGATAACTAATTGGTTGCATTTGTTGTGTAATTTTTACGAGTAATTAAGAAAATGAGATCCAAACGAGCAATGAATGAATGTTAGGTTAGTTGATAGGTTATTAAACGATGACTTTGTCAAAGGGGTAGAACAATTTTAGTTTTTGTTGTTGAGCATCCCGAATGTGTGGAAGAAACCAAAATTAGGTGTCCTTGTAATTATAGTAAGTGTTGAAACGAAATTATGAGGAGCTTGAAACAATAAAATATCTTTTTTACAATAAGGGTTTTGTGTCCGGATATTATGATTGGATGCATAATGGAGAATTTGAGTCTTACATGGCATCTATTGATTCTAGGAGTCATTATGTTTCGAAAATTATTGTGTAGGTAAATGTAGTTTTTGTCCACCCTAAAACCCTATCAAACTATGATAATGGATGTAGCCAATCCATCCTTCGATCCATCTATTAAAGAAGAGGTTCCAAATCCCAACGCCTAGCACTTTTATGATATGTAAAATACATCATGTAGAGAAATTTTACCCGGTTATGATAAGCACTCATAATTGTCGGCAATTACTTGAATACTGAATCTAAAAGCTAAATATCATTTTTCAAAGAAGTGTTTCAACCGAGTTATGTGAGTCGATGAAGGAGTTGATGTCGATCGATAACCGTATGATGGACAACATTTACGAAACAAAAAAGTCGGTTAAAGTGATGGGTTTACTAGTGGAAAAAATCTATTGTTGTCGAACATGATCTATTGGAAGTAAGATAGTAAATTAGATAAATACAAGTTCTATCAATATCTTCAATATTGAAGTTCTCGTCAAGGATCGATCAAAGCAAAACTCGTTCCAATAAAAAAAAATACTATTTTTTCCTAACCTTGCATTTGCAGCGATTGTATGCATCGAATGTCACAATTGAGTGCATGATGTGGCACACCGAACGAGAGGTAGATGATGCAGGAGGAATGTTTCATCCCTTCGATTTGATTACATGACAAAGCTTCAATCGGATTAATCTTCCTTTTACGGATAAAAGAAGGAACGTTAGATTAAAAGTGTGCATTGATGGGTTTCAATCATTTGATCTATCTAGAGTGTAATATTCTTTATGGCCAGTCATTATGACTCCATATAACTTGCCATCCTAGACTTGTATAAAGGAGGAATACATGTTCCTAACGGTGATTGTTCCTAGTCCAATAAATTTGAAACATAAGTTGAACGTTTACGTACAACCTTTCATATATGAGCTTATTCAGTTATGGGATATGAGTGTGGTGACCTATGATAAAAAAAGTGTTCCATCCCTTCGATTTGATTACATGAAAAAGTTTCAATCGGATTAATCTTGCTTTTATAGATAAAAGAAGAAATGTCAAATTAAAAGTATGCATTGATGGGTTTCAATCATTTGATCTATCTAGAGCGTAATATTCTTTATGGCCAGTCATTATGACTCCATACAACTTGCCATCCTAGACGTGTTTAAAGGAGGAATACATGTTCCTAACGAGTGATTGTTCCTAGTCCAATAAATTCGAAACATAAGTTGAACGTTTACTTACAACCTTTCATATATGAGCTTATTCGGTTATGGGATATGGGTGTGGTGACCTATGATATCTATCGTAAGCATAATTTTTTATTAAGAGTTTTATTTATATGGATTATAAGTGACTTCCTTGTATATTCGATGCTATCTTATTGGAGTACTATAGAAATACAAGTTTGTCCTTATTGTATGAACAATTTAGATGCTTTCTTCCTTGCTAATGGAAGGAAGATCTCGTGGTTTGATAATCACGAAAAGTTTCTTCCTCATGATCATCCATATAGAAGAAACACGAAAGCATTCACCACAAAAAAGATTGTTAGATCCGGCGCTCCTCCAATTTGATTTAGAGCTAAGATGCTACATCCGATGGAACAATAGGGGTTGTTGAAGGTGACAAAAGATGGTGCGGATGATCATAATGGTAGAATCTCTTAAATATATGGATGGAGAAAATATAGTATTTTTTTATATTTGTTTTAGTAGAGTACAAATCTCATTCAAAATAATTTAGATGTCATGCATATTGAGAAAAATGTGTTTGATAATTTTTTTAACACAATCATGAATGTTTCGAGTAAGACTAAAAACAATGCTAACTCTAGGAAAGACCAAATTTTTTTTTTTTGTAAAATGCTAAAATTAGCAAAGGATGATGCGTCTATAAAGTATCCTAAAGTTGTTTATACTATATTTAAACAACAAAAAACAAAGTTTCTTGAATGGATCAAACAACTCGGTTTCCGGATGGATATATGTCTAATCTAGCTAGATGTGTTGAAATGCGGCATGACAAACTTTATGGAATAAAATGCCATGACTCGTCACATTTTTATGCAGAGGCTACTTTCAATTGCATTTGGGAGTTTTTATTGAAAAATATTTAGCAAATAGTTATAGAGTTGAGTTTGTTCTTTTAGCAATTGACTTCGACAATGATAAAGGAAGAAGATATATTGTGGCTTAATGATAAAATACCTATCATTTTGTGCAAACTAGAGTGTATATTTCCACCTAGCTTTTTTGACTCCATAAAACATTTTCCAATTCATCTATCATATGAGGCATCTATTGTAGAACATGTGCAATATCAATGGATGTATTCATTTAAAAGGTATTGATATTGAATTTAAATGTAAAATTAAATAAGTTTTCAACTATCAAAAATTAAAATACTTTATATCGCAGTATCTATGGAAGCTAAAAAATAATGTTAAGAATAAAGCTAAAGTGGAAGGATTAATATGCAATGCATATTTCATCAAAGAAGCCTCTTTGTTTTGTTCGTATTATTTCAAGCCTCATGTATATACTAGGCATCAAAAAGTGTCACGTAATGTTAAGTGCAACGAGAGAAAAAGTAACCACATTGAAGGGATGTTATTTGTATTCAAACGAAAAGGTTGACCAATTAGTCGACACACAATATGAAAATTGATACAAGTCGAACACAAAGTAGCCCATCAATATATATTATTGAACCGTAAAGAAGTAAAACCTTACATTGAGCAAGTTTGTCAAAATCCAAATTCTATATCATATATATTTTATTACATATAATAATATTAGTAATCATAGTAGAGATTGACTCACATTTGTTGTTAATTCTCTTTGGTGGATTTCTTGCTTGAAATGTGATCGAACAATCCCTTCATGTCTAAAAATGAGGCCGATGCACTAATTAAAAATGAGTTTACATCCTAATTTAATCAATATATGAGTGTTATCATTTTATTTATATTTAGTATGTTGATAGTATTAATTAAAAGGTAACTAAACTCGGGTGGGGATTTTATGTTTAATTTACGAAACAAAATGCATAAGTAATTTTCATGAAAGACCAGTTCTTACAAGATCTTCCATAAGGCCTATTGCTTACTATTAGATCATACATTGATTATTTTGTTAACATTTATAGGTTCCGCACACTTGACGGATCTTCGAAATAGGATCTTTCAATAGCGGTGTCTATATTAAAGGAAGAAATTATAGTATAGTTGAGAGTGACTACTACAGGATACTTAAGAAAATGCTTGAAATAGTGTATCCTACATTATAAATCAAGAGAACGAGTATTGTTTAAATGTGATTAGTTTGATCTTACACTATAAGGAATAAGAGTTCATCGGCAGTACAAACTTGTAGATGTTAATTGTAGGTAAAGCTTGAATAATTACAAACCATTTGTCCTAACACATAGTTGGCTCAAGTGTATAAGACCAAAGCTAGGTCTATATTTGAATTTTCTGATTCATTAGCTATCGTCCAACAAAATGCTGAACCATTTCAGCAGGATGATCTAGAAATCCTACACAAATTGATAAAGGAAGTCAAAGATGTTACATTTTGTAATGATCCAAATGGATCATTTGTAGATATATAAGTAGGAGTGGTTGAAGAAAAAGATAATGAGTGTGAAAATGCATTGGGTGATAGAGATGATAATTTAAACGAGTGATTACGATAGTTATAATTAAATATATTTTTTTGTTTATTGTATTAGTAACAAATACTGTAATTTTTTTCCTTTATTAATTTGTTACATGTAGTAAATAATATCAATTTTTATACATCTTTCAAATGTTCATTGTGTATTTTGATTATTTTGTATTAGTAGCAAATGATGATTTTTTTATTTTCTTATTAATTTATTTTTATAATTTATTTATTATATTTTATTTATTTGCTTAACCTTAGATCATACAATAATGACTCATGGTTTGCATCACCCCTCATAGTCAATATAGGATCACGTTTCGATAATCATGGATAAGCATCATCGACTAATGGTAATCCATTGGGATCCCTTACCGGTATCAATTATAGATCTTTGAATACAAGCCTTTTACGTGATTCTTGTGACCCTCACAACAATGGAGCTACCACATCTACGGTAGCCATTTGGGATGCCCTTCTCGCACCAAAGGCGAGATGTTCCCTCACCGACACCAAAGGTTCCATCATTGATCGCGAGAGTGGCCCATCCACTAACGTATCCGGCCTTCTAGATAGTTCTTAAAGCTCTTCTAATTGATGATGTATTTTTATCGCTCGAGGATGGTATTTAATTATTTTTTAATTTATTATATAATTTCAATATTTTTTTTAGTATCTTTTTTTATGTTCGATAGTTCCACTCGTCAAGTAGAGATTATGCTTGCGAGGATAACTTTGATCTTTAGGGAGCGGTTGGATGTTACCTGGATCGGCTCGGAAGTCTATTTCCAACATCACTCGAACAATTCTACTTTAATGAATTTAGGATAACATATTATCAATTTTTTTATTGTTAAAATAAAATTTTTTCATTCAATAAAGTTGTTAATATTAATTTTTTTATTTATGTAAAAATATTTTGAATAGGAGTTAGCCATCTTAGCGCTTGTCAAAGTGACATGGAGGTCGTGGCAAAAAAAAAAAAAGCTACACTAACTTTGTCTACAAGTATAGTTTGCTGGTCAATCTACTTGTTTTTATTGGTCAAGTTATCCGGGATGAGTGGCGATAAGATTTCATGAGACTTGATCACATGGCTCGTTCGGAGCAAGTATTGCGGAACCAATTATTGGAGACCAATGGCCCTAGTGTGGGTCCTTCTAGGCATAAATGGGGCTCCATATCCGAGAAAAAGCACATTTTTTGCTTGATAAATTATAAACTTTATTAATTACATGTTTCAAAAAATTTCAATTTTCTTCTCATATTGTTTGTAATGCATTTTTTTTTCGGGGAGGTAAGATTGGATCATGAAGCAATGAGTTTAGAGTTGTTTTAGACAACTCACAAGTAGCGAGATAGTTCTTTCATCAATCTTTGCTTTCAATAAACAATGATAAGTGTTTTTCAATTTCAAATTTTATATATTTCAAATTTTACATATGGAAAGATAATCTAAGATTTTAATCCTATAATGATGATATCATTATTTTGATGACACGAGAGCGTGTGGAACAACTCATTTAGGAGGCGATTACGATGCAACAAGCGAGAGGAATCCTAAAGTCGAAGTTGACAACAATGCTATATATCTCAAGGCTATCGAGGAGAAAAAGAAAAGGCTAAATGGTATAGGCACACAAGCGGTGAATTACCTGTCTTTGCCGAGTAGTAGCGACTCCTCCTCTTCGTCATCGTATTACACTATCGACCGTACTAACAAAGAGCTTCTAAGGGATTACAAGGTAATGAAAAAAGTGATAAAAGGAATGCGGGTGAACCAACACGAGCATTTAAACACAGTCACGAAGCGGTAGAGCATTATACATAAGCTTCTCTTAGTACGAGACGATGGCCTTTTTAGTGATGCAACCGGCTTAAACAACTAGGTTATCTATAGATCTATCAACTAGTCGGGACTCCACCGTTCCTTCCACACGACCTCCCGTCAAGCCTCCCATCCAGCCTCCCACCAAGCCCTTTACACGATATCCGGAGGAGAATATGGTATTAGATGAGCGGGATGAGTGATAACACATTTTGTAACTTTGGTTGTTTATCAAATGTACTACTCGAATGCTATTATTAATATTAATTTATATTTAATTTATACATTATTACTTGTAATTGTCAATTATCACATACAATATTAATAATTTAAAAACAAACAAACAAAATAAAATATAAAAAAATATTTTATTTTTTTGTCTAAAATTAATTAGCGATGGAATACCGATGGATATTGACGATAGTTAGTGACAAAATGGAGAGGGTTTAGTGATGACTATACTTAACTTTGGATATTAGTAACAATATATCGGTTGTTATTTAGTAACAAATTAACAACGAGTAGTCACGACGGGTCTCATGACCCAAATAGCAATGGATGGATAATTTTAGCGACATAAATACCGTCGATGATCCTTTTCGTTGCCGGTTTTAGCAATAAGTGTTTTAGCGACGACCTTATTGTTCATCGCAACACCTCGATAACTCGCTTTAACAATGGATTTTGGTCAATTGGTAATGGAATAATCCATCACTAATTGTTTGTTTTTTCTTATAGTGAATAAAAATATTTATTATTTTATTTTATTTTTTGGATTCAAATATTACGTTTAATTTCCTTTTTTTAAAAAAAATTATCAATAAATATACTATACCGATGCCTATATATATATATATATGATTATTATAAAAAAAAGGATTGGGTTGGAAGATTTATTGAACCAGCTAGTAGGCATCTCATGGGCGATTGGGATTAAGGCCACTAACATTTGCACCGAGCATGTAAATAACTCATCATAAATATTAAAATTATCCATGAAATGATAGAAATAAGGAGGAGGGTAGAAGAAAAAATCACATGAGGTTAGGTCATGATCATGGTTAGGGGCGAATGCACATGTAGTGCTACGAGGGCCTAAGCCCCCCTTTAACATTTTTTTTTTTTTTTTACCTATATCGGAATATCTTACGGGGCCCCCCTCCAACTTTTGTTTTTTTTTCCTTGTACATGAGTAACTAAGTAAAACAAACCCAGCATAGTCCCCGCCTTACCCCGTATTAACCCCGCATGAATATGCCCCCACTTGAGACAAAACACACATGGCTTGAGTTTTTTTCCCTTTTTTTTTATGATGACTTTGAATAGCAATTTTTATGTGTTTGCTAGGGGGTAAATTTATCATGTTTTGGATCACTACTAAACATCACATATTTGTTTAATTTGATCATAGCTATCTCCCATCACCGTTAAACCCGTTCCTTCTTTCTTTTCCCTTAACTCTTACTCTTTTCAAAAAAAAAAAAAAACCTTTTCTACGATCCGGGTTTTTCTTATTTGACAACGCAATCGATGTTTTACTAAAAAATTAGTAATTAATTAATTCTTATTATATTGTTTACATTATTAATTTATTAAGTTTTTCATTTTATATATTGATTGAATATTGAAAACTCCTAATTTTCTTTTTTAGATAATATTTTATAATTAAAATATTAGATCGAGTTGTCTTCCTAATTTTATGTTATGTGATTAAGGTATTTATTAGAATACTAGATTCTCAATTGTTTGTTTATTTATAATAACGAGTTTTCTTGTTTATATTTTATAATTTTTATATTACTAAAGTGACTATTTTGAAATATATTCAACTTACTAGTAGAGTGGCCGGTACTATTATAATCCTTAATATTTTTAGGTACATATACCGGTGAGCTTGGGGGTAGCTCCCAATAAACTTGAGTGGTGGTCTATTTATGTATTTTGTTTGAAAATTTGAATATCTTATTTGTATTTTAAGTGAATTTGTAATTTGTTACATATCGCACTTTAGAAATTGTTGTATACTCATATTTGTAATTTATTTTTATTATAGAAGAAAAAGTCACATACCATCGATGCATTTTTTAAAAGTAAGAATTTTGCCATTTTAAACTCTAATGAGGAGTCAACTTGTTCTATTGATCCCGATCTTTTAAATTCTGAAAATCCTTCTACAAAATTCTTCTATTGTATCTAATTTGTGTTAATGGCCGATAAAGACAAGAAAATTTGAAAATTATCCACTTGTATATAGAGTGATAATACTTATTATTACTCTTTCAATTTTTATAGCTACAATGGAGCGAGTCATTTTCAGCTATAAGTATAGTAAAGACTAAGCTTCGTAACAAGATGTAAGATGACTTTCTTTTCAATTATTTGTTAATGTATATTAAAAAAGAAATTATTGAAAATTTTAATATGGATTTGATTATAGATGATTTTTTGTGACTTGAAAGAACTAAGATATCTATTTTGAGTAATTGTATTTTGAGACTATTTTAAAATATATATTAGTATGTTATTTATATCATATATAAGTTTATATAAAGCATGATAAATTTAGAAACATTTATTTTGACCCCTTGGATATTTGGTCCTACGTCTGCCACCGATCATGGTGAGTTATTTAATTGCTTCCTAGATTTCAATTTCTTTGAAATTGTCCCCAACGCAATTTAATTATCAAATCCTTTTTTCTCACAGTGAGGTCAATTTAGCATTTTTGTTCGTTTCAACTAATTCACACTTTTTATTGGTTGTTCTGGTGACCCCTTTTAACACATTAAAAATGCGTGAATTAATTTTACAAAACAACAAGGCAAATATTTAATCAACCACGCCAAGCACATTTCTTGTGCCAAAAAAGTACGACAAGCAATTTATTTTATTTTATTTTATTATTATTATTATTTTTTTTCATAGATAAGATTTTACTGCAGACATTATTTGTAAATTCTTCAAAGGTTAATATTAATAGTTAATATTTAGCAAAATAAGATAAAAGAGCCTATTATTACGCCAAATTGAATTGACTATCATTGAAAAAATGAAATACTACTCTAATCTATTACAACAATGAGGTTTTTTTAAATTCAAATACTCAAAAAAAAAAAAAAAAAAAACTTGCAATTTCTTGCAAGTGCAAACAAATCACTCCTATTAAACTAGAAACCTATTGATATATTTTTATTAGTTGTAGGGGAAAAATGCCAATTAATTTAGGTAGTCTCAGGATTACGAAAAGCAAATTTAGGTTAGAAAATTGAGCATTCACTCACACACATAAGCATACAAAAACCAATTTAGTTAGAAATTTGAGCGTGCGGGTACGCATGCGCATATATATATTTTCTGACGACCCTTAGCACACAAAATGCATGAATTAATTTTATAGCACAACCGTAGTTATTCTGATGACCCCCTTAGCACACAAAATGCATGAATTGATTTTATAGCACAAGCGGGGAATATTTAATCAGGCAAGCCAAGCACGTTTTTATTTTTATTAGTTATAGAGGAAAGATGCTAATTAATATGGGCAGTCTTAGACTCGGGAAAAACCAATTCAGTTGGAAACTTGAACACAATGTGTTTTTTTTTTTTTTTTTTAATTTGCTTCAATATAGCATCCTTCACATATTTTTCCTCCATATATATTTTTTAATGATTTAATATTATGCGCGTCAAGAGCAAAACTCATTGCTTTTAAGTTAATACGTAGAAGCTCAATGGTATTCTTGCAAAAACAAATGAAAAAAAGAAAAGGAAAACGAAAATGGTACGCTTGGTTACTTTTCTAAACAGATATTACAAAAATTATTGAGAGTAAGTAATTGAACCCAATAATAAATAGAATTTGGAACTCCATTGGAGAAACAAAAGTTCTAACAATATTTATTGGTTGGAAAGGTTAAAGGAATCAAGGACCCATTCTTCTTTTTATATAGTACTTTATTAGTTTGTTATCTACGTTACACTACAAGTTAGGTGGTATAGGTAGAATCATTTAAAAACAAAAAAAACAATATTGATTTATTGAGCTAAATAATGCTCAATATTTAAATGTGCGTGACATATGTAAATACAGTTTTATATGAAGAAAATTAAAAAATTCTGTTGTCATTTTGTACAACACATGAAAACATAATAGAAAACAACTAAACTAACAATGGTATTAGTCCTTCTTTATTTCTCATAACTTTCTCAGAATTCGTGTTCTCTATGCTCATATTATATGTCATCACATCTGCAGCAGAAATAAAAAATCAGTTTATGGCAATGTATAAATATTTGTAAACTTAGAGTTTGTTAGAGTTAGTTAGACCATGTTATTGATAGAAGTCGATAGTACACCATAATCTGAAAAGCATGCATAATAATTCGAACAAAAGAATTCTCTACAAATCAAAGCGCCTTAGAGCTTTACAAAAGAAACATTTAACATTAAGCTTAGGTAAACATTAAGCATTCATAATGATTCGAGCAAAAGAGTTCTCAACAATATATGAATAAGTGAAAGTGTGGACAAATAACCATGCAATAGCTAAAAATAGTTAATAAACATACTCATGTGTCCTTATATAATACCATATATCTCTCATTTATCCTTATGTTTCCAATTGTATCTTATTTGTCAAAATAGTCTGAACATTTAAATTTTATAAGTGTTCGATCTGTTTTGACCATAGATGAAAATAAGAAAAAAAATAAGAACTCGAGTAATTGAAAAAAAAAGAAGGTGGCTTCAACTTATTGAACACGTGCACTCGCACTTGTGGGGCAAATTATCTAGCAACAAAATCAAAACCCCTTACCCTAACCAAATAAAAACAAAGAAAAACCCAAAATTAAAAGAGAAGAGACAAAGACGAACAACCCAATCGAATCAAAACCTAACCCTAACCAAATTTAATATGTCGAATTAAATTTAAAGCAACCAAATTCTTCTCTTCTCTTTCACTTCCAAATTCTAACTAACCCTAACCAATTCAAAACTAAAATGCATATTTGAATCATGTTTATTGAAAGCATTTGGATGCAAAGAAGCATTATTAGTTTTTAGACAAGAAAGGTACACTATTCATCTATTTTCTTTTATTTATTTTTTTTAAAATTCATTTTTGATTGTTGAATTAGTTTTGTGGGTATTTTTTTTATGACATCATTCATGTATTTTCTTTGATTTTTCTTTGTTAAACAAACATACCTTTGTTTCAAATTTTAATAGGCTATTTCTTGGTTTTTAACAAAATGGCATGGAGACCAAGTTATGAAATACATTTAAGGGTCAAATAACTACCGAAAATGGTGTCAAGTATTATGTTAATGGAAAAAAAGAAGAAATAGAAGATGTAACTGGTATAGATCCTAACTACATTAGTTTTTTTTTTTTTATTTTTTTTGTAAAAAGGTAGCTTATTTATTTATTTGGAGATGAAATCTATTATGTCCAGCCAAGTATTTCGGGAATTATATTTTTCAAAATGATAATCGGGTTATTGATATGTATAGGGCTAATGGGTTGAATGCTATATCGTTATATGTTGATTATAACTTAGAAACTCCTAGTTTAGAACCAATTAGAGATGGATTTATTGGAGAGAACAATGATGTAGCACCTTCAAATCTTGTAGAACAAGCAATAGTAGGCGTTGGTGATGGCAATGTTGATGCTAGTAATGGTGCTTTAGTAGTTGAAAATGTTCCTAGATTTGTTAAAAAAGTTGAGATTGGGGTAGACTATAATGAAGTTGAAGACTATTATAAAGCAATAAAGATGATGATGATAAATGCTTTATGGTTGATGGACTCGAATAGAATAATAACATGGATGGTTTGAGAGGTAATAAAGATGATGGGAATAATGAAGCGGACGATGGAGATCATGAAGAGGATGATAATGAGTTTGATGAAAAAATATTGAAAGGTTTATTGATGAGTCCTTTAATGATGAAGACTTGTTTGGCATACTTGTTAATGATGTTGAAAGGGCACATGTAGTTGATGTTAAAAAAGTCTATGTTCCCAAGGAAAAATATGAGAGACGCTATGCATGAAAATGATTCTAGAAATAGTTCCGATACAAGTAAAAGTAATAAGTTAGAGTCCCTGGTTTGTTTTGATAATGAGATTAATAAGGTTAGAAGAATTAGAATTGAAGAGTTTGGCACTCGAAAAAGATATAAAAAAATCCCTATTTTAAGATGTATTCGGGAATGCATTGAAGAAGCATTCAATTAATATACGAAGGGATTTCAAATATGTTAAGGATGACAAGGTTAGGGTAATTGTTAAGTGTAGCCAAACATATGGATGGACAATTCATGTTTACAAAGTCCGTAATGAAGAATATTTTCAAGTTAAAATATTTAGGAAAAAGCATAATTGTGGGTGGCATTTCAAAAATAGAAATGTGGGGAAGAAATGGCCAAGTGAAGAATATGCGGACCATTTTAAGGATGATAAGAAATAGAGGTTAAGTGTTTTTAATGAATGATAGTGTAGAGATTTCAAAGTTGGTGTTTCAAGATCAACTCGCCTATAAGGCACGAAATTTAGCTATTGAAAAAGTTATTGGAGATCATAAAAAAATAGTATGCGATGTTATGGGATTATGCTAAAGCTTTAGAATAAAAAATTGTTAGAATTTAAGTGAAAATTTAAGTCGTTTCACTTGCACAAGCTTGAATTCGGTGTTAAGTTGTTTGTTTATGAGATTTGTTGGTCAACTTAAAGGCATGCATGGTTGTAGGAGATTGATTGGGATTGATGTAGGTTTTTTAAAAGGGCCTTATGGGGGTTAAATCTTGAGTGCGGTTGTAAGGGATGCAAATGACAACTTCTATCTGGTTGTATTTGTAATTGTTTAAAAAGAGAACAAAGCAACTTAAACTTGGTTTCTTACTCGTCTTTTTGCATGTATTGGAACCGTAGAGAGACATGGCTAGGTTTTAATGTCCGAGAGGCTAAAGGTAATAAGTTTTCCCTTTATTTAAAGTCCCTTTGTTTGAATATTTGTATATATAAAATCAAACTAATTTTTTCTGTTTTGTAAAGACTCATAGAGACCTTGAAAAATCATTTCCCTAATGTCCATCATAGATACTATGTTAGGAATCTTTATGGCAACTTTAGGGATGCCGGACATAGAGGAAAAGATCTAAATGATTTTTTATGGAAGGCATCGGAAAAGAGCATAAGAAAATCATGGAAGACATGAAGAAAAATTTTGCAAAAGTACATGCATAACTTTCAAACGTTGACCTACACTAGTGTTATAGGTACACATCTAATCCATTAATCAAAGTATGAACAAGCACATGCATATCATCCTAACATTGATAGAAATTTACATTGTAAGTACACATTTAATCCATAAAACAAGACAGATTTAATGGTGAATAATTTATTTGAAACTCTTAATGCATACATCTTAGAATTAAGGGAGAAACCTATGATTTGCATGACTCGAAGATCTAAGGATAAAATTGAGGAAGAGATACCATAAGAAGAGAGTAGGAATTAAACAACATCCACATAAAGTTTGTCTAAAAATCTTAAAGGAACTTAAGAAGATTAAGATATTGATATATAATTGTAGGCCTATATATGCTAAAAATAGGATTTATCAAGTTTCTTATAAATCTAAAAGGCTTTTAGTTGATATTAACAAATGGACTTATAGATGCAACAAATGGTAGTTGTTTGATATTCCTTATGAGCATGCCATCATGCAATCTATGGTACTAAAAGATCACCTAAAGAATTTATTTATATGTGTTACATAAAGAAGATACGGATGCAAACATATGAACCATTTCTATATCCTATACTTGGTGAGGATCAATGGTTAGTAACTTGTTATGCAAATTATACCTTAGCAAGTAAAAAAGCTAATTGGTAAACCCAAAAAGAACAAAAGAAGAGGGCGAGATAAATCAAAGATAGGGTATGTTCTAGAACTTAAAGTTTAATATAACAAACGTTCTCATTATAGATAAATTGGACATAATATTAAGAGATGTACTAAACCTATAATTGCAAACGCTCCAAAAGTTAGGAATAGATATTGAAAAAAAGGGTTGTTATTATTAATAGTGTAGGGCTTTAAAAAGTTAAGATTAGATCTAAAAAAAGGGTTGTCGTTATCGATAATGTAAGGCCTTCAAATGCAAACTCTAGATCTAGTGGCGATGGTGAAGTTAATCCTTCAATTGTAAACATTAAGGAAATAAAAAAGGATATCTATTATTGATGTTGTTATAGTTTCTTAACCATAAAGCATGGTATGTTTAAAAGTTTAAATTTCTTGTTATTGATTGATTGTGTTGTAAATTGAAATGCTTTTATGATCCTATGGTTTGAGTTATAAACTGAATAAAATGCCAACTACCCAAGGGTTATTGAATTAGGTCATGGTGTTGGCCTAGTTTTCTAAGTTAGTAAATAGTGTTTCATTATACAAAACTTGATCATCTTTGTTAATTTTGATGGTAATTCAATAATGTTCATATGTAGCACATGAAGTTGGAAAGAACACAACTATAGGTGAGAGAGGCAAAAGAAAGGGTAGGGGTAGGGGCGAGTGGCGAAGAAAGAGAATTTAGTTTATATTCGAATAGATAGTGGTCCATAATTTTGTAGTCTTTTTTTGTTGACTCGTTGGAACATGAGTTTTGAATATGATTAGAATAAATTAAAAATGCTCATTGCATTTTGTTTTATTGCTTGTACCAGTAGCTTAGTAGACCATTAAATTTACTTTGATTTTTTTTTTAATAAGAGAATATTTTGTTTTAACAAAGTTAGAATATGATTTCATTTTGGAATTAAAAGAAATGAATATTGATTTATTGTATTTACATTTAAACATCGTATTGATTTTTGTATAATTTTATTGATAGGTGTCAAACAAGTTAATTATTTTTTTTCCAATATGATATAAATGGATAGTGGAAAGAATGAATATGCTTTGTAAATGTTGTATCATTGGATTCTCTGCCTTGAACTTGTTTCTTATAGCTTTATTTGTTCCGTTTCTTTATCTTCATCTACATCCAAACTCCAAACTCCAAACTTGAGGACTTTATGATTTTCTTCATATTCAGAACATGTTTAATCTCAAGTTGGTGGTCCAAACATGTTTAATCTTTGATTTTCTATGGTTAATAAGTACTCTAAAAGTGTCAAGCCTTTACATAGTCTCGGGAAGACCGTACTTTCACAACTTCTAAAATGAAAGGCTTTGTATAGCTTCTCAACTAGAAGAACAAAGCACTAGAATCTGATCTAAAACAAAAATTCTCAAAGCATAACTCAAAAGGTAATGCACCAAATAGGGTTCATACATAATTAATAATTCCAGTTCAAAACATGATAGACAATGGATTCATTCATGGTCCACAAATTACTTTTAAAAAGCCTTAAACCTTGAATAAACCATAAATAGTTAAAATAACACGTTATATCTAGCAAACAAAATTATAGAAAAAGAACTAAGAAAGTCATGGATTCATTTAAACATCATATTTTTGTTTGTATAATTTTATTGATTAGTGTCAAACAAGTTAATCATTTTTCCAGTGTGATATAAATGGATAGTGGAAAGAATGAATATGCTTTGTAAATGTTGTATCATTGGATTGTCCACCTTGAACTTGTTTCCTATAGCTTTTGTTTGTTTTTTTTTCCTTTGTCTTCATCTAAATCCAAAGTCCAAACCCGAGGACTTTATGATTTTCTTTCATATTCAAAATATGTTTAATCGCAAGGTGGTAGTCCTTAACATGTTTAATCTTAAGGTGGTGATACAAACGTGTTTAATCTCTCGATTTTCTATAGTTGATAAGTACTCTAGAAGTGTCCAGCCTTTACACGAGTCTTGGAAAGACTGCACTCCAAGTTATACCTTCAAAACTTCTAAAATGAAAAGCTTTAGAAGAAAGCACAACTTCTCAACTAGGAGAATCAAGCACTACGATCCGATCCGAAATAAAAATTCTCAAAGCATAACTCAAAAAGAAATGCATCAAATAGGTTTCACACATAATTAAAATTCCAGTTTGAAACCCGACAGAAAATGGATTCATTCATGGTCCCCGAAAACGAAAAAAAAAAAAAAGACAATCGGTGATGAGAACAACAATATAGTGTTACAAAAAACACTAACCCACCACATATTAGCAACCCATCCAATAACAAAGCATCCAAAATCATGATGCTTAGAAAACTAGACTTTAATTCTTGACTATTATCTAGCCTAACTAGCAATAAACAATCTCCATAAAAAAAAAAAAAAATCAATGCTTGTTTATAAATCCTATATTTCAAGGCTTTCCCTTCATTATCTCTCTTAAACTCATCAATTGTTAAAAACAACCTTGGCATAACTCTAGCAACATGTTTGCACCAATCTAGGTCAACAAACTCAAAAGCTGCACAAGCCCTACTTTTCTCCTTATACCTTGGGTAACTAAAAAAATATCTTCTATAATTTTTTTTTTTTGTCCATGCCATCTTGAATTGATCTCATTCTCCACATTGACAATAGCAATATTTAAACTTTATTTCAATTGGGTATCTTGATCTATATGATGAATTTTCTAGTTCCATAAGAAAATTATTAGAGTATAGATTTGATTTGGTTAGGATTAGGGATTTTAAAATTCGATAGCGAGGGAGAAGAGAAGAATTTAGCTACTACGAATTGAATTGAATAAAGAAAAGAAGAATCAAGCTCATCGCGACTTTCATTCAATAGATTAAATTTGGTTAGGGTTAGGTTTTGATTTGATTGGGTTGTTCTTGATTCATCTTCATCTCTTTTTCTCCTCTAATTTTGGCTTTTTCTTTGTTTTAATTTGGTTAGGGTTTGGGGTTTTAATTTTATTGCTGGATAATTTACTCCACATGTGCAGTGCAAGCTGTTCAATAATTTGAAGCTTTTTTTTTCAATTAACGGTTTATTATCTTTTTTCCTTATTTTCATCCAAGGTAAAAATAATTAGAACCTTTACAAAATTCAAATTTTGGTAGGAAAATTGGTCTTTAGGGATAGACTAAATATTTTAAACACATTTAAGGAAAAATGGAATGAAAATGGAAACATAGGGATAAATGGGATATAAATAATATTATATAAGGACAAATAGATATGTTTACCCAATAAATAATTATTTAGGTAAACATCCTTGTAATAATTGAGAGAGTAAAATATAAGAACTTAGTCAACATCCATAAACAATAAAAAATAAGGTAAATTCCTTGTATTTAGTTGGCAAGAACACTCTGTAACCTTGTTTTCAAAATATTATACTTTACACTTGAAGGTTTTAATATATGAATCGGAAAACACCATAATTTATAATTCTGTTTACAGTTTCAAAATTTTGGATAAAAAACATCTAAATTTTTACAAGTTTACCATTATAATTCTGTTTACAAGTTCATAAGATGATATATGAAATTAAGAGACTCGTGGATAAAGCTTCATCTATTGGAAGGTAGTACTTTGAACTTCAAATATATCTTTCTAGCTAATACAATATGTGCAATACTAATGTATGCATTTGTAATAGTGCTACTAGTGAATAAGTAGTTTGATAAAACATTGTATTGCAACAAACTAATATGAACATCATTGCTAAAAAAAATTACTTTCCTATATATACTATCTAATTTAAGTAGTGCCTTTCATTATCTACATAGAATCGCAACCTTAATACCCTACTATCTAGAACACCCTAACCCCAATCTCTCACTATCTATAACACACCAACCCTTACCCTACACTATTTAAAACCCAAACCCTAACCATCACTATCTAGAACACTTCAACCCTAACCCCCACAGTTCAAAATAGAACCATAACCCTAACAACGATCTTTACTATTTAAAACATAACCCCAACCAACACCAACTCTTATTATCTAGAATAGAACCGTAACCCTCTTTATCTAGAATAAAACCCCAACCCTAATACCAATACGAACCCCATTATCCAGAATAGAACCTCAACCTTAACACCAATACTAACCCCATTATCTATAATAGAACCCCAACCACCCCAATACCAATCCTAACCCCCACCATCTATAATAAAACCCTAACCTCAATACCAACACTAACACCAACCCTACTGTCTAGGACAAACCAACATTAAAAAAATTATCCTCCACTATCAGTATATCACTATTGTTCAATTAATAACATAAAAAATAAAACATTAATTTAAACAATAAATGATCATTCATTACTTGAAAATGTCACTACATATACTGGTGCTTACCAATATTACTTATAAAAATAACAAAATAGACTATTTAAACCTATGTGTCTAAGGTTGTAACATATGAACAAGGATATTTAAAATAATGTGTGCCAAAAAAAGTTGTTACCTATATAAGAAGAGTAACTAATATGTATTCCAAAGGTAGTGTATGTAACACCAATACTTAGTCTATTTAGTGGTTACACAAACTTGATTCCTTCCTCTTTTACCTTGTTAATCAAATTAAAATAAAATATTAAGGAATACAACTTATAATTAAATTTTAAAAGCAAAAGATCATTCATCACTTTGTTCATAGAAGAAGTCATTTCAATTATATTTGAGTCGCCTCCAACATTACTACAACCTCTTTTAGCATGACCTCCTCTCTTAACACCCCTACTCGCCTTTTCTACCAATACCACCTCTATTTCTAACTTCTTAAATCCCCAAACTTTCACTAACAGTTTCTTTTCCACCATGTTAAAGACTATTTAAACTACAACCAATAACACTACCACTTCTATTACCACGAGCTCTTCTCCTATAATCCTTACCTCTTTTACTAATAATACTTCTATTTCCACCATCTTGAAGGCTACCACCTCTACTAATAGTATTTTCCTACCACCCTTACCCCTACCTTCACCACCAATTCTTCCAATGAGTCAATAACAAACAAATAATTAATATTTATTAAAATAGAAATCAAAACTAGACAAGTAATAAAAGTGAAATAAAATTAAAACAAACAAACCAAAAAAGCCTAACTCATCCATTATAACTCGCTCAATAGTATCCCTTTGGCTGGTTATTGGGTTATGACTAAACTCGTTTACATATGTTGCATGTAATAATGCTTAACCTCTTTCTCATATTGCTAGGGGCTTCTTCTTCTTTTTCTTTTCTTTTATTCTTTCTTATTCTACCAACACCCATCTTTAAGATAGGAGATAAGACAATAAGTCTTCTTCTTTAGGTTTAAGATTTTCTTTAGGCAAAAGGTGAGCCACTTTAGAGTAAGTCTTGATAAATTTGGAGACTCGTGTAGCAACTACCATAGTAATCTTCTAAGTGACATTTTTTATGAGATAAACAAGTTGTTGCATGCCTACATATGATCTTAGTCGTACTCGCACTCACCATAATAATATTGAGATGTCTTAAAGTTAACATATATCCTTCATAAACCATCATAAACTTGATATTCATCTACTCTAACCGATTTCATTCTTAGATTCCTTACCTTGTCGGCTTCTTTGTTAAAAACTCCCTCATAATTAAAGCGAGTCTTGGTCCGCAAGTATGTTCCTTTCATAAATCGAGCATGGAGCCTTGACATGATCTTCACCCTAATCTTCTCTAGTATAATGACTATAAGCAAGCCTTTAAATTTTTCAATCTAGTCATTAAAACATTCAGCCATGTTGTTAATGACATTATTATTCTTCACATTCTTAACAAATTGATGTGTTGACCATCTTTCAATAGGTAATTTTTATAACCGCTTAGCAACCTTAGAATTTACAGACTATAATAAACTTAATGTTGTGTTTAAACGAAAGGAAGAGTAAGCCTTACTAGCCCCTAAAAACTTAACTTCATATTGAAAACCACAAACCCTCTTTTCTTGAAGTTAGGATATATATACCGGCGCAATATTTATGAGTTGCTTGAGAGAAAACATTCTTCACATTATCTAGTAAACTCTACAAAGGATAGTACAGTTGAAATTTGTATTTGCAAACATTTTCTAAAACAAATTCAATAAGAAAGTATAAAATACATATAATATGTGCTCATACCTTTTGCCAATCAAATATAAACATAAAGCCTTCTCTTGAATTTCGGACTTTATACGATCATTTAAAACTAAGAGAAACCATTCTTAATTATCATCATCCTCTACTTGGACAACATCATAAGATAATAAGAATAGACTACTGTTTGCATCCAAACACACAACTACAAGTAGAACTCCTCTAAATGGACACTTTAGATGACGGTTATTCGATCATATAAATCTTCTACATCCAACAAGAAGCCATCTATCATTGTCTTAAAGCAAATAAGTATCCTATTAAACTTTTTTGGTGATGCATATTTTGAATTGAAATTAAGATCATAATATATATATATATAACTAAACCAAGATTATTCTCGTCTCGATAAATTATCACATTTAGGCAATAAATTTTATGATTTATCATGACTCTCCTTAATACCCCGTTTTTCCTTGTATTTAACCCTCTCGTAACTCGAATTGACTTAGGTTGTAATCCTTAATTTTTTTCTAATATTACCTCTAATGTTGTATTAGATATTTCAAGATCAGCACTTATGTAAGGCAATAACCTCTTAGCAATCTATGTTAAGTTGGCGACCTTGTTGGTTGATGGTCTTATGCATTTATGTTTTTTCTTTAATGTTTTCCATCATATAATAAAGATGCATAAATACTATAATTACAACCATCCTTTTTACATTTTATATTGACTTTGTCATCTCGATTCTTTGTCCTCTTTAATTCATAGCATTCTTTTGCCTTATAAAATTTCATCCATATCCCTAAAGGTATACTCACTCTTCAAAAACTATCTTTCCATCTTCTTTGAAAGTAAACCTCTTGCTCGTCATTTTCTTAATTGGATCAACAATCCTTTTTTTTTTCCTTTCAGTCTCCTTCATCACTTTTATCACTTTCACATATATCATGCTCATCGGTTTCATCCCCACTAAGCTACCACTCATTATCACTTTCGTACACTTCTACCATCACGACCTAAATCGCTTCTATTATTAAAAAATACATATTCATATCCATTCATCTTCTTTTCATCCCCAAACTCATACTCACCCTCATCTAAATGTAAGTAATAATCATCGAATTATAACTACCACTACAGATCAATTAACCGATTAAATTCATCTAATTATGGTTCCATTCTATTCTTTTTTGTTGTTTTTTCATTATTAGTTTCATTACCAGACCTCACTCTCTTTACTAACCTCAATTTCTAATGAGGTATTTATCCTTTTGATCCCCATCATGTTTTCTTATCTATCTATATTAAACTCCTTAATTTCATTCTTTGGATATGTTCGTATTATTTCCCGAATATATTCATTGTCATTATACTCACTACCCATCACACTCCCACTCTTACTCCCACCGTCCACTTATAAATAATTAACATAACATTGGTCCCCATTAATTCTCGCTACCCACCACTTCATTAACAATAGATAAATTATTATCTAATCCGATATCCTCACCACTCCCTACATGCAATTCATTCCTACCCACTTCTTGATTATGATTAGATGTAACACGCCCACAACTAATAACAACATAGTTTTCATTATTTGCATCATGTTGCTTAATGTTTTTGTCATTCATACATATCTAATCACCAACATCATATTTTGGAAAGTATTTGTAGTTGGGCCTTTTTTCGTTGTAATTGTCGCAAAAATAACCTAGCATTAGGAAAGTTATTGGCTCTCTATTAGGATCCTCCTCCATATATAAATGGATAATCTTCTCCTTGTCATGGAAAGACAAGACTTCAATGTTGGACTTGTCATCAATTAGTTCAACCTCATGATCATCTCAAATAGTGAATCCCTTCAAATTAACATCCAACACTTGCTTGGTAAAAAACAATATGTCCATATAGATAAGGCAATCCATGAATAGGCACTACTCAATGAAGGTTTGATCTCCATTGTGAAAGTGTATTTCTTGCATTATATGACTCGCATCGAACCATAACAAAAGTTGGAATAAACAAGAGTCCCAAAAAAAAAAAAAAATCTTTTGTCTAACAAATAAAAATTAAATAAATTTAGGGTTTTTAAGATTTTGAAATTTTTTTGATTACAAAATTAACCAATAATAAAACTTAAAACCCATTTTTTTTAATATGTTTTGCTTGAAACAATTGATTAAATGACAAGCAAGTTATTTTGAAGCAAAAATTTATTTAAAAAATTAAGATTCTTTGAAAATTTCAACTATAGATTAAAAATTATTCAAACTATTAAATTTCTTAATGTATTGTACATGAGATTAGATATTTATTATGTTAATTCCAAAGTTTTATGCATTAAACACATTTGGCTCTAAAAAATTATAAGTTTAGGTTACGGTTCGCATCCCTAAATTGACTTTCAAATTGTCCTTCAATCATCTTCAAATTGACCAAATACTACAACAACAACGATAAATCAACAAAAACACTCACTAAAACACTTTGATTACAACTAATTTGGAGTTTTTTTTAATCAATGTTCTATGGGTTTCTCTCTCTTTGAAATGAGAGAGACAAACATAAGAGAGAAAATGTTACACAAGAAAATGATGTGTTATGTTGAGCTAGCATGTGTGATCTAATTATATATAAGAGGGTATTGTTTTCATTTCCTACCCCCACCGAATTGAAAATACATTGTTAAAAAAATTAAGATGTAAAGTGTGATATTTTCAAAATAGAGGTGTAGAGTTTCCCAACACCTAAATATAAGGTTTTTTTTAGTAATTTATCCTATAAAATATTTAACATTTAACATTAACTTGATATGATCCAAATATTTAAGTTGATGCACCTCAAAAAAAAAAAAAATTTCATGTCAAGTGCATTAATTGGCTTCAACCCTAGTTTTATCTATGGGTTGCATTTTTTATTTTCAAGAAGACAACTTTATTGCCTTTTGCACCTTTCGTTGTACTTTCTTAACCAATCAAGACAATAGAATGTTGAATAAAATAAGCCATAATAACCAAATGTTCAAATAAGTGATGAACATAATAAATTCAAAATGGAGCAAATTTGAAGACAATAGTTCAAGAAAGGAGATAAAAAAATAATTTAAATCTTAATAGAGTACAAATTGATGCTCATACAAAGCAATCATAGTCCAATAGTTAGAGAAGATTTAAAATGTTCCAATAAGTATCACAATCTAAAATATCGTAAAATTCAATATGATCAAGCAATTTCGTTAAATAAAGCAAAACTAAATATGTACAAAGAAGACACTCAAATTGACGAACCTGAAAAGAGGTCATAATTAAAGAAATCAATAAAAAAATCAAATCATTACGGAAAAAACATAAATGATTGATGTAAAACACCTCAAGACAGAGCATGCGTCCATTACTTATACGACACTTACATTCAAATCAGAGCATGCCTTGAAATGAAACAAGGATAACATAAACTTGATTTCAAGACATGTTTAAATCATACATAATAAGACAATCACCCAAAAACTTGCAAATGATTCTTGACTTGATTATTGGTGAAGTTATAAACTGCATGAGTTGACTAATATGATATGATAAAACATGTTAAATATTTAGAGAATTCATATTAGATGCTAGAAATGATTAAATCAAATATAAAACCTAAGAGGAAAAAAAAACAAAACTGTCTCAATAAATAGAAAACACTGATTATTACTTCATCCATCAATCAAGCTCATTAGTTTTGTATATTACGATTAGAACATTTTCTCTCAAGCAGCCTCGTACAAAAATCATTGTGATTGATTTCACAAATCTGATTGGCTTTAATCCAACATTTAAACAATTATCTATTACAATTCTAGTATGTATACAAAATTTAGTAAACAGTAGATTGTATATAATCTATAATCTTGTGGGGTTAGTAAGTATACGTTGTTTAACAAAATAACAAAAAACCTAAACGCTAATGAGAAAAATATTAAAGAGATTTTTAACATTAACATTGAAGCAATATATTTTTAGTCCTCAAGTTGAAAGCGAGTACTGTAGGTTTGGTTTTTTTATGGTTAACACTACGTGCGAAAAAAGGAAAGAAACAAACATAAGTGACAAAATTGAACATCATAAATAAAATATAAAAATCTTCTGATTGTAATTAGTAGTGAGGCAAAAAGAATACATATTAATAAGCCTATTATCAAGATAAAGCCAGTTTTCTCAAGTATCAATGATATATTCTGATAATGTTTTCTGAATAAGGCTAGTGATAGTGCACACAATGCTAAATTTTCGTACTTTACTTTTGGTTGTTTGCTAAGCTGTTTTGTTTATAAAGAAGAAATTCCTTAGTTCAGAACATAAATCAATGGCGTTTTCGATGGACTGATGCTACTAATATTGTAAACAATAATATTGTTGAATGCATCACCCATTATTAAAAGTAAAAGGTATTTGATGTAAGTTGGTTGGTTGTTAACATAAAGGTCGGGATACTCACATAAAGAACAGTCCTTTTTTAGCCTTCGTCTCCATTTTATTGGAGCGAAGGAAGCTTGCAATAAATATACTTTGAGAGGGACAAAAGTGGTTGCCTATCCAGAAAGCGGTGCAACAACTGGCTCAACACTCTAAAAAAGAAAAAGAAAAAGAAAAAAGTATTATGCTTAAGCTTTGACATGATGGAAAGCAATTCTAAAAAGAAAAAAAAAAAAAAAAAAAAAAGGGCTGTCGGTGAAGAGATTAATTAGTGGTAACTCTCAAAAATAAAATTAAATTAAGAGACCAATTTCAAATATTTCAAATACAGCAATCATCAAATTCTTGCCAAGATTTCTCCTATTTCAAAAACAAAATTTGAGACTTGAAAGAAATCACCAATGATCAAACGATAACAGCTTTCTCTTTGTCTGTAGTCCTACAGTATAAAAAATTCTAGCCATAACAGTATAAAAAATTCTAGCCATAAACTTAATTGAAGCCATAATAATAAAACAAAAAGATTATTAATAAAGGCCACGATCACTTAGTCAAACAAAATATCAATCCATACGAGCATATGGTTCAAATTTAGTCTTTTACTTTCTTAAAAATCAAGGCCACGATCACTTAGTCAAACAAAATATCTGTATTCCATCTTTTTCTTTATTCTCTACTATTTAATACCAAGTTAATTGTGTAACATTCAAGATATTCTATCACAAAATTTGTAAGTTGAAAAATAATTAATTCTATAATGTGAATATCAAAATCATCATCCACATGTATTAGAATCAAATCACATCCAATCAAACTAATGAATTAGAAATAACAATAAAAAAAAAAAAATTCCTCTTTGAAAGAAATACACAACAAACTAATGAAAGAGAACAATAATAAACGAGGGTATACTACTTTCTTTACTAATGTCAATTATTCAATTTCAATAGTCAAAATCCAATCAATTTCAATTTCGATTAGTCTCTTGAGGATCTATGTTGGTGTTAATGACTTTTGCATGAAGAGACTTGCTTGGTCTTTTTTCTTTAGTGCTTCCACACACTTAATGAACATTCGATGCACACAAAAAATTAGGAAAAAAATCTTGTAGGTGGAGGTGACACCTATAAGAATTAAATAAAGAGAAGAAAATGTTCATGGCTGAGCTCATAAAATATTATTTAGCCTCGCAAACATGTATACAAATTTGGCTTAAAATAGAGAAAAAGATTGGTACAGTCACCTTGAATATTGTCATAACCTATTTTTATCCCTCAATAAAAATTTATAAAATTTATTAAAAAATCCAAATTCCAAAATAATTCCAATATATATGATTTTTCATAATTTTTAGTGAATTTATAAATTTTCATGACTTTTACACATGCTAGTATTTTTTTTTTTTTTGTAATTTAAAAAAATAGAAGAAAAAAAATCAAGGTGAAATTAAAGGAAGAAAGTCAGAAGAAAAATACAATTAAAAAAATCAGGACAAAAACTTATAAAGAAAAAAATATAGGGGCAAAGCTGAAAAAATTAAAAGAGTGAGGACCGAAGAAAAATAAAAAAGGTAAATTAAAAAACACAAGGGCATAATTAGTGTTTGTTTGAATGTAAAAGATAGAGCAACCTTTTGTGCTTGTTTTTGTCAATGCTTCATTTTCGCCACTCTCTTTAGGTGCCGCTGGATTGGCAAGACAAAGATTTTGAGGCAATGTCTTGCCATTAAGCTTGGTGAAGTTTTTCAAAACATCAAGGTCTTGTTTGCTCCTTCACCTAACAAGAAGCCAACGCTGAGATTCTGATGCAAAAGCGAAGAACAAGACTGAGTCAGGCTAGTGGGAGAAGTGATATTATTTTGTATAAATTCCCCCAATTAGTTCTTGTATGATAAGCAATTAAAGGGAGGGAAATAAATCCTAAAGTGAAGAGAAAGAAGCAATATTGACTAGCTAGACAGCGCCATTTGTGTCCGACAACTTCTATAGGTAGAACAATACAACAAATTTCTATTCCAGATGGAGAAAAACCATTTACGAATCGAAGCAATACATATATCCAAATGTTCGGTGAGAGGGATGTGAGAAAACCAGTGACAGAGGATCAGATACATGAAAGTAGCACTATTCTTCTTTCGACCAGGGACGTATCTAAAATGCAGAACCTACATGCCAAAATAGCAATTTATCACAAAGTTAATCACCATAAAAAATGTAGACTAATGTTCTTAAATGTTGATTAGGATCTTCTTATATTCCTTTATGTTGTGTTTCGTCACATTGTTAAATCTAAACTACTAAATTCAAAATGAATGAACTTAATTTTAATTTATGATAAAAATAACAATAGTTTAACTACTTAAGTTAGTACCTAAAAGGGAACCAGTAAATAACACTAACACTCGTATAGCAGCAAGTAAACAATCAATAATAGTGAAATCAATAGAATTGCAAGATTGAGCCCTTAAAAAGAGAACATATAGAGATATATCCTCTTGAAGAAGTTAATCTAGGCATTGAAAATGAAGAAAATATCACTTAAATGAGTATCTATTTGAATGCGAAAGATAGAAAAGAATTGATAGAATTGCTGAAGTGGTATAAAGATAGATTTGCATGGGGCTACAAGGATACGCCTGGTCTAAAGAGAAAATTGGTGAAACTAGTAATACTAGACACCTAGAAGGATAGCACCAGTAGGGTAGGGTTCATTCATGCTGTAAGGTTTGTAGAATTGTTATCCAATATAGTCTCAGTAGTTAAAAGAAAAGAAAAAAAAAAAAAAGGGTAAAACTAGAGGATACGTTGACTTTAGGGATAACTAATGTGTTAGTGGATGTTGTTTAAAAGGAAAATATGTTGTCTATAATGGATAGGTATACTGGCTATAATCAATTACCCTTTGCAGAAAAAAAGATATACACTAGACAACATTTAGATGCCTGTGCTCTATAGGAGCCTATGAATGGGTAATGATACTCTTTGGATTGAAAAATGTTGGAGCTACTTATCAAATGGCAACAAATATAATTTCTCATGACTTAATTGGAAAGAATATGAAGCTTTACATAGATGATATAGTTGTGAAATTAGAATATCAAGAAAGGCATAGATATGATTTAAAATTAGTCTTCCTAAGAATGAAGAAGTATATATTAAAGCTTAATCCTGTGTTTTTGGCTCTCTACATACAACTTCTATGGCTTTTTTTTTTAACCCAAACACAGGAATAGAAGTAGGGAAGAAAAAAAAGGCATAGGCTATAATAAATGAAAAACCTTAAAAGAACATAGCTAAATTATTAAAACTTTTATGGTTCAATTGGTTATGTGAAAAGATATATTTCAAATCTTACAAGAAAAACCAAAATCTTTGCACCCTCTATTGAAACTAAAGTTAGAACAAGAGTTCAAATGTGAAGTAGAACACTAGGATGCCTTCAACAAAACCCAAAAAAAAAAAAAACAAGTCAAATCTACCAGCCTTGATCGCTCTGAAACCTAGCAAGCCATTAAAGTTTTATATTGTAGCAGCAAAAGGCTATATTGGAAGCTTGTTGGCACAAGATAATGAATATGAACAAGAATAAGTTATATTCTACTTAAGTAGAACCTTAAATGATATCGAATATAGATATTATCTCATAAAAAAAGTTGTCTATCTTTGTATCACTAAGCCATTAAGTTAAGATATTACTTTTTGTCATATGCTATACATGTAATTGCCCAAACTGTGTAATTATGCAGATGCCGAATAGACCTTTTTTTTTTTCTGGTAGAGTTGTAAACAAAGCTCGACTTTAATTGAATATGACATGACTTATATTCTATAGAAATCAGTAAAAGGACAGGCATTGACTAATTTTTTTTTTGACCACCCTCTATCAACCTTCCAGAGTACGATGATAAGTTTGCAAACAAATGAACAACTCATCAAAAACTACTTGCATATATCCTACGCATTACCGTATGAACTATACAATATTTTTATATATTCATTTATATAAAATTAAAAAATAATTATTTAAAATAAAAAATAAAAAAATCATATATATATATATATATATATATATATATATATATATATATTTGCTGTAAGATTAGCTAAACAAAAAATTTACACAGTTGAGTAATATAATATTGCTAATTAGATATTGTTTGATATCAATATGTATTTTATTAGAAATATATATAATAACCGATAATTAAAATAATTATGTGATAGTTTTTTTAATTTTAGATGATTAATTTTTACCATATATTCTTCATTTGTAATTTATTAATGAGATAGAGAGACCACCCAAAACAAAAAGACAAAAAAAAGCTTTGTCAAATCGAGAATTTGATTAAAAAAAAAACAGTAAAGATAAAATTACACATGATAAAAAATAAATGATCAAAATAATTTAAAGATCATAAAAGAAGGATCAAAATAAATAAATAAAAAATTTCACTAAAAAAAAATTATAAACAATAAGACTAAAAAAATTCATTATGCATAAGGCAGGAACAAAAGTAAAACATGATAAAATTTTAATGATTAAAATGAAAAAAAATCACAAAATAAGGACCAAAAGAGAATTTTTTTTTTTTTTTTTTTACTAAAAGCTAAAAAAAAAAACTTAGAATAGTGAAAATATATTTAATTTTGGTGTAGAAAGAATAATAATAAAATATAATAAAAATTTAATGACAAAAATAAAAGAAAGATCACAAAATAAAAATAAAAACATAACAAAAATTTTTATTAAAAGTAAAAAATAGTTCCTTGTAGTGAAAAAAGTCAAATATATTAAAAATTTAATGATCAAAATAAAAAATAATTACAAAATAGGGATTACAACAAAAATAAATTCTACTAAATTTAATGACCAAAATAAAGAAAAAAAATCACAAAACTAGAATCATTATAGAAAGAAAAGTTTCACTAAAAGGAAAAAAAAAAAAAAGAGAGAGCTTAGGATAATGAAACTTTATTTAGTTTTAGTATAGTAAAAATAACAATCAAACATGATAAAACTTTAATGACAAAAATAAAAATATGTCACAAAATAAGAACAAAAAAATATAAAGTTTTACTAAAAGGCAAGAAAATTTTTTTTTATTATAGAGACAAAAATTAAATATAATAAAATTTTAATAATTAGAATAAAAAATTTATAAAATAAAGACTAAAATGAAAATAAAATTTACTAAAAGCCAAAAGAGAGGCTAGCAAGAGAGAAAAAAACTATAAATAGTTAATCCACGATAAAACTAAATAGTACTTTTGCTTCTTTTTTTCTAATTTTTTTTTTATAATTCTTTAATGGGTCAAGTACTTGTGTAGACCCAGGAGTGGGTTGTCCTACATGGTACAATCACTACGATTGCCTTTCAGTTGTAGGGAACTTGTACCAATCACGAGACAGAATAAGAGATATTGATAATAAGTTTGAAAATATTATTAGCCGTTAGGGCGAAAACTATGAAAGGAATAGAAGACTCCTTGTTCATCATAAATCAATTAACAAATAAATGCAAGTATTAAAATTCAGGTTTGATGACGTCTTAATAAGGCATATGGAAAGAGAAAACAATCAGGTTACACATGAATTAGCATAATTAGCTTCAAGATACAAATACCCAACAATGTTATTCAAAGAAATAACATGTATTTTGGAGAATCCTTTACCAATGAGCCATAAAAGAGAATGTTTTCCAAAAATCAATTTATTAGAAACCATAGAGAGAATTCACCAAACAATATTTGGGGATTGCTCAATTGTTTTCCAAGTTTAAGACCTTGAAAGTCAAGCCTTGAATTATACCTTGGTAAATGATGAAATATGTCGAAGATATAGGACCGGTTACTTGACGAAGTGCATAGGAACCGATGAGGCAATTAGAATTATGGAAAGACTGTATCCAAGAGTGTGTGGATCACAGCTTGCAGCATCTAAGATGATCGTACCAATGGAGCGTCGCAAGATGTGATTGATTGAAAGAGAAGGTCCAATTACATAGTAGAAGCAGAAGTGGTCTGGATATGAAGGGAAGGCCTCAACTTTAGTTTTGGAAGAAGAGGTAAAAGTGGATTTCTTTGAAGCTAACAGGTGTAATAACCAAAATTTTTCTTTTTTTATTATTTTTATTTATTTATTTATTATTTTATTTATGTTTATTTATTATTTATTTTTTTTAATTTGAATTTTATTAAAAAAAAAAGAAATAAGGAAAAAGAAAAAAAAGAAAGAAAATGATAAAAAAAATTCATTTAGGGATACAATTGAAGTAATTAGGGGTGTAATCGAGTCAACTAAAAAGTTTAGGCCTTAAATTGCACCTCCAGTTACCTAATTAATGAGATTGTACTGAAATTATTTCGCGAGAGGGCGTAATTGTTGCAATTGAAACTCGATGACCAAGCCGAAAGTTTGGAATGAACGACAGGACCGAAGTGGAGGAGATGACTCGTCGTTCGCTCCAAGGTAGATTCTCTCCGAAAATCTTTAGGAGAATCCGCCCAAATCCTCTATGAATTTACGGTTTTTGATTGTGTATTAATCATGGATTTTGTTGCCAAAACCAACACTAATAGAAATCAACGAGAATTTCCTATTTTGATTTCACAATTAACCATGAATTAAAGAGAAAAAATTTTGACGAGAAAATTTTGGGACTTGAGATTCGATGCTCGGAGAAATTTTAGGAAATTTTGTGCTATAAAACGTTTGAATTTCACAAAAAAAAAAAAGGGGGGGGGGGCGATTGGGCAAAGGATTATAGGTTGAGAGGTGTCGAAAATCAAAAGCAAAAGGCTTAATTTTTAGTTTTTGGTCACTGCCTTTTCCGGGTTTCGGGGTTTCGGTTCTTCGTGTTTTTGGTTTTACGGGTTTCGGTTGATCATCGTCGATCCTTTTAGTTCTTTGTTTTGTATTCCTCTAGGTTAAATTTCTACTTTCGTAGTCTTCCTTCATCTCCTCGTTTGAAATTCAAGGTGCAATTCTTTCATTCTCAATCTTTGTTCTTCACGTTTCAGGCGAGTTGAATTTCGGGTTTCTTCGTTCTTCATTTTTTTGGGTTTGTCTTCAAACTCCGGATTAGGTCCGCGATTTTCGTTCTTTCTTTTCCATTAGAGACTATCGGGCGAGTCTTTCGGTTCATCCGCAAATCCCTAAGCGATTCGTCTTCACCAAATCTAGTGTGAGGCGATCAATCTTACCCGCAAAATCAACGGTGATCGCCAACCTAAGCACGCAAGGTTTGTTCTTCTTTTTTTTTCTTTCGATTAGGCGATTCGTAATTCTAGTTTGTTTGTTGGATTGCTTGTTAAGTTTAATTCCCGGTTTATGATCGAGTTAGAAGGGTAAATGACATTTGTTGATAAGTATTTGTTCGAAATAGTGCTTTGAATTTTTGGAAAAATTTGAAAAGTAGAGAGAGAATAAGAAGTTGAGAAGAACGAAGAGAGGGAGAGTTTTTAGGGTGTTTGATCCGTTTTTGCCAAAATTGTTTACGTGGGCTTGTTTTCGGGTTAAAGCTTGTTAAGAAAAAGGAAACGCGTGGGCTGGACTTCCTTTCGGTCCGACCAACCCGAGGCAAAAAAAAAGAAAAAGAAAATGGGGTTAGGCCGATTTCGACTCAACCCGCGCCCCTCCTTCAAATAAATAAATAAATAAATAAAAGGGTCCCTCAAAAAAAAAAAAAAAAAGGAAAATAAGCAAAAGGAAGAAAAAAAGAAGGAAAAAACGAGGGATGGGTCAAAAAAAAAAAAAAGAGTAAAAGTGGTAGGTTAATATTTTAGGTATAGGATTTTTTTATTTACTTTTATTGCCATTTATTTTTTAACCTACTTATATAGGATGATTTTTTTATTTTGTATTTATTTATTTATTATTATTATTATTATTTTCATTTAATTTTTTTAGCTTCGTTTATTTTATTTCTTGTAGTTTTTCTTTATTGATTTAGAATTTTTTATTTCAGTTTTTTTTCTTATTTAATATATATTGCTAGAAAATTATATATATCCGGAGACTTCGTCAAATTATATATATATATATATAATTTGATGAAGTCTCCTATCCGATAGGGACCGACGTCGTACAAAAAAAAATGCCCAAAAATTGGCGAAGCCACCTCTTTGATAGGGGTTGACGTCACAAAAAATTACCTTGTAATCAAGACGTCCTCCGACACGTCGGTTGCGTCAAGGCTTTTAGTGGATCCGATGTTTGAACCGACGTGTCACCCAACGAAAGGGACCACAATCGTTTCAATATGATGTCACGCTCAAAACTAAAAAAATTCACCGAGTCTAAAAATAGGAGATTAAGATTTAGAAAATAGCTTGACATGGATTTTAAGAGATAATTTAGAATTAAATCGTACATGGTACCTTTTTTTAAAAATGACGCTTTTAAGTGATTAAATATCTTCCTAAAAGCGTAACCAACTCCTTACCTTAGGAATCTCCGAACCGAGTGCTACTTTTAGGTTCCTAGTTTGTTAAATATTAGGTGATGACTCCGAAACTTTGTAAATAATTTTATAATCAATTAACGCTCGGATGTTTAATTTTTTCTTTTGGGAGGTCCCGTCCAGACGTCGTGTAGCGACAACAAAAATGAAAATGGTAGGGTTAATGGAAAATAGAAGTAAATCCGAGAAATTAGGAAAGAAATAATGATGAGCTTGGTTCTTAGAGAAGTAAAGAGTTGAAAATTGCAAAGTGATAAAGATATGTGTTAGAATACTATTTATATATGATAACTACAATATAACTAAATGGGAGACGAAGAGATCGAATGCAAAACATATGTTATACCTTCAAAACTAAAATAATGAGTAATTGGGTAAAACGAAAAAAAAAAGTAATTGTTATGAAATAATGAATGTCTATTTCATATTTTTTACCATTCATATAATTCAATTCATCATTTAATATAAGAAATTAAAAAGATGATGTAATTTATTCAATTATTTATGCATCTTTTAATGGTTTATAATCCTTTCAAATTTTCTTTCTAATCTTGAAGCCTATAAATACTCTTGGTTGTATACACAAGTATTTTGTAGAAATTGAAAAATTATTTAAAATTGTTATCTCTTGTATTTACTTTATATCATCTTTCTCTTCAATTCTCTTATTATTTCTATTTCTTTTATAACGATAATTGCTTTCACACATAGGAAAGACTTTTACGAATGAAAAAGAATGAGAGCATATGTTGTACCTAAAATTAGTCTACAAAATTAAAGGAAAAAAAATGGCCGAGGCCATGTCTCATTAAAGCCCAATATACAAATTCAATCTCAAAACTCTAACTAAAGGCCCAAAATTTCCAACTCAAGCCTAATTAACTAGAAGTCTAGTATCTAGTTGGAAAGGTATGAAGAGAATAACGAAAACAACATTTTTTTCAAATAAGACTAGAGCCTTGACATGATTAAGTTGTTGTTGAACACATAACGGGATAATAGTCCTAGTAATCCGGAGACTAGTTCAACAAAGATTCAACGAGAATTTAGCACAAGAAAGACGTAGAGCATTACAGGCACATGGTAAGAAGTTGCAAGAGAATATGGAGGATTGTAGAGGCACTTAGAAAAGTGTATAAAAAAAATGATACAATAAAAAAGATCATGAAAGAACAAGAAGCCTATAAATACAAGTTGTCAAATGAGAAAAAAGACACAAGATAGCATACGGACAAACTCAATTTATAAATTACAAATAGCTTATAGAGCGTTGTCTTAAGTTTCAAAATGCTTAAAACTTGTCGGTTATATTTTATAGGCGATAATTCGTAGGTTATAATTGAATAGGTTGTAATCAAGTATGCTAATAGATTAGTTTTTGATCCTCGTCCTACATCTATGGTTCATGATAGTGAAAAAATGAGATGCCTAGAGTACCTCTTTGTAAGAAATCTACGTTATCAACAAATGCGAGTTGTTGGTTAAACTTATTGCATTGTTAAGTTTGCAATCTTGTTTTTTTTATGAAAATTTTTTAATCATGTAATTTTTAGTTTGAACTTATTATTTTGATTTCAAATTAGTTCAAGACTTATGAGTTGCCTGTTTAAGTTAATTACTATTGCAAATAATAATTCTTACAAATTTGCGAACCAACTCTGTATGAACAGATTGTAAACTTTTCTCAAGGTTTACAAACTAGTTTTTAAGTTGTTTAATTTAATTATTTTATTTTTTCTTAAAAAAAAAAAACCACTGAAAACATCCTTAAGAGAAGTAGCACTTGTACATTGAATTATTAATTAAGTCATTTTATATTCGAGTTTAGAAGTTGATTTGTCTTACAAATTACTATCCAACCATTTTTTATTCTTCTAGTACAAAATCTTTTTAATTGAGATAGATACAAAAGAATTGCAGAACAACAACATTTAATATTGAACATGCAATTCTCCTAGGAAATCCTTAGAAGCTTCGTGATCATATATTATATGTTCTCCACATTACCATTCAATGAGTAAATTAAATTCAATTAGGGGTTGTGAAAATTAAATTATGTTTTTGTAAATAAACTTGGTTTCGGATGTAGATCATTCAACTAAGAATGAAAAAGGACTGAATGCAACTAATTTGGTGATACAGTCCTAAGTCATGAGCGTAAGATATAAATAAATTGTTCGATATATAATTCATCCATTCATCAAACCAATTATGAACTATCTAGGTTTTTTTTTAAACGGTTCATCGAGTTAATTCTCACTCTTTTTATGAGTTCTTTTTGTGGGTTCCATTATCACAGAAAATAGAAGAGAAAAAAATAAGGAGGAAAAGCTAAAACAAGGGTGTGTGAGAAATAGAACAGGCTTGTAAAGAATTCGCAAGATTTAGTTCCGAGCACAATCCTAACGGAAATTACAAAGCAAGCTCTATTTCTAAATATATTGTTGACACACAAGAACTGATTTATAACATTAATTTTTGTATACATGGAGCAAGCTGAATATATTTTCAAATATAGGGGCCATTAAGTTGGTGACATATAAAGGACGTTTCTGTAAATTGCTTTCTCGTGCTGCAGAGAAATAAAATGAAGATATTTATAGACTAAGAGAACCAAAATAAATAAAAACAGTGATCTGTTTGAAAAAATTAATCAAACTGCTAGGACAAAAGTGAAATTTTATAAAATTGGAGGTCGATGGTTTGGAATTCCAAAAAGCTAAAGTTTAAAATTAAAATTAAAATCTCTCTTTTTTTTTTACCCAAAATATCTTAAAAATTTAAAAATTTATTTACTATTGAGGGGAATGATTTTTAAATTATTAAGAGCATTTTGGGCAGCGGTGTGCTTTTGTGATATTTTCTTAAATGTGGAAGGATTTTCATCAAATCTTCAAATATTTTTAGGAGGTATATATAATTTTACATAATTTGAAAGAAGTTAGTTCAATTTACCAAAAATATAATAATTTTACCGTGTTTATTTTATTTTATTTTATTTATTTTTAAAATGAATAATTTTAACGTTTGTACACCTAACATATTTAGCTGTCTATGTTTTCATAGGAAAATGTAGCTTGCTTTAAGGTTGAGACAAGTTAGACTACGAAATTGAGCTCAGCAGCAGTTGGATCTGTTTTAATCGAACTTATCCTTGCCTTTGAGAGAGAAATACATAGATACTTCGACAATCCCTCACCTACGCTATTATATGTTGCATGCATGATTCTTTCTTTATCTACTACTGTTTACGTTTGAATCGAGCATGTAAGCTAATCATTAAAGAATATTCCGAACTGAGTGTGTGTATATTTATATATATTATTCTAAGATTTGCAACTTGCACGAAAAATATAAAGATTATAACAAAATCTCGATGCAAGAAAAGATGTGATGGGTCACTGGAAATAGCTGGTACGTCTTCTTCAGGCTGCCGCGACAATAAATTAATTAGGGGGAAGGACGACAAATATTGCATATGTGGCAATAATGTTATCAGAAATATCCATTTTATGTCACTTTCAACAGTTTAGTTATTGTCTTGTTCATAAAGGCAAAAGAAAATAAAAAACCACCAGTCGCTGTCAAACACCTTATGTGAGAACTAAAATTGATTATCGAACTTTCAGCTTTGACACGGTTCTTAAGTTTGTGTTGAGTAATTTATAAAATCTTCTTTCTAGGTTCATAAATTAACTAATCACTCCTACTTTAAAAATTAATTATTTAATTTTTAAATTTTTTTAATTAATTTTTTTCAATTTATTTGATTTTTTAAGAAAACATTATAAGTAAAAACATATGGAATGACTAATAAGAAATATGATATTTTATAAAATAAAATAATAATAAATTAAAAATGATAAATGCTAATGTGTAGATTAAATAATTAGTTTTTTAAAAAGTAATCACTAATTCGTTTTTTTCAAATAGAAGGACTAATTTATAATTTACTCATTTGTGTTTGAATGAGATTCTTAAGAATTGATCGAACAACTCGATTAAAGTACAAAAAGTTAATATTATGACTTATAAAAGCAACGATCAATCAATCAAATAAAAAAGATATAAGTAGTCGGAAGTTTAAGAGATACAAATTAAGTGATAGACATGTAGATAGTTTAAACTCTAAATATAGGAGATTTAGATGATATATGGTGTGTGAGTGAGATAGTTTCAAGAGAAAAGAGATGAAAGAGAATTAAAAAGTTTTACGAAAGCCAAAAGTTAGAATCCTTTCATAATTGCCATAAGGTTGATACTTATAGTGATTTGAAGAAGACCCTTAATCGTTAGGATTGTGTCACATTATTCATGTATGGAAAATAAATTTGAGTTTAAAAACTATATTATTTTGAGATAAATTGCTTCAATTTGCGAGCAAAGACTAGAGAAAGTAACAATTGGACATTCATTTGGCATAGTCCATCCCGAGCCCACCAAGTAAATCTTTTTATTTCACCCAAAGACAAAGTATGGACATAGGTTATGTCGGAATATTTATGTTCATCCTTACATAGTCCAAAGACTTGTACAAGAAAAAGCTCATAATTAATCTAATCTATTTATTAAATAGTTTGGACTCACGTTATAACTAAGAAAAATAACATGGAATAACACATAATAAAAATAACTAAATTATGTAATTAATTTCAAAAAAAATATTGAGCATATATATTTAGTCCTCTCGCACAAAGAATCTTGCTAGTAAAGTGTTTGTACAATCATGTATTATGAGACATAAAGAATCAAGTTAGAAGAAGTAATTTGGCACTCATTGCTATAGATTTGCCTTGAGTATCTCATCACATACTAACTAAATAATAAAGAATGCAATAGGCCAGCTATGAGCCTTCAAACATATAGAAAAAATAAATAGTAAAAGTTTGTAGACTTGCTAAGAGCTTCTTTGTGTAAGAAGTTAAAAACAATTACTTGTAGACCTATCTTGGATCTTCTAAACTCAAGATGATTCATTAAGGGTATCATAAATTTTTTTGCTTGCCATCAAATATACATATGAAAGGAAAAAAATTAATTTTAAAGGAAAAATTTTGCTTCATAGATTCCCGACTATAAGATCCACATCACAGGATGCAAAAAAAAAAAAAAAAAAAAAGAGTTAGATTTTCTTCTTTTTGTTATGCATAGGGGCTAGTTAACAAGCTTACTAGTCATGCTAATCAATAAATTAATGGTGGTTAGGTTAACTACCACCAATTCATTTATTTCTTTTCTTTTCTTTTTTCTTTTTTCTTTTATGTTGTTGGTTAAATTTGAATTTGAATTTGACCAGTTGTTGCACCAATTTAGTCCTTATCTAGTCGTACCAATTCGACATTACTAGTCTATTTTGGTTATTTCCTAACCACACTAATCTAACCTTGCCACTTCAATTTGGTTTTTGCCTAACCACACCAATTCGACCTTGTGCATCCATTTTGGTTCTTTTTTTTAACCTTTTTCAATTTAGCATTACCACTCCATTTTGGTTCTTATTTAGCCACACAAATTTGGTCTTTCCATTCTATTTTGGTCCTTACCTAACCACACCAATTTGGCCTTACGATTCACATGCTAGCTATCATTTCATTTTGATCCCTAGCTAACTACTCGGATTTGACCTTAGTAGCCTATTTTGATCTTTACATAACCACACCAATTTGACCTTGCCCATGTTTTTTTTTTTTTTTTGTACCACATGCTAGTTTTTTGGTCATGGTAGGTGCCCTACCACTTCCTAGTTCTTGGCCATGGCGGGTGCCCCGCCACCTACTAGTCTTTTTTTTTATGGCAAACAAGTTCGCCACCTACTAGTCCTTGGCATTGGCAAGTGCCTTAGCCAACTGCCAATTTATGGCAAAGGCAGGTGCTCGATCACTTGCCAATCTTTGTCAAGTCACATGCATTGTCACCTATAAAGTCATGTTATGGCCATCATTTTTTTTTGGTAATCAACAAAGTTGCCCAACAAAAGTAGCTAAGTGTATTGACTTGTCAAGACACGGTGTGGCTATTGTTGTGACTCGATATATGGAAATTCCAAATGACTTAGGAAAAAAAATTAAGGTTTTATAGTTGTCACCTAGTATTAAAAAGAACTAGAAAACCTAAAAAGGGTACTGAATTAAAGATTTGGATAAAGAATCGGTTATACCAACTAAGAAGTCAACAATCACCCGGAGGCATCCTTTCATAAGAAAAGTACAAGGTTTACTTTAATCCTAAAAAAATCCTAAAAGAAAGGTTTACCAAATTATTTCCTAAGTCTATTTTACGTTTTTTTTTTTTTTTTTTTTTGGATTGTCTAAGTCTAAAGGGGATTTATTCTAAATCAAAAGGAGATTTTATTGTTTTATCATAAAATTGTAATAAATTGACGTTAGGTCCCAAAATCAAGAGTCTCATCAATTTAGCATCAAATCCATTTAAGTCCTAACATGATTGACATGTCGGGAACAACATAGTGAGCCAAAGGTGTTTTACCTCCGGACGCAAAAGAAAACTAGGTGATATAATCTTGCTAATTTATTTTTACTTTTTTTATTCTTAGGTAAAATATGTCGAGACCATCATCAATCCTTAAATAATAGGAGATTAGTTGGCTCGATTTAACTCTGCTAATTAAACTTAAAAAATTCTCTTTTTTTAATTAATTTTTTGGATAGACTATGTTAAGACCATTTTCGGTTCCTAATACATAGGAGACTTGTTGGTTTGACCTAACTTTCCTAATTAATCTAAACGAGGATGCTCTCTTTCTTATATATAAATCAAGCCTTATGTGAGATCATCGTCATTCCTTAAAATTGAAGAGATCCCACTATCCCACATCAAACGAGATGAAAGAAATTAAATCTTACAATTAATATGCAAAGGATTTGCAAACATAACATAAGGGAAGGAAATACCGAAATAAATATCAAATGAACTTCAAATTCAACAAAACTTTTACAGAAACTAATTAATATACATATATGTTTCCCTTAAAAGTTTCATATCAAAATTAAATTGAGAACACGCCTAAATAAGTAAATTCCCAAAATAGCCCTTTTGTCACGTTTATGATAACAACGAAATATAAAAAAATACAAATATATATAAAATTTTCCTAAAATTATAAAATTTAAAACATAAGTTAAAAACAATTGCATGTGCAACATACAAAAAATTAAGCCAAGTTATTAATGACAACCTATCGAACTACGAGAAAACAAAACGACTTCATTAACTTGAAATTTCGGTGATTTGAGCCAAATATTTCAAGTAACTAAGGACATGATTGCAATAAATAAGATTTATTAAACTAAACCTAAAACCTTAGAAACTATACCATTTATAAACAGACCAAAATTCTTCACTCTTTTTTCTCTCCTACCCATCTTTCTCCCTCTTTTTTTCTTCTTTTTCTCTTATTCTACCTGTCGTTTTCCCTCTTCTTTTTTTCTTTTTTTCTTTCCTCTTTCCTTTATTTTTTTCCTCTTTTCTTTCTCTTCTCTTCCTCATTATCCCATTACTCTTCTTTTTCCTTTTCTTTGTTTTTTCCTTTCTTCTTCCTCTTTTTCTTTTTTCTTTTCCTTTTTTTCTTCTCTTGTCTTCCCCACTCGTCACGTTTCCCTTTTTTTTTCTTTTCTTTCTCCTTCTCATGTTTCACTATTATGCTGCTCTCATTTCTTTTTCTTTTTTCTCCTTCTCTTTGTCACTATCACGTTATCCTTTTTTCTTTCTTTTTTGATTTTCTTTCTCTTTCTCGCTCTTACAATCTCTCTTTTGCTTTTATTCTTCTTTGTCTAAACTAAATAGACACCTAGTTAGAGGGAAATCTAAAGTACTAAGGTAATAATGAACAAAACCTAAAATGAGATTAATAAACACAAGAAAATTCATGCTTATTGAAAGGAAAAATAAGGAAAAAAAAAAAAAGGATACCTAAATGATAGAAGTGACCTCAAAGAATCGAGTTAAAATTCGAAATGTGTGTGTATATATATATAAATATATATCTTTTTGGATAAACTCCTCAACTCCTCTTTTTCCTCTAGGGCTCTCTTCTTTTTTCCATTTGTTGCTTTCTTCTCTCTCCCCACTCTCTGTTTCAGCTTTATGTCCTTTAATTTTCTTTTCTCTTCCTTTTTTTCCCTTTTCCTTTATGTTCCTCCTTTTTTTTCCTAACCTTTGATCCTTTTTTCTTTTTCTTTTTCTTTTTTTTTATCAACCCTTCATTTAAAACCCAAATATGCTCTCTTCTCTTGTTTTTTTTCTTTCCCTCTCACTATCAAAATTTCTAATCCCTTAGAGACATCAATTTCAAAGGCTAGAATAAAGGGTGAAAAGACAACAGTTGGCATGGTATTTTGTTTGATAGGAAAGAAATGTATTAGTACAAGGGCCAACTGATTAGAAAGACAAAAGGAAAACGAAACAAAAGGTAAAAAAAAAAAAAGGAAAAAAATATAACAAACATACAAACTAATGAAAAAGATAGTGAAAAATAGTTTTACTATCTTTAAAATAACGTCATTTATTTTGACAAAGATACAAGTTGATCTCTATATTTTAGCACCTTCTTTTGAGTTGGTCACTCTTTTAAATTTCTCACAATTATACCCTTATGCATGTTGGTTTTTCCTCTTCTCCTTCAATTTCGATCTTTATTCTTTTTAATTTCATTCAAATATGTCCCCACTGTTCCTAATTGCTTTCTTTAGACTATTTTTTTTTTAGGAACGAGAGATGGTACCCAAGGATATCATAGATGAAGAATGGAAAATAACAAGACGAGATAAACCAGCCTAGCCCAACATACTAGGATGACAAGGAAGCCTAAACTCCCGAAACTTACAAGATTGTTTCCTGAAAAATTATAAGAAAGTTTCCTAAAAGAGGACTAACAATAAACTAAAAAAAGTTGAAAGAAAATGAAGCTTAAAACTACCTAAAACAAGTCACAAAAGTAACGATAATTACAATATTGTTGCCTTAATACTCATAAACATCTTACCGAGGAAATAAATTAAACAAACCCAATCATGTCATTTGAGATAGCGACTCTACAAGAGGTAGGCAAATCAAAGACTTAAAAGACAATTTTATTGGAAATATGCTGAAACGCCTAATCTACAAGATGATTTTCAACCATATTACCTTCCATATATGAATGGAGAAGGATAATATATGATCTTAGGCAATCTCACCACTTTCTAACGATATAAGTTAACTACCAAGGACATAATATAGAGTAGGGACGGCAACCCAAACTCAATGATGAATCCACTTCCATTATGTCGAAATGCAAGTTAAGGTCATTGCAAATTTTAATACCGTCTAGAAGAATTAGAGATTCCCTTTTAGAGTTAGTTCCGAGCCTATAAAAATTTGAGAAAGCCAAAACCAAGTTACCCCTATGATCCCTAAGGATGCCCTATCCACGCATAAATTATTTCTTAATGTTCTATCAATATTTAACTTAAACTTACCCAAGTAAGGAAATTGCCATTTAATCTAGCACCCCATATTTGGTCTAACTGGTTGTAACCGTGTGCCCGAAATAAGCAAGCAAAGGTTGTCATGAAAGCAAGGGATTTTTTTTTTTTAGGCGAGATAGATCATACAACTAATTAAGGACCTTATGTTTAATACTTAGACCATTCATCACTTCATTGTCAAATATTGATCCGTTCCTAGCAACACAAATATCCTAAATAACATAGTTAAAAATAGCCATACAAGCAAAACATTTTTGAGATAGTATTTTACCTTCGATAGTCAAATTGTAGCCTAGCTGCTCTAGGTTGCTCACTCCGAAGTCATATAAAGGATGTTGCCGAATAACTCTAAAGCTTGTTCACTATCTAATTATGAATGAATAAATGTGTTATCGATTCTTTATTTGGGGAGTTAGTAGCACCGGCATCTAGAGACTAAAGGGATGCCATAGGATTTAATATTGCTTTCAACTCGTCACTACACTGTGTAAAACTTTCCAAAATAAAAACCTAATTTTTTTAGGGATTTAGTCATTCCACGAGCTCCTCTACCATTCGGATTTAGTAGCGAGTTACTCAAATGGCCTCGTTATAGGCTTTGAAAGTAAAGGATCCTATCTTTGAATCTATGTAAACAACCCATCCTCTATAGTTTCCTCTAGAGATAAAAGATCTAGTTCAAATTGAATCTGCTAAGGAAAAGAAAGATACGAGAGAATGGTTTTTTTTTTTATTGAGCTATAGTGATGTCCGGGTTACTTATGGGAGTAGGAAGATCAACCACTCGTCTATCTATCTTTCCTTTTTTTTTTTTTTTTGTCCGCACTTACCAACCACCCAAATAGAGTGATCCAAAAGATAACCAATATGGAGAAGAAAGGTTTTCCACACTAGAGAACCTTTGCGATTATTGACTAGATGAAAAGAAGAAGGCTTCCTATACTTAGCTTTCATAATTAGACTCTATAGAGAAGAACACGTCGGGAAAGACCATGCTAATTTCCCTTTCACTACCATTATTTCCAGAATAAATTAGATAGGAGAACACGTCATAAGTAGACTCTATATGAAATAGAAAACGAAATAGACCTCTAGTTTATCCGAGTGATGCTCGCTATCACTACCATTATTTCCGAATAAATTAGATAGGAGACTTCGTCACCAAATTCCAAATTTTCGACGAAGCCTCCTATTTGATGAGGTCGACGTCACCAAAAAAATCATTGTTTGAATCAAGACATCCTCTCGACACACCGGTTGTGTTAAGGCTTAAAGTGGATCCAATGTTTGAATCGACGTATCGCCCGATGAAGGGGACCGACGATCGTTTCAATATGATGCCATGCTCAAAACTAAAAAATTCAATGTATCTAAAAAAAAGAGATTAAGAACCAGAAAATAATTTGACGTAAATAAAATATTTTAGGAGATAAATTTAGAGCTAAACCGGACGTGGCACCTTTTTTCAAAAAGAGCATTTTTGGGTGATCGATATCCTCCCAAAACGTAACCAACTCCTTACCATAGAATCTCTAAACCAGTTGTCCGTTTTAGGTTCCTATTTCCTTCAATACTAGGTGGCGACTTCAAACTCGTAAATAAATTTGTAAATATTCAACCTAATTTTAGATATTTTCGAGGAGTCCCGTCCAACGTCGGGTAGCGACAACTTACTTAGGTTTTTTATTCCCAAACCACCATTTGAAATAGAAAACGAAATAGACCTCTAGTTTATCTAGTGATGCCTGCTATCACTACCATTATTTGAGAATAAATTAGATATATGGCCTTGGATTTTGGCAAGGGAAGCCTTTTGTATTGGAAGGACTCCCATAGTGCAAATAGGGATTGAAGTTAAGACGTTTTGAAGCAAGGTTAGCTTGCCTCCAATAGAGAGAAACCGACTCTTCCAACTCGGTAATTTCTCCTTGACCTTAGATTCCGGATGAACAAAATACTCTATGCATGCTTTTTCTTTATATAATGGCATTCCTAGATAGGTCATCATAAAAGTGGAAAGAGAAAAGCCAATCCAAGTGGAGATTAGACCATTCCTGTTAGGAGGCATCTTGTTACTCGTAAAGGAAAAAGTTTTTCCTAAAGTTAATAACTTGTCCATTGACGAGTAGCATATCGATAAATGAGACATCATCTTATTAATATTTTTCTCCCCCTCATTACAAAATAACAATACATCATTTATAAATAGTAGATGTGATATAGTAAGGCTATTGGGGCCGAGTATAGTAAAGAGCGATGGAACCTTCAATAACCATGGCATTAAAGTTTCTAAAGAGTGTATCTTGGGCTAAAAGGAAAAAGGCTAGAGACAAAGGATCTCGTTGTGTCACTCCACGAAATGATTTGAAGAAGCCAAAGAATTGGAATTAAGGAGAATAGTGCACCAACAATTCGATAAACACTTGTAAATCAACTCACACCATCCGTTAGAAAAGCCAAATCTTTGGAAAACTTATACGCTAAAGTGCCACTCTAATCTATCATGTGCCTTCGACATGTCCAGCTTGAAAATAATATTTCCCCTATAAATCTTGCTATTAATGTCATTGAACAACTCTTGAGCCAAGGCCACATTCTCATGGATTAGCCTACCCATTATAAAGCCCGACTATTCTTTAGAGACTAGGGATGGGAGCATAGTGCTCAATCTGTTTATGATTAGACGAGATATGATCTTATAAGAAAAGTTGCATAAATTGATAGGTTCTCGCAAAGCTAGAAAGTCTTGGACATTTAGGTATAAGGACTAGAAAGCCTACCAAATAGTTCATTAATGATTTCCAATATAAATAAAATTAAAAATCAATCAATTAATCAAATTTAACCAAATTAATTAATTAAACCTAAATAAAATCAACCAATTAATCTAAATTAGCCTAATTAATTAATTAAAAATAAATCAAATTAATCAAATTGATTCTAATTCAAACCTAAATCAAATTAACCATAATTAAAACCTAACTAAATTTAACTATTACTTAATAATTTCCAATATAAATAAAATTAAATATCAATTGATTAATCAAAATTAACCTAATTAATCACTCAAACCTAAATGAAACTAATAATTAATTAATGGAAAAAAATTTAACTAATTATTCAACAAATTAACAATCAATCAAATTTAAGCTATTAAATTAATTTTACCAAAATCAAATCAACCAATTAATCAAATTTAACATAATAAATTAATTAAAAATAATATAAATTAACCTAATTAATTCTAATTCAAACCTAATTAATTTAAACCTAAATCAAATTAACTCTAATTCAAACCTAATTCAACTTAACTAACAATTAATTAACGATTTCAAATTTAAATAAAATTAAAAATCAACCAAGTAATAAAAAATAACTAAATTAATTAATTAAACCTAAATCAAACTAATAATTAATTAACAAATTAATCTAAAAATTAACAAAAAAAATAACAATTTCACAAATTGATCAGCAAATTAACAATTAATCAAGTTTAGTCTAACTAATTTATTAAATCTAAATCAAATCAACTAATTAATCAAATTTAACCTAATTAATTAATTAAACCTAAATTAATTAACCAATTAATCAAAATTAACCTAATTAACTAATTAAACCTACATCAAACTAATAATTAATTAACAAACTAACCTACCAATTAAAAAAAATAGTTTAACAAGTTAATCAACAATTAATCAAATTTAACCTACTTATTAATTAAATCTAAATCAAACTAGAAATTAATTAACAAATTAACCGAAAATATAACCAAAAAAAAAACAATTTAACAAATAAATAAATAAAATTAACAATTATAACTACACAAAATTATAAATCAACCAATTAAATTTAAAATTAACCTAACAATTATGAAAATAACTAACTTTTGAAGAACAAAAGAGAAAGAGGACTTACCTAATAATTCGGACTTAAAGAGGAAAGGGAGGAAAAATTAGGGATTTTTAGGGGGAAAGGAGTTTGGAATGGGTGTGAATTGATGGGGAGTGGACGATTGTCATTATTCTCTAGTTTTGGGCAAGGGACCTATTGATGGCCGAGAGGAGAGGTTGGAAGAAGAAGAAATGGAGAAAAAAGAAAGAAAAAGGGGTTAAATTAGGGATTGAGACTAGCAACGGATGCGATTTCGTCATTGGTATGTCGTTAATGCCTCATAAAATATGCAGCTAATTAATTTCAGTACAATCACTTATTTTTTACAACTAGCGAAAGAAACCTTTACGTTGCTACTTAGTTGATATTTAACAATGGAAATTATTTTTCCATTGCTAATCCTCACAAAATAGGCGACCCATTAATTCTTGAAGGTTGCCTTTTTTTTTTACAATTAGCAATGGAATAGTAATGCAATGCTACTTAGTCACTTTTAGAACGTAAATTAAGTTTTTGTCGCTATTTCATCATCAAAATGGATGGCTCTTTAGTTTCAAATGGTCATGATTTTTTTCAAGTGTAGCAATGGATTTGGTACGTTAGCGATGGATAATCTGTTGCTAAATCAAAACATTACAAATAGCTATGGAATAGAAAACTATTGTAGATTTCCATAGCAATTATGTTGCTAGCCTATCTCTAAAAAGCTCGAGAAGATTTTAATGCCACAAATAGCGATAGAATATTATCCGTCGTTGAGAATCCATCGTCAAATCATTTCTATTCTATCACCAAATCAAACAGGCATTATTCGATCTCTATTTACTCGCTATTTAGTGACAGCTTTTATTCATTCGCTAAAATCCATTGTTATTCTAATATTTTCTTATAATGAAATTACAAATCATTAGTTAAGACTTACATTTATTTGTTATTTAATTATACTCGTTAAAAGTGGCATTAATGTTAATATATAATTATAAATATCTTCTACCATATAGTTGAATGTTAGTTTTGATGAAAAAAATTGATAAAAGGACAAATTATATACATAATAGAGATTATGATTGATTAATTTATTTATATATATAAAGGTACAATTAAGAAAATGCGTACGACATAAAGATAAATTGATAGATTTTTCTTTTGAAAATAAGAAAAAGTAGTGTTGAGTTTTTATTTGCTTCTTTGATTTGCATGATAATATACTATTAAATAACCACCAATATATACTACCATTGTCACTCACACTATTATGGCATCATAACTATCAATTTTATTCTTCCCTCTTCACCATCACCACCTCACTTAATATTTTTATCATTATAATTAACTCCATAATCAATATCAATACACTATTTTCTATTTTATCACTGCTAAATATTGCATGCGATCATCTATATTGGATAATTATCATCCTTTACAACTATAACTCGTGTATTAATAAAATAACAATCACAATCAATTTGACATTGAATTACTATAACCATTAACACTAATATAAGCCTCATCACAATAATTATCATGTTGCCATCGTAGATGCCACCACTACTATACTCGTGTGATAAGGATATAAGGATATACCGTGTATATCCCTCACCCGGCATGTATATCCATAGAGTTATATAGATAAAAATCTTTGTAATGTACAAGTCTTAGTAATGTATAGATCTCCGTAACACAAACTCTTTGGCTCTGTAAATTCTATAAGTAAAGAACCCTAATGAATAGAATTCATCTTTGGATCCTAAGTAATGTTTTCATGGTATGAGAGCCAAATGAGATTTAAACACCCGACTCAATCAAATTACAAATTCTTTTTCTTCCATGATCGATCTAACTACCGACCTATCACAAAACCAATACATTGTTATACCATACCAAACCTAGCAGACCTAAAGCCATAAATACATCCTACCTCAATATCACTCCCTAGTTATCCATCAAGCTCAATTTGGCCAATTACCTTTTATGGAAGATACAAGTTTTACCACTATTATATGGGTACAAGCTTGCTCATCACATTGAGGGCAGCCTTTCCACACTTGCTATAATAGACTCGGCTTATAGTGATTAGTATACACAGGATCAAATTATTTTTAGCTAGATTGTCGGCTCCTTTCTACCAACCTTGTTACATAATTGGTCGGAATAACCACTACTCACGAGGCTTGGTCTAAACTTGTAATCACATATGATTTTGGTTCTAGAACATAAGTGCATCAGCTATGTATAAGCATGATTGAATTATCATAGTGGAATGATGACATTCAAACCTATATGTTGCATGCTAAAGAGTTGTCTAATCATCTTGTTGTGTTGCGAGCACCTTATCCCAAAAGACGATCTCATAAATTATATACCGTGAGGCCTAGTCCCTGCGTACCATCCATTCGTGGATAACATTGAATCTAGACTTACATAAGTCATATATGATGATATGTTCTATTTGTTGTTGAGTGAAAAAAATGCAATTGGTACGGGATGAACATTCATTTGAGACGGTGCCACTAATAACATAATTTTATGCCCATGGGTTTAATCCCTCTTAAAGAAGAGGACATTACCATGGCAGAAGCAAAGGTAATGGATACGTGATATCACAATTCACATATCCCTCTCCCTCTTCTTATGTTACTGATTGCAGCAATCTTACCCAACAAATATGCACTAATTGCAAAGGCATTAGACATTATGCTGGATGGTGTCCATCACTCAAATAGCACCATGAAAATCATACCTTCACTATCTCCCCAAAACATGAGTCCAATTTGGCATCCAAACAATCTAGCCTTAAAGTATCTGCGATCTTGGATTGTTAACACCGAAGCAATGCACCATTTATAGTAGATGTAGATAACTTGGGCATCCATTTTGAGTACAATGGTCTAGAGAAAGCAAAAATTAGCGATGGTACAACTCTTCCTATTACTTGCACCGGCTCATCTATTTTTTCCATTAGTAACACATATTTTTCACTTGATAATATTCTTTTTGTTTTACAAGTTTCCAATAATTTACTATTAGTTAGCTCCTTTACAAAATCTAACAATGTTTCTCTTGAATTCTTTAATATTTGTTTTTTGGTAAAGGATATCCACATGAAGTTGATTTTGCATATTGGGAAGCTTAATGATGGGCTTTATTCGATGCCAATAAGTAGTTCATTGGGTGACTCACCACAAGCTCTTTTGTGTTCCTAATCACTAAGGAAATATTGGGGATAATATAAATCATTGTTGTTCTATAATGAATATTCTTAAAAAGAATCGATTATTATTTGAATCAATGATCAATGATTGAACCAAAAGTTGAGACTATCCCTTGACTAAGGCTTCTAATATTTTTATTTCTCTATTTGCTTAATTTTGATTCTCTTTATCACCCTCAACAAACAAAACCCCCTTTCCATTTTCTTGTACTTTGAAACAATTAGACAAGAGAGAAAATTGATTGAATCGATTCTCTATGAGATCAACTCTTGCTTACCCTAGCTCTAATTTTGTAATTAGGTCTAATACGAAAAAAGAAATAGATAATTTATGGCAGTATGACATGTTACCAACATTCTCCATTTCTATATGATCAAAAATTATCTCTAAGGACTCTATCCATTCCTTAGCAACTATAAGATCGGACTTACCCACAAATTTCTTCGAGTTGAACTTTTATATCACTCAACCATATCAACCCTCTACGGTGACTTCACTCCTTCATGTTGTTACTACATGGCCATTAAAACTCTCATATGTTCATCATGCCTTTGCTATTGTTGTTACATCAATTTTTATTAGAGCCTTAACAAACCAAACATTTTCTCCCCCAAAACTCTATTGTTCACAAACCCATCATTTTTCTCTCAGTTGGTAGCCCTCATACTTGCTCCCATGCCACCATAATTTCTCCTAAACATCTTATTTTTATTTTCATGCATCCATATAAATGCCATAATTCACAAATCAACATTCAAACACATCCACCTAATTCCATAACATCAACCATATTCATATAATTCATCAAATAAAGATAATGCATAATCATCAAACACATTTTCCAAACAATAAACAAAAGTTCATATTTGACAAATTAAACACTTACATGTTGATGATGTTATTGAAGCTTAAGTTTATGTGTATTATTTAGGTCTACTAGGTCAAATTGCTCCGATACCAAGTCTATAATGTCCACGACCTTGAAGGGAGACCGAGAGTGTTATTGTGCCGCCTCATGCCCGAGGGTGTAAGGTGATGCACTATGTCCTTTATCCTAAATCTCTATCATAACTTGCAGTAGAACCTCACTTGGTTTAAAGTTTACGGCTTCCTAGGTTTAACATATCCGAACTAACAAATTTACAAAAACCTAAACCATTTCAAACATCCTCAAATTAAACATGTTGAAACCAATAATAGTTCATAAACCTAAAACAATTTCATAAACTTGAAACCTATGTATAAATTAACTCCACAAAACATACTTCCACTTTAAAATCTAACATTCAATCTCATATATATTTTAGCTCATCAATAATTTCCACATGCAACATAAATTGTTCATAAAATTAAATCTCATAAATATATGAATTGACATTCTAAAATATTCCAAAAGTGCATAAATTTGCAAACCGAAAGTAGTCAAAACCTAGCCACATTTTAGCCTTTAACTTTTAAACCTAGACCTACAGTACATATTTTGGCAAACTCTATAACTCTTGGCCAGCATCTTAGCATATCAATAAATCCTCAACCATCACCTTGTTCACCTACAAGCACTAGAAAAAAATAGTGAGCTAAAGCTCGGTTAGTGTAACAATGCATGAATACAAGAAAAATCATTATTTTCATGGATGAAATTCATTTTCCTCTTTTAGGCACACCCAACTAAATGTATATATATTCAGCCCATATTGAAAACCATCATCATGAAAATCATATAAGTGCTAGATATATTCAATTCCATGGACATCACAAAGGGTTGATCATTCCCCTTTGTCCTTCTTGTACATGTCTAGCCGTGAGCTTTGTGTGTTCTCTTGAAAACATGAACATGTATTTTTTTGAATTCTTGAAATCAAGACATAAAATATTTTCATGGTGTTTATGCAATTAGAATAAAAACACCAAGTAAACATATGAATACATATGAACATGGACAGAGTAGCATTAAGCCTAAACCATCTCATGAATACAAATCACGTAACATGAAACTAATACATGAAGTGTAGTCATCACATGACATCACAAGTATACAATTTTCCATTCTCTAAATAATCACCTATGTTGAATCATCTAATAATATCATCATAATCATTCAATTATCTAAGCCAAGTAACAATAAGCAAACACCTAAACCGAAACCATCAAATACCATCCTAAGTATCTAATTCTTCAATCAAACATATAGACACATAATCAAGTAACTCCATAATCATTCAATCAATAAGCAAAATCGAATTACAACAAGCATACACCAAAGTTGAATTCATCATGCTTTCTCAAAATCAATCTATCATCAAGTATATCTATAAAGTAAACCTATAGACTAAAGTGATAAATCATCAAGAAAAAACATCAACATAATGTAAAATCATCAATTAAACATATAATTAATTACATAATCATCAATCAATTACAAGAACACAACACCACAAATGGTCAATCATCAATTAATTACATAATCCAAATCCTAAAACCTTTAGGTCTAGTATCATCAAGCAAATTCACCATCACAATTGTTTAATTGCTAATATATATAATCATGAATTAATTACATATTTTTCATCATCATAATTTATAATGATCTATTAACACCTAACCCAAAACCATAAAATATCAATTTGATGCAATAGCACAATATCCCAACGGTTAACTCAACAATTAATCACATACCCCAAACCCTAGAACCTCTATGTCTTATATAAATACAACGTACCCATCACAATTCATCAATTAAACACATAACCATTCAATTGAACAAATATAAACGCTAAGTTTTGTGGTGAGTTGTGATTACACTTACTTTAGGTTTTGATTGTTATGATTACCTTAAAAGCTCTTAAAATTCCTTATTTCTTCCTTGTTCTTTCTCTTAGCCAAACTAGATTTTCCCTCCCTCTTAGCCAAATATCTTCCTCTCGATAATTTCAGCTTGTTTTTCCCTTGAAAAACTCAACTTCTTCCCTTGCTTTCCCTCTTGTTGTTCTAATTTTCTTTCAAGTGTTAATCCTCTCAAATGGAAGGAGAAACACTAATTGAAAATCCTATAACTTTCCCCATTTTATTTCCCTGTCTTGGTCGAAATTTATGGAGCTAAAATGCTAGTGGGACACATGTCCTAAAATGGGTGTTTTATACTTAGATATTTTTAATTTAAGTGGAGCATATATGTGGACATCTAATTAGGAGATTATTTTTTAGGTTAATGCATGTTTAGGACAAGAATTAAGTTTTATTCCTAGGGTAGCATATGTAGGCAATACTTAATTAAGCTATATTTCTAGGTCCCTCACTTTGTCAATTAATTCATTTAAATCCTCAATATTTTTAGTTGTCATATTTGGGTCCTCTAGTCACCTAAACACAACACATGTAGCAACATAAATTAACAAACCAAATACTCATCAAGATAAACATAAGCATGGCATGCACATACTTTAACAAACACACACATACACACAAAGCATCGAAATAATTCGGGTATTACATAATAAGAATGACATCAAGCCGACATTGGCACTTGGCATTTATGGATTATTCTTTCTTCCTTCATCTTATAAAATGATTGATTGTGAAGTTATGAATATGTTTGACAAAGTAAAAGAGCCCATGTGAATCCTGTAACTTTCATTTTAGCTTAAACATTCTCATCTCTTGATTTTTTTTGGTCAAAAAGAAATAAGAGATCTTAAATGTTATTGTGTCTAGCTTCTCTATGTTTGGATAATCAGCCATATGGTCATAGGAAAGCGTTGAATAATTTATAAGAACTAATAGTTTGGCCTCCTAGTTGTAAAAGTTTTATTAAGAACCTCGCCATACATTTTTTTATGAACATACTTTGGCCAATCTATTCCATAAAATAGGACATTCTATCTTTAGTTGGTGTATTTATTTTATGGAACTAAAATCCTACCTTGCCTATTATAGAGATCATCCTTGGGTGCTATTGATAAGGGCAAGATGTTGCATAAGTTATACTCCAAATATAGTGACTAGACAATTCAATTTTCAACAATTCATTTCCTGTAAGGTTGGGCTTGCTAGCTTCTATCAAGATGTTCCGCCCCTGTTCGCAAAAAAAAAAAAAAAAAAAAAAAAAAAAGGAAAGAAAGAAAGATTTCAATACTAAAATCTCCATGATTGACCAAGTTTGAGTTGTTTGGTAAAAAGAAATAGTCACATATGAAGGTAATAAGGCATGCCTAACCACGATTAGGTATCTAAAATGGCAGGAGATCGGAGAAGAAAGGTATCACATTCCATCTTATGAAGACCTTTGTTGGATTTCTAACAATATAATGAAAGACATTTACGTTGAAATACATGCCTAGCAAGAAATAGACCATCGAACGTGTGAGAAGCACTAGTGGAAGAATGCCTAAAGAAAAGGAAGTTAAAAGACGAGGAACATGAGTTGAGAATTGCTATGAAAAAGTACAAACATGATAAGAAAAAATGAGAGGATGAAAAAAAATAATGTATGAAGTAGATAAGGAGTAAAAAAAAAAAACAGAGAGAAGGACAATTTAATCCAAATTAATTTCAAGCTATCTCCAAAATGCAAGCATTATCAAGAGAAAAATAAAGAGTTGAAAAAATAAAGAAGATTGAACAAGAAAGATAAATACAAAGAAAGAATACTCAAATAAAAATTTTGATTACAAAACTTGAACATGAGTAAATTACCAACTTAACAAAGAAAGAAGAATGACTCGAAGAAAGAAAAAAAATCCAAAGATCGGTGATGCCTATGAAAACCGAGCATAAAAAAAGGGTTTCCTTTTAGGGTACGTTTGTTTCAAGAAAAACAAGTTCTCGAACTCGTTTTCCTGTTTTCTTGTGTTTTTTTTGTTATCTTGGAAAAAAGTCAAAGAATCCTATTTTCCAGTCAAGAAAAATTAAAAGGTAAGTTTAGGGAAAATGACTTCCCAAAAAAATGAGAAAACATTTTCTCGTTGTGCTCCTTTGCTGTCTATCCTCTTCCTCGCCCAAGCTCACCTGTTCCATTGTCGCTCGAAGCCGACCCAAGGACATCTTCGCCACCCAACTCGTCGCAACAAAGCTAGCACCACCGTCGAGCAACAAGCCCGTAAAATGACAATTAGATCTACTCGTGATTTCTCGTAGTATTGTGTAAGATTTTTGTGTATCTTCCTCCTTTAGATATGGTTTCTAGTAATATTGTCCGACATTTTTGTTTGTGCATCTTCCTCTTTGTAGGTTTTTCACTTCCTTTTATTACTCTTTCTTGTACATTGTTGTTGTGTGTTTTTTTGTTAATAGAGAATATAGAAATTTTTTTTTGTTAATAGAGAATTTTGTTAAAGAAAAGAGAGGGACTATGCATGGTGGATAGGAGAGAAAGAGAGGGGGAAGGATAGGGAGAGTGACAGGGAAAATTATTTGTTTCCTAATTTGTTTCCAACTCTGTAACTAATTAAATCATTTGACTTTAAGCCTACATTGAAGCATTAAAACGACTTTTTTAGGAGTTAGATTCTTCATAAATGTTGTAGGCTTGTTTCTTAGCTTTCCAGAGAGTCCAAGAATGAAGCATTCTGAGGTCCGTAGCTTTAATTGTGGCCCAAAAACAGAGTAGTGCTCAATCTAAAAGAATCAGAAATCCAAACCTAAAAACTAGTTGAGCTTACTTTGAGTTGTTGTAGACAGAGCTTGCTTTTGTGTGTTTCATTGTTTAGTTTGGTTTCTTGCTATTGTTTGGTTGCTGAGAAATTATATGGGAAAAGAAGGGAAATGGATTGTTTGAAGAAAACAAATCCTGGCAAGTCTATGAAATATATATATATATAAAAAAAAACAAGAGTTGATTTAGTAAGGAGTAGGAGACATTAATGTGACAGTTTACCATTCTTGTTTGCAGCTATTAGAATGAAAGTAACAAGGCAGCTGAACTTCACAATCTTGATAGACACAATCATCTCAGATTAGTAAATGAAATTATTTCTTGGTTGTATCATGTGTGCACTCCAATATCTGGGTAGAAATATACTCTCCGCCTCTGGTTATACAGCTTTTGCTTGGATGTCTTAAAGTATGCCGGTGGGAAAGCCTAGGCATTAGTTGCAAATATGATTGGTGAAGTTGTTAGGCAACTCTCTTCGTAGTAGCATGTCAATAACAGCAGTAGCCATTTTAATTGAAAAAAATATAGCTGATAGCTGATGACTCAGTTGATTCCTTGGCATAATCTAAAAGGCGCCATATACATTCAAGAGAGCTATTTCTCATTTATATGGGGCCATATCTAAATTATGAATAATAGTTAAAACGTTATCTGTGGACTAAATGAACGATGCTAATTCCTGTGTCGATGCAATTCTTCATTAGAGAAAAGACGTTGAAATTGAATTAGGATTTGTAAAAACTAAGAGACTCACCTTGGCATGATTTGCTCAATTTTATAAAAGAAAAGACTTACAACTGAGAATACAGGTCCTTGGTTCAATGAGGAAAGTTCGTACAAAATTAAAGGTTGATTAATTGGTAGGAGTTCTGCTTTGAAATGATTTTGAATGGTTTACATTACAGTGGAGTCTTGTATTCGTTTTTGGTAACCTTTTCATTTGCCTATAGTTGGTGGCTTAGGCACAACCTAGTTGAGCCTCTTTGGATGATGCATTGATTTCTGAAGTTCCGCAATATGAAATGCAAGGCAATAATCATCTTAGATTAGCAAATGAACAAACAAGAGTGTGAAGTCATTTTTAGTTATTTTAAATGGGTGAAAGGGTGAGGATAATATCTAAGGGCATCCAATCACTGATGATATTGTATGTCATATCCTTTATTAGTCTGTCAATTGCATATTTGCTAACATGGAGGCTCACCATACAACAATCTGAGAGGCACGAGTTCATATGTTTTGAACTAACTGGTCTTCAAATTTCTAAAAACTAATTACATCATATTGCAATTCACTTTCATCATCAATTACGTAACTCAACTTCAATCAATAAATGAATTAAAATTAGAACACAAGGAAAGCAACTAAAAAATACAAGTGGAAAAGAATGCCACTAACAACATGAGTTGAAAAGGATAATTAAAGAAGGAAGTTTTTATATTTGATTTGATGAGGGTCATTGGCTAGGCAGTATCACATAATGACATATCTCTCTCTCCTATTATGCTTGCTTTTAACATTAGTTTGAATATTACTAATTTTGATGATGACATATTGAATAATGTGTTTGATTATTTGGTGCAGAATGAAAGGTTAGCAAAGGCTTTTATGGTGAGAAATGAAAAATATATAATGCTTTGGATTGAAAAGTTCTTCGATGAACATAGTGGATCCTTTACAACATGTTATGTGTGGCTTTCTCATTATGTATTTGAATTTGTAAGAATATGGATTTTGTACACAGCTTTTATGTTTGTCAAATATGGGATCTTTGTAGATATTATTATGAATGTGAGATATTTTAATTATGGATGTTTTCTAGTATACAAGCTATTGTGATGCATAGATGAGATTCGACTTTTGGATTGTGAGTGATATAATTATAGGTCAAATGGATAGAATAGACAGAGCAATTTATTTTATTTATCCAACCAAGTTTTTCATTATAATTTTATTATATGACCTTTTTTTTTTATAAATAATCATATTATATTTTTTTATGTTTCAGTTGTCATATTAAAAAATTTCAAATCAAATTTTTATCCTTTATAGTTATATTAAAATTCATCTTATCAATTTTTTTTTTAAAAAAAATATAAGTAGTGTTATTTCAATTAGAAAATATCACATTATTCTTTATTAGTTTAAGTTTATGAATTTTAATATCAAAAAGTTCAACAAGATTAACTTTATTTCTTTTCTTATGTTAAAATTAAAACTTGAAAAACTTATATGATGGGTTTGTAATCATGAAATTGTAGTAATAATTACTTTGATCTTGTCATCACATGACTTGTTTGTAGTGTGTGTGTGTATATATATATATATACTATGAATGTGAAATCTTTTAACAATTTTTATATTGTAAGATTATTAATATATTTTGTTAAAATTCCTTCAAAACTCGTTGATATAACAATCATAGTCTATTTTTGTATTTTAATTTTTTGTATCAAATAAACACTGAAAAATATTTTTTAATAGTTTTTTCATATAATTGTCAAATATCAAAAAATATTTTCCTGAAAAATAACTTTCAGAAAAATAGCTTCCTCATAATTAATTTTTCTCATGAAAATTATTTTCCACCAAAACATACGGAGCCTTAAAAAAGAAAAGAAAGAAGCTGAAGCCGAGGCTAATGTATGGTCTTACAGAGCTGCTAGTATGTATGTTCGGGCTGCAAAGGCACATGAAAGTGCATGAAAATTAAGGATAGTTACCAATGTCCTCGCAGCAGGTGATAGGGTGGCGCGCGAAAATTATGATTAGTGCTTATCCAGGTTTAGCGTGATTTAATGAACTTTTGCTAGTAAATAACTGATTGTGTTGTCGTTGATCAATAAAAGTTACTCCCTCTATCTCAAAGTGATGATCCCCTTTGACATTTTACACAGTTTAAGAATGTTATTAATAATTATATCATATCAGTATTTTTTATTCATATTTTTTAAAAATAATTTTTTTGTTAAAATTATTGACTATCAAATTTAATATTATATTACATGGAACCAATATTAATTGAAGACGAAAATCTATCCAGAATAAAAGAGTTAAATCAAAGAAAAATTATTAAGTTAATTAACGATCAAGTTTAAAATAATTATAAAAAAAAATACTAATGAAAATATTTTACTCTCAAAATTTCATAATGTAGTAAAGTCTTTAAAAAATAAATATTTTTCATATAACAAAAAAAAAATTAAAATTTTTATGTTAAAGGCATTTATATGTATAAAGAGAAAGTATAAAGAAAACTGATTTTTTGTTGGCGAAGAACAAAAAAAAGAAGAAATAATTGATTTTCTTAGTCGAGTTAGAGATATTTTAAAAAAGTAATTTTTTTTAAAATTTTGACCAAACAAACATTTTAGGACATATATATAAGAGACACACACACACATATATATAAGCTAGACAAAATTACAATAATATCAACCACAATCATAAAGAATGATCACATTCATGCATGATCAATCAATCCAATCAAACAAATACTATTAAATAAAGAAGTAATTTAAGTGTTCATTAACAAAATCAAGAAATTTTTAGAAGATGTTATTTTCATGAAATTTATTCTCTATATTTTTGAACTCGGGACAAGCATGAAGCATCAACATGTTGCGGAGTTAATGGTCAAATTTAACAGCATTAGTATCGTCAACCGACGAAAGAGTATAACAATAATAAAAGTATAATGTATAAGATTGGTATTAAAAAAAAAAAAATCATAGAAAAACTCTTTAAACACAAAATAATAAAGAAAGATATGTATAACAAATTTTTTTTTTTAATAAAGCTAGTATCAAGAATATATCATTATCTGGTGCTCCATTTTTAAAACAAAAAAGTCATTGACTTTGTTATGATATTCGGTTCAAATTTTTTGTAGTATATCATAGCATGCTGTACAAGTTGAACTATATGTCTATTAACATTCATTATACATTGAGGGAAAAGACACCATGTCCTTTAGCTTAGGAATACTAGTTAGATACTTATGTTACGTTGTGAGAAGACAATCGTTACATACATAGGGTTAACGATTCATATGGTGTAATACGAGTAGAAAGTTTTATTTTTATGATTAATATAAATCGAATCTATATATAGTTAATTTATAATAAAACTAATTATATATATATATATATAATAGATTCGGAGAGTATATAGAATAAATAAAAAAATATACAAAAAAAAAACCCACCTAAATTGTAGAAATATATTAAAGTTAATAGATTAAAATAAAAACTATAACAAAATTGGTTACGATGAATTCTAAATAAATATATATAAAAAGGCAAATAAAACTTATGAATTTTTTTAACTCATTATTATTTTTTTAAAAAAATGAGTCAAACAATCTAAAATATACTCTTAACTCTCTCTCTCTCTCTCTCTCTCTATATATATATATATATATAAACACTCATTTAAAAATATAAAAATAATTTATTATATAAATTATAATAATATACTTTAAAAAATAAAAATTTGATGTATAAATTATATAAAAAATTTAAAAATTAATTTAATGAGAATTTTAATAACAAATAAATAATTGAAGAAATAAATTTTAAATAATAAGAATAAAATAATCGGATATGTATGTTAACATCAATATCAAAAATATAATTAATATTGATTCGGGGATATTGAAGAAACTAATAATATATATGTTTTCTTTCCCAATAAAGATACCAATTATATATAACCATTTAACTTGTACAACACTTGTTGAAGGTCTAGTAATGCTATGGCAATATGTATATTCGTTTAAGGGTTTTATTTCGCCTTTTGGTGATACAATTCTAAAATACATTAAGATTTAAAATAAGTAGCCAAGTTTTTCTTTTTTTTTTTTTTTTTTTTTTGTTCTATCATGAGCTTAGTGACCGAGACTTTTAAAAATATAAAATAAATTATAGGAAAAAAAAAAAAAGGGTAGGGTTGCGCTTAGTTGGCTTATACGACCATCTATAGTAAATGAACAAGTAACTCATCGTTCAAATACCTCGCTTCTTTTATTTTTCTTTATAATAAAATCTGTGAATTTTTTTTAACTAATTATTAATTTTAAAAAAAATTGAGTCAAATTAATTTTTTAACCGATTATTATTTTTTTAAAAAATAAGTCAAATTATCTAAAATACACTTTTAGCTCTCTCTCTCTCATCGAATTTATATATGCAATTACGCTACTCTCATTTAAAAATCATAAAAATAATCAATCGTATAAATTATAATCATATATTTTAAAAAATAAAACAATCAATTTCTAAAATTTTATTTCAAGATCCATATATAAAAAATCAAATTTATTAACAAATAAAATTATATAAAATTAAAAAATTAATTTGATGAAAATTTTAATAAGAAATAAACAATTGAAGAAATAATTTTTAAACAATAAAAATAATATAATCGAGATAAATATGTTTAAATTAAAATTTTTAAAAATATTATATATATTCTATTACCGTCAAACTCTACATAAAATTAAAAAAAAATAACAATTTTGTTTTTTTATATATTTTCACATCTAATTTTATGATAAAAAATTATTAAAAAAAAAAAAAAGACAAACGCTAGTGGGGCTGCTTTTGAATGAGCAAGATTCAAGAGTCGAGACTAAAAATTTGAATTCTGATTTATCTATCTATTTGTTTATTTTTGGGAATTAGTCATATTTATTGTATCCAAGACAAAACAAAAAATTGTCTGGGATGTTTCATTAGTAAAAAAAAAATAGAAAGGTCTGAGGCTTTTGAATTAGTTAGAACCGTTACAGCCTATTGAATGATTCGAAGTGAGAATTAAGTAGGCAACATGGCCTTTATTTTGCGTCTTGTACTTAACTGGGCTTTCAAAAAGTGTTTTAAGCTAACAAAAAACCAAAAAAGAGAGGGCTTGGGGATGCGGGGGATCGAACCACGTGCAGCTCATCCATTTGAGCAGTCGTTAAAAAACTTTATTTTGTGTCATGTATTTAACTGGGCTTGCAAAAAATGTTTTAAGCTAATAAAAAACAAAAATAGAAAAGGCTTGGAGATGAGGGGGATCGAACGCCCGTGCCTCTCGCATGCAAAGCGAGAGCTCAACCGTTCGAGCAGCCGTTAAAACAGAAGGTAGTAAGGAGGAAATACTATACTAAATAAGTAGTAAAAATCTCAAATTGTTATGAAATAATAAATGTTCATCTACTTTTTATATCTTCGCTACTTGTGATTCTTAATATAATTTAATTCATCATTCAATATGAGAAATTGAAAGGGTGATGTAATTGATTATTAATAGTCCCTTTCAATGCTCTTCTCAAATTTAAAACCTATAAATAAGCTTGATTGTTCATTAATTGGTATACAAGCATTTTGTAGAAATTGTGAGAATTGTTTAGAGTTGTTATCTCTTATATTTTCTTTATAGTAAAATCATTTTTTCATCATTTTTCTCTTCAATTCTCCTATTACTTCTATTTCTTTTATAACATGTTATCGACATGAAGCTTTAACCAATCGAGATAATAAATCATGAGATATGTATCTACCAAAAGACTTAATCATTTATTTCAACCATGGGATTTCTTTTCTACACAAATGCTCTACCAAAAGATATAAATTATTTAGATCATTAAAAGATATGTATCTAATTTATCATGTACCTTAAATCTAATGATATATAGAATATACATTTGAAAATTTTTTAATGATTTAATATATAGAATCTAATAATCTAATATATATTATTATATTAGATTTTATTATTATATTTTGTCTTTATTTTCTAAGATTATCATTATACTTTGCAATATACAATTTTAATGATATTAACCATCACGAAACTTGCTTTTGTGGCCCTTAATATTTTGGGCAAGAATTATTGATCATACGTGTTGATGCTCGAGTTAATATCATTTACTTTTTATATCTCGAATATACTTCGCAGTAGCATATCAAGAAAAAGAGTTTAAGAAATATTTTGAATCAATTTCATACTTGTTCATGGCTAAATAAAATGACAAGATATTGATAAAAAAGAATAAATCTCATCCAATTGGATCTACTCTATTCCCTAAAGTGAATGTGACAATTTATAATAATTTTAGACATGAACGAAGATGTGGTCATAGCCATGGGCGTGATTAGAATAATTATTACTATAATTATGATGACCATAATATTACATCTCGCCACCGAAGTGGATAACTATGAAAAAAAGAATAAAAATAGATAAAGTCGGTGTTCGAAAAATAAATATTATAGATGTGGAATGAATGAATATTGGTCGTGTACTCGTTATACACCGGAGCGCCTCATCGAGCCTTGTCAAGCCTTATTAAAAAATAAAGAGTAAAATATGAAGGCCACTTTCATATATCAAAATAATAGTAATTGAAATTAATTACTTGTTAGTTTTTCTATTTATAAATAAAATATTTTATATTTCTTATAATTTATATTATATAGTGATGGTTACAAATTTATTTTACTATTTATTTATTTGTTTGTGTTTATAGGAATATATTTGTTTATTTATTTTGTATTGATTTATTTGATTATTTATTTTATATTAATATTATATATGATAATATCAATATAATAGAAAGTTCTAGAAGAGCAACTATTTTATTATCTAAAGAGATAAATTTTGAAGGCTTTAAAAGAGTGATTATATTATGACCTAAAGAGATAAATTTTTGAAGCTTTAGAAGAGTGAATATATTATTAATTGAATAGATAATTTTTAAAGGCTCTAGAAGAGTCGATATATTACTACTTGAAATGACATAATTTAAAGGCTCTAAAAGAGCAACTATATTATTATCTCGAAATGATAAATTTATCATAAATGATGTACTATTTTCTTCAAAGTCTCATAAAAATTTATTGAGTTTCAAAGATATTCATTTAAATTGATATCATATCAAGATAGCAAATGTGAATACTTATATATTATAATCATTATATCGTGTAAAAAATATATATATATATATGTATTGAAACATTTATCCAATTTCTTTTCTAGTCTTTATTACAAATATTGGAATGATTAAAACAAATACTATAGTGAACCGAAGTTTACCAATTCAAATACTTTTATCATGTGACATGACTAGTTATATTATCTTGGGTCTTTCATGATGTGAAAAATTATTAAAAATTCATATGAAAATCTATTAAAGAGCTAGAAGATTCTTCAATTTAATGAATTTTCATGTTCTGCATGTTCTCAAGATAAATTGATTATTAAGCCATCACTAAGTAAAATTGAGATTGAATCTTCAGTATTTTTAAAATATATTTAAGGTGATATATATGGATCAATTCATCACCATGTAGACTATTTAAATATTTTATGATTTTAATAAATGCATCCATAAGATGGTCATATATATGCTTATTATCTACTCGAAACCTAACGTTTTCGAGATTGCTAGAAAATAATTTGATTTCGAGCATAATTTTCAAATTATACCATTAAAATAAGTCACCTTGATAATGCTCGGTGAATTTATTTCTCAAGTATTAAATTATTATTGATTGGCTATTAGAATAAAGGTTCAACATCTCGTTGCTCATGTTCATACTAAAAAAGGTTTAGCAAAATTGTTTATCAAAAAGCTCCAATTGATAGCTAAACCTTTATTTAAAAATAAAACTCCTTGTTTATGCTTGAGGACATGCAATCTTACATGTAGCAACACTTATTCGCATCGGACCCATAAGTTATAAAAAAATTCTCTCATCTTCAATTGATTTATGGTCATGAGATAAATATTTCTTAGTTAAGAATTTTTTGACGTTGCGAGTATATATTTGTAGTGCTCCTCTATAACGAAATAAAATGGGCGCTTAAAGGAGATTGACAATATATGTTGGATTTGAATCTTTTTCGATAATTAAATATCTTGAATCATGAATAAGTGATATTTTTATAACTTGATTTATCGACTGTCATTTTGATGAAATAGTTTTTCCAACATTAGAGGAGAGAATAAACAAAATAAGCGATTGAAAATGTTAAAAAAAAAAAGATTACATAGAGTACTCTATCTTTATATCAATTTGGTACAAAACAATGTGAATTAGAAGTTCGGAAGATAATTCGTTTACAAGGTATTACAAACTAACCGCTAGATGCATTTTCATATCCTAAAAGAGTAACTAAAATGCATGTCCTCGTTAAGAATGTTCCTATTAGAATTGATGTCCCGTAAGGACAATCTATTAATGTTATAGCTAATGAATCTAAAGCACGCCCGAATCGTAAAAGACCAATCGATTCTAAAGATAAAAATTCCTAAAAGAAAAGAACAAGATGAAAATATAAAAGATTTAAATATTCATAAAATGGTTTAAGATATTTCTAATAATAGGCTTTCGAAGAAGTCCAAATGCTTGAGAAAAATAAAGAGATTTTGATAAATTATGTCAATACAGGAAGAAAATAGAATAAAAAAGAAATATTTATTGATAAGATTTTTATATGTAATGTTGCAATTGATATTTTGAATGAAAATAAGGATCCCGAGTAAAAAATTATTGAAGAATGTTGACATAAAGATAATTGGTCTAAATGAAAATAAGCAATTCAAGCAGAATTATGTTCTCTTACAAAAGAGTAGTTTTTTGAACCCATAGCTAAAACACCCGAAGATTTTAAGCTAGTGGGATATAAATGAGTATTTTTAGGAAACTAAAATAAAAAAAATGAGATTATGAGATACAAAGAAAGACTTGTAATACAAGAGTTTCGCAAAGAATCGACATTGACTATTAGGAGACATATTCTCCTATAATGGATGCAATTATACTTTATTATCTCATTAGTCCGGCAAAATATATGAAAAAATTAATATGCATGCATTTAATGAATGTGATCACAATTTATTTGTTTATTTGAAATGATACGAGTATGAAAATCCTAGAAGGACTTAACATGCTAGAAGCATGTAATACATATTCTCGAGATAAGAATTCAATTAAATTATAAAAATCTCTATTAGGATTATTTTAGTATTTGTTTTATTATTTTAGTTTTTAGAGATTCAACTTATATTATACTTTTTATATTTTATTTTTGTATCTACTATTTATTACTAACTCCGTATGCATGTGATATAATCACTTCAATGATTATTTATTGAAAAAAGTTATAAAAAAAATAACCCTATTTGTTCATATATTTTTATTTGAAAAGGGGTTTGTTGTATATGTTGATGACTTAAATACATTGGAACTTCGAAGAGATTCCGAGTGTCATAAGTGATCTAAAAAGAGAATTTGATATGAATACCCCGGAAAAAAATGTCATCTCGACCTGCAGTTCGAGCACTTAGAGAATGAAACTTTTATTCATCAGTCAATTTGTATAGAAAAAGGTTCTAGAATGATTCTATATAAAGACCATTCATTGAATAGCCCAATAGTAGTTCATTCATTTGATATTCAAAAAGACCTTTTTCGACCTCGAGAAGATAACGAAAAGCTACTTAGTCCTAAAGTATTGTATCTTAGTGCCGCTGGTGCATTGATATATCTTGCTAATAATACTCGACATGATATAGTCTTTTCTATAAATTTATTAACAAGTCATAGTTTTGTTTCAATACGGAGACATTGAAATAGAGTTAAATATATACTACGTTATTTTTAAGGAATAATTGATATGAGTTTATATTACTCCAATAAATCAAAGACAAGATTAATTGATTATGCGGATGTAGGTTTTTTATCTTATCTACACAAAGTTCGATCACAACTAGTTATATATTTACATATGGAGATACAACTATATTTTGGCGTTCTATGAAGCAAACTATAGCCGTCACATCTTCAAATCATGTAGAAATATCAATTCACGAGGCAAGTCGAGAATGTATTTGGCTAAGATCAACGATCCATCATATCCGAGAGACATGCGGTTTATCTATCAGCAAAAGAAGTTCCAACAATATCATATGAGGATAATATCGCTTGCATAATTTCATTGAAGGAAGAATACATCAAAGTGACAATCCAAATAGATTTATTCGCTAAAGCATTACCTACCACAACTTTTGAGAAGATGATTCAAAAGATTGAAATATATCATCTTAGAGATCTCAAATGATGTTTTCAATAGGGGAGGTCAACATTGAGATTAATAGCTACAAGAAATATTGTACTCTTTTTCCTTCATTAGAATTTTTTTTCACCGGGTTTTTTTTCTAGTAAGGTTTTAACGAGGCATATTTCCTGTACAATGGACATTCAAGGGAGAGTGTTATGAAATAATAAATATCTATCATCATGTTCATCTATTTTTCATATCCCCATTACTCATGATTCTTAATATAATTCAATTCATCAATAAATATGAGAAATTGAAAGGGTGATGCAATTGATTATTCTTAGTCTCTTTCAATTCTCTTCTCAAATTTAAAGCCTATAAATAGGCTTGATTGTTCATTAGTTGATGTACAAACATTTTGTAAAGATTGTAAGAATTGTTTAAAGTTATTATCTCTTATATATTTTTTTATAGTAAAATCATTTCTTCATCATTTTTCTCTTCAATTCTCATATTATTTCTATTTTTTTTATAACACGGATCTTTTAGGTTTTTTTTTTTTTTTAGTAACAGTAATAAGGAACTAATCAAGGTGGTTTCAACCGAATTTGTTGAAGAACCAATTCCCGTTTAGAAATGATCGTATCTTTCAACACGTATGTTGTCTCACAACAAGACATACGGGGAACATAGTCCACGTACATGAAGGTATGATTGGGCTTATCATTTTTTTTTAATTGAAATTGGGCTTATCATTTATTTGTCCGCCTTGATAACCTATTATTAAAAAAAACATTTAAAAGAAATTTAAGAAAATGAATAGTTATTACCATTTATTATCTCACGAATCACGATTTACCGTATAGTAGTTTTGGTAATTTTGAACGTAGCATTATAGTGACTTCTTCTTCTTCTTCTTCTTCTTCTTCTTTTTTTTTTTTTAGCATTCATATGCAAACTTACATTGTATTTTATTTTGATCTCTATTGTTTTCGTCCATTGTGTTTTGAAAAGATTTGTTGGCCCCTCATGTTTTCATTTTATTCCATTTTAGTCCCTCATGTTTTAATGATATTTTTGGTTCCTAATGTTTTCAAATTTTAAAATTAACATATACATAATTATATTATTTTTATTGTTTAAAATTGAATTCTTTGATTTGCTATTTTTTATAGAAATTCTCATCAAATTAATTTTTATCCTTTTTTATGCAATTATATTTTTAATAAATATAATTTATTTTTCTTTATGTATATATTTTTGAATGAGTTTTTTTTAAAATAAATAATCAATTAAATAATAGAATTCATGTGTTTTACTTGCTTATTCTTGTTATAATTAAATTTTAATTTTTATTTGTTTTTATTACACCCCGCTAACTTTAATATATTTTTTACAATGTAACTTATTTTAAGAAAATATTTTTCGATTTATATTATATACTTTGACCTATTAAGTATGGTCATGATGTATAAAAAAATATTGAGATCATTAATTTTATTAAAAATTGGTTATGCATCTATACATACAATACCAATTATTTGTTATTAATTTCTTTAATATTCTAAAATTATTCTTTTGCAAATAAAATAGTTGAAATAATGTTTTTAAAGAATCACCTAATAATTCAAATATATCATTTTATTCTAATATTACTGATTATTTTACAAATAAATATATATAAATCAAGCGTACATATTCTCAACAAGTTAAAAAAGATTCGTTAGTTAATTGTTATGCAAGTTTTATATTGATTATTGAGTAATCTTATGAAAAAATATTAAGATGTTTTTTGAAAAAAATTATTAAATTTTTTATTTATATTATTATAGGTTTTTATTTAAGAATAAATGCATAGCCGTAAACGAATCTTGTTTTTTTAACAATAAAATTTATGAAAAGCATAAAGAAGAATAAATAAAATATAAAATTTTGATTAAAATTATAAAATTAAATAAAATTTTATTTTTCATTTTAATTTAATATATTTTAGTTAACTAACAGTATAATACAAGTTATCAAACTGAAACATGTTTAATTTAAGATGCTATGTAGCTTAAAAAGCCGACTAATTAACAAGGAAACTAAAGGAAAAGGAAGTTTTACTATTGCTTCGCTATTTGAAACTCTGTTCACTGTGAGACAAATGACTGTAGACTTAGACTCAGTTGTACTGTTGGTTTCACTGTTTTCCTTCCCAGCTTCCTTATTTGCCGTTGCTTCTTTCCTGATCTCTGCTCCACCCTTGGATTTGGTTAGACTTGCTTTTAATGAATTCTTCTTGTTATCTATCTAATTGACATTGCCAAGCAACAGGTGAGGCTCTCCGTGCGTTGCTTTTCGTTTTAGCAAAATTCTTGAAGAGGTTGATGTGATGACATTATTTACAATGCCTTTTCCAACTCTTGATGCCACCGATCCAAAATAAAGAAAAACTCATCTTTGCTTACCCCAATTCTTATATAAAATTTTCCAATAATAATTAAATGCAATAAAAAAAAGTTGTGATTTTAACATTATCGGAAACTCTATGGCTGCCCTAAACCTTACCAATCTCTGTTTAATTCTATTTACTTACTAATCTCCGTTTGATTCCATTCATGTCTAGATTTGTGTTTCAATTCATGCCTACATTTTGGAATCTGGAACTGACATGGGACTTCATCACATCAAAGCAGCATTGCCTCAACAAAAATAAACCAATATCTGTTGAAAGAAAAACAAAGCAGAAACACAGGGCATGTACTAGTTTAACACACTACAAAACCGACAACTCTTCCCCAACCAAGCCCGCAACCCATTCAAGGACTTCCCATTGCCAGCTTGTGTACCCCAACAACGAATTGCACCACCACAAAAAAAAAAAAAAAAAAAAGAAAAAAAGAAAAGAAAAGAAAAGAAAAGAAAGGAGATTGTTCTTTTTCTCTCAGAAAATAAGCTCAAAATATAATTGCAACACATACACATAACAAAACATTCATAAAATAATTGCACTAGAATTGAATCTTCAATTCTTTTGTGGCAACAACTCTACGTCACAGGAACTACAACTTTCATCATTGGGTAAAAAATCGGAAAACACAAAAAAGAATATATGGTGATCTGTGTCACTAGAAAAAGAATCTCCTTCCTGTCATGCCCACCAGCAGCTCGGTTCCCAAGCCAAATGCCAAGTCTGGAATGGCAATAAAGGGTTTTTTTCATCAACTTCGTTGAATGTCTTGAGCTAAATCTCTGAGCAACATCTTCCCAGTTTCCTTATTTCACTCTATTTATATCACTGTACATCCAACAGAAAACTTCTATGTAGTCTCCTCTCTTCAGCCTTTATTTTTCAGGCCTGTATTACAATGTTGTGTCATTTGAATATTAAATGCAGGTAATGAACATTGAAATAAATCCTAGAACAATAACACAATCGTGACCAAATCCCATCAGCAGATAGAAAGTTATTGATCATTAGATCTCACTTCCTCAACCATCATGCATCTTGTATAGTTGGCTACATGATTCTAAATCATCACAAGCTACCAGATTATTCTCAAGCGCAAGTGAGGGGCTTACTGGTGAATGAGGGATGTGAAGAAGAATGACTGCAACACAGTACAAACACAGAGACACAGCAGCCCCTGCAACAACATTGTAAAACAGCCGCCTATTGTCTTTTGTGGGTATGAAAACTGTCTTTAGTGTATTGGTCAATTCAAAAAGTCGATGAGATACCTGCAGATGCAAGTAAAGAAAGCAGCCCAAGGAGAAAGACTGTATTAGTTACTACCACTATTTCTGATAACATTACGTGGTCAAGAACAAGTTTACTTACTAGGACATAGATGGCTGTTGTAAGCATGAAATTTAGTAATGGATATTCTGGAATAAAAGAAAGGAGCCACTTAGGCTGTCCATTGGGTATGTCTGATCTGCAAATGCATGGAAGTTAGAAATGCATTTCTCCTAGCTCAATCAAAATAGATTTCTATAAACTTGCTGAATCCTTTCACTTCTGAGGGTTTCTTTTTTAAAAAAGGGCCCTGCTGTTGAGTTAATAAATAAGGTTGTTCTTTTCTGTGCATTATGCATATTCGTAAAGTTTTGAACTTTATAATGCTTCATAAGCAAGCTAAAAATCTTTACCCACTGAACTATGCATGAGGGTTTCCTTAACATAGGATCAATAGATTTTAAAGATAAGAAAGAGCTGAAGAAGATGATATACATATATCATGAGAACCAAAGAAGAAAAGAAGGAAAAATAGAAGTTGCTGACTCGAAATCAAAGAAAACATAAGAGACTATTAATTCACAAACTACAATTACATTGGGTTCCTTATAAATTGGCATACACAATAATGAGCTTGTAAAGAGTCATTTATGTCCCTTTCCAATTTATTGATTACTTTTTCACTTTCAGTTTCCACGGGTTGTTAGTCTTCTGTACTTGATTTACAATCTTGTGCTTTCTTCTTTTAACAAAATCACTTCTTCATATATGTATTTACTAAGTTGTGCGCTGCTTTTCTTTTAATTGTTTATTTATTTAATTATTCAGTACCAAATATGAAATTTTCTTCACACTACTACTTTATGCCCTTTTTCTCACACAAGCCATCAAAGCCAAAGAAAGTCACAGCCAATCACACAATTCTTAAAGAAGTCCATAGTCCATCCAAAAAAGTACCAAGGAAGATGGGCATTTGATTATTGAACAACATACAATGTTTTGATATACATTTTTTTATTTTTTTTGCTTTATAAAAAGGGTAATGACCAAATGGATCAATGTGAAGTCCTATAATGATATCACAGTTAAATTTGTTAGTTGCATTTCAGAGTGCAATTGCTGGTTTAATGTTGTCTTGTGCTTTGTGAGGGTGCCCATAAACACCTACTTTAAGAATATCTTTCTATAATTCAAATTCAGTTAATTATCTAGGCTGGTAGAACGGAAGTGGAGAAAAACAAATAAACATAAAAAAATAAATGAAAGGAACCAAATAGTTAATCCTCAAACCTCAACCAGATGTGGAACTGCGAAATATAGGTCTCCAACGTTATCTTGCCAAGCCAACTGTGCATTTAAAGTAACCCAATTATGGCAAGTACAAAATTAGCATGGTTATTCATATTCAAACAAAAAAGCAAAAAAAAAAACAGCAGTACAAAACATATATACAGGGAAAATAACATACGCAAAGAGAGTCAGAGAGAAACTCCGGAGCTGCTGAGTGCAATTGCGCAAGCAAATGTAAACTCTGGGTCACATAAAGTAGATATTATAATAAGACCTATTATGGAAACATATTTTCAGCACATCATCCAAAGAACTCCCTAAGCATCCTGCACCTAAAATAGTTCTTCACAAGGGAAAAAGAAAAGAGCGCACAAACACAAATACAAACATATATCCTTGATACATACGTAATGGGGATCCATGATGTGTAGGGGTGATACTTGTTGTAAGAAACTTTGTCCAGCTTGTAAATGCATTCATACCAAAAATAACCAACCTTGAAAGGATAAAAATAGATATCAAACCACAACCAAAGTATGAAAAACAGATGATAAAAAATCTAAATAGAATAATGATAATGATGTAAACAAAGTCATGCAACTCACAGATACTGAAACAGCTACTATGCCTGTTTTGATTGACAGTTTCTTCTTGGTTTCAGATTCCTCCAATTTCTCCATCCACTTCTCAATCTGAAACCTCAAAGACATTTAATTTAAATGTTGGAGTAGCAAGAAGAAAGACTAAACATGACCACAGTTCAAGTAATTACAGTGGGGTGAAAATAAGCATATATCATTCCAATGATCCATATATAGCGATCAAGTCCAGATCTGAAGTGCCACTCATGCAGCCTAGGGAGGTCTGGCTTTCCAGGATCAGTATAGCCTGCCAAAAAGATATAACTATTAAGCATATGCAGAAGCAAGAAGGCAATCATAAAATTCCAACTGAACTTGAATGTTGCCATTTAATCAAGCTAAATCAACCAAGTTTCCATTTTGGATAATTCTAAAAGAATTTTTTTTTTTTTTTTTACCAAAAAAAAAAAAAAAAAACAGCAAAAAAATTTAAATAACAAGTGAGATGTACATGCAGAACAACAATAGATTAATTAAGACCATTAGAATTATTACAGTAAAACAAACAACAAAAAGAAGATGCCCGATCTTCAGTTCAAAGAGGAAAAAAAAAAAAAAAGATACAAAAAGCTGCAACCTTTTTTACTCATACTCCCATATCATTAAAGTGCACACAGTGGAAGTTCACCAAACAAGCGTACCAACTTCCAAAGTAAAATAGCCAAGCAAATAATTATGAATAAAAAAAAAAAAGACAAAATATGTCAGATACTAACCTAATAGGAAAGTTAACGGATTCCAGATGACATAAAAAACTCCAGGTATTTCCCAAATCAAGATAACCACAAGAAAGCATGAAAGAATCTTCACAGCCATCACTGAGCTATTGTCATTATACTTGTTAAAAATACCAAGGGCTCCATAGACCATTAAAGTGAATAGCGTGTGCATTGGGCAAATATAATAGAGCATGTAGTCATTGCCAAGGACAATACAGCAAAATGCCACAAAGAAATTGAGCCGCCACATCATCTGCATCAAGTAACATGTATTTAATTTATAGGAAATTCACACCAAAAGGGGGAAAAAAAGAAAAGAAAAGGAATATGACATATAACATGCTGTTGTGAAATAATATAAGGCGTGGAATCAGTGATATGACCTGAGTAAAGCGAGCTAAGCTAAAATCTTTTCTAATGTAATAATAAGAAAAGTTGCCAAATCCCGTCATCCAAACATATGCAGCAATAAAGACACGTATCGCATTGTATATCTCTGTTGCAGCAAAATAATGGTACATCAAGAATAGGACCTGTTTCAGGAAAAAAAGAAAGGAGTTAATGCAGCCTTGGAGACTTGGCAGAGGTATCTATTATGCACAACTGATGCAACAAATTATTGTATACACAGAGCTAGCAGTGTATACAATCTCTAATATCCAGCTAACCCAATCAGATTGACACATATGAACAAGGATTTTAATGAATACCAATCTGGTTTCATTTGAATGATAGAAAGCAAAATAATATTGCACCACAATAAATTCCAAGGAGCAGATGTACATTTTGTTCTCTGTAGTAAATCAAGTATAGCTCAATACAAGTTTTAGAGCTTTTATGAATTTTGCAGCCATTAAATTTCTGTACAAGTTACGAGCTTCAACAAGAAAAGATTACCTGCATCCATCCTTTCCACTCCTCAGTCTGATGCCGGTTAAGGTAAAGTGTGGATTTTCCAGTGAAAGCTGACTTGTCAGTATGTTTCCTCAATGAAGTCATTGCTGATACTATGATGAGAAGAATGTACAGGAAGACAAAAAGGTCACGGTTGTAGTTCTGTCCAAAAACCATCAAACCCAAAAGTAAATAAGAAAGGAATAGCATTATTATACTTGAACAGAGCATTTCATCGGAAGCAAAGCTGTCAGAGATGAAATCATGATAGTAAATAAACACATGAACAACGCACATGAAATAAGTACCTTTGTAGATTCTCCCAGTATATTTGTGCGATCACAGACATAGAAGTACAGCAAAAGTACCCCAAACTCAGACCTGCAAGAATTTGTATGGTAAAACTAGAGAAAGCAAAGATAACCAACACAAGCACATAGTAATTATCTAAAAAGTTAATGACTTACATTGCTCTCAATGTAGCTCTGTTTTCTAGCAAGAAAGAGTCATCCATAGTCATAAACCTAGAAGACAATAAGGACAGAAATTAGGAAAAAGCTTTTAGAAAATTAATATATAACTCGATGATAATACTGCACAATGTAACAATCAACCTAATTAAGTTCATTTTAATGGCCGAAGTATGAAATTTGGCAGATGTTGATCTAGGAAGGCCTCCCTCCAGCAAGACAGCCCGATCATCTTCCTTGATTGTCTCCTTTTCCAAGTCAAGCAGATTATTGTCGGAATGACTGCAATCCAGATAATTCAGGTGGTCAGCATCAGGAAATATTGGAAAACAACATTTCCAATGAGTTAATCTGTATATAAGAAATCAGCACATCTGTGCCATAAGTAGAAGGAAAGGAATTCAATCAATATCTAATTATACACATTGCTAGCTCAGATTCTCTCGAACGTATGAAACTAGAATGGACTATAGTATCACCAAACTTCAATTAATTATAACTAAATTAGCACTTACCAGTCTAAGCCTTTTAATCATCAGTTATACGCTATCATAAGGGCCATTAGTCCAATATTAACTAACTAATTATCTATCTAACCAGCCAACCAACACTGAACAGCTATCTTGCACAGGTAAAATATCTGAGGGCTTATCTTCAATGCAAACACCAAGAAAGCATTTGGAAGCTCCGTAATCTTGCCTTAACGAAGAAACGAGATGTGCTCATTAACATGTACCCAATATCAGAGTCAGTTCACAGATAAAAAAATATAAATACAAGGGGAAAAAAAACTCAAATCTACATTTCATCATTCGCACTGCAGAATACAAAAGAATTTAAATGTGATTAAAAAAATAAAAATAATTGCTACTTGAAACATTACTTTATTTAAAAAAAAAACTCACACTTTGGGAGGGGAAGAAGTTTTCTTATACTCTAGGAACTCAGAATATATCCATGCAACAGAAACTGGGATAAATCCGAGCAAGAACGAAACCTGATCAATCATAACAAAAAGTATGTCTCTATTACACAAGTGAGCAAAGACATGTATAACAATAAATAAGTGAAATTGAGTCTATAAAACATATATATATATATATAAAAAAATTGAAATTTGACAATTATGGAATCCTGCTAGCCTAGAACTTTGCAAACCTACATTACATCGCGAATCACCAAAAAAAAAAAAAAAAATAGAAATGAAGAATAATAGAGAGAATAGAAAATGCGTAAGAAAATGAACCTGTCCAGGCGTGATTGGGCCCGACACCATCATTTTGGATCCTAAATCGGCAAACAAAGAAAAACAAACCGAATCAATCAATCAATTAAACAGGATAAAAATAATCATAAAAAATTTATTCAATTCAAATCAAGAAAGAAACAAGTAACAAATACCCCAGAGAGAGAGAGAGAGGTGAAGAAGGGCAGTGTGTGTGTTAGACAGAGAAAGGAAGATCTAAAGGCATAATAAATATTAGGACTGACTGCTTACAAGAAATCAAAAGAAGACCAAGCCGAACATAACAGCAACAGAAGGAGAGAGAGAGAAAGAGAGAGAGAGCGAGAGATCTGTAATGCGTAAGCAGAAAAGAGTTTGCTTCAAGAAATAGAAAAATGTTAGAGAAACAGAGGAGAAGTCTCTCTCACTCACTATCCTTCCTATTTTTCAATCCTTTCTTTCCTTCCTCACCAGCAATGGTTGTTGTGGTGGTTCGGTTTCTTTCTTTCTGTTGCTCTTTTGCTTTCAACTCTCTAAAAATATTAATTAATTCTTTTGATTTAAATTGTCACCGAAGAATTTACTTAATCTATTGCTTAGTGCAATGTTTGTCGATTAAAAAAAGAAATTATATAACTCACTGTAATCATTGTTTCTTTGATTTTTTTCTTCCACACCTATTTTTCCACTACCACTACTTCAGGTCGTTTCCAATTCTATCACTCCTGTCAAATTATAATTGTATTGTTTTATTTTCCTTCGTCTATTTCAATTCTTTTGAGAAAAAAAAACTAATTTTGTTTCTTTCTTTTTTTCCAAGTAAAAAAAAAAAGAAATTTTTTTATTGCAATTTGATTGGAACTCATTTTAATTGACAATTAAACTCTAATTCTAAATTTCAACTAAAATGAAGACTGAAGAAACGAAATTTTGTTTACAATAGAGTCAACTCAATCTATTATTGTCATCTTCAAGTATCTATATTTTATAATTTGATTGAAGAAGCATTCAAACCTCACAGAAAAATTGCATTTACACTATTAGTATTATTACTCTTCCATTCAAGAGATTGGTTGAAACTTGAGAATTGAGATCAAAGTACGAAACTAAATATTTTAAATTATGAAGTCAATGTATATGATGTGATTGGAAATGAATTTTATGAAATGAAAAATAATTCGTGTTATAAATAATAATATCAAATCCTTATATACTAATTGTTGACTAATTATATATGCTTTCTAGCATTTTGTAATTTATTTTTTTTTCGATATTGAAATTTCATTTGTTGGATAATTGTCTTTTTCTTAAACCAAACCGGCCTATTAGAAGAGTTAAACTAAAATGCATCGTAAAAAATCAATTGTTTATTATAAAACTACAATAATCTTCTTGAAATATTATGAAATTATAGACCAATTAAGGGTTTGAAATTTTAATTTAAAAAAGCCCCATGTTAAGAAAATATTACAAAAAGATTCTTTCATACCCAAAATATCCTTAATTATTATTTAAAAAATAATTAAATTAAGAACTTTAAAAAAATAAAGAAAGAATATATATATATATACGAACAATATAAATTTGCTATCTAATTCTATTCTTTTTTTAGTTTCGTTTCTAATATTCTTTCTCTAATTTATTAAATTTTTTAGTTTAACTTCTTTTTTCTAAATAGTATTTAGGAATATTTGGCTTTTTAATAGAAGATTTCTGTTAAATTTTTAAATGATTCATGTAATTTCATGATATCTCAAAAGGTTAATTTACCTTAATTTGTATAAGAGTCCATTTTAAGATTTTTTTAATTAGTCCAACATGATGTCGTTTCGTTTCATTTTGCACCAACTCACGAATGGGTCGATTAAGGTTGCCAGCAAATTGCAATGCATAAGTTGATTTTGGAATGTTGTTTGACTCGTCATCTAAGGAATGGAATATTTGCAAAATATGGATAGCAATGAATCGAGTTGAAGCAGATTTCGCTCCATTCGCTTTCGATCTAAAATATCCAAATCCATCATCGTTTCTGCCACTCGATCGGATCGGATCGAGTAAAGGATATTCTCCACCCAGTTTTGGTTGGACCCGTACATTCTTTTGAACCAAGCACCAACATTGAAGCAGAGAAGAGATTCAATGGCTAGAAAGGAGCACCAGGAGGGATTATTTGTTGAGCCAGGAGTGAATGAAGCAGTCGTCAATCTTAATCAAGAAGATGATCACATCTTCCCTGCATCTAGAATTAAAGCAAAGACGCTGACAGATACACACAGTATGAGTTCATGAAGAAAGACCCACATAGAGGGCTTGCTTGATGACGGTGGTAATCCATTGCTGTCAAAGAGAAGTTCCAACATCAACCTGCATGCATACATAAAAAGAAAAAACGCATCAGTTGTTACTGGGGATTTGAACGGGAAAGTAAAAGAAGAAGATGCATGGACTATGCAGTACCTACACGAGCCGGAGGTTGAAGGAATCCAATAGTGTCGTCACACTTTAGGAAAACCAAACCATATGACAGAATTACAGGCTGTACGTGATATAAAGTTGTAGAAGAGAAGCTTATGTTGTGATAAAAACTCCATGCTCTGTTTAGAGGAGTTGTTGATTTTGTGCGAGGAAAACTTTTAGCTTTAGAAGAGGTGTGCTTGCTGCTATATATCATGAACTCTGGCATAAATTTCCTGACTATGATGCACCAATACAGCTTGTCAAGCCGTTTGAACGTAACAACAAGTATGATGATAAGTGGGCTGGCTGATGTGCCAAGGTAGCAACACGATTTATATATAGTTGGCATCACAAAGCAAGCAATCCCATTGTAAATTTGAAGAAGGAATTGGTTGATGAAAATTAACAAAAGTTAGGATCCGTCAGACTTGTTGATCCTAGAGAAGCTGCTGCTGCAGACAAGGTATTGCTGGATAGATTCGTTTATTCAATGGAGGACGGGACAGCTACTATAAAACGGGAGTGGCAAGACTTCTCTGCGAGGGCAAAAGCTGTGAAATGAGTTGAGGCGGAACAGCTACAACAAACGCATAAGATCAGAAATTGGGTTGAATTTTTGTTTCGGGTTTGCAAAGTGACGGGCCAACGTTTGAATGGTGGAGGACCAAGCCTTATGGCAGAAGTAAATAAGGGCTTTGACATGGACTAGCTATGTGAAAGCATACAACAAAAAAGTTCAAATTATTCTCTTCGATCCAACTAACGAGAGCAAAGGGTTAAAGAGTTTGATTGGCCACTCAGGAGATGGAAAAAAGAATAGTTCAAAACTTGAGGATGAGTTTTCTTCGACTTGGAGAGCTTGACATGCTCAAAACTGGAATATGAGTTTTCTTCAACTCCAAGAGTTTGACATGAGAGTGTGTCCAAGATGGTAACAAAGCCAAAGCCAAATTCTATTATGTTTGGAGAGTTCATATTTAATTTGGAGGATTGAATTTAAGTTATTATATCCAAATAAGTTAGGGTTTTATTTTTTCTTTATTGGACGAATTTTATGAGTAATATTTAAACAACTTTTTTTGATGAATTATTGAATAAAATATATGAGAATTTTATCTCCAATTCGTGTATCCTTGTGCTTGCTTAGGATTTATGTTTTTTTTTTTTAATTGAATTGATCAATCAACATGGTACTATTGATCAAAATTAATATAGATTGTAGAAGGATTTTAAATCTCACCAAAATTAATCAAAGCTAGAGTTTATTTTGTTGTTTAAACATAATTTTGGGTTTCGGGATTTATCATTTGCTGCTTGATTGTTATCTTCACAAATCTGGTGTCAATTCTTCCTCAAACAAAAGATTTTTTTTCATGGTTTTTTTCAAAAATTCTCCCTTTGTCTTCAACCCATAAAACAACCCTCAAAACCTCTCTTCTCCTCACATATCCTACCCGAACACATGCTAAATGACACTCCTTACTCCTCTTCTCTAAGTCAAGCCTGTCAAAATCCATTTTTAACCCTTTCATAAATTATCATTTTATACAAAAATTAAAAAAAATACATGTTGCATAGTTTTCTAATTTTTGCTTATTTTTAGGTATTTTTTTTATAACTTTTGTGATTTAAACACATCGAAATTATTTCTTAATTTTTAAGGTAGCCAAAAAAATAAATAAAAAAAGAGAAGAAAAAGAATCAAGAAGTTAATTAATTTGGATGCAACTAAACATTTTAAAAGAAAAAAAAGGTGAAATTTGAAGATAATTTTGATGCAATTGAATGATCTAAAAGAAAAGGGTAGAAATTGAGTTTAATTGGAGTGAAATTCAATAAGATTAAAAAGAAAAAGGGTTGAAATTGAAAACAAAAGAGAAATTAGACATTTTAGGGGTATCATTGCAGATTATTCAAAAGAATAAAGACTAAATTAAAAATAAAACCAACAAATAGAGAGCAACTTAAATCTTTTCCATAACGAGCGTCGTTTTCGAACAACTAAAAACACTCGTTTCCCTTTCTTCTTTCTTCTTCGTTCTTCCCCATACAAGGCCATTTTTTTTTCTTGTCCATTTTTCCTTTATTTTGCCCCTCTTTTTCACCACTTTATGGCCACTTTCTCCCCCTTTATAAGTGGTTAGACACTTGCCACAATGCTTGTCCATCCTTTTTTTTTCCTCTCCTCATTTTTGTACCCTAAAATATGCCAAACAACATGCATAAACCGCCTCCATATGTTGCTATTAAGGCACTGCTAACATGCCGGCACCAAAGCCCTATTCATTTTCGCCCGCCTCGCATTGACTTTGAATGGGGATGGTATTTACTTTGTCCCATCCCGTTATTTTCTTTAAAAATTACAATTATACCTAATATATATATAAATTCTAAGATTACAAACTAGTCTCTAATATAATGAGTGAGTTTTGAAGATCTCTAAATAGTAAAGACATACAAGAATATGTGTTTTTTTAGTTGTATTTTTGATATTTTATCAACTTAATTAAGTATATCATTTATTTGATTAAAACCAATTTAATATATTATGAGTTATGTTGTAAACTTATAGTTGAATATGATGTTAGATGATTTTTTTTAATTGTCTTTTATATGGACTATTATCTTTTTGTTACGAGTTTAAAATTTGGTATAAGATGGTATAAGGTAGACGAACGGGACGAGCGTAAAGAATTAAAAGGATAAGCGATACCCCATAGGGATCCTTGGTGCTCCATGGGATCCAAGGTGCCCCGCAGGAATGGGGGTGTAAGGGAAATATTACTCCGCACGGGGCAAGGGGCGAGCTTTTTATAGGCCATCTCCGCCCCATTGCCATTCCTAATAATAACACGTGCGGGCCGGTTTTCCTATGCAACCCAAATTTTAATATACTATTTCTTCATTTTGTTAAATCATTTCTTATATGTTTATCATTTAATAACTTAATCGTATTCGATATTAAAGTAATATGACTTTTACTTTTGGGACTCGACATCAATTTAATACAATTTTATGATAAATATTAAAATTTTAAGTGCCTAAATGCCCCTTAGGAAAATATAGAGAGTTAATTAGCTTCAAATTCACGATGTCTCGACTCCCACATAAAGCTTGAAAATAAACTTAGAAATATTTTGGCAAATAATGTTTTCGAGAAAAAAATTTAGGGTTTAGATGAATTTAGCACCCATTTTTTTATAAAAAAGTATTTTTGGGTGATTTTTGTCTTTCATGAAAGTATAACCTACTTCTTACTTATAATCTCTAAAACTAATGTTTTTTTTAGGTTTCTTAATTTTCTTTAATATTAAGTGACGACTCTATTTCTTTAATTCTCTTTTTTAATTGTTGGAACTCCAATACATCGGTAGTGACATGATTCTTAAACAAAATAATCACTGCAATGCCATTTTATCTAGCCAAGTTTTCAAACCCTAAGTTTCGATGTCGTTATTGACTTAATCAATCTTTATTCAAGATAATCTCTATAATGTTGTTTCATTTTGCCAAGTTCTAAAACTTTAGTTTTTGATTTTGTTATTGACTCAATCAATCTTTATTTGAGACAATCTCCACGATACTGTTTCGTTTTGCCAAGTTTTAAAATCCTAGGTTTAGATATCATTATCGATTCACCCAGTCTTACCTAAGACAATCTTCACAATGTTGTTTCAGTTCACCAAGTTTGAAAACTCTACTTTCAGATGTCATTTCGATCCTATCAATCCTATCCAAAATAATCCTCGCATAGCTGTTTTTGGCAATCTTACTTTGAAACTGTATGTTTAGATGTTGTTGTTGACTTATTAAATCCTATCCAAAACAATCTTTGTGGTGCTATTTTGGCCCACCATTTAAAATCCTAATTTGCGATGTTGTTATCTACTCACTTAACTTGATTAAAATGATTTTCACAATGCCATTTTCAGTTCGTCCAAATCTCTTAGTTCAATACTCATTTCCTCTAGAGTGAGGATAAGGCTTTTAACCAACATAATCTCAAATCACTTGATCAATTAATTTCTAATTTGACAACAAAAATTAGGCAAGACGGGATAGGATGATTGCTATTTTTTTTCTATATATAATAAATCTCTTATTTAAAAACTCTATACAAACCAATCATTTGGTTTTTTAGTAACCTTTAACACTAATTTTTTCCTAATTTTAAGCTCGTTGTTATTAATGTCCACATAAATTATTATTTATTTTTTATTAATAAATTTTTTAATTTTACATTGTTAAAAGGTTTGGGTAGATATATGGTCAATGGCGAAACTAACATTTTTCTTAAGGAGGTTAAAGTGTAATATCCCTAAATTTTTTCATTAATGGGTGGTATATAATATTATGGATCATGTATTTTTGAAATGTAAATGATTTTTTTATCAAAATAAAAAAATACAGATTTATCGAACAAATTAATCTAATTTGTTCAATTAAATGTTATTTGTTTTTTATGTTAACATCAATTGATTAATGTGATTTATTATAATTCTTTTATTTTTAATGTAATAACTATTATTGTTTTAAAAAAATCAAGAATATGGAAGTGTAGAAATACTTGGCAATATTCTCTAATATCTAAATATATTGATCAACACTTTAAAATCACTTAGCTGAACCATAGTGTGCTAATTCTATCTTGTTAATAACTCACATTGACCTCATATAATCAATGGACAATAAAATTAAAGAATTTTACCAAAATTTACTTAAATATCATCGGTTAGAATTGTAATTTAATGAATATTTATCAAAATTTCCCTTAAATTTCAAAATTTCAAATCATTTATCATACAAGATAATTAAGGTGTTACTTGTATGATTTAGAACTACATAATGTGTGTATAGAAAATAATGGACAAAATCAAAAGATAGATGATCTGCCATCTGTTTTTAGATTGAACGATGCATGCTCAATATGAATGACACATCTTCCATTGTATTATCTTCTTCACTTCTCTAGATTCTGGCAATGATCTGTATTCAAGCAAAATGGCAAGTACCAAAATTCATTTTGTTGGTTCATTTTTCACCAATAACCTCATTTACATACTCACTCTTATGACTAAATCTAGACATGCATGCCGCATCAAAGAGAAAATTTAATATCATCAAAGATCAAAATAATATAGAAACATCTTATGTCTATTTATCCATGATATAATTGACAACAATCCATAGATATTGGATAAATAAATATAAAATGCAAGAAAATCAATCATTAAAAAAATAGTATTAATCAATCATTAAAAAAATAGTAGTCTCAAAACTCAATAGCATAGACAAGAAAGTAAACACATAGGCAAAGAAGCAAGCATGCAAACAAGATTTTAATTTTCTAACTTAGGAGTTGGTTTCACCATCAAGTTACTACATCTTTAATCCACAACAAAATGCCAAACTAGAACAACTCTCATAATATCATCATTGGCCAACTATCTCTCAAGGTTCTATTATTGTTGTGTGTGTGTGTGCAATTCATACAACAATCATGTACTTGAAATCACCACACGAAGATGAAGAGAAAGATAGTTATTGAAAGAAACCATAAGAGTGAATTGATTAAAACCCAAACTTGATTTTTAAATGAGAAACAAACACTCACGTGCTTAGAATATTAATTTTTAAAATGTGAGACAAACAATGATGTATTCTAAAGATTAATTTTTAAAAATATGAAATGAATACCAACGTACTCGAAATATAACTTTTACTAATTAAACTAAAACATGCATATTCAATAATCGAAGAACATGTAAAAAAAATAGTAAAATATTTTCATATTCTAAACAATCAAAATATACATGAATCCATGACTAAATATATAAACATCAAGAACTCATTAAATTATAATATGGCCAAATTATTCATTGGAGTAATAAGACCATTTTCAACACTTCATTCATTTTAAATCACCATAACACAATTATACATAAATCAATCTAATAGTCCTTACATTCCTTGTTAGTTCAAAACCTACCCTTAAGGAAACAAACTTCCATTTTGTCAATTTTTCTCCTTTCTTCACATCTAATTCTCCACTTAAACATGTAATGTATCAATTTATCTAAGTTAGATCAATCAACCACTTAACCTAATTTTTTTCAATCACGAATGAATGATACTCCTAGGGTAACCAACCTTAATTTTGCATTTTAGCTTATCAAAAGTCATCCAATTCACCTAACTAACATCTAATAATCCATAACGCAATAACCATCAACTTTTCCCAAATCCTAAGGTTAGGTCAAGTTTTCCACAAACAAGAACAACATTCAAACTCAACAACCTATTCCAATTAAGCTTCCAAACATCAAAATCCTAATTTCTTCACCAAAACCAATCAATTCAAACAACATCACAACATCATTAATCATTAAGTTGTGAATTCAAAAATATTAGAACATCAAATAATCACCAATTAAACACTAAAACAATAGTTTCTTATGGTGTAGTGAGAACTACACTTATCTCACTTGTAGCTTGATCAATCATTCACCTTTTGGGCTTGAACTTCTTTTATCTTCTTCTCCACTAACTTTTGACCAAATCCACTCTTTTTCCTCCTTCTTTGTTGATCTTCCAAGCTTATTTTAGATGATTCTTAGAGTTTTTCTAGGCTATTTAATGTGTTTTGGAGTATTGGTTTGGTGAATTTCCTCTTGATTTCATTGATTTCTTCTTGTTGTAACCTTTAACACTTAGAATTTTTCAACCTTTTCTTCCTTCTTCTTTGCCAAATTAAAGGGAATATTTTTCCTTAGATTAAGCCAAACGAATCACTCTTGGAATAATTTTGAATGCTTGCAATTAATGCCATCTCTAGAAATTTTTTCTTCTTTCTCTTTTCTTCTCCTTTTTTCATAGATTTTTCCTTGATTTTTCTATTCATTTATTCTCTTTTTCAGCTAACTTAAGGAGACGTTTTTCTCCTTCATTTTCCATCTTGGTGGTTGCCGGAATTATCTTCTCAAAATCTTTTAATTAGTCCCCTAAATCACTAGTATTTAACACTTTAGTCTCTAAACTTTTAATTAGTGTAATCAACTTTTCCAAGTTTAGTCCGTAACCTCTCAATCTCTCACAATCTAGTCCTTATTCTAGACCTTTTCTAAAGCAATTGTGGTCTCCGAATTTTTTTTTTAACTATTTTAATTAAGTATCTAAACTTTTAATTATTTTAATTACACCCCTACGGTTTTGCAATTTCACCCATATGTTAACATATAACAATATCAATTACTATTATAAACCTCTAATTCACAACTTAATTAATTCATTCACCTTCGATGATAATTATGCTTGTATTTAATTTATTTATTTTACAAGTATAAACTTAAATCCGTACTTTTAATAAATATTCCTTTATTAATTAAACAAAATATTCTTACAACATATTTATATTTAAGGAGGATTTTAGGTTGAGGATATTATAGAACAATTATATTACAAAATATAAAACTTGTAGTGCATAAATGTCTTTGAAAATCTTACCTAAGCTTATGAAGTAATTATTGGCTAAGAATTTTTTTTTTTTTTTTTGATGTATTTGCCAACTCATCAAGGTTAAGATTTTATAAACATTTTTTTATGATTATTTTTTTCTTCAAATAGAAAATTATTAAGAGCCTTTAATTGTGTCGAGCGATGCATAAACCATCAAATACTCATATTTTTAGACTTTATCAAAAAAAAAAAAAAAAGGATCTTTACGTCTATTTTTTAAATCTTGTCAGTTTTGAATCCTAATTGTCTAAATAAATTAAATATGAAGAATTAGCTTCTCATGATATGATTATTGACAATCTACATATATTAGATAAATAAATGCGCAATGCATGAAAATCCGTCATTGAAAAAAATAATGGTCTTTGAACTCAATAGCGTAGACAAGAAAGTGAACACACAAGTAGAGAAGCAAGCATGCAAATAAGGTTCTAATCTTTGAACATAAGGATTGGTTTCACAATCGAGTTACAACCTCTTTAATGCATGGCAAAAGCCAAACTAAATAGAACCAAATATGAACAACGCTCATAATATTATCATTGGCTAACTATCTTTCGGGGTTTTGTTATTGCTATATATATACATACACACAATTCACACAACACAATTCAAGAATTTTTTTTTTTTTTTGAAAGTATTCAAATCAAAATTGCATAGTTAGAGTTATGCCACTAGGTGCTAGAAATTCAAAACACGAAGATGAAAAGAAAGATAGTCGTTTAAAACAAAACTCTAAGGGTGAATGGATTAAAACCCAATTTTTTTTTTAAATGTGAAATGAACACTCACATTCCCAAAATATTGATTTTTAAATACGAAACAAAAATTCACATACTTGAAAGATTGATTTTTTAAAACGTAAAGCGAACACTCACTTACTCGAAATATTGACTTTCAAAATGTGAAATGAACACTCAAATACTCAAAATATTGATTTTTTATTTTAAAATAAACACTTATTGACTCGGAAGATTGATTTTTTAAATATGAGACAAACACTCACGTTGCTACTTGAAAGATTAATTTTAAAAACATGAAACAAACATCAAAGCACTCGGAATATTGATTTTTAAACATGAAACAAACACTCTTGTTTTGAAAAATTGATTTTTTAAAACATAAATGATATATCTATTAACAACTAGCAACTATAGAAAAAAAAACGTAGAGAGAGAGAGAGAGAGAGAGAGAGAGAGAAGGAATGAAACTATAAAAACCTTAACTCGTTATCTACAATAAACCCAAACAACAATCTTTAAAAAATAAGTAACATTTTTTTATAGAGTTGTTTGAAGAAGTAACGAAAGGGAGACAACCCGAAATGATTTCGATATAAACTAATTCAATAAAAGCCTATAATAAGAACAAGCAATGTACAAGCCATGAAACATATCGGTAGCTAAATTAGTAAGTTAACATGTTCTAAGAATCTTACAAGTTTGTTAATGTAATAGTGCGAGTAACAAGGATTCTAGAAAATTTTATTCGATAGATACATACTTAATATGATATGATAACTCATACTACTACTATTTTTTTTATCGACATCTTATATACTCGAGTAAATTATAAATTAGTCCTTCATGTATTGAGAAGCAAATTAAGTAGTCCCTTTTGTTTGAAAAGCTAATCATTTAGTCCCTATATTTTAAATCTACTTGCAACTCTATCCTTTTTGCTCTTTTTAAATTTATTTTAATTTTTTATTTTAATAAGTAGAAAAAGGAAAAATTATTGAAAAATATTTAAAGGTTGATGACAAGAACAAATTTTAAAAAATAAAAATAATATTAAGTTAAACATGATTAACGATGGTCAAATGACTAAATAATAGTTTTTAAAACTAGGATGAGTAACTAATTTGTTTCTTGAAACTAGAGGTACTAATTTACAATTCACTCTATATACTATTTTAAGAAACTTTTATTTCCATAAGTCTTTGTATATATATATATATATAAATAAATAAATAAATTTGATTCTGTTGTTTGAGAGGAAACGGATCTGTTTTGTACTAATTCGGCCATAATGGCAAAGTATTCTTCTTCTATTTTTGCTACTGCTAATCCGGCATTAGCAAAGGATTTTTGTGCCGAAATTGTGAAGTGGAGGAACTTGGTTTTAGGGCTCCTCGTTTTGTGAGCCATTGTTCAACATATGCTTTAGATAGAGATGCTTGGAATTTTGAAAGCATCCCATCATTTCACTTGAAACCTTCGATGAGGATCCCTATATCTCCTTGGTAAATAAAATCATAATACCGGGAGCGAGACCCAAGGAAGGAAGAATTTTGAACCGAAGAGGAAAAGAGGGGTAAACCGTCTATAGGTTATACTTAGAGGTTTTATAGATTTCATCCTCGCACTTTAGTGGCTAGCTCTGCCGCCCAATTTACTTATTTTCTCGTTTTTCATTTACGCATATCATTTTCCTACACTTTATTTATATTTTCTAGGGTATACCTGGTATCGAGCCTAGCACTTGTTGTTGTTGGTGGTATGTTTATATGTTTATTGTTTTCATGTTTAGATCTTGTTAAAATTGAGGGTATAGACAATTGAGTTGGTGTGGCTTTAGTAAGTCTCGAAGGATAGGCAATAAATCGGAGGAATCACCTTCATAACTCGCGTACCCAAACCTCCAAACCATTATTTAGACATGGATTCTATATTATGCAAATCTACCTCTTTCTCAAATTCTTCGACCTATGATTCCGGAGATTCTAGGAAGATTATAAATAGTGTAGAATATGTTATAGAAGATTTTGAAAAACAAACAGATAATTGGGAAATCCCTAAAGTACATAAGGATGAAATCTACAAAACCTCTAAGTATAACCTCGTTTAAAATAGATTTTACTATCAAAACCGAGGAGAGGGATATTCAGCATCTAAAACCATTTGAGACCATACGTCTCCTCTCTTCCAAAACCATTGACATAGGTAGAATTTCCTAAGTTCCCTCTATCATCAATCTCCCATTTTCCAAACCAAGGTATTCTACCTCGGATATACCTAACCCCATTTTATAAAATATTGATTACGGATAAATGTTCAAAAATCCAGGTATTCAAACCAGGATGATTCTCCTCCCGCATCTCCTACTGCATCCGCCATCACCGAAAACATTGCTCATGATCGTAATGTGATTGAAAAAGATGATTTTATAGTAGATAAACAATATCCGCATGATGATTTCTATGCAAAACATAATTCGAAAAAAGAATTTGGTTTTTCAAAAATTTTTTGGATAACGGAAAAGCAATACAAAATGAATTCTATGAATTTGTGAATCCGTATAAAGTCCATATTTTATTCTTTGATTGGTTTGAAATATATGCTTCGCAAATGATATTTCTTATCTTTTCAAATCTATGAACCCCGTTACTACTAGGAACAAAACTCCAACTTGGGAAGTAGATGGAAAGACTATCTAATCCGAACATCCTCCTCCCGGAAACACACTTTCTCCTATGGAGAAGCCAAAATATGTCCTTCCAAAATAACCAAGGACGATGACTCTACCCATATCCAAAATATTATTCAGCGGAATAATTTTACAAATGCCAACCTTCAAACTATAGGAAAACAACTTGTTAGGATAGAATCCCATATCCGAGTAGACGGTTGTTCCTCCTACCCCAAAACCAGCTATTTCCTTAGCTAAAATAGAAACCACCGATCGAAGCTCAAGAACCCAATCTTCAAACCCTTTCGGGTTTCTAGGACTAGCCAACAGGTAGAAACAAAGCAACAAACCCGAGTTTTTGCAAGCTATTAGAGACCAACTTAGCAAGATAGAGATATCTTCCGGCATAGGAACCTTTAGGCAAGTAATACTTGACACACCACCTAATTCTCGTAGTGTCAATGTACTAGATCAAAACTCGGACCAAGAATCTCTCCCCGAAGTGAACAAACTTTATTGAAAAAATTCCTTACCCATGATCACCGCCTCGACATAGGAGAAATGCCAAACAAACTTGCCTAACCTAGATTCAATGCCTCCTCCGTCTATGAATGGAACATAGATGGAATTTCGAATACAATATCCCGAGTTTGCTTCAACAAATGACCATGACAGCTAATGCCTACAAAACACAAACCGGCACCCTAGACCAGGCCATAGCCGAACTTCTTATCGTAGGTTTTTCGGGATAGTTGAAAGGATGGTGGGACTATAATCTCACCGCCCAACCATATTTAGAATCCCGAATTCCATCCAAACAGTACTAAGAAGGACTCCGTATCCTAGATGACTTACGTGAACCAATTTAAGATGTAGTGTCAACACTCATCCTAACTATTTCCCTCATTTCATAGGAGACCCTTCACACGTAAAAGAAAAAAATGCAAAGCTCCCGAGTAACCCGGGTGCAAAAAACTTAGTGACTTCCAGTACTACAAAACTACTTTCCTTACTAGAGTCATGCTTCGTGAAGACTCTAACCAACCTTTACGGAAGGAGAAATTTCTTGCGGGACTTCCTATCCTCCTAGGAGAAAAGGTTAGAACCGGGATTAAGGATGCCTTTGGCGACCAAATCCCTTATGACCAATTAACCTATGGTGAATTGATTAGTCTTACCCATAAGGAAGAACTAAAAATTTGTCAAGACCTCAAACTCCAAAAACACCTCAAGTGGAAAATGAAAAAAACCAGACAGGAACTTGGTAGTTTCGTAAACGGTTTGACATTTTCACTTCAAAACCATTCAGAGTTGCAAAAATAACTACAACGAAAAGGCCCATAAAAAGCTTTTTAGGAAACCTTACCACAAAGAAAAGCCCAAAGAAGTCGAACCCTTCTATATGAAGCCTTCTAACAAAACATCCAAAAAACCCTTTTGGAAAGCCCGATTCGAGGCCAAAACTCAAGACCGACCAAAGAAAATTTACCTGTTATAAATGCGGTCAAAAGGGCCATATTTCAAGATACTCGTAGGATAAACACTAGACTACGGGAACTCTAGTTAGAAGAAGAGATTTTTAACAAAATCTCTACTTTGCTAATTGAGTCATCTAACCTTTCGGACTATTCTAACGAGTGAAGAAGCCTTACGGATAGATGAACTCGTTACCTCTTCTAGCTTAAACTCTAGTTCGGATTCCGAGCCCGAAACTAGCCCAAAACTAGTCAATGTTTTGACTAAAGATCAAGATCTCATTCTTAATATTATAAAACGTATTGAGGATCCCCAACTTCAAAAAGAGTACCTAGCCAGGCTCTTAAATTCTCTTGTTAACAAAGCCAAAGAGAAACCAAAACCCTCAATCCTACCCTTTACAAGTACTAGCACCTATGACCTTATGGCCATACTTGATAGAAAAAAAGACCAAAAACCCTTTGACTATCATACAAGACCTTCAATCCCAAATCAAAACCATTAAGATTGAGCTTAAGGAACTCAAAGAAAAGCAAACCAAAGACTCGGTCTCTTAAAAGTTCTTTTAGAAAAACGAGGCGAAGAAGAGTCGGACTTTGCTTCGAAAATCCTAAAGAAAACCAAGAGTTACAAAACCTCGAGAATCCGGAACGTGTTCTAAAAGATTTCCTTTTTGTACTTCGAGAAGTTACTTCTAGGAAATACTTGATTAAGATTACTCTTGTTTTCCAAAATAATTTCAAAATAGATATTATTGCCTTGTTTAATACCGGTGTTGATTTAAATTGCATAAAAGAAGGCATCGTTCCAAAACGGTTTCATATCAAAACCCATGAAAGACTTTTTGCAACAAACAATTCCAAAATGACCATACATGGTAACACAAAAGCTTCGTGGTCGATGGAACAACCGTTATCAAAAATCATTTTCTTCTTGTTGAAAAGATGTATCATATGGTAATATTATGCACGCCTTTTATTAATCTCATAACTCCTTATAAGGTTTGTGATGATTCCATTTCTTTCACCTCTAAGCATACAAAACTTGTTTTTCCTTTTATTGAAAAACCTAAGACTCGTAAATCTCAATATTATAAAAGCATGTTCTATTTATAATTTTGAGATAAATGCATTAATTAAAGGAAAACAGCGAGCATCTTTTACATTTATGTCAAGATGTATCTTTACAAAAAATACAACATCGATTACAAAATGACTTGGTGAAAAACAAGATTTCGATTTGCAAAAACTTATAAAACACGAAATCTGTTATGATCTACCAAATGCCTTTTGGAATAGGAAGCACCATAGTGTTGACCTTTCCTATGAAAAAGATTTTGATGAAAATAGATTCCTACCAAAGCCGGATCGATCCAAATGAATGCCGACCTTGAACAACATTGCGAGTTAGAAATTCAAGATTTAGAATCCAAAGGTCTTATCCAAAAATCTAGGTCACCTTGGTCTTGTGCATCTTTTTATATCAATAGGAATTCTGAAATAGAAAGAGGAACACCTAGATTAGTAATCAATTACAAACCCTTGAAAAAAGCCTTATGATGGATTAGGTATCCCATTCCTAATAAGAAGGATTTGTTACAAAAATTAAATTCTCGCTTTTGTGTTTTCTAAGTTTGATATGAAGTCGAGCTTCGGCAAGTCCAGATCAACCCTATGGATAGATACAAAACTACTTTTACTATCCCTTTTGGATAGTATGAATGGAAAGTCATGCCCTTTGGCCTTAAAAATGCTCCTTCGAATTTCAAAAGATCATGAATGATATTTTCTATCAATACTCCGTATTTTGCATTGTGTATATAGATGATGTGTTGATATTTTCAAATTCCATTGAACAACATTTCAAGCATTTGAAAACATTTTTCTATGTGGCTAAACAAAATGGTTTAGTAGTTTCAAAATCTAAGATTTCTCTTTTCCAAACTAGGATTCGTTTCTTAGGCCATTACATTACCTAAGGAACAATCACCCCCATAGAGAGATCTTTGGCTTTCGCAAATAAGTTTCTTGATAGGATTCTTAACAAAACCCAATTACAAAGGTTCTTAAGAAGTCTAAATTATGTCTTAGATTTCTGTCCAAACATTAATCGTATTGCAAAACCCTTGCATGATAGGTTAAAGAAAACCCAAGTTCTCCGGTCCGATGAACACCTCAGGATAGTTCAACGGATTAAGAAACGGATCTTAGAAATCCCTTGCCTTTATCTTGCAAGCCCCTTTCTACCTAAAATTGTAGAAACCGATGCGTCCGAATTAGGTTATGGTGGGATTTTAAAACGAGTCTCTATGGGAAAAGAACACATTATCTAGTTCACTTCGCGCATTGGAATAATTGTCAAAAGAACTACTCTACTATAAAAAAGGAAGTTCTTAGCATTGTCATGTGCATTCAAAAATTTCAAAGCGATTTATTAAATAAAAAATTCTTTCTTCGCATTGATTGTAAATCTACAAAAGAAGTTTTACAAAAAGATGTTCAAAATATTGCATCAAAAATTTTTTTTGCCGGATGGCAAGCCATCCTTAGTATTTTTGATTTTGATATCGAATTTATTAAAGGAGAACGAAACTCTATTCTTGATTTTTTAACTCGAGAATTTTTACAAAACAGGACATGATGCCTTGAAAAGCCAAAGGAAAAAAGCCTATACAAAATCCAGATTCAGAATAAACCTAAAAACAAGCCCAATCTTCAAAACCCATCTCATCGACCCAAACCATTATCTTATGGGTCGATGCCGTTGGAAACCAAAAAGAAACACCCGAAGAGGCCCAAATGGTTGAAACCTAGGTCCAAAGTCTTTCAAGGCGACCGAACTCCTTCTAGCCTTACAAAAAATCTTAGGTATGTCTCCTTAACTCGATTTAAGAATCGAGAAAGGTTTTTCCTCCTCAAAACCCATTTCTCAAAACTCAAATAAGTCTTTACAAATTTCTTCTTCACAAAACACTCAAGTCATTTATTCTCAAAACAAATTTAAAAAATCCGACTCCGAGTATTTCATGAAAAAACATTTTCAAAATAGTATTACCATAGAGGATGGATTTTTTCATCAAAACCTTTCTATGGTAATACAAAACTTTTTCCCTCTTGGATGGAATTTTAAACCATGGGACTTAACCAAAACTCAGTCTTATTATATGGTAGTCCTTGAGCACTCGGCTTTGTAAACTTTAAGCATTCTTGGTTTAACAAAACCTACAAAGAACCCGCATACTCCACCTGCCATATTCTCAAAATTATCCATCCAAAAGATCGGAACCAAGACCTTACAAAGCCTAAAAACCTCCCAGCTAACTTTAAATTTTTTTTTTACCATTGCCTATCCTACACCTATTGGGATTACCAACAAGTATGGTTCAATGCTTTCTTTTTGCAAAACAAAAACGATAACCATTCTTGGCTCTTCTATTTCGATACAAAAATGGACACTTCAAACCTTCCTTTCGGTTTCTCCAATGGTGGAACTACTATGGTTCTACCCCATGTATTCTCAAACCAGAATTATCTAACAGATTATAAACTCTTCCAAAATAGTTACAAACCCTCGAAACAGAAAAAGATTCACTCCTCTTTTTCTTTCTCGCATAAAATTCTTCTTACCATAGGTTTGCTCTTGGTACTATGACTATGATCACCAGGACAATATCATAGTATTAATCGGGAGATTCAAAGTCAAATGGTGGGCCTCTTTCAACATCTCAAAAACACTTTCTAGAGCCTCGGTTGAACAATGGCTCACAAAACGAGGCTATTCCAAACCAAGCCTAGCTCATACAAAATTCCTAGCCCAAAGGGCTTTTGCCAATTCAAGATTAGCAACGACCCAAACGAAGAAGAATACTTTGCGGTTTTATCCCAATTATTGCAAAGTAGATCCGACGGCTCCTAGATAGCGATTCGGAATCGAGCCTATCATTGACTTAGGCAATGATAACAAAGATGACTCGCTTTGGAATCTTTCCTCCTCGCTCCCCATCGTTGACTCTTTCCGAGTGCGGGACTATGACAAAACACCTTTCGGTGATAAAAAAAACTATATACTACCCACCGGACAAAATAGCTTTCGGCGTCTTAACTCGTTCATCCACATGAGAAGACACTCGTACAAGCTATTGTTCGATATTGTTCACTCATATGAGATACTCGTTCATCACTATTCACTATTCAAGATAACTCTTTTTCTCTATAAAAGGATGCTCATTTCTCACTTGTAATGAGAGCATATGTTTTCTAGAGTTACTTAGAACTTGCCTTTACTTTATAAACTTGTTCCCTTGTAATCTCTTGTAACACATCTCTCATTATATCCAAAACCTTTGAGGAAATCAAAACTACTCCTCTACTCCTATTTATATCAAAATTGTAAGTTTACTTCAATAAAAATTTACTTACATTATCTAATGACTTGTTCTTCAAAACCATAATGATTTTCCGTATCTTAGTGGTCGGCCCCGTCGCCTAATTTAATTTTTGCTTTTAATTTCTGTTTTCATCCTACACTTTAGTGGTTGGCTCGACCCAATTTACTTATTTTCTATTTTTCATTTCTACATATCATTTTACTACACTTTAGTTATCATTTTCCGGGGTGTTATCGGTATTAGAGCCTAGCTCTTTTTGTTGATGGTGGTATGTTTATATGTTTATTATTTTCATGTTTGGATCTTGTTAAGAGTTGAGGGTGTAGATAATTGAGTTGGTTTTGTCCGAGGTAGGGAAGTCTTTGAAACTGGCAAATTTTGTGTGTTCAAGGATGGCTTTGTAGTAAGATTAGGGTTTTTGGAGATCCCATGGTTTGAAGTGTCATCCGGGAGGGAAAAACTTTTGTATAATAATGAAGGGATCACCGTAGTAATACCAATCTTCAATAGTAATAATTTTTTGGATATATATATATTTCTAATGTATACTTTTGTTACTTTTAGGATAAAAATGCTCATTTGGTAACTTAAAGAAAATCAAAGAATTAGTTTAAGTTTTATAAACCTATTTGTACTATAAATTCTTTTGATAATTTGCCGAGATCCCAAACTTAATTTTTAAACATTGATTTAATTTCTTTTGGAAATCTAATAAAAAAGAGACTACAATTAAGAATACCACGAGCTAGTTATAGAGTCTTTTTGAAGCAAGTTTTCCATTGGTACTCTAAATATAAATACAATAACTTAAGTGCTTTCTCATTGCTTTTAGCCACAAATTAACAAATGACATTATTGTAAGAAATATTCCTATAATATGGTTCATGTGTCATATTTGTTTTAAATCTATAAGTGATAATTTAAAGACTTAGAGCCCAATGGACTCTAGTGGTGAGCTAGGCACATCCATGATGGATAGAAGTGCAAAATTTGGTTAAAGAAAGGGTCCCTAATCTAGCCATATAAATAGTAAGTAAAGCCTCGTGTTTTCAATCAACATAAAAAAACCTAAATTATTGGTATAGACTAGAAGGCTCTCTCTCCTTGCCGACTCTATTTTTCTTTCAAGCAATATCTTGAGTACTTAATCAATAAATAATGACAGGAGGTATGTATCCTATTAATTTATGCTACGCTTATATGCTTAGGCATATTTAATTATCTTACATGTGGTATCGAGCCCTCTTCTTGCTATTTTGATTAATGTTATAGAATCTATTTCAATAAAATTCATCACAAATGCAATTAAACAATATGGTATAATTGTCCCTTTTAGAGCCACCATTTATTTTGTTTACAAGCAAAATGGTATAGTTTGTCCTTACTAGTTTTCATGTAGCTTAAAAAAAAAAGTGACCATTAAACTGTTTTGAATGGATGGTGTGGCAAGTAAAGACAAAAGGCTAACAATTGTCAAAATTGCATTTTTTTTATATATGAATCACGTGGCTTGGATCCATGGCATGCATATTTTTATCATTTATTTAATGATTCAATATATATGAATCACATGGCCTAGATCCGTGGCATGCATATTTTTGTTACTTATTTAATGTTTCAATATATATGAATCATATGTCCCCGGATCCATGGCATGTATATAAATAACAAGCTGCATGTATATAAATAACAAGCCCGACTTGTTAAGGTTCTTGGTTCATGGGGTGTATATGAATCATAAGTCCTAGACTCAATTGTTTGCTTGTAAAAAATTTCTTTTAATTTTCATGCATATATTATAGGCTCGTTAGCATAAGTTATATGTAGCAAAATTACTAAATATAATAATAAATAAATAATGAAATGATTTATATAATTATTTTGATATGTCAACGTAGAGTTATGAGTTGATATTAAAGCATGCTATATTGAGATGATGGTGTCAATTGACTTAGGAATAGCCACAATATCTTAAGTTATTTTGATGATCACATTAAATTTTATTAAATTAATATGCTCATAAAGTACATAGCTTAATTTGCATTTATTTTATAAAAATAATGACTTGGCTCTATATGGAGGTTGCTATTTTTACGATTTAATTGGGATGAGATAATAAATTGATATTAAGAATGGATTTTATTCTAGGCCTTTAGGTGTGAATATTTTTTATTATTGATATTTTATTTATTAGTCTTATTATTAAAGAATTAGTGAATTTTATGCATGATGCAACCTCTACCCACAAGAAGGTTAGAATTTACTATTAAATTGACATTGGTTAATTTAAATAAAGTATGTTTTCATAGTATTAGAGTCTTTTCTTGGTTATTGTAGCTTTTCCTACTTGCTTTTATTGATACATCTAGTATTTCAACTGCTATGTGGTGATAATTTCATTAATTGGAAAGAAAATATTCTCTTTGCATTGTGGTGTGTGGATTTGAATTTGACCTTATGTGTGGATGAACCACCCATCCTTATGGATTCAAGTGATGCATAAAAAAAGACTAATTATGAGCGGTGAGAGCGATCTAATTGCTTAAGTTTAATGCTTATAAAGTCTCACATAAATAAGAGTATTAGGGGTTCAATCCTTGAATACTCTAAGGCTAAAGATTTCCTGAAGGACATAGAGGAATAATTTGTTCATTCCGATAAGGCATTAACCAACATCTTAATGAAAAAGCTTTCGACAAGTCATTTGACTATTCTAAAGGTATGCGCGAGCACATTATGAAAACGAGGGACAACTGTCGCTCAATTAAAGTCCTTAAAGGTAGAGATTTTCGAGTCATTCTTGGTGCATTTCATTTTGAACTCTCTCCTTATAGAATATGGTCCGTTTAAGATTTCTTATAACACATATAAGGAAAAATGGTCAATTAATGAGTTATTGACCTTATGTGTTCAAGAAGAAGGGAGATTGAAACTTGAGAAACTTGAAAGTGAAACTTGAGAAACCCGAAAGTGCTCATTTGGTTTCTCAAGTTAAGGGAAATTCCAAGAAGGGTAAAAATGTTATAAAAGTGAAGAAACATGAAAATATGCCTATAAAGCAAAATGACAATAATAGTAAATGTTTCTTCCGTAAGAAATGAGGACATGTTAAGAAAGATTGTCCTAGGTATCAAAAGTGGCTCATGAAGAAAGGTAAACTTATCTCTTTAATGTGTCATGAATTTTTTTTTATTGAGACTCCTAATAATACATGGTGGATTGATTCTGGTTCTATAATCCATATTGTGAATACCATGTAGGGCTTTCTAGACCTCGGGAAGTCGAAAGGAAATGAAGAAAGCATCTCTTTAGGAAATCGGATGCACTCTAAAGTTGAAGCTCGTGGGGACTTTTTGATTAATTTTAAAATTTGGATTTATTTTGGATTTGTAAAATGTCTTTTATGTTCTATCATTTTCTAAAAATTTGATTTTAATTTCCGGACTATATAGTATTGGTTATGGATTTTTGTTTAATGAAAACATTTTTGGCATTTTAAAAAATAAAATTTTTATTGGTGGTGGAACATTAATTGATGGTTTATATAAAATTGATCTAGACCCTACTTTTAAGCTTAACTATTTATCAATACATGTTAACACGAGTATTAAAAGGAGCAAAATTGATGAAAATTCCTCCACATTATGACATAGAGATTAGGTTACATTAGTGAATGATGGAGTTCTAAACGTTCTTGATTTTACTGATTTTGGTACTTTTGTGGATTGGATAAAGGGAATGCAAACTAACAAGACCACTAAAGGTGCCATGAGGAGCTCGGAAATTTTAGAAATTATACACACTAACATATATGGATCGTTTAATACTTCTTACCTAAATGGTTAGAGATATTTTACCTTATTCATTGATGACCATTCTAGATTTATGTATCTTTATCTTTTACATGATAAGGTTGAAGCACTTGATGCTTTTAAGACCTCTAAGGTTGAGGTAAAGAAATAAAAAGAAAAGGCCATTAAGATTGTGAGGTCCGATAGAGGTGGAGAGTATTATGTTAGGTACGAGTGAAAAAGGATAAATGCCGAGTCCATTTGCAAAGTTCCTTGAAGGAGAGGGCATTATTACACCATACCATAATAAAATGGTGTAGCTAAAAGAAGGAACCATACTCTTATGGACATGGTGAGAAGCATGATTAATAATTTTAATTTACCACTATCCCCGTGGGGTGAAGCACTAAAGACTACCGTGTATATTCTAAATAGAGTTCCATCTAAGGTTGTCTCTAAGATACCTTTTGAATTAGGGAATGAATGGAAAGCTAGTTTAAATCATACACATGTATGGGTTGTCCTATTGAGGTAAGAATTTATAATCCTCAATTAAAGAAATTAGATCTTAGAACAACCAATAGATATTTCATTGGTTATATAGTAAACTCTAAAGGATATAGGTTTTATTTTCCTTCTCACAAGCACAAGAATAGTAGAGGCAAGAAATGCTAAATTTCTTGAGGATCTCAACCTTAGTCGGAGTGATTTTCCTCAAAGAATAAAATTTAAGGAAACATAAGATTTAACTATGTTGCATAAAAATATAAGGCAATTGGTTATTGTTCAAGAAAATCAATTAGATACTATTGAACAACCAATTCCTAAGTAACAAGTTCAAGAGCAACTAGGTCTTGATGAGATAAACCCATATGAAGATGTTGAATTGAGAAGATCTTCAAGAGTAAGGAGACCAAGTAATTTCTAATGACTATGTTATATAACTTCAAGATTCTAACTTTGATGTTGTACTTGAGAATGATCCAAATTCGTTTTCACAAGGCATGAATGGAGAAAACTCCAATTTATGGTATAATGCCATGAAGGAAGAGATCAAGTCTATCATAAAAATCAAGTTTGGGACCTCGTCGAATTACCAAAAGGATCCGTAGTCGTTGGCTGCAAATAGGTTTATAAAACCAAAAGAGATTCTTCTAGTAATATCGAACAATATAAAACTAGACTTGTGGCTAAGGGTTATACCTAAAAAGAAGGCATAGACTATCATGAGACTTTTTCCATTGTCTCTAAAAAGGATTCATTCAGAATAATAATGGCATTAGTAGCTTATTTTGACTTGGAGCTACATCGGATGGATGTGAAAATAGCATTTTAAAATGGAAATTTGGATGAAGAAGTATACATGAATCAACTTGAAGGTTTTTATGATGATACAAGTAGCCACTTAGTTTGTAAACTAAAAAGATTTATATATGGGCTAAAGCAAGCCTCTCGACAGTGGTATATTAAGTTTCATAATGTTATTATCTCATATGGTTTTATTGAGAACATTGTTGATCAATGTATATATCTTAAAGTTAGTGGAAGCAAATATTTTTTTTGTCTTATATGTAGATGATATTTTGCTTGCATGTAGTGACTTGGGTTTGCTTCATAAGACTAAGAAATTTCTTTCTCAAAGCTTTGATATGAAGGATTTAGGTGATGCCTCTTATGTCATTGGCATAGAGATTCATAGAGACGGATCTCAAAGAGTATTAGAACTGTCTTAAAAAGCCTACATTGAAAAAGTCTTGGAAAGATTCAAGATGTCAAATTATGCATTTTTAGTAGCACCCATTGTCAAAAGGGATAAATTCAATATAAATCAATGTCCATAAAATGCATTAGAAAAGGAGCGAGATGAGTAACATTCCTTATACATATGTAGTAGGCAATTTGATGTATGCATAGGTTTGTACAATACTTAACTTGACATTTGCGGTAGGAATGCTAGGTAGGTTCCAAAGCAATCCTAGAATGGACCATTGGAAAGCTACTAAGAAAGTCATGAGATATCTATAAGAAACCAAGAATTATAGATCGACTTACGGACATACTAATCACTTTGAGGTGGTTGGTTATTCGGATTCAGATTTTGTTGATTATGTAGACATAAGAAAGTCTACTTTAGGATATATTTTTCTTTTTGCTAGAGGAGCTATGTCTTGGAGAAGCACTAAGCAAACTATTATTGCTTCATCTACTATGGAAACAGAATTCATTGCATGCTATGAAGCAATGCCACGAGCTATTTGGTTAAGAAACTTCATTTCTAGTCTACGGATTGTGGATTCCATATCAAGATCAATAAAGATTTACTATGATAATTTAGCTACAGTTTTCTTCTCTAAGAATAATAAAAGTGGAAGCTGAAATAAGCATATCGACATAAAGTATCTCATTTGAGAGAGAAAGTGAAGGAACATGAAGTGCTTATTGAGCATATTGTGACCGAGTTAATGATTGCAAATCCTATGACTAAAGCATTACCGGTAAAACAATACAAAGATGTTGTGGATCATATGGGTCTAGCTAACTCATTTATTGTTTAACTTCATTTTCTTTTATTGATTGTCTAGACATTTTTTAAGTTGTTCTTAGAGATTAATGTGATTTTTGTGCATAATAAATTATTAAATTTATATTAATTTTGATATATAAAGTTGGACTCGAATGACTTATTGAAAGTTCATTCATAAATTTTATTTGCTCATTAAGTGCTTGTTTTAAGTTTGTAATATATTGTGATACATGGAAGGAAATGCTTAGTTATAAAGCATGATCGCTATGATTGATATATTATATTCTTAATCTAAGTATGAGTGTTTCCACTAACTAATCATTCTGGACTCTATAAAGAAATTGTCATTTTTGGGAGTGTCATATGGGCTAAGTGGGAGAATGTAAGAAATATTCCTATAATGTGACCAATATGTCATGTTTGTTTTAAATCTATAAGTGACAATTTAACGACTTAGAGCCCAATGGACTCTAGTGATAGGCTAGGCACATCCATGATGGATGGAGGTGCAAAATTAGGTTAAAGAAAGAGTCCTTAGTCTAGCTATATAAATAGTAAGTGAAGCCTGTGTTTTTCATTAACACACAAAACCCTAAAGTATTGGCATAGACTAGAAGGCTCTCTTTCTTGACGGCTTCAGTTTTCTTTCGGTAATATCTTGAGCACTTAATCAATCATGACAGGAGATATGTATTCTATTAATTTTCATTGCGCTTATATGCCTAGGCATATTTAATTATCTTACAATTGAATCTTATTGCTTTGGATATTGTTTAAATTAAAACAATTAGATTCTTTGTAGTTTCAGCACTTTGTTGCCAAAATTTTGAAGTGTAGTTGTTTTTAACGAGTGCTTAATGACATTGATAATTTGTTATTGTCCAAGATTATTCCATCATCTCTCTTTTCTAGTTGTCTTCTCCAAATCATCATAGCTATATTGTAGTTTGAAATTTTTAAAACCCTTTATCAAATTTTCCCTTCTTCATAATCAACCTCAAACCAAACGCCATTTTAGCTTTGATATCCAACAATATATTAATTATTTTTCCATAATCTTATAACAATTCCATATTGACTAGAAATAGGCCTTACACCAATTAACTCTTTTGAGGTTTTTTTGTTTTTCATATTTAGGAAGAACTAAAATAGAAAATCTCCCATTTTCTTGCTTATTATCAATAACAATATTTTCATAGAACTTTTTTATCCCAATTTTTCAGTAACTTCTGAATACGCTTCCCAATTACCTTGACCATGAAGCACTTTTGATACCATAACCATCAATTTGTAAAATCCATATATTATATAGCAAATGCATAAAGGTCACGAGAAAGTATAAAAACCCTTAAGAAAAAAAAAGAAAAAAAAAGTGAAAATCATATTATAAAATATAAAATTTGTAAGGCATAAATGTACTTAAAAACCTGACCCAAACGTGTGAAGTAATTGGCGGCTAAGAAATCTTATTTTTTCCTTTTGATGTATTTGCCAACTCATTGAAGTTGAGATTTCGAAAGTATGTTGTAATAAATAGTTTATTTTCTTCAAATAGAAAAATTTTCAAAAACCTTTAATTGCGTCCAACGATGCTAAAAACGCCAAAGGCACAATTTTTAGACTTTACCTAAAAATAATAAAAATGATCTCTAAGTTTATTGTTTAGATCTTGTTAGTTTTGGGTTCCAACAGTCTGGTTAAATTAAATACAAAGAATTAACTTTCCATTTGAGGGTTAATGTTTTGGGTTTTTTTTCTTTGTTTTTTTTTTTTTTTTTTTTGTAAAATAAAAAGTTTTCTATGTCTAGTTATTTTTTCATATTTAAAAAAATTTTAAAGGCAAATTTTATTTCTTAGATATTAAAAATTGATTTTTTAGTGGTTGTACAATATTTTTGTTCAAAAAGTGATAAAAAAACATAAGAGAGAAAGTATGAATATATAAGGATATATGAGAGTATAAATTTTTTAAAAAACCATATGAGAGAATTGCGCACAATATGTAAGATAAATAGATAAATTAACTCTTTAAATTAAGCCATATGTATTAATGAGAAATCACATTAAAGTTGATATGATTTAAGTGATTTATAAGAAATAAAAAATATATATGAATATCATATCAATTTTGATATGGTATATCAATTAATACATGTGACTTAATGTAAGTTGTGAAGTCCGTAGTGATGGATACTTCTAGATAATTGTAATATTTTTCTTGAAAAAAAATAGTTACTTTAGGGACCTTTGATGAGACATTTTGTGGTTTTGATTGGAATGATTGGTTATCTATGTTTTGGTTCATGAAGCAAGGTCTATAGTCAAATCAATTTTTTGTTAATTTTGATTTTTAAAATACGAAGGGACATGTGTCATATTTATATCGATTCCGTTGTTAAAAAAATTAAAATTTTGAAAAATTTTGAAAAAATTATTATTTTTTTATATTTACATACAATTAAATTAGAAATGTTTGAACAAAAAAAATCAGAACTCTCATAAAAAAAAATTAAAAAATCATATTTATGAAAAAAAATACATATTTACTACCATCAAGTGTTTTTCATCAATAAATCCATAATTTGTTTCTTAATATTAGATCATATTTTGATTTATAATATTCAAATGTTTACTGCAGTATTTTTTAATGAGTTTATGAAAGAAAATTAACAAAAAAAAAAATTATTTTTTTACTTTTTAAAATATTTTTTGTTTGTTTTTATTTATGAATAAAAATAAAAATAAAAACAAAATTGTAATAGTAAATAAAAAATATTTTTTAATTTTGATTTTGTAATAATTTTTCTTTTCTTTTTTTCATAAACTTATTCATTTCTTTTAATTTTGAAACCAATAGAAATATCACACGTATAGTTTTATGGGACGGTATCGTGCACCTCCGAGAGAACCAAAAGGATTGAAGAAAACTCGGTACTATAATATACTAGCAAACAACCTCATATAAATTATTTTTTTTCTTTTTTTCTTTTCTATTTTCCTTGGCCTATCTTTTGCTTCCTTCCATTTTTATTTATTTGTTTGTTTATTATTATTATTTTTATTTTTTCCGATTCATATAAACTATGTCGATATTTAAGTTGCAATTCTTTTCTCTCGTGATATTCCAATACCATTTCGGGGAGGGATGGTAATTAGGCGGATTTTGTACATGATGAGGGATGAAAATAACAAATGGGAACAAGAATAAAACAAAGGATAGATGATGTTCGACCCTTTAGAGATATAGAAATCTACTACTCTAAGGAGAATGAACGAGGATTAAACTCACAAAACCTAAGGATACGGAAAAATCACCACAATAGAAAGTATTCTCGGATAGCTCACCCTTCAATGGAATCCACCAAAAAGATACGCAACTAAAAATAAGCTAACGAGCCCAACTTGATGACTTTCTTCAACTCAACAATTGCTATCCTTTACGTTGATGAAACACTTTTATTTACTTTTGGAATAGTATCTATCAACTAGAAAAATAACAAACATTTCTAATACATCTAGACATGATATTCAAATTATAGCTCATTCCTTTTTTGGATGTAGAATCATGGAACTCGGAATGTAATTTTTTAAAAACTTCATTCTAATTTCATTAGCCATTCATGTTATATTTATTTATTTTTCAAATGAATTTCACTTACCTTTTCCATTTGGTTCTTCCAATACCGAGCTTCTAGTGAGACATATATAATACATAACCTCGTGGGCTTAAGTAACCGAGTGTAAATAACTTTTTAAAACTTGGTTGTGTTGTTATACTCTTTAAACATCACATAGCATTTGAAGTGGAGGTTGCGAGAAATATATTCAGTTGTTATAGAGGGAGCTCGGCTTTGTTGATTTTTAGACTCCTTTGTGTTTTGTAAACGACTGTTCTAGTTTCATTTGATATTTGTTTTTCAATAAAAGAAAATTCTAATGTTTCTAGTTTATGTTTTCATGTAGCTATTTGATGCTTTTTTTTTTTATGTGGCGATACATTAATGTCTTAGCTCATCCGTCCTCGAAGGTCGTGCCCATGAAGTTTGGAGAGAATTGACGAAAATATGCTATATTTGATGTTAATCTTTTACCTTTTCAACCATGACAAGTATTTGTTTGTATAATACTAAGGTGCTAGTTGATAATCATGAATAGTGTGGTGAGAATGAAAATGAAAGTTTTATTCTCACATTATAGGTGTTTGGTTAAAAATAATAAAGTAAGAATGCGAATGAAAAATAAAAATGGGAATGAAAATTTACACACAATTTCATTCACATATAAAATATGAGAATAAAAATAAGAAATGAGAATGAATTTTTTTCTTCAAAATAATAATAGATTTTATTTGTTTATTATCTATTAACTATTTTTACCACCACTACCACCACCACCACAATCACCACCACTACCATCACCACCACAACCATCACTACCGTAACTAGCACCAGCACCACCATCGCAACCACCACAATCACTATCGCAACTACTACCACCCCCACCGCTAGTAAAACCACTACCGTCATAACCACTATCACAATCACTACCACCACCATCATCACCGCAACCAGTACCACCACCATCACTATCGTAACCACTACCACCCCAACCGTCAATAGAACCATTGTTGTCATAATTACCACCATAATAACCACCACCACCATCACCTTTATTATTTTTACAATCATTATAGTTTGATAAAAATTATTTTTTTAATAATTATTTTTATTTATATAAAAAATCAAATATTAAAAAATTTAAATTGCATTCTAATTCCTCATTGGTATTCGAAACACGGTATGAGAATATAAATGCTATTTCAATTCCTTAATTTTTATTTTAATTCCTGTATTTTTATTTCGGACTTTTCATTCATGAATGTATGATTGTTGTTCAGGATTTATGCCATGACTAATGTTTCTACTTCCGTTACCCTCTATATTTCTTACGATTTACCTATAGAACTCGTTACAATACCCAAAAAAAATAAATAAAAATTTAGGGTTTTGTCATCTCTTTCCCAGTTCCCTCCTAATTTCCTCTCTTTCTCTCCTCTTCAACATCACAAGGCTCTCCCTCTCCTAAAATCTTTTTTACTTCGGATGGAAAATTTTATCAAATAAAAATTTAATTTGATATCTAGGTTTATTCATCTGTAATACAAGACCTAGTTTGCGATTTTCAAGGAACTATTAGAGAGCAAGTTCTTGGGGTTTTAAAGAAAGCCCGTGAAGGCCTATCTTTGATTATTTGACAAAAACTATTATTTTTTGGGGTTAAACCATCCATTTTATGTTCTAGGTTCTCTTGATTTTGTCGTTCTCTACCTTTACATGGTGAGATTTTTTATAGGTTGAAAGAGAAGAAGCAGAGAGAGAAAGTTGAGATATGTTATATTTGTGAGGGATATTGTTTGTTGCAAAATATCCCAAGCAAATTCATTGCAAAAATAAAATCACCATCAAAGAAATTGTGTCTGATTTCCATCTCTCTTATATTTCACTTCGAGCTGCTCACTAGCACTACTCTTTCTCTACATTTTAGTCTCAAAATACATTTGAAAATTGAATTGAATTCTTAGAAAGGAAAGGGAGACCATTTCAAAGTGGTTCTTGCCATCTTGAAGCGTTGATTTGTGATGTCCCCCTTTTTAAGAAAGGATTTTGATTTTGGTAAAGTGATTTAATTTAGTTACTCATGATTACTCACGAAATTATAAATTGTCTTACTATCATTAGATGGAATCTGCATGATAGATTCCCACTTTTTACTAGAGGATTTAGATGTTGGCAGCACTGGCTTTTGTAATAGCTGAATATTTTTGTCTTGTTTCTGTTGCTCGAGCAAAACTAGTAAAGATACTTTGTTAAACCCACTTGATAACCGTTTTATTCTGCAAATCGATTTATTATTATTATTATTATTATTATTATTAGGCCATCAAACTCTAAAATTCAAGTCGAATGCTAGAATATAATTAAGCTTTTGTCAAACGACATTACTTTATAATTTTTGGTTTGCCATCATTGTATTGATGCCTTTTTCAACTTTTTTTATATCTCAACCATACAAGGATGTACAAGATTTTGGGTTTTCTCCTTTCAATCATCACAGGAGGCCATTTTTATTTTTATTATTTTTTGGTAAACAATAGGTAGCTACTTAACCATAGCTGTTAGAGAATGTAAGCCATCAAGTAACTTGCATATTGTTTTGCGTTTTCCTTTCATGAGCAGCTATCTAAGCACTTGTAGTAAATAGGTGAGCTCCAAGAAGTCCTGTATTATGGGAAGGATGTGCTTGATGAATTCAAATGCGAGACATCACTTAGATGTTGCTGGCATGATTAAGCAAAATTTAGGTTACTTTGTGTAGATGCCAATTTTGCTTGGAGCATTGATGTCATTTTGGAAAATTTCAAATAAAATTATCCAATGGATGTCAAAAAATAATTTTGGAATATTTCATAAACTTAGTTGAATTTTTCTATGCATAGGGAATATTTTATATGAAAATAAGTATATTTTTGCACGAAATAATTTATTAGAAGGCCTAAATAAATGTATAAAAATTATGTGAATGATGATTAAATTCTTTTAGGAAGTGTTTGAATTTATTATGAAAAGAAATTTAATTTTGGAAAGATAGGGAATAAAATTTTAGAATTAGGGACCTAATTACATAAAATTAAAAGTTTGAACTTTCAAATTAAATTAGGTAGGAACTTTAGGGATTAAAAAGTTGTTAAGAAACCCTTAAAGGAAGGACCTAAAGTAATCAATTGAATAATTAAGGGACATAAGGAGGAGTAATTAGAGAAAAGATTAGTAACTTTGAGGATCAAAATTAAATAATTTTTGGGAGAGATTCCTTCTTGCATTTTGCTGACTTAGGGTGCATGATTGGGGTTAATTAAAGAGGTTTAACTAAGCTTAAAAAGAAGAGTTAAGATTATGCTAAATAGAGGGTTAAAATTAAAAGAAAGACTAAAGGCTGAGATTAAACCAATTGAAAGGCCAAGATTTAAAGATGAATTAAGGGCTAGGATTGCATCAAATTAAGGGTGGAGATTAAGTCACAAGTAAACCAAAATTTTCCTATAAATATGGGTGCAAGAAAGTGAGAAAAATGGGAGGAAAATTAAAAAATATAAGGGAAACTCATGAAAAATTTCCATAGGAATTGCACCCAAATTTCTCCTAACCACCTCTAAACACTCTAAACCACCTAATGAAGCATGAAATTCAATCTAGAAGGTCAAGAATCATCAAAGGAAAAATTTGGAGTTTGGGCGGGATTTAGAGAAAAAGAGGGAGGAAAGAATTCTCAAACAATCCAACCTTTCAAGGACAAAATTAGAGCTTATTTGAGTAAGTTAATATCACTTCCATGACAAGGAATTTTTAATTGATGTCAATTAAGCTTTACTTTGTGTTTAATTGCTTTAATTTTGAAAATTAGGTTTAGGGTTTTTTATGAGGAAAAATTGGGAAAAATGATTTTAAGTTAGAAATTCATGCAATTGAAGTTAAAACATGTCTATTAAGCTTGAAATTGATGATTAAAAATAAAAAATTTCTAAGAGAGAAAGCATTCGGCCCAAATCTTGAATTTTAGGATATTTGATGCTTTGCTTTGTTTGATGATTTATCATTTGATTATGTGTTAATTAGGTATTAATTAATAATTGAGTGTAAAAAATTACATTAAAAATGAAGAATTTTCCTTGAGTTCCTTAAGGACCCATTCGGCCTAAAACTTAGAAATTTATGGTTTTGATTCCTTTGGCTATTGAATGAATTATTGGGTAATAAGAGTTAATTAAGTATGAATTGATGAATGGGAGTGATAAATTTATACAAATTGAAGAATTTCACCTAATTAGCCTATTCCCATATTTAGCCCAATGTATAAGAAAATTAGGTTTTAGGTGCTTTTGATTGTTAATGATTTAATTGATCAATTTGAAGTTAGAATAATGTAAAAGATGAATTACAATGAGAGATAGCATTGAAATTGAAAACTTAACCTAAGTTACCTTAGTTAGGGTTTCAACCCATTAAGCCTAATTCGGGGTTCTTAATGCAATTTGTTGCTTAATTATGTAATGATGTTGTTATAATGATTTTGATGTGATGTTTGTGCTTGAAATGTGAAATGGGATTTTTATGCACATTTTTGTATGTTTGTGGAAGATTATGTAATGTTTAAATCTTCACCGTTATTGAATCGTATTGTGAATGGTGACTTGTTATGGTGCTATGTGGTGATGGTTACAAGATTTTAATGTGAATAACAATTGAATGGTAATGTTTGACAAGGTAATGGTTATGGTGCATTTATAATATTATTTCATTCATTTTCATGATAGAAATGCACACATTCATGATATGCATTACATGAAATTAAAATGATTATGCATTAGCATTAAAATGGGTATGCATGCCAAGTTAAGGAAAAAGGTTTACGAAAATGATTTAAACTCATGAAAAAAAGGATTTTATTTCAAGATGTTTTCCAATAGCAATTGAAAATACTTCATGATTTTAAGGATTTTTATGACTTACATGATTTTTACGAGGAAGGCTTCACGAGTTTTTTATACATGTAATGGTTCATGATTTAAAGTTCGAGCTCGAGCGGGGTGCGGACATGCATTTCCTAGAGGCTCGACGGGATGCGCATCTATAGATCGGCCTAGTTCTCCAAGCATATTATAGAAACCCTAAAGTGCCTATAATGGGACATGTCCAAAGACAAAAAAATAAAATAAAATAAAATAAAATAAAAAAAATAATAAATAAATAAATAAAATTCAGATCGATCATGACAAGGATTTTATGACATGAAAAAGTATTTAAGAAAAACATGCAAATGATTTTTGTATGCATTTCATTTATGTATAGCATGCATAGATTAAATTACTAAGTTATCTCTCACTTTGTTTCTTATGGTGTAGACAATTTTGGTAAAGAAGACAATGTTGTCATATGAAGTGATTATCGAGGGATCCGTATACCGTGTATATTTTGGATGTGGCTTCAGCAATAAAGTGAACCTCCTTCAAGTAACCATTTTCTTAGTATATGGTGTTATAGTTTATGTACTTGGGTATGACGGGTTTATTTTATGTAATAATTAAAGCTATGAACTAGTAGAACAATAGTTGAGAATGTGATGTAATTAAGTAAATAATCATTTTTGTAGTATATGGCATTAAGTTATTTTATATGTAAATAGGTATAGTTGGTATATAACCTAAACTTAAAACAAAATAGTATTAGTGAAATGACTTAGTTATGTTTAGTATTAGTTTCTTTTAGTTGAACCCATATGTGTTTATACCAATAATAAATCATGATCACTGAATTAATAAAGGAAAGAGATGATAATAAATGGTAACTAAGACGAAAAAGGAAATCAAGTATTGAATAACGGGTAATTAACAAATAAATTTGTATAGATTAATAGAAAAGGAATTTGGAAAAACCAAGGATTATAGATCCGATCTGTTCGATCTAAGCATCCTAATTAAAATGATGAAAATGAAAAATCATGCATCCTATGGAGGAGTAGAAAAAAAATTTCCTCCATCTAAAGGGCCCAAGATCATGTCATTGAATCAACTAACCATATATTCATGAATTAAAGCAATGAATAGAGAATTTACTTCTTGTAGTGTAGATCTTCAATTCTTTAACAAAGAAAGGAGCCATCCAAGCATCCAACCTATATTGATTATCCACATAGTCCAAGCAACCACAAAGAAGCACTCAAAATTAGTAGAGTGCTAGCTCCACCTTTTCCAATTGTTTAGTGTTTCCTATAAAGATGTAATCTTGGTAAGTTTACAACAACCTAAGAGAGAGGGAGAGAAGGTGGTGTGCTACGAGTTTTTAGGAGAAAAATATTTTTTTTCTTTTTATTTTTCTTGGCTATATGCCCTGGTTTTCTTTATGATTTTTATCGAATTCTCTCTTTCTTCATTCCTAACTTGTTGCAGTATCTCTCTTCTTGTTATGATAATTTTCTTGTCCTCCAAGGACAAAGATGTGTGGCAAATTGTCCTAAATAGGACTCATGATTGTTGCTTTCAAATCCTCTAAGGATTAGGAGTTATTTAACATATGGGCTTTTGATCTTTGCCTATAAAATATTCATCCTTATCTAATAAGGATCATGCTTATCCTACGGTAAAAATATCTTCGAGCTTTCAATTAAACCAATTGGCCCAAAATCATTTTGGCCAAATTAATTAATTTGGACTATCCAAATAAATAAACTTAGATAATTTTTAATGACCCACATTAGGAAATAATTTCCAATAATATCATTTAACCTAAATTAGGAAACTCATTTCCATTTTAGGTTATTTACTTCCAAATTTGAAACTAACATCCAAATACGAAATTGATTTCTAAAATATAAAACTTTCCATTTTAGAAAACTTCCAAACTAAGAAACTTTCCATTTTCGAAACCCTTTCCAAAATAGGAAATTTTCATAATTCGAAACCTTTTCCAATATTATTTTTTTTAATCATGTGAATGCTTAAACTTATATATGTGACTCAATAGGCTCCTAGATATGCTTGGCAATGCATCAAGAACAAAAGAAACCTCTTTTATCTCTTGATAAATAAGTCAAGATTGGACTCCAAGCAAAGCATCATGACTATCTAATTCTCTAGGAGGATTGGTTAATCCTTTATTACCTTTCATGAGCATGTTTATCATACAATTTAGTCCTTATGTCAACTTATCACGAGTGTGATCTCAAACTTGGTTATTAGTCTTGTTTGATTATGATCACACAAGTTTTTTTCAATTTCCAAATATCTTAGCTCTTAGAGTAAACCAACTAAGCTCTATTAGTGTACTTGAACCATTGCCATAGATTTCTTTAGTAGACATTCATCGAACTGTAACATGATAACTCCTTTAGTGTAAAAGGAATGACATGTCTTATCTTAGTCATTCACCTACCTCCATTAGATTCCTAAGATACCCAACAAATCACCCATATGCAATCCTTTACTCGAGTCCATCAAAATTAATGTTAAAGTATATATATCCTCTAATGAGATAACCATAATGATCCCAAGTATAAGGATTAGTTGTACCCATCTTGTATGAGATTCCCATAGACTAAACCAAATGGGTTCTCATAGCAAGTCAAGTCTAGTGATATGTTCTCTAACATAAATCATCTAAATGCTTGCTTTGGCAACATCATGCCAATAAGTGTGAGATCTCCTATTGCTATTATATAGCATGAGCATAACACTCACAAGTATAACCACATGTAGTCAATGTCCATTCTTGACCATGCTATGACTTAAGACATTTAATGATATCATTTATATACATTAGCATTTGTCTCATATCATTAACGCAAATGCATTGTATAGACTTTTATCTAATTTTATACAATGAATAAATGCACATGATAAGAATTAATAGAAAGATTTTTTTTTAATCAATATAAATAATGAAATAATATAATAAGTCAAATCCATCCAAAACGATCCGATCTTAGGCACCTACACTAACAATCTCTCATTTGCACTAGAGCCAACTAGCCACATCCCCCTTAAACTTGATGTTCGATTAAAGGTCTCATGTTACAAGCTGTGATAAAAGGTTATTCAAAGGCTCAACTATGTTATCGTTATTGAGGACTTCTTCTATCCTCATGTAGCAATGACTATTTTATCTTTATAATCAAGTGGTAGTGATGCAATACATGTTTGGATCGTTGATGAGACCTTGGTTCCCTAGCTTACACTATGGATCCTCTTTTGTCGACCATTAAGATATATGACATTAGAATAAAATTTTCTTTGATTCTTCTATACTAAACTCGTTTAGTATCATGTCATTGTATTTGTCTTGGGAGACTCCTTATATTCCAAGTGTTCTATCTCTATTGATTTACGCTCTTAGATCGTAGATTGCTCTCCCATGTCATACTTGGAAAATTGCTTTTAGATATCTTAATCTTTTATAGTTTGTAACACCATAATTTTATAATTGAGGATTAGTTTTTTTAACTCTTATGTTGAATAATCATGACTAGTAGGCTCCCACTAACATTTTATATACACAAGGTTCGTCTTCATTTTTGGTGAATAATCAAACTCTTTGTTTGTCTCATTAAATCATCGACTTTAATTCCCGGTGGCATGTTCAAGTCTATGAATGGACCTTTTGCATTTTGCAAATCTTATTTGCATATTCAAGTGATATCAAATTTTCAAAAATGGCTTTTTCGCATTCTATTAACAAATACGCGAGTCTAACAAGTTTTGTTTTAATAAGCTTCGTATTGGAATGATGTTAAGATAGAACCTATAATCTAGAGACATGTTATGTTATCATCACGAGAGGCACCAAAGAGGCATATTATCATTGGGGTAAGGAAGAATGAATCAGAACTTGGTTTATCCTTCTTTTTTTTTTTTTTTTTTAGGATAACCACATGTTGCTTTTGTATGATAGTTGTTGAGTGCCTACGAGATGTATTTGTTCCTTCTTACTAGCCTCATCATCTTATTTGTCTAGTGTCTTAGCTAAATGGAATGTTGAGTGATTACCTCTAGACTAAAATCTTAGCTCCGTTGTTTAGTAAGGAGTGAATTTACTTAACATAAAACTATCAGTTTGATTCAAAAAGCATATGAAATTTAAATCCGTTTCGAGCTTATTGGGATTTTATTTTTTCTCTTTTTTTTTAGGATGAACTAAGCTTGCTATTTCTTAAGTAAAGCATTATTGTGGCATATTGCATGCTTTATATGTGAATTTATAAATAATATTAATTGATATCTCAAGCATAGTATTTCTTCATTATATCCGAATCTTCATGCTTTGTTATACTATCTCTATCCATGCACCTTTCTTGTTTGGGAAGCCATTCCTAAAGATAGCAAAAACAAACATAAACATCCATGAGGAAGCTCTCACCATGGAGTTTGATGGTGAGGTGATTTAGTTTAGCATCCTCAAAAAGGATAATACTAAGGTACGAGGAAACTCAAGACTAAGCTTAACAATAAAAGATCCTCCTTGATGGGAAAGTTAAAGTTAAGCCAACGACATTAAACAAAAGCGAGTTGTTAGGAGGTAACCTAATAATTCTTGTAAATTTTTTTTTATTTAAATCCTAATTTAGTGTTTAATTCTGTGCATAATTTTTTTCCTACACTTGACTTAGTAGGAAGGATGAGCGGCATTAGTAATCGGATGTGTGGATTTAGCTAAGTTTTCAAAGAACAAAGAGAGACACACAAACGAGTGGCAAAAGACATGGTTTAAAGAAGAAAGTCACATGCCCATATGACTAGAAAAGGTGAGAAATTAGAACTAAAGAGAAAGGCAACACAAGTAGTAGCCACATACATGGTTTGCATATGAAAAAGGCAAGCCCGTGTGCCTAAAAAGCTGAATGAAGATTACCCCTCACACTAAGAGCAAAAAGCTAAAAAGCTAAAAAAAAAAATCATCATCATCAAGAAAATTTGATCCGAGACACATTTCACCAAATAATTTACCTTTCTAAAAATTAAATTGAAAAAAAAGAAGAAAGGGGATCATAATCAAGTCAAACCTTGCAAAATCTTTCTTTACAAGCATATTATGCAAAACCACCGAAAAGCATTCCTTTCATTTGACATGGCATCGTAAGCATCATAAAGGAAGGGACTCACACCATAAATATAAATCTTGAACATAGAAAAGGAAAATTAGGGTAGGCAAATAAAATTGGTTTCGGACATGTCATGTCAAAAAACAAAAGAAGAAGAAGAAAGAGCTTTTTAAAGGTGATCTTATGTCAAGAAAACACCAAAACACCATTTAAGCTTACATTACCCATTCTTAAGGAAAACCATGTCATAGCCTACATTATGTATCAATGAAAGTCTTTTCTAACCAAAGATGAAATACTAATCTAATAAGTTTTGATTATTGAGCAATTGTAAAAGAATATATATTTTTTTAAAAAATAGATAGTCAAAATCAAAACATATGTTATGCAAAATTATGGTTAGTAATAAAGAGCAATAACACTAGGGGCAAGCATTTTTCTCTCTCACAAACCCAAAGCCTTCTCCATAATTTAGGTGCTTTATTGAAGTACAAGCATTAAAGAAAACTACAAAATTGGCCTCATTGCAACTTTTACATGATAAGCCCATGAAGTGTTCGTGGAGATTTGTCCGAATCTTGAATCCGGGACCTTCGATTGAAATCGAGCTACCTTTCCTTATAAAGGAGAAATTCATAAAACATGAAGATGTCAAATGTTCAAAATGCATATGAGATCCCGATTCATAAGAAAAAACTACCAAGGGAAAATGAGCCAAGCATCACATTAGATAGTGCAAAAAGTCAATCGAGTAGTTGATCATAATCAAGAATGGTCACCAACCTCGAAGGATCGGGATGATGAGTGCATATTAATATGATTTTTATGCTCTATTAAATTAAAATTTCTAGTATTTATTTTACTATATTTAGAAAATTAAGATAAAGCTAACAATTTTGAATTTTATAGGAAAAAAAGACAAATTGAAGTAAGAAACCCAAACAAAAAGTAAAGAAAAGCTAAAAGCCATTAAGGAAGCTTAAGGAGACACGCAGCTATATGTGGCACAAGAAAAAAATAGCTATTGGACATGTGAAAATAAGAAAAAAAAACCATCTGGATGTCTAGCTTGATTACTTAGACCTTCTTATCTTTTTACAAGTTGTTTGAGGCCTTAGAGTCGGATTTAGAAGAAGTGGTCTTCAAAGACTTTATAGAGGAAATCTTAATCTTTTTAGAATGATATACTGGACCAAAATTTACGTTTTTTTCGATCTCCAAACAATATTTTATATTCAAGTCTAGAACACCGATCCGGATCACATTTGGAGTCTAAATCGATTACGAAGTTTAATTCATATCTAGAGTTTCAAAACTCCAATTGATGCAAGAATAAGCTCACGAAAAACTTAAAAGATATACCTATAAGTCTTATAAGGTCTTAAGCCCAAACTAGGTCATTATCATAGAGGAATTTAGCTATAAAGTGGAATCCTAAGGCTGGACGGATAGGTTGAGTAGGTGTCGTATTTTGCTCATAATTGAAGCTGTAGATATCTAATTGATATGATCTTTAATGTGTTGGAAAGCTGAGAAAAAGGGATATAATTTTTGGGAGATCATAAACACTAATTTATCTTGTATCAAGTTCATTCAAGCTGATTATTCGGGGATATAGGATGAAGTGCAAATTTCACATAGGCCAAAACTAAGGACAAGGGATGAAGGCAAAAAAAATAAAAAAAATCACATGGCCAATAGCTAAGGATGCGAGATGAAGCAAAAAAAAACATGAGATGAAGTATAAATGGCATAGAACCATGTCCCTTAATCGAGAAAGCTATGTGTCATAACAAATAAACCATGTGGGGTCGCCATGTGTGAGTTGCAAACCTACCTTTCGATATAAATAGAGAAGTCGGGATTTTACTTTATTCATTCTCTTATTCTATGGAGAGATTCTAACTCCCAATAGCCATCATAGATAAAAAAAACTCTCTCTTTGTAACCCATTATGAAAAACTAAATACTATTGTTGGTTGAATCAAGTTGAAGCTTTTGGTTAAATCATTGTGAGATTATGAATTTTATTCTTAAATTTATCTTATTTAGGTATTTTATTTTTTCTCGTATGATTGGTTCATGGTTATATGATTAGATTGTTTAGAATACATGATAATTGTTTGATTATATTAACTATTACTAGCTAATTATTCAAGCCCATGTAATTGTTTGTTTAAACTTGCCTTTGATAATAACTAGGAGTTGATGGTTATTTTTTACGTTTTTGTTCAATCATTTAGAAAACATAGAACTATGTTACATCTTCTCTAGCACTTAGAAATGTGGCTTAGCTTCATCTATCTTTTTTTTATTAATACCGTTATTGGATTAAATCTATCTAGCACTTAGTGGAATTTTTAGTAGCTAAGGAATTAATCGGGTATCATATACTTGATTAATAGCTAAGTAAGGAAAGGCTGGGGACAACATACATGTTATTATCTTACGGTGAATATTCATATTTAGGATAAGTTAATTATTTAATCGATGATCGGTGACCAAACTAATAGGGGATGCTGAAGTTTAACCAAGTTTTCTTTTATATTGTTATTTTAATTTATTTAATCATCTTTAAGCACTCTAAACATGAAAACCTCATTTTTAATGCTTTTACACTACAAGAACAATCAATTGAAAGAAACGATCAATTAAGCCTCCTTTCCTATGAACCCTTACTTTCCCTAATTATACTATTATGGTTAAGGTTCTGTGAGGAAAAATAAATTATTAACTTGTTAGCTATACGACATGCCATTATAAGATGATCAAAATTACCTCGGTATTTGACTTAAAAGAATTATTAGCCTTAACAAGGTTACAATGGCTATATCACAAATCATAACATAACATGAAATTCCCGATAGTCAAAAAGAGAAACATTAAAAAAGGAGTTGAGTGAGGTCGCTTATATTTCACGTTGGTACTCAACCGGCCATCATGCTAAGTCTTGTTTCAAAAATATTGTGGTATAAAGGAAAAGACAAACTCTACTCGAGTGTAAAAATCAAAAAGTCCTAAGTAAACGTGGAGAAACACGCTCATTGAAGTAACTTCGGGCTTTATTGTCTCACAATAGACCATCAATTTCAAGCGAATTGCCTAATGATTATCGTATTTTATTTTTTAAGGGTAAGCCACCATGCACAATGAGGATATCACATTTTACTTTTTAAGACAAGTCACCATGCACAATGAGGCTATTGCATTTTATTTTTTAAGATAAGTCACCATACATGATGAGGCTATCGCATTTACATTTTAGGGCAAGCCATCCTACATAATAGGGCTATCATATTTTACTTTTTAGGACAAACCATTAGAAACAATGAGACTATCCCATTTTATATGTTAGGGCAAGCTACCTTGCACAATGAGGCTATTGCATATTATATTTTAGGACATGCTTATTACATTTAATTTTAGATCAAACCGCTCTAAGCAATAAGGGTATGGTATTTTATTTTTTAGGCCAAGCCACCCTACATAATGAGGCTATCACATTTTACTTTTTAGGATATGTCACCTTGCATAATAATGGTATCACATTTTTTACTTTTTAGGAGAAGCCACCGACACATAAGACTATCGCATTTTATTTTTAGGGCAAGCCACCTAACATAATGAGGTTATCGTATTTTACTTTTTAGGGCAAACCATTCGACATAATGAGGCTATTGTATTTTATTTTTGGATAAGCCACCCTATACAATAAGATTATTACATTTTACTTTTTAGATTAAACTACCTTGCATAATGAGGCTATCATATTATTTTTTTTAGGGTAATCCACTCTACACAATGAGGCTATCACATTTTATTTCATAGGACAAGCCATGCTACACAATGAGGCTATCACATTTTACTTTTTAGAGCAAGCCATCCTAAACAATGAGGCTATTGTATTTTACATTTTAGGGCAAGCTACACCGTATAACAAGGCTATCACATTTTACTCTTTAGGGACGATCACCCTTGACAATTAGACCATTTTTTCCACTCAATTACTTTTTTCAAAAGCTCACTAAACAAACTCAATTTGAAATTTACACTTCAATTTGTATTTGCACCATAAGCATTATCATAATCCAAAATTTCTCTATTTTTTATCCTTTTAATATTTAATCTTTTTTTATTTATTTGTTTCATTTTTTTTATTTTGGAATTTACTATAAAAAATAAAAAAGAAAAAATATAAAAAATATAAAAATATAAAATAACAAAAAAAATAATTACATTAGTGGCATGATTGAATAAAACAGAGCTAAAATTAAAGCAATTGAAAATCTTAAGACCGAAATTACTACACATAAGGACCCAATTAAAAAAATTAAAAGTACAAGGACTACAATGACACATCCACATGATAGAATTGAAAAAAAAGTAAACCTATAAGGACCTAAATTAACATAAGACATAAATGACAAGATTAATTTAGGATCACCCGAATGACTTGTCATCCAAGTCTCCCTAGTAGCAATCCAAGCATGCCAACTCCAACCCTTCCCACTTTGGTACTACTAATTGTCTTCAAAAAAGATAATGGACTAGGGTGATAGAACTTACTCTTAGTTAGCATTTATGCCAACTAAGAATCATGCCTCTCGCACCTACAACACTTGCACACATAAACACAATGCAAAAATCACATTTGCATTGCAAGTTTTGGCTTTATTCATACAAAGACAAAATTGGTAGGAGCCTAATCACCATTTTTTTATAAGGAAAGCTAGGATTTAAGGGAATATGATCCTACGAGTAGAGGGAATTCGATCCTAAAGTAGAAAGGAGAAGACATTTAAGTATAAATAAGGAAAAGAATTAGGGTTTTAAAGGCGAGAAAACAATTAAGAGAACAATTGAGACAAAACAGGTAGAAATAGTTAAACGGAACAAGAGAAGGGCAATTGAGAGAAAAAAGATAATGACTAAAGCATTAAGGTTAGGAGCAATAGACATGCGGAATATATAGAAACAAATAACGAGATAAATTTATAGGCTTAGGATTTTTATTGAGTTGTTAGAAGAAGAGGATATTAGGACCGAGCATCATTAAGTTAGCCTTTATAGCTCTTAGGCTTTAAAAGGACTCTATATCACTAGTTAGAGTGACCATCGTCTACTACCACCGCCCATCCTCACCCAAGCTCCCTCAATTGGACACCTAGGTAAGATTTGATATTCTATTTTGTAGTTTCCATTTACATCAATGTAGCCCCTAGTAGGTCCAAGACAAACGATGGTAGTGACATTCTTCACTAACATCCCACATAAACCTTTACCCTTTTATTTTTATTTCACCCATTGTTGCATTTGATTTTGTGAGAAAGGAAAGTTTTGATGACTTATAAGGGTTGGATTTTAGGGTTACTTGGTTGATTAGGGTTTTAGACTTTAGATTGAGGGTTAAATTGAGACAAACGGTATGACCAAGGACCGAGGTAAGGTAGGAGACAACCCGGGGTTAGGGATCTTAAAGATGAAGAAATGAAATTAGACGAAGCTAAGGATTGGATTTTTGAATGAGAAGACGAGATCGGTTGAGTGACGAGGAGAAGAGGAACTAGTTTGAAGCAAAAAAGCAAACTTACACTCTATGATTAAACCATGATCATTTAGAGGATGGATAATGGATCTAATTAGGGAGATTCACCCTCATTTCAGTATATAACATGTTTATATATTGGTGGCCACTAACTAGTTCACCAAATGGGTAAAAGCTAAGCATTTTACATCATTGGCACATGCTAGAGTAATTTAATTCATTAAAAGGGAGATCATTGCAAATTTTGAAATAACATAGTCCATTATGTAAACTAGGCCATTGTGCTTAATAGAGCAGAAATTATAAAGTTTGTTAAAGAAATAGGGTTTACAATCATAAATTCTACCCATACTATGCTCAAGCTAATGGCCAAGCTTAATTTACTAACAAAATTTTAAAACTAAATCTATAAAAGATAATCATCAATAACCTTATAGATTGACATGAAGTATTAGTAGAAGTATTATGGGCTTTTAGAACTACACCTAGGGGAAACTAGTATTATCCCATATGTTTTAACCGATATACATGATGTTGTGCTACCATGTGAAACTACTAGAAAGTCACATAAAGTGGCTTTTCAAAACCGATTCATGGGAATCCAATATCATAAGGCAATGATAGATGAGCTAAATAACTTAAAACATCATAAACTAGAGGCCTTAACCCTTATACAAGCATAAAAGAATCAAGTGGGAAAAGCATACAATAAAAGGCTCAAAGAAAAACATTCCAATCTAGAGACTTAGTATGGAAAATAATTCTACTCTTAGGCCTCAAAGATAGACAACTAAGAAAATAGTCTCCATACGGGAAGGTCTATTTCAAGTCGATAGGTCTTATTTTGGAAATGTTTATCTTCTTTAGAGTCTTTATGCTATATTTCATAGAAAGGTAATCAATATAAAAGACTTAAAGTATGTGTCATTTATTTACGAAGCAAACAAAGAGATATTCAAATAAAAATATCCACCTTTATTGGCGGTGTTTAAGTCTTAGTCTTAAATAATTGGTTAACAATAAAAATAAGCCATGATACAATGCATGTATATAAAAAAAATATTACAATAAATGATTATTCAAAATATTGAAAAAAATTAATTATGTCCAATGCTAACATACAATCAAGCACTACAATGAACTTTCAAATATTCAAAAGTGTGAGGAAAGAGGGTTGGGAAGGAAATCAATCCTTGCTCAAACATATTTTACAAATTAATAGATGTCTTATTGGAGGAGCTTGATTTCCAAGGTAATTAGGAAGCACATCCAGAAATTATTGAAAGAGTGTACTAGAAAAGTTCGATTGATAAATATTTTTATTGATAATATGTAAGAGAATTAGAGTTTTTTGTTTTTTGTTTTTTGTTCTTCTTAACTAACAAATAAAAAAAAGAAATTTTTTTTATTAATGCGAGGCTTATTGCAAGTTAATTTCACATTGTTGTAAGAATATGAAGGATAATTTATATTTTGTTTGATATCAATCTAAAAGTGGAGCTTGGTTGAGCTTAATTATAAAGATGGAAAAATGTTGACAATAGATTTCATGAACTCTAAAGTGCGATATAGCTATGGCAATTAGGAAAAAGAAACGAAAAGGGAGATGATAGAATAATCGATATATAAGAAATTATTAATTTCATTTTGTGCTTGTCAAAAATAGCTAAAGTTGAAATTTGTGGGCAACCAAGTATTGAAACTGCAAAGAATCGATTGTTTTAATTCAAACAATATCTAAAGCAATAAGATTTAATGTGATATGTTAATTTGTGGTTACGAGTAATAGAGAAACACATGAGCTTTTTTGTTTCGAAAGCAAGATGGACTAATTTATAATTTACCCAAAGCATGCAAGATGTTGATATCCAACATATGAAACTTCTTAACTATAAAGAATTTTGATAAATAGAGCCATTTGTTAAGAACTTTCCTAATGCACTAGTTTCTAGAGATGAGTAAAGAGTTGATTTAGTTTTAAAAAAAATTATCTAATACAATCCGTTTTGAAAAAAAGCTACCTAAAATGTTTATATTTCTAATTTTATTTTCTATAAATTACTATTTTCAAATTATTTTATAGCTTATTTGTGATTTTCATTTTAAGTGTAGTCGAGTATGAATTTCAAATTAACTCAAGAGGTCAATTCTTCACATTTAACTTATTCAAATCATTAGAATTTAAAACTGATCTGGATCTAGAAAATAGACATAGAGATCCATTTTCATTTATTTTTGGATAAAGTCTAAAAATTAAGCCTTTTGGGATTCTAGTGTTGCTCGATAAACTAAAAGGTTTTTTTTACAATTTTTCTATTTGAAAAAAAAAATTGATTATTAGAAAACACTTCTAAAATCTCAACCTTGATGAGTTCATAAATACATTAAAAGAGAAACTAAAATTTCTTAGCGACTAATTGCGTCACAAGCTTTGGTTAGGTTTTCATTTACATTTATGCACTTTAAATTTTATAGCTTATTATATGATTTTTTTTTTTACTTTTCCTATTTTATTATTATTATTATTATTGTGCTTATTAGTTTTTAGATTTTTGCTTAGTGTTTATTAATTTTCTACAATAAGTAGGTTTTACAAATTAATAGTTATGGTATTGCAGGAGCTACATATTTAGGTTAATTAGGAAACGTATCTAAAAGTTATTGAAAGATTGGGACATAAAAGTTATGTTGAAAATATTTTTATTAAAAATGAGGAAGCACATGATAAGTTTTCTCTTTTTTTCTTCCTACCCACAAAACCAATCCAAAAGAGTTTATTAATGTGAAGCTTATGGTAAGCTAATCTAGAATTAGTGTTGTTAGGATTTGGTTATGCTTAGGACTCTATTATGAAGAGTTTGAGTAGGATTAATGTTTGCATTGGATAAACATTAGTAGATTACATGTCTTATTTTATTTCCTTTATGTTGTCTCGTTATAAGGCTATAAATAACCATGCTTCGTTTATGCTTATATAGGTCGACTCTTACACGCTCTTTGCATTTTCTCTTGAATATAACAATCGGTATCGAGCCTCGTTGAAGAGATATGTCATCGGAGAGCTCTTTTGTTCAACCTACGGTCCCAAAGTTTGATGGGCACTATGATCATTGGGTTATGCTCATGGAGAACTTTGTACGATCAAAGGAGTACTAGAGCTTGGTGGGGAATGGAATCTCTAAAGCAGCGAGAGAATGGCACTCCTGTAGGTACATAGAAGGGAAGCATTAAAGAACAAAAGTTTAAAGAATCTGCAATAGTAGAAGGTAGCACCTCGGCAGATACACGGAAGAAGAATATTGAAGAACGAAGTCGAAGGACTTGAGAGTAAAGAATTACTTGTTTCAAGCTCTAGATCGCACCATTCTGGAGACAATCCTTAATAAGGATACGAGTAAAAGCCATATGGGACTCCATGAAATAGAAGTATCAAGGTACAACACGAGTCAAGAGAGCATAATTACAAACTATTTGTAAGGAGTTTAAAACACTTCACATAAAGGTAGGAGAGTATGTGAATGAACACTTTACTCAAACACTCACCATTGCCAATAAGATGAAAGCCAATGGTGAGGATAAGGGAAACACTCGTTGTAGTTGAGAAAATCTTATGATCAATGACTCCTAAATTTAACTATGTTGTGTGTTCCATTGAGGAGTCAAACGGCACAAGCACAATGACCATTGATGAGTTGTAGAGTAGTCCGTTGGTGCATGAACAACGTATGAGCTCCTACATTAAGGAGGAATAGGTTTTGAAGATAGCTCATGGAAATCATCTTATGGAAAGAGGTCACGGCTATGGAAACTTTCAATGAAAAAAATAGGAAGAAGACAAGGCTTTAGCAAGGCCACAATAGAATGGTATAAGCGTCACAAGCTTGGACATTTTCGGTGGGAATGTCTAGACAAGGAGAAAGAGACAAACTACACAAAAGGTTAAGAAGAGATACTACTAAAGGCATATGTGGATAAGGATATGGAAATTAGAAAGGATATATGGTTTTTTGATTCGAGTTGAAGTAACTACATGTGTGAAAAAAGAGAATATTTCTCAAAATTTGATGAGAAATACAAAGACTCCGTGAGAATGGGAAATAACTCAAGAATGGTAGTATTGGGTAAAGGAAATATAAGGTTAAAGATGAATGGCACAAGTACAAATCATCACGAAGTGTTCTATGTGCCTAAGTTGAAGAACAATCTCCTAAGCATTGGGTAGTTTCAAGAAAAGGTCTTGACATCTTGTTCTAACAAGATATATGCAAATTTTTTCATCCCGAGAAAAGCTTAATCATGGATACAAAAATGACCTCAAATCGAATGTATATAATGCATGCATCCTCATAGCCTTATGGCATCCGAATGTTTCAACATAACTAGTGAAGATAAAGTGCAGCTTTAGCATTGTAGGTATGGAAACTTAAGCCTCAAAGGATTAAAGATGCTTCGGGAGAAACAAATTATGACCAGATTACCACCTTTTTAGACCTCTTTGAAGCTATGCAAAGATTTTCCGATGGGGAAGCACAAAAAAGACGCATTCTTAAAGCAAAGTAAAAGGAGAGCATCACACATTCTCCAACTGGTGCACTTTGACATCTCGTGGACCACTCAATCCCATTTTCAATAGCACAAGAAGTATATCATCACCTTCATTAATGATTTCAACGGAAAAACGTGGGCATACTTCTTGATCGGAAAATCAAAAACCTTTGAGATATTTAAAAGATTCAATATACATGTTGAGAAGGAAACAAATTCATCCATCGAAGCCTACGTACCGACAAAGGAGGAGAGTTTAATTCATTATAATTCATCATCTTCTATGATGAAAATGGAATACACAAGCGGTTAACAACTCGCATACACACCTCAATCGAATGGTGTTACTGAGAGGAAGAATAGAACTATTATGAATATGGTTCGTAGCATACTTTACGAAAAACAAGTCCTTAAGTCCTTCGGCTCGAAGTCGTCAATTAGACAGATATATGTGTTGAATTGTAGCCCTACTTTAGCAATAAATAATAAAACACTAGAAGAAGCTTGGAGTGGAATCAAACCTTCGGTTGAGCATTTTAGAGTTTTTGGCTACATCGCCTATATACACATCCACGATAGTACAAGAACTAAGTTAGATAATAACGACCTATGTTGTATTCTCTTAGGAGTAAGTGGAAGAACTAAGGCATATAGACTCTATGATCCGAGTTACAAGAAGAATCATAGTAAATAGGGATGTTATCTTTGAAGAAGATTAAAGCTCGATTGGAACAAAAACTGCGAACAAACAATTGAATGTATATCCGATCAAAAAGAAAAAGTAGTTATGGTGAATGATGATTATGCCGAAAACAAGTATGATCGGGATCTTGAGTTAAAAGAACACTCTACAAATAGATCACGGGTAGAAGAAGACTCATCAAACTCTATTCAAAGAAGGAACGGACAACCATTAGTTTGGATGAAGGACTATGATTCAGGAGAAGGACTTTCTAATTCGGGAGAAGAAGATAATCATAATGCTCATTTAGCTATGCTTACAACTAGAGACCCTATTTACTTTGATGAAGCTATAACAAGTGAAAAATGGAGAAACGCTATGGATGTGGAAATAGAAGCTATAGAAAGAAATGGAACATGGGAACCGACATAATTACCTAAAGGAGGAAGAAAGGTTGAGGTGAAGTGCGTCTACAAAACTAAATTCAATGAAAAAGGAGAAGTGGATAAGTATAAAGCAAGGTTTATGGTGAAGGGATATTCTCAACGGTATGGTATTGACTATACCGAGGTTTTTGCACCAATAGCACGTATGGAAACAATTTGATTGGTAATAGCACTAGCGACTCAAAAGGGATGGATCATCTACCAATTAGATGTCAAATATGTCTTTCTATATGGTGAGTTAAAGGAGAAAGTATTTATAGAGCGAACTTGTGGTTACATTCGGAAAGGACATGAACAAAAGGTGTATAAATTGAACAAAGCACTCCATGGGCTCAAGCAAGCACCAAGAGCATGGTACGGCCACATAGAGACTCATTTTTTGCAAAATGGATTTGAAAAATGTGACCATGAGCATACATTATTCATTAAAACAAGAGAATAAGGTAAATTACTAATAGTAAGCTTGTATGTTAATGATCTTGTTTTTACTAGTAATGATGAAATAATGCCATCGAATTCAAAGACTCTATGAAACTTGAATTCAAAATGACTAGCTTAGGGAAGATGAGATATTTTCTTGGACTAGAAGTGTTACAAATAATAGATGGAGTCTTCATTAGTCAAAGAAAGTATGCCTTATATGTGTTAGGTAGGTTTGGTATGGACAAGAGCAATTTTGTCCATAATCCAATTGTCCTAGGCTTGAAGCTAGTGAAAGATGAAGGAGGCATTAGGGTGGATAAAACGCACTATAAGCAGATTATGGGAAGCCTTATGTACCTCACTGCTATAAGGCCTAACTTGATGTATGCAATAGGACTAGTTATCGGATATATGGAGAATCTTATAGAAATTCATCTATAGTTGGTGAAAAGAATGCTAGGATACTTGAAGGGGACAAGCCGAGCTTAGGATTTTTTATAAGAAGGGAGGAGACGGAAACTCACCGTATACACCGACGGTGATTATGCTGGGGATATGGACGATAGGAAAAGCACCTCGGGTTATGTGTTTCTATTGGGTTCGGGAGTCGTATCATGGTCATCAAAGAAGCAACCAGTGGTGAGCCTATCTACTATAGGGGTAGAGTTCATTGCTACTATAATGTGTGCATGTCGGGCAATTTGGATAAAAAGAGTAATGAAGAAACTAAAGTAGGACCAAGATAAGCCAACCTTGGTCCATTGTGACGACAGACTCTACAATCAAATTGTCAAAAAATTTAGTAATGCATGGGCGAAGTAAGCATATTGATGTTCGTTTTCATTTCCTAAAGGAGTTAACAAGGTCGGTGTTGTGAAGTTTGTGCATTGCGGAACACATAAGCAAGTAGCGGATATACCGACCAAGCCTCTCAAGTTTGGAGGTGTTTTTGAAGGTAGGGAACATGTTAGGAATGTGCACTGAAGTTGATATAAACCGAACATCTATTAAGTTCGGTTTAAGGGAGGAATTTTTAGGATTTGGTTATGTTTAGGACAACTGTTATGAAGAGTTTGAGTACGATTAAGGTTTGCATTGGATAAACATTAGTAGATTACGTGTCTTAGTTTATTTCCTTTATGTTGTACTGTTGTAAGGCTATAAATAGCCATGTCTCTATTTATGCTTATATAGGTACTCTTACAAGCTCTCTATGTTTTCTATTGAATATAACAATCCAAAAAACAATCCAAAAGAGTATCTAGAAGTTATTGAAAGATTAGGACATAAAAGTTATCTTGAAAATATTTTTATTAATAATGAGGAAGAACATGATCAGTTTTCTCTTTTTGTTCTTCCTACCCACAAAAACAATCCAAATAGTTTATTGATTTGAAGCTTATGGTAAGCTAATCTAGAATTAGTGTAAGATTATAAAAGAATGAATAATATATGTTGTTAGCTAAAAATGGAGCTTGGTTTGAGCTTGATTATAAAGAAAAGAAAATGTTCATAAAGGGTTCTACGAATCCAAAACTAGGATATAGCTATACTAATTTCGAGAAGAAAGGCTGGCAAAGAGAGATAGCAGAATAATCTTGGACAACAACAAACTATCAATGTTTTTGTGCACTTGTCAAAAATAACAAAAAATAAGAATTTTGGGCAACAAAGAGCTAAAAACACAAATAATTTATTTTCTTATTGAAAACAATGTTTATAGAAAAAAACTTTAATTTATGGCTAGGAGCAATGAAGAAGCATTTGAGTTGTTGCATTTATATTTAAAGAACTAATGGAAAGGCTTACTCCAACAAGCTTTTAGAACTAGCTTGTTATATTCCCAATACTGGCCTCCATTTCGATTAGATTTCCTGAAAAAATTAAATTTATGTTTAAAAATCAAGTTTGAGAGTTGATCGAATTATCAAATAAATTGTCATTTCCTACAAATAAGTATATAAGGCAAAAATAGTTAATTCGGTTTTGTTTTAGTTGTCTAGGGAGCATTTTTATCTATAAAAAAAAGGGTACTAGAGAAACAAATTTGAATATATCTTTATATGAGACCAAAAGATTCCTAAAATAGTGTATAGGATATCACTACTCAACATATAGAATTTCAAACTGAAAAGAATTATAAGAAATAGAGTTGCTACTTAGTACATTAAAGAAGACTAAGAATCCAATAAGTAATGAGTTGACTAACTTTAAAGGACAATGATAAACATCCAAATGCACCATTTTGGAAAAAAAGTTTACCTTATTTTTTCTATTCCAATTTTTTTTCTTTAGATCATTATTTGTCCAATTATTTTCAAAATTTATTTACGAATCTAACTTTAAGTCAAGTCAATATGAATTTCATATTAACATACAAATTTAATTCTTCACATTTAATTAATATAGAATGTTGGAACCCCAAACTAGCAAAATCAAAAAAATAGACTTTGAGTTCCATTATTGTTTAATTTTAGGTAAAGTCTAAAAATTACACTTTTATTAGTTTTAGTGTTGCTCAACATAATTACAAGTTTTTTATTTTTTTATTTGAAGGAAACTAAAAAATTATTATAAGATGCTTTCAAACTCTCAAACTCTATGAGTTGATGAATACAAAAAATAAAAAAATAAAATTTCTTAGTCTGTCGTTTCCTTCACAAAACGAAGTTAGATTTTCAAGTATATTTATGCATTACGAGTTTTATATTTTATAATATGATTTTTCACTTTTTATCATTTTATTATTTTTTTCACATATGGATTTTTAGATTTTCTAATGAAATTTATCCATTTCCTATAATATGTATATTTTACAAATTAATAAGAAGCGTATCCGTAAATTATTTAAAGAGTGTACTAGAAAGGTTACGTTGATAAATATCTTTATTGATAATAAGTAAGAAAATTAGAGTTTTTCTCTTTTCATTCTTCTAAAATACCAATAAATAAATAAATAAATAAAGCAAAATTTTTTTATTAATGGGAGGCTTATTGCAAGTTAATTTCACATTGTTGTAAGAATATGAAAGATAATTTATATATTGTTCGATATCAAGATAAAAGTTAAGCTTGATTATGAAGATGGAAAAATGTTAACAATAGATTTCGTGAATTCTAAAGTGAGCTATGACAATTAGGAAAAAAAGAAAAAGAAAAGAGAGATGAGAGAATAATCTGGAGATATAAGAAATTTTTAATTTCATTTTTTGCTTGTCAAAAATAGCTAAAGTTGAAATTTTTTAGGTAACCAAGTCCCGAAACCGCAAATAATCCGATTGTTTTAATTCAAACAATATCTAAAGCAATAAGATTTAATGTGATATGTTAATTTGTGGTTACAAGTAATAGAGAAACACGATTTTTTTTGTTGCTCAAAGTAAGATGGACTAATTTATAACTTACCCAAAGCATGCAAGATGTCGATATCCAACATATGAAACTTCTTAACTATAAAGAATTTTGATAAATAGAGCCATTTGTTAAGAAGTTACCAAATGCATAAGTTTCCAGAGATATGAGTAAAGAGTTAATTAAGTTTTAAGAAAATTATCTAATACAATCCTTTTTCGAACAAAGCTACCCGAAATGTTTCTATTTCTAATTTTATTTTCTATAAATTACTATTTTTCAAATTATTTTAAAGTTTATTTTTTATTTTCATTTTAAGTGTAATCAATATGAATTTCAAATTAACTCGACAGGTCAATTCTTCACATTTAATTTATTCAAACCATTAGAATTTGAAATTGATAGGATCTAGAAAATAGACATAGAGATCCGTTTTCATTTGTTTTTGGTTAAAGTCTAAAAATTAAGCCTTTTGGGATTCTAGCGTCGCTAAATAAACTAAAAGGTTTCTTTTACAACTTTTCTATTTGAAAAAAAAAGAGTCTTAGAAAATACTTCTAAAATCTCAACCTTGAAGAGTTGATAAATACATTAGAAGGGAAAATAAAATTTCTTAGTGACCAATTGCTTCACAAGCTTTGGTTAGGTTTTCATGTACATATATGCACTTTAAATTTTATACTTTAGTACATGATTTTTTTTTTTTTTACTTTTCCTATTCTATTATTATTATTATTATTATTATTATTATGCTTATTAGTTTTTAGATTTTCGCTTAGTGTTTATTCATTTTCTACAATAATTAGGCTTTACAAATTAATAGTTGTGGTATTGTAGGAGCTACATATTTAAGTTAATTAGGAAACGTATCCGAAGTTATTGAAAGATTGGGACATAAAAGTTATATTGAAAATATTTTTATTAATAATGAGGAAGCACATGACAAGTTTTCTCTTTTTGTTCTTCCTATCCACAAAAACAATCCAAAAGAGTTTATTAATGTGAAGCTTATGGTAAGCTAATCTAGAATTAGTGTAAGATTATAAAAGACTAAATAATATATGTTGTTGGCTAAAAGTGGAGCTTGGTTTGAGCTTGATTATAAAGAAAAGAAAATGTTGATAAAGGGTTCTACAAATCCGAAACTACGATATAGCTATGTTGATTTCGAGAAGAAAGTCGGCAAAGAGAGATAGCAGAACAATCTTGGACAACAACAAACTATCAATGTTTTTGTGCACTTGTCAAAAATAACAAAAACTAAGAATTTTGGGCAACAAAGAGCTAAAACCACAAATAATTTAATTTTCTTATTGAAAATAATATTTATAGAAAAATTTTAATGTGATTTTTTTAATTTATCGCTAAGAGCAATGAAGAAGTATTTGAGTTATTGTATTTATATTTAAAGAACTAATGGAAAGGCTTACTCTAACAAGCTTTTAGAACTAGCTCATGATATTCCAATAATGGTCTCCATTTCGATTAGATTTCAGAAAAAATTAAATTTATGTTTAAAAATCAAGTTTGAGAGCTGATCCAATTATCAAACAAATTGTCATTTCCTACAAATAAGTTTATAAGGCCAAAATAAATAATTTTCTTTTGTTTTAGTTATCTAAGGAGCATTTTTATCTAAAAAAAAGTGTACAAGAGAAACAAATTTGAATATATCTTTATATGAGAGTAAAAGATTCCTAAAATAGTGTACAAGATGTCGCTGCTCAACATGTAGAATTTCAAACTAAGAAGAATTATAAGAAATAGAGCTGCTACTTAGCACATTGAAGGAGACTAAGAATCCAATAAGTAAGGAGTTGACTAACTTTAAAGGAAAATGACAAAACATCCAAATGCACTATTTTGGAAAAAAGGATACCTTACTTTTTATATTCCAATTTTTTTTAGATCATTATTTTTCCAATTATTTTAAAAATTTATTTTCGAATCTAACTTTAAGTTAAGTCAATATGAATTTCATATTAACATAAAACCTTAATTCTTCACATTTAATTAATATAGAATGTTGAAACCCAAAACTAGGAGAATCTAAAAAATAGACTTTGACTTCCATTATTGTTTAATTTTAGGTAAAGTTTGAAAATTCCATTTTTATTAGTTTTAGTGTCGGTCAACATGATTAAAGGTTTTTCATTTTTTTTTATTTGAAGGAAACTAACAAATTATTTTAAGATCCTTTCAAAATCTCAAACTTTATTAGTTGATGAATAAAAATAATAAAAAAAATTCTTAGCCACCAATTCCTTCACAAAACAAAGTTAGATTTTCAAGTATATTTATGCATTACGAGTTTTATATTTTATAATATGAATTTTCACTTTTTATCATTTTATTATTTTTTCACTTATTGATTTTTAGATTTTCTTATGACATTTATGCATTTCCTATAATATGTATATTTTACAAATTAATAGATGTCTTATTGGAGGAGGTTGATTTCCAAGGTAATTAGGAAGTGTATCCGGAAAATATTAAAAGAGTGTACTAGAAAAGTTCTACCGATAAATATTTTTATTGATTATAAGTAAGAAAATTATAGTTTTTCTATTTTCGTTCTTCTTATATACAAAAAAAAAAAAAAAAAAAAAAAGCAAAATTTTTTTATTAATGCGAGGCTTATTGCAACTTAATTTAACATTTTTGTAAGAATATGAAAGATAATTTATATGTTGTTTGATATCAAGCTAAAAGTGGAGCTTGGTTGAGCTTGATTATGAAGATAGAAAAATGTTGATAATAGATTTCGAGAACTCTAAAGTGCTATATAGCTATGGAAATTAAAGAAAAAAATAATAGAAAAGAGAGATGGGAAAATAATCTTGAGCTATAAGAAATTGTTATTTTCATTTTGTGCTTGTCAAAACTAGCTAAAGTTGAAATTTTTGGGCAATCAAGTATTGAAACTGCAAAGAATCTAATTGTTTTAATTCAAACAATATCTAAAGCAATAAGATTTAATGTGATATATTAATTTCTGGTTACGAGTAATAGAGAAACACATGAGTTTTTTGTTTCTCAAAGCAAGATGGACTAATTTATAATTAACCCAAAGCATGCAAGATGTCCATATCCAACATATGAAACTTCTTAACTATAAAGAATTTTGATAAATAGAGCCATTTGTTAAGAAGTTTCCAAATGCAATAGTTTGCGAGAGATATGAGTAAAGAGTTGATTAAGTTTTAAGAAAATTATCTAATACAATCCTTTTTGAAAAAAAGCTACCCGAAATGTTTCTATTTCTAATTTTATTTTTTATAAATCACTATTTTTCAAATTATTTTATAGCTTATTTGTGATTTTCATTTTAAGTGTAGTCGGTATGAATTTCAAATTAACTCTTGAGGTCAATTCTTCACACTTAATTTATTCAAACCATTAGAATTTGAAACCGACGGGATCTATAAACTAGACATAAAGATCCGTTTTCATTTATTTTTTGATAAATTCTAAAAATCAAGCCTTTTGGGATTCTAGCGTCGCTAAATAAACTAAAAGGCTTATTTTACAAATTTTCTATTTGAAAAAAAATGATTATTAAAAAATACTTCTAAAATCCGAACCTTGATGAGTTGATAAATACATTAAAAGAGAAAATAAAATTTCTTAGCGACGAATTGCTTCACAAGCTTTGGTTAGGTTTTCATGTACATATATGCACTTTAAATTTTATAATTTATTATAAGATTTTTTTTTAAATTTTCCTATTTTATTATTATTATGCTTAATAGTTTTTAGATTTTCGCTTAATGTTTATTCATTTTCTACAATAATTAGGCTTTACAAATTAATGGTTGTGGTATTACGGGAACTACATATTTAAGTTAATTAGGAAACGTATCAATAAGTTATTGAAAGATTGGGACACAAAAGTTATATTGAAAATATTTTTATTAATAATGAGGAAGCACATGATAAGCTTTCTCTTTTTGTTCTTCCCGCTCACAAAAACAATCCAAAAGAGTTTATTGATGTGAAGCTTATGGTAAGCTAATCTAGAATTAGTGTAAGACTATAAAAGAATAAATAATATATGTTGTTGGCTAAAAGTGGAGCTTGGTTTGAGCTTGATTATAAAGAAAAGAAAATGTTGATAAGGGTTCTACGAATCCGAAACTACAATATAGCTACGCCGATTTCAAGAAGAAAGCTAGCAAAGAGAGATAGTAGAACAATCTTAGACAACAACAAACTATCAATGTTTTTGTGCACTTGTCAAAAATAACAAAAACTAAGAATTTTGGTCAACAAAGAGTTAAAACCACAAATAATTTAATTTTCTTATTGAAAATAATATCTATAGAAAAACGTTTAATGTGATTTTTTAATTTATGGCTAGGAGCAATGAAGAAGCATTTGAGTTGTTGTATTTATATTTAAAGAACTAATGGAAAGGCTTACTCCAACAAGCTTTTAGAACTAGCTCATGATATTCCCAATAGTGGTCTCCGTTTCTATTAGATTTTCGGAAAAATTTAAATTTATGTTTAAAAATCAAGTTTGAGAGCTGATCGAATTATCAAACAAATTGTCATTTCCTAAAAATAAGTTTATAAGGCCAAAATAGATAATTTGGTTATGTTTTAGTTGTCTAAGGAGTATTTTTATCCTAAATAAAAAAATAAAAAAAGTGAACAAGAGAAACAAATTTGAATATATCTTTATATGAGACTAAAAGATTTCTAAAATAGTATACAAGATGTCATTGCTCAACATGTAGAATTTGAAACTAAGAAGAATTATAAGAAATAGAGTTGCTACTTAGTACATTGAAGGAGACTAAGAATCCAATAAGTATGAAGTTCACTAACTTTAAAAGAAAATGATAAACATCAAAGTGCACTTGTTTGGAAAAAAGGATACCTTACTTTTCTATTCCAATTTTTTTTTCTTTAGGTCATTATTTGTCCAATTATTTTCAAAATTTATTTACAAATCTAACTTTAAGTCAAGTCAATATGAATATCATATTAACATAAAATTTTAATTCTTCACATTTAATTAATATAGAATGTTGGAACTCGAAGCTGGGAGAATCTAAAAAATAGACTTTGACTTCCATTATTGTTTAATTTTAGGTAAAGTCTAAAAATTACACTTTTATTAGTTCTAGTGTCGCTCAACATGATTAAAGGTTATTTATTTATTTATTTATTTGAAGAAACTAACAAATTATTATAATATCCTTTCAAAATCTCAAACTCTATGAGTTAACGAATAAAATAAAATAAAATTTCTTAGCCACCGATTCCTTCACAAAACAAAGTTAGATTTTTAAGTATATTTATGCATTACGAGTTTCACATTTTATAATATTAGTTTTCACTTTTTATAATTTTATTATTTTTTCACTTATGGTTTTTAGATTTTCTTATGACATTTATGCATTTCTTACAATATGTATATTTTACAAATTAATAGATGTCTTATTGGAGGAACTTGATTTCCAAGGTAATTAGGAAGCGTATTCAGAAATTATTGAAAGAGTGTACTAGAAAAGTTCTGTTGATGAATATTTTTATTGATAATAAGTAAGAAAATTAGAGTTTTTCTCTTTTCGTTCTTCTTAAATACCAAAAAAAAATAATTTATTAATGCGAGGCTTATTGCAAGTTAATTTCACATTGTTGTAAGAATATAAAAGATAATTTATATGTTATTTGACATCAAGATAAAAGTGGAGCTTGGTTGAGCTTGATTATGAAGATGGAAAAATGTTGACAATAGATTTTGCAAACTCTAAAGTGCGATATAGCTATGGCAATTAGGAAAAAAATAATAAAAAAGAGAGATGGGAAAAAAATCTTGAGCTATAAGAAATTGCTAATTTCATTTTGTGCTTGTCAAAAACAGCTAAAGTTGAAAATTTTGGGCAACCAAGTATTGAAACTGCAAAGAATTTGATTGTTTTAACTCAAACAATATCTAAAGCAATAAGATTTAATGTGATATGTTAACATGTTAATATGTGGTTACAAGTAATAGAGAAACACATGAGTTTTTTTTGTTTCTTAAAGCAAGATGGACTCACTTATAATTTACCAAAAGCATGCAAGATGCCGATATCCAACATATGAAACCTCTTAACTATAATGAATTTTGATAAATAGAGCCATTTGTTAAGAAGTTTCCAAATGCACTAGTTTGCGAGAGATATGAGTAAAGAGTTGATTAAGTTTTTAAAAAATTATCTAATATAATCCTTTTTGAAAAAAAGCTACCTAAAATGTTTCTATTTCTAATTTTATTTTCTATAAATTACTATTTTTCAAATTATTTTATAGCTTATTTGTGATTTTCATTTTAAGTGCAATCGGTATGAATTTCAAATTAACTCGATAGGTTAATTCTTCACATTTAATTTATTCAAACCATTAGAATTTGAAACTAACAAGATCTAGAAAATAGACATAGAGATCCGTTTTCATTTATTTTTGGATAAAGTTTAAAAATTAAGCCTTTTGGGGTTTTAGCTTTGATCGATACGGTAAATGGGTTTTTTTTACAATTTTTTTATTTAAAAAAAAATTGATTATTAGAAAGTACTTCTAAAATCTCAACCTTTATGAGTTAATAAACACACTAAAGAGAAAATAAAATATCTTAGGGACCAATTGCTTCATAAGCTTTGGTTAGGTTTTCATGTACATATATGCACTTCAAATTTATACTTTATAGATGATTTTTTAACTTTTCATGTTTTGTTATTGTTATTAATATTGTATGCTTATTAGTTTTTAGATTTTGCTTAAAGTTTATTCATTTTTTATAATAAGTAGGTTTTACATATTAATAGTTATGGTATTGAAGGAGTTACATATTTAAGTTAATTACGAAACCTATCTAGAAGTTATTGAAAGATTGGGACATAAAAGTTATGTTGAAAATATTTTTATTAATAATGAGCAAGGAAATGATAAGTTTTCTCTTTTAGTTCTTCCTACACACAAAAACAATCCAAAAGAGTTTATTGATGTGAGGCTTATGGTAAGTTAATCTAGAATTATTGTAAGATAATAAAAGAATAAATTATATATGTTGTTGGCTAAAAGTGGAGCTTGGTTTAAGCTTGATTATAAAGAAAAGAAAATGTTGATAAAGGGTTTTACGAACCCCAAACTAGGATATAGCTATGATGATTTGGATAAGAAAGTTAGTGAAGAGAGATAGTAGAACAATCTTGGACAACAACAAACTATCGATGTCTTTGTGCACTTGTCAAAAATAACAACCACTAAGAATTTTGGGCAATAAAGAGCTAAAACCACAAATAATTTAATTGCCTTAGTGAAAATTGTAACTAAAGCAATAAATTTTAATGTGATTTTTTAATTTATGGCTTGAAGCAATGAAGAAGCTTTTGAGTTATTGTATTTATATTTAATGAGCTAAGGGAAAGGCTTACTCCAATAAGCTTTTAGAACTAGCTCATGATATTCCCAATGATGGTCTTCTTAGATTTCTAGAAAAAATTAATTTTATGTTTAAAACTCAAGTTTGAGAGCTGATCAAATTATCAAAAAAGTGTCATTTCCTATAAATAAGTTTATAAGGCCAAAATAGATAATTTGGTTTTGTTTTAGTTGTCTAAGGAGCATTTTTATCTGAAAATATAACAAAAGCATACATGAGAGACAAATTTCAATATATCTTTATATGAGAGTAAAAGATTCCTAAAATAGTATACAAGATGTCACTACTCAACATATAGAATTTCAAACAAAAAAGAATTTTAAAAAATGGAGTTGCTACTTCGTACATTGAAGGAGACTAAGAATCCAATAAGTAAGGAGTTGACTAAATTTAAAGGAAAATGATAAACATCCAAATGTGCCGTTTTGGAAAAAAAGTTACCTTACTTTTTCTATTCTAAATTTTTTTTCCTTTAGATCATTATATGTCCAATTATTTTCAAAATTTATTTATGGATCTAACTTTGAGTAAAGTCAATATGAATTTCCTATTAACATAAAAGTTTAATTCTTCACATTTAATTAATACAGAATGTTGAAACCCAAACCTAGCATAATCTAAAAAATAGACTTTGACTTTCATTATTGTTTAATTTTAGGTAAAGTCTAAAAATTACACCTTTAGTAGCTTTAGTATCGCTCAACATAATTAAAGGTTTTTGATATTTTTTATTTGAAGGAAACTTACAAATTATTATAAGATGCTTTCAAAATCTCAAACGCTATGAGTTGAAAAATACAAAAAATAAAATAAAATAAAATTTCTCAGCCATCAATTCCTTCATAAAATGAAGTTAGATTTTCAAGTATATTCATGCATTACAAGTTTTATATTTTATAATATGATTTTTCACTTTTTATCATTTTATTATTTTTTTACCTATGGGTTTTTACACTTTCATGTGACCTTAATGAATTTCCTATAATATGTAGATTTTAGAAATTATTATTTTATTTTCTATATATTATTATTTTTCAAATTATTTTATAGCTTATTTGTGATTTTCATTTTAAGTCAAGTCAATATGAATTTCAAATTAACTCAAAAGGTCAATTATTCACATTTAATTTATTCAAACCATTAAAATTTGAAACTGATAGGATCTAGAAAATAGACATAGAGATTCGTTTTTATTTATTTTTGTATAAAGTCAAAAATTAAGCCTTTTGACGTCGCTTGATACAATAAAAGGTTTTTTATTATTTTTCTATTTGAAAAAAAAAACTGATTATTAGAAAATAATTTTAAAATCTCAACCTTGATAACTTGATAAATACGTTAAAGGAGAAAATAAAATTTCTTAGCAACCAATTGCTTCATAAGATTTGGTTAGGTTTTCATGTACATATATGCACTTCGGATTATACTATATAATATGATTTTTTACTTTTCTTTATATATATATATATATATATTATGCTTATTAGTTTTTAGATATTTGTTTAACGTTTATTCATTTTCTATAATAAGTAGGTTTTACAAATTAATAGTTGTGGTATTAGAGGAGCTACATATTTAAGTTAATTAGGAAACATATCTAGAAGTTACTAAAAGATTGGGGCATAAAAGTTATGTTGAAAATATTTTTATTAATAATAAGAGAGGAAATGATAAGTTTTCTCTTTTAGTTCTTCCTACACACAAAAAAATCCAAAAAACTTTATTGATATGAGGCTTATTGTAAGTTAATCTAGAATTATTATAAGATTATAAAAGTATAAATTATATATGTTGTTGGCTAAAAATGGGGTTTTGTTTGAGCTTGATTATAAAGAACGAGAAAATTTTGATAAAGGGTTCTACGAATCTTAAACTAGGATATAACTATATTGATTTAAAGAAGAAAGCTAGCAAAGACATATAGCGAACGATCTAGGACATCAATAAACTATTAATGTCTTTGAGTACTTGTCAAAAATAATACAAAGCTGAGAATTTTAGGCAACAAGGATCTAAAACTACAAACAATTTAATTGTTTTATAGAAAATAATATCTAAAGCTATAAAGTTCAATGTGATTTTTTAATTTATGGCTAGGAGCAATGAAGAAGCATCTAAATTATTCTATTTATATTTAAAGAATTAATTGAAAGACTGAAAGATCATGCATCCTATGGATGTGCGGAATAAAACAAAAATTTTCCTCTATCTAAAGGGCCTAAGATCACGCCATTTAATCAACTAACCACATAATCATGAATTAAGGCAATAAAAATAAAATTACCTCTTATAGTGCGATTTAAATCTTTGTAGAAAAGGAGACATCCAATTGTCAAGCCTCCATCGATAATCCTTGTAGTCCAAGCACCCATAAAAGAAGCTCTCAAAATTGGCGAGTACTAGCTCTACCTTTTCATACTTTGTTAGTATGTTTCCTTTTCAAATCAAATCGGGGTAATTTTGCGACAACCGTAAGAGAAACCGGGAAAAGTGATGTGTGCTATGGTTGGTAAGAAAACTATTTTTTCCTTATTTATGCTCAATGTTGTATGCCCTAATTCCCTATTCTTTGTGCCATTTTTCTCTCTAAAAAATTACTCTATGTTGCTACACCCCTTCTCCTATTTATAGGGGAAGAGTTTTCTTTATCCTCCAAGGACAAGGTTGGTGACTAGTCATAAAAAGGATTCTTGATTGTTATTTCCTAATCCTCCAAGGATTAGGAGTTATTATGCATGTGGGCCTTTTTAAAAACTATCCTAATAAATTTAATCCTTATTCAATAAGGTTCCATTTATCTTCTTACCAAAATATCTTAGAGGCTTTTAAATTAAACCTATTGATCTAAACTTCTTTAGCCCAATTAATTACTAATTAAGTTAGACTATCCAAAAAAATTACGTAAGATATTTTTGGAGGCCCATATTAGGAAATAATTTTCCAAATTATTCTTAAACTTAAATTAGGAAACTAATTTCAAGTTATTTACTTTCAAATTTGGAACCGACTTCCAAATTAGGAAACCGATTTCTAAAATAGGAAACTTTCCATTTTAGGAAACCTTTTTGAAATAGAAAACTTTCAAAATTTGAAAAATTTTCCAACATCTTTTCTTCTCTTTTATTATGTGAATGCTTAAACTTATACATGTGACTCAATAGACTCCTAAATAGATCGGCAATGTATCAAAAATAAAAGATAGTTCTTTTATCTCTTGACATATAAATCAAAATTGGCCTCTAGTAAGGCATAATGACTACCTAATTCTCTATGAGGATTAATTAATCCATAATTACTTTTATGAGCATGGTTACAATACAATATATTCCTCATGTTAACTTATCACGAGTATAATCTCGAATTTGATTATTAGTCTATTCAAATGCGGTCACATAAGTTTTTTTGTTTCTCAAATGTCTTATCTTTTAGACTAAACCAACTATGCTCTATTGGTGTATTCTTACTATGCCCATAGATTTCTTGAGCGAGACATTCATGAAAGTGCAATGTGATAACTCCTTTAGCATACAAGGAATGACATGTCCTATTTTAATCATCCACCTACCTCCATTAGATTCTTAGTACGATCAATAAATCGTCCACGTGAACCATTTACTAGGTCTATCAAAATAAATGTCAAAGCACATAAATCCTTCAATAAGATAACCATGATGACTTCAAGTATAAGGATCAACTGTACCTATCTTGTATGAGATTCCCATAGACCAAACCAAATGGGTTCTTATGGCGAATCAAGTCTAGTGATATGTTCTCTAACATCAATCACCTAAGTGCTTGCTTTGGTATCATCATACTAATAAGTATGAGATCTACTCGTTATCACATAGCATGAGCATAGCACTCACAAGTCTAACCGTATATAGTCAATGTCTATTCTTAACAATGCTATGACTTGACATATATAATGATATCATTTATGTGCATTAGTATTTGTCTCATATCTTTCGATCAATCATTAATGCAAATACATATCATATAGACTTCTATCTAATTTTATTCGAGTTTAAACAATAAGAATTAATAAAAAGACTTCATTTATTCATTTATGTGCATTAGTATTTGTCTCATATCTTTCGATCAATCATTAATGCAAATACATATCATATAGACTTCTATCTAATTTTAATAAATTTAAACAATAAGAATTAATAAAAAGACTTCATTTATTATTAATAAAATAAATAATGTAATAATATAATAACTCAAACCTATCCAAATATGGTTGGATCTTGAGCACCTACACTAATAATCTCCCACTTGTACTAGAGCCAACCGGTCATGTCCCTTAATCTCAACAATCGAGTAAGGGTCTCATATTTCAACTATGATAATGGCTTAGTTGAGAGGACAACTATGTTATCGGTAATGTGGACCTTTTCTATCCTTATATCACCATGACTGATAATCTCTCTAATCGGATGGTAGCATCACGAGTACATGCTTAGATCATTAATGAGACCTTGGTTTCTTGGCTTGTGTTATAGCTTCATTGTTACTCTGCGATGCAATACTATTGGATCGGCGATGCTAAAAACCACTATAGTTGGCTATGAAGCCATGTGACACTAGAAGAAGTCCTCTTATGAATTCTTCCATACCAAACCTCTTTAGTATTTTATCAATGTATGTACTTTGGAAGAGCCATAACATTCTTCATGATTTATTTCTATAGATCTTAATTCCAAGAATGTAAGCTATCTCTGTCATATCTTTCATGGAATTTTTGTTGGATAACTAATCTTTTACGGATTGTAACATGGTAGTGTTGATAATAAGTAGTATATCATATACATATAACATAACAAAAACAATTTAGCTCCCACTAACCTTCTTATATATACAAGTTCATCTTTATTTTATGAAAAGTTAAACTCTTTTATCGATTCATCAAAATATTGATTCCAACTTGATGTTTGTTTAAGTCCATAAATGGATCTTTGTAATTTGTAAAACTTATTTGCATGTCCTTTGGTGACAAAATCATCCGATTATGCCATGTACACATCGTCTTTCGGTTTTTTATTAAGGAAAATAATTTTATCATCCATCTATCATATCTCATAATCATGATATGTAGCAATTATAAGCATAATCTAAATGGATTTAACCATTATCACCTGGTGAAAAAGTTTTTTCATAATCAACACCTTATTTTTTATGATATCCTTTTATCACCAATCGACTTTATACATATGTACATATCTATCTATGTCGGTCTTTCTCTTGAAGACCCACTTACATATAATAGGTTTAACACCTTCAAGTGAATCAACCAAAATCCATACTTGGTTAGTGTACATGGATTCCATTTTAGATTACATGGCATCATGCCATTTTTCAAAGTCAATGTCTACCATTGTCTCTTCATATGTATTAGGATCGTTGTCTCATATAATAAACACACCTCCATGTATAGAGACTAGAGGGCCATATCTTTACGGCTCTTGATGAATCCTCTTAGACCTACGAAGTTCTTGTGTCTCGGTTTGTGGGGTGGTTATAATTCTTTGTAACTTTTCTACTTAGGGTTTCTCTTATAGAGTGTCAATTTATGAGTCTTCTCAAATGTCATCGAGTTCAAGTTTCCTCCTCCCGGTCCTAGCATTTATAAATTTCTTCTCAAGGAATACAACTTGCCAAGCAACGAACACCTTTTCTTCTTATGGTTGGTAAAAGTAATATCATTTTGCTTCTTTTGGATATCCTATAAATTTACACTTTTTTAATTTGAACTTTGGCTTGTCTCTATCCAAACGGGTTTGACATATGCTTCACACCTCCAAATCTTAAGGGAAGATAAATTTGCTTACTTTTTTTTTTCATATCTCATATGAAGTCTAATCAATAGACTTTGTTGGAACTCTATTCAAAATAAATGTTACGGTAAGGAGTATATATATAAAAAAATGAAATAAGGATATTAGTTTGACTCATCATGGATCGAACCATGTCTATTAGTGTCCTATTCCTTTTTTCAAATACACCATTCATTTATGGCGTTCCGAGTGGGGTCCATTATACGAGAATCTCATTCTTTTTTAAATGATCTAAAAATTCGGTGCGTAAGTATTTTTCATCTCGATCTAATTGAAATGCCTTAATCCTTTTGCTTGTTTATTTCTTGACATCAAACCTAAACTCTTTGAGCTCTTTAAATGCTTTAGATTTTGTGTCTCATCAAATACGGATAACCAAAATATGATCTATCATCCATAAAGGTTATGAAATAATCATATCCTCATCTTGCTTGGGTGGACATGGGCCCACATTCATCATTATGTATGAGACCTAATAATCGGCGACTCTTTCACCTTTTCTACTAAAAAGGAGTTTTGTCATTTTGCCAAATAGACAAGATTCGTAAACATAATAAGATTCATAATCAAATGATTCTAAATATCCATTTTTATATAGTTTGGATATTCAATTCCCGTTTATATGGCTAAGTCGACAATGCCATAGATTAATTTTGCTTAGATCTTGTCCGTAATAGTAAGAAAAATACTTATGATTTAAGGCCTTCTTAATCTTGTTCCATATCATAATTTTGCTTTTTCTCTCTTGGCTCCTTTATTTTGTCAAATTCCTCCACCACATAGAGGCATTCTTCTTTAACTTGATGACCACAATCTTGACCTTTTTGTCATCATAACATTTTTATAATTAAATGTCCTCTCTATCGTGTGCATCCACTCAATGAAGTTATCAAGATTAAGCTTCCTTTCAAAATCAAGAATTTCCAACTTGACACCAAATTCATAGTGCTTGGTGACTTCTCTCTATATGCCCTACCTGCTTAAACCCTTACTTCCGTGAAGATTCATTTTGTATGGGATGGAAGGGATTCTCTCCATGGACATCCTTTTTAATTTTAGACTCTCGGCTATTTCCATCATAATCCCTTTTATCACACTCTTGAAGTCTTTATAACAAACACGCATTCTCACATTTTACGTCTACTATAGACATTCGGTTTGGTTATCTTCTTAGAGGCATCATTACAAAAATTTGTTAGAAACATGAATGGAAAGCAAACCAAAGCTTTAATACCTGGTTGACACCGGCTTTGTGATGATTAGGTCAAAGCCGAAACAATCAAACCATTTCTTGATGAAATCCAAAACTCAACAATAAAAATAACCTTAGCTTTATTTAATTATAGTGAGATTTAGAACCTTATTGCAATTTAATCTAACAATGATCAATAGCACAACTTGAGAGATCAATTCTAAGATACGAAGCATGAACTCTAAGATAATCACATGAGTCATGCAAATTGGGAAAAAAATTTCTCATAAATTTTATTCAATGATCAAAATATTATGTTTTTTGTATTACATAAGGATGTCTAAATATAAAGGCATAAAGTCGGCCAACTTGGACATAACCCTATGCCATTCGGACATCAACACATTAAGGCTATTTGGCCACAATAAACCTAACCTAAATCCAAACTCAATAAAGACTAAAATAAACTCTAAACATAAATAGGAACTCTTATGAAAATAAGATAAATAAAACTATCTTAAAAAAATAAAGCATAATAAAAATAAATAGGTTGAAACAATTGGACCAAACTAGGCTTGAACATTCGGTCTAGAAAGGGTTTTATAACAAATAGTTTCTCATTTTCTATTACAATTTGGCAATTTCAAACATTTATTATCAATTTACGTAATTTGAACCCTCAAAATCTCCATTTTTCGATAAATAATACCCAAATTCCCTTCTTCTTTTTTTGTTATTTGTAACTATCAACTTAGTTGACTATTACGAAAATGATGTTGTTTAAATATTTCATAATTATTTTAAAAAATGTTTAAAAAAAAGAAAGAAAGTGTTCATAATTAAGGCAATAAGACAAACGACATATCATCTATCTTATCCTCTAAATTCTAATTCAAATTGGAGAGAGATAGCAAGCAAGTGAATTAGGTTTTCAAATCAATCATTTTCTCCCCAAAAAAAAATAAAAAGTGATAGAGAGCAAACGACTAGGTTTGGGTTCATAAGATAGTTAAATTTCCTATCCATTGGTTTTACCGCCATCCTCCTCCTCGTTGCCTACGCCACTCGACTCCATTCTTTAATTTCGTAAATGGATTGTCTACCAAAGATTTAACGAAGCTCTCAAGATTTAGATTTTTGACTAAGACAAGACCTTAAATGGGTGCTAATCAAAGTTCATGTGTGGTTTGTCTTGAAGAGAGGAAACAAGGACAATGGCAAAAGCCTTGTTGGGTGTGGTCACGTGTTTCATGGAGAAAGTGTGGATATATGCTTGGCTTGGCTTGTTAAGGTTTTTGCTTGTCCTGTTTACAGGAGACAAGTTGAATTGGATCATGGGGTAAAGTGTAGTCCATTATGGGACTTTTGTTGGACAAATGAATTGAGGGTTTCATAGATTTTTCTTTGTCGTTTTCTAATTGTAAATTTTTATTAAATTTTGATTTTTTTTTCAAATTCTGGGTAACAAATGAATGAATGGTTTCAATTCTAAGTTTTTAACATGAAAAACAGTATGCTTATTTTTGGTATTTAATTCTCTTCATGCCATATGCGTTTTTTTTTTTTAATTTGAATTTTGGTTGTTGGATTCTTGATTTAGCTTCTAATAATATAATTCAAACGTGACTACTTTGATCCATTGGAATTGGATTGGTCAAGATTTCTGATTTTAAGAGGTTAGGGCGAAATTACTTTCCTTTAAATCGTAGCCCACATAACTTTAAAATCATTAGGAAGAACTTTGTCACTGTCTCTGTCCCCTCCCGTGCGAATTAGATTCAGAATTACGGGGATAGGATAGACGACATATCATATGTCTTATCCCTTAATTTTGAATATATATATATTTTTTAATTTTTTTATTAACTTAATAGTGGAATGCTTAAATCATCAACTGTATTGATCATTTAAGTATTTCGTGTAACAGATCAACTAGGTTGACTAATACAAAAAATGAAAAAAAAAAAAAAAGAGATTTTGATAACATTTGCTTAAAACCAATATTTTAAAATTTAAATTATGTAAATTAATGATAAAAGGTTGAAATTGTTGAATTAAAAAATAGAGCGGAAGCGATTTTTACCATAAAACCACTTAAAAAGGCATGGGCCACACTCTCGTGTCAACTATTTTGGTGTCAATTTTTGACAAAGACATTTTTGTAGTCTTAATGAGCAACTAGTTACCTCACTTCGAAAGTAAGAACTTGATATCGATTGATGTAAATATTGATTCAAAGATATGTCATTATCTTTAATATATAAAAAAAACCATTGAGCAATTAGGTTACAATGTTTAGAGAGTTTTTTTTTTTTTTAAGCCTTTTCATTTTTAAATTTTTTAAAGGTAAACTTTTATTTATTAGAAATCAAAAGTTTAATTTTCTTTTAATGGTTGTATGACATTTTTTTTTCAAAAGTGATAAAAAAAAACTATATAGAAGAAAATATGAATATATAAATGTATGAGAGTATGAAATCTTTAGAACCTCACATAAGAGAGTATGCTCAATATATTAAGATAAATATATAAATTAACTCTTTAAATTAAGAAACATGTATTCATAGGCAATCACATTAAAATAGATGTGATTTAAACGATTTATCATAATTAAAAAAATATATATGAAAATGTAAACGAAAATCATATCAATTTTGATATGGTATATCAATTAGCACAAGTGGCTTAATTTAAATTGTTGGGTGCAAAGTTGTGGGTGCTTTTGAATAACTAGTTGAGGAAATATGAACTTGTTCTCTATCGACCGTGAAGGCTGGCTAGATGATAATTTACTACTAACAAAAAAAAAAAAAAAAAAGAACAATTGGATTCGTACGTTTTGGCCTGCGAGGCACCATAGGTCCCCCATTCATAATCAACTCAAATTTTTCGCCGATTTTGATTTTTTTAAATATGGAGGAACATGTGTTTGAACTATATTCATTTCAATATTTAAAAAATTAATTAAAAATTAAAAAATATATATATTGTTAAAAAAATTTGCTATTATTTATTTATTTATATACAATTCAATTAGAAAAGATCAAACACATAAAATTAAAACTATCGTGAAAAATTAAATTAAAAAACCATGCTTATGACCCAAAAAAAAAAAATTATTACCATCCATTGTCTTTCATTAAAAAAAAAAAAAAATCCATCATTTTTTTTTCTTTTATTGAATAATATAAGACTTTTTTTTTTAATTGATTCAAAAGATCACTACATTTTTTTTTAATGAATTTATGATGATAAAAATAATGAAAAATTAACAAAAAAATTAATCAAAATCTTCTACTATGATATATCCGTTTTTCAGGCAATAACTTATTAATCAAAGTTTTTTGACTTTTTAAAATATTTGGTTTGTGTTTATGTGTGATTAAAAATAAAAACTTATAGTAGTAAATAAATAAATAAATTGGATTTTTTTTCTAGAATTGGAATCAATAGATATATCACATGTACGGTTTTATGGGACCCTATGTCAGACCTGGAAGAAAATAAAAAAGCATTAAAGAAAACCAACAAACAACATAAGCAGCATGACCTTAGCCGCAGATGATGACGTCGGTAGAGAACCCAAAAGACAGTGAGGTAATTCGCCACCCAAAAAAAAGAAAGGAACCTTCGAGATATATGATGGTTGGGACACTGATATGTTCGATTATGAAATTGATAGAATGATTAAGTTTTCTGGTTACGAGGGTAACCTTACCTTGATCCCAAGACTGAGGAAAAAAGATGTGCTTGTATTGCTGTTCATCATTACAATGTGAAAAAGGTATTGATTTCAAAGCTATAGGGATCTTACTTGTTGTAATAGGCTGATTGAATTCTAATTTGAACTTTTGTTGATGTACGTAGAAGGGCAAGAAAATTCTCAAGTTTGACAAGGTTGTCAAGGCAACTCTGGCTATAGAATGTCTTTGTGTTTACTTCATAACCTTTGAGGCTAAAGAGGAATCTAAAAATGAGACAACAACTTATCAGGCCAGGGTAAATTATTATGGTCATAGGAATTCTGATGGTAAAAGATTTCATGAAAGCTTTGATGTGTAGATTTTTAGGCCAAAAAAGCCATAACTAGAAGTTAATAAAGGTAACGGATCAGTTTATCTTTACTTTTATATCTTAATCAAGCATGCCTATTACTTACCAATTATCCTTCTTGTTTGTTAATTAATTTCTTATGATGGTTTAGATAACTCTTTTGTCTCGATCATGTTATTTGGTTGTGGCATCATCCAATAATGACTTTGTGAAGTCAAGGATCTTTTGGCCATTCCCGTTTTATGATGCTTCCGATTTTCAGTAATCCAATCCTTCTAGCTATGGATGATCCTCCCTTTAAGTTACTAAAATCGATCATCCATAGCTAGAAGGATTGGATTACTGAAAATCGGAAGCATCATAAAACGGAATGGCCAAAAGATCCTTGACTTCACAAAGTCATAAATGGATGATGCCATAACCAAATAGCATGACCAAGACAAAAGAGTTATCTAAACCATCATAAGAAATTAATTAACAAACAAGAAGGATAATTGGTAAGTAATAGGCATGCTTGATTAAGATATAAAAGTAAAGACAAACTGATTTGTTACCTTTATTAACTTCTAGTTGTGGATTTTTTGACCTAAAAATCTGCACATTAAAGCCTTCACGAAATCCTTTACCATCAGAATTCCTATGACCATAATAATTTACCCTGGCCTGATAAGTTGTTGTCTCATTTTTAGATTCCTCTTTAGCCTCCAAGGTTATGAAGTAAGCTCAAAGACATTCTATAGCCCGAGTTGCCTTGACAACCTTATCAAACTTGAGAATTTTCTTGCCCTTCTACGTACATCAACAAAAGTTCAAATTAGAATTCAATTAGCCTGTTACAACAAGTAAGATCCCTGTAGCTTTGAAATCTATACCTTTTTCACATTGTAATGATGAACAAAAATACGAGCACACCTTTCAATGATTGTAGCCTTCGGACCTCGGAGATGATCAACAAGGTGCATCCACCCTTCGACCCAAGGAGCATCATTCTCAATGTCAAAACCCTAATAGAGTAAACATTATCAAATAAATAAAATTTAATTGTTGCTATTTTCAATCAGAATAAATTACCTTAGAATTTTGAACATCTCCAAAATAACGAACTAATTCTTCCTCGGTCTTGGGATCATGGTTACCCTCATAACCAGACAACTTAATCATTCTATCAATTTCATAATCAAACATATCAGTGTCCCAACCATCATCTATCTCGAAGGTTCCTTTCTTTCTTTTTGTGGGTGGTGAATTACCTCGCTGTCTTTTGGGTTCTCTACCGACCGTCATCATCTGTGGCTTATTGATGTTGTCTGTCGGTATATTACAGCACCAGTTTTCTTTAATGCTTTTTTATTTTCTTCCAGGTCTGCCATAAGGTCCCATAAAACCCTACATGTGACATTTCTATTGATTCCAATTCTAGAAAAAAATAAAATAATAAAAAAAAACCCAATTTTTTTTTATTTACTACTATAGGTTTTATTATTTTTTTATTTTTTAATCAAAACAAAACACAAACAAAAAATATTTAAAAAAGTAAAAAAACTTTGATTAATAAGTTATTTCCTGAAAACGGATATATCATAGTATAAAATTTTGATTAATTTTTTCTTTTTTGTTAATTTTTCATTATTTTTATCATCATAAATTCATTAAAAAAAAATAATGTAGTGATCTTTTGAATCAATTAAAAAAAAAATTCTTATATTATTCAATAAAAGAAAAAAAATAATGGATTTTTTTTTTTTTTATGAAAGACAATGGATGGTAATAATTTTTTTCTCATAAGCTTGGTTTTTTAATTTAATTTTTCACGATAGTTTTAATTTTATGTGTTCGATCTTTTCTAATTGAATTATATATAAATAAATAAATAATAGTAAATTTTGTTTTATAATATATGTTTTAAATTTTTAATTACTTTTTTAAATATTGAAATCAATAGAAATCAAACATATGTTGCTCCATGTTTTTAAAAATCAAAATCGACGAAAAAATTGAGTTGATTATGAACGGGGGACCTATGGTACCTCGCAGGCCAAAGCATAGGAATCCAATTGCTCAATTTTTATTGATTTTTTTTGTAAGTAGTGAAGCATCATCTAGCCAGCCTTCGCGGTCAATAGAGAATAAGTTCATACTTCTTGAACTAGTTATTGAAAAGTATCCACAACTTTGTACCCTACAATTTAAATTAAGCCACTTATTTTAATATACCATATCGAAATTGATATGATTTTCATTTACATTTTTATATATTTTTTCAATTATGATAAATCACATCTATTTTAATGTGATTGTCCATGAATACATGTGTCTTAATTTAAAGAGTTAATTTATATATTTATGTTAATATATTGAGCATATTCTCTCATGTGATGTTATAAAAATTTCATACTCTCATATATTTATATATTCATATTTTGTTCTATATAGTTTTTATTTTTATCACTTTTGAAAAAAATGTCGTACAACCATTAAAAGAAAATTAAAATTTTGATTTCTAATAAATAAAAGGCTTCAAAAAAAAAAAATCTCTAAACATTGTAACCTAATTGCTTAACGGTTTTTTACATATTAAAGATAATGAAATATCTTTGGACCAGTCTTTGCGTCAATCCATATTAAGTTCTTACTTTTTGAGTTAGGTAAATAGTTGCTCATTAAGACCACAAGAATGTCTTTATCAAAAATTGATAGGATAGGAGTTGACACGAGAGTGTGGCCTATGCCTTTTTAAGCGATTTTATGGTAAAAATTGCTTCCTCTCTATTTTAATTTGATAATTTTAAATTTTTATTATCAATTTATGTAATTTGAATTTTAAAATATTGGTTTTGAACAAATGTTATCAAAATCTCCTTTTTTTCATTATTTGTGTTGATTAGCCCAATTGATCGTTATACGAAATGCTTAAATGATCAATCTAGTTGATCGTTTAAGCATTCCACTGTTCATTTAAAAAAAAAAAAACGAGTTAAAAAAATATATTCAAAATTAAGGGATAAAACATATGATATGTCGTCTATCTTATCCTCGTAATTCTGAATCTAATTCGCACAGGTGGGGGAGAGACACTTACAGAGTTCTTCCTAAAGATTTTGAAGTTATGTGGGTAACGATTTAAAGGAAAGTAATTTAACCCTAACCTCTTAAAATCAGAAATCTTGACCAATGCAATTCTAACGGATCAAAGTAGTCACGTTTGAATTATATTATTAGAAGCTATATCAAGAATCCAATAACAAAAATTCAAATTAAAAAAAAATATTATGGTATGAAGAGAATTATATACCAAAATAAGCACACTGCTTTTCGTATTAAAAACTTGGAATTGAAACCATTCGTTCATTTGTTACCTAGAATTTGAAAAAAAAATTCAAAATTTAATAAAAACTTACAATTAGAAAACGACAAGGAAAAATCTATCAAACCCTCAATTCATTTGTCCAACAAAAGTCCCATAATAGACTACACTTTACCCCATGATCCAATTCAACTTGTCTCCTACAAACAAGACAAACAAAAACCTTAACAAGCCAATTAAAGTATATATCCAAACTTTTTCCATGAAACACATGACCACACCCAACAAGGCTTACACCATTGTCCTTGTTTCCTCTTTTCAAGACAAACCACACGTGAACTTTGATTAGCACCCATTTAAGGTCTCGTCTTAGTGAAAAATCTAAATCTTGAGAGCTTCTTAAAATCTTTGGTAGACAACCCATTTAAGGAATTAGAGAATGGAGTCGAGTGGCAGAGGCAATAAGGAGGAGGATGGCCGTAAGACCAAGGAACATGAAAATTAGCTATCTTACGAACCCTAGCCTAGTCTTTTGCTTCTATCACTTTTGATTTTTTAGGGAGAAAATGATTGATTTGAAAACCTAATTCACTCTCTTGCTCTCTCTCTCTCTCCAATTAGAATTAGAATTTAGGGGATAACATAGACGACATGTCGTTTGTCTTATTGCCTTAATTATGAACACTTTCTTTTTTTTAACATTTTTTTAAAATAATTATGGAATATTTAAACAACATCATTTAAGCATTTTCATAACGATCAACTGAGTTGATAGTTACAAATAACAAAAAAAAGAGAATTTGGGTATTATTTGCCTAAAAATTAATATTTTGGGGTTCAAATTACATAAATTAATAATAAATGTATGAAATTGCCAAATTACAATAGAACATGTGAAATATTTTTAATATAAAACCCTTTCTAGACCGAATGTTCAAGCCTAGTTTGGTCCAATTGTTTTAGCCTATTTATTTTTATTATGCTTTATTTTTTAGATAGTTTTATTTATCTTATTTTCATAAGAATTCCTATTTATGTTTAGAGTTTATTAAGTCTTCATTGAGTTTGGATTTAGGTTAGGTGTATTGTGGCCGAATAGGCTTAATGTTTTGATGTCCAAATGGCATAGGGTTATGTCCAAGTTGGTTGACTTTATGCCTTTATAGTTAAATATCCTTATGTAATACAAAAAACATAATATTTTTATCATTGAATAAAATTTATGAGAAATTTTTTCTCAATTTGCATGACTCTTGTGATTATCTTAGAGTTCATGTTTACGTATCCTAGAATTGATCTACCAAGTTGTGCTATTGATCATTGTTAGCTTAGATTGTAATGAGGTTCTAAACCTCACTAAAATTTACTAAAGCTAAGGTTACTTTTATTGTTGAGTTTTGGATTTCATCAAGTAAGGGTTTGATTGTTTCGAGCTTTGACCTAATCATTAGAAAGTCGATGTCAACGGGTATTAGAGCTTTGGTTTGCTTTTCGTGCATTTTTCTAACAAAGTTTTATGTTGATGCCTCTAAGAAGATAACCAAACCGAATGTTTATGGTAGACGTACAATGTGAGAATGTGTGTTTGCTACAAAGACTTCAAGAGTATGATAAAATAGATTGTGATGCAAATGGTCGAGAGTCTAAAGGTAAAAAAGATGTCCATAGAGAGAATCCTTTCCATCCCTTACAAAATGAATCTTCAAAGAAAGAACGGTCTAAGCAGCTAGGGCATATAGAAAGAAGTCACCGAGACTTATGATTTTAGTGTCAAGGTGGAAATTCTTAATTTTGAAAGAAAGCTTAATCTTGATGACTTCAAGGAGTGGATGCACATAGTAGAGAGGATTTTTTATTACAAAAATGTTTGGATGACAAGAAGGTCGGGATTATGGCCATCAAGTTAAAGAAGAATGCCTCTATGTGGTGAAGGAATTTGACAAAATAGAGGAGCCAAGAGAGAAAGAGCAAAATTATGATATGGAACAAGATTAAAAAGGCCTTAAATCATAAGCATTTTTCTTACTAATGTATACAAGATACCTAACTTAGATTTTATACTTTTAGATAGAAAGATTAGAGTGTAAACGAATATGCTTTTGAATTTGAACAACTAATGTGTAGCATGAGATTAATGAGCTTGAAGAGCACATGGTTGCTAGGATTTTAGGGAGATTAAGACTCGAGATTGCTATTATAGTATAATTACAACAATATTGGACTTTTTAGGACGTTATGAAGCTATCATTGAAGTAAATCACCATAAAAAGCTGAAAGGTAGAATAAATGAGCCTCGAATAGAGAGACTAATCCTAGTCCAATAGTTTTGTTTAGGATTTCTAAACCCAACTTGGAGGAAATCGACAAGGAAGAGAATGAAGTTCGAGTCTCATAAAACCATAGGTGTGATATTTCTATTGGTTTCAATTGAAAAATGAAAAAGAAAATTATTATATATGTAAAAAGTAAGATCAATCAAAATTGTTATTTATTTATTAACTACTTGAATTTTTTTTTTACCTTTTTATTCACATATAAAAAAAACAAAAAAAATACTTTTAAAAGCTAAAAAGCTATTACCTAGAAAGAGATATATGAAAGTATAAAATTTTGATTATTTTTTTTATCATAGTGTTGCAGATTTGTTTTGTACTAGCCTCAATTAAGAGGACTTTGTATCAAAAGAATCAAAAGATAATTCATAAGCACTTTGCAGAAGCGATCAACCTCAATTTTACAAGTAGATGAATCAAATTAACTTATAAATGTAAGCTACAAATACTATTTATGATATTTTAATTTTTTTGATATCGCAAGGAAACTAAAAGTGTGAAACAAAAAAAGAAAGGGTTGCAATGGTCTACAAGACCCTTTGCAAAGAAATCTTAACCTTTCCAAGTTTGGTTGGGTTGCGGGGCTAGAGGGCAAATAGCTCAAAACAAACTACTAATTAAGGAAGAATTAAAGCTTCTCAATCTAATTTGCAATTTTAATAACAATGTTGAAGCAACAAACTATAAATTTAAACAACCAAACACTAAAATTCAAGGCCTACGATATGAATGAAAAACTATAAATTACCTTCCAATCTCCATATGTTGAAGTCCTTGTTGTCACTTTTTACCCTTAGCCCTTCACTTTCGAAGACTCGATCTCATAGAATTTCTTCCTAGGCTTGCGACCTTTTATGCGAATTAATTCTTGATGCTAAGGCTAAAATTTTATGTGCCCTAAAATTTTCTCGTGACGTACACTAGGAAAATTTTTCCAGTTATTCCAAACATCTTTCTAAAACTTGGCTCGTGGATTAGAGTGAGGTTTATGCCTTGCACTCGTTCTTTTGTAAAGTGGGACGAGCCGAGGATAAGGCAAATCCTTGACCTTCTTGTAGAATATGCCCTCACTCCCAACCCTCCCCTTCTTGGAGTCTGTGATTTCTTTATGGGACACTAGTAATAATCGTATCATCACCAACCATAGTTGATGTGGTTTCATTAACAAGTACTTTTTATGGAAGAAAATTATCTCGTTCTTAGGTTTGTGTTGCCAATGATTTGTCTTACAAATAGTGCCTTCCTCTTGAGGTGATTGACGTGAAGGCATATACTACTCGTGCTTAGAATTTGCTCTCTTTGTCTAATCCTAATATCAAGAACTGGGCTTTAATATCTTGTGGCTTTGTAAGTATGTGATTTACTATAGGAGTACTATAGTTAGTTCTAGATTCCTTCCTAAAGCCATAGCAATTTTCAAGAGTGATCGTCTTCGGCTTTTGCCCTTCTTCTCTTCGCCTATGCCAATCATAGTCTATTTCAGTTCGTTTCCCTTACTTCTTACTAAAATTCTTATGGTCCATTATAATTAGTAATCTTTTGAGCCATAATATATTTTTCTTCTTTTGTTTCCAAATCTTTCTCTTTTAATGCTAATCTTTGGGTTCGTGACATATGGTCACTATTTCCATACTTGCACTTCTCTAGTGAATGAGGTTGATTTTGCTTCCTGTTTTAATGGAATCTCTTTTGATCAACTTTCCCATGAAGCTTGGACTCTTTTCCTTTCTAGGAAGTATGGGTCTCGTTTGGTATAGGGATTGTTCTTTGCACAATGAGCTGGAGGGTACCAATCTTGAGTATTGGAGATTAGTTATAACCCGTAAGGAGATCCCTTTGCCTCTTGTCGATGGTTTCTATATTGAACCTTACTACCCAAACCTTTTTATGTTAATTTCTTACTTAACAAAGGAAAACTAGAAAAAGAAGAAAAGAGTTGAGAGAGAGAGATTTCGGGAACAATTCCTCTATAATTTCATTGAAAGAATTCAAAAATGTATTCGTTACCCTTTTATTACTTCTAACCGATTATTAAATCTGTCTAACTACCTCGCCATATCGGATAGTTTGTTATAACTATCGCCACATCGGGTAATGTGTTTTAACTATTGCCATATTAGCATTACTCTGTTATTACTATTATTGTTTCTTCTAAACACACCTAATTCCAGTGAAGACTAACAAATCATAACATTTTGTTAGGCAATACGGTTTATATCAAGAAATTCATGTCCCTTTTCTTACTACCGTCAATGTACATCTTGGTATCTATGGATCTTAATTAAAGACTTTGAAATTCTCACTCTAATAGATGGCACAAAAGCTGTTTGTAATATTATTATTACTCTTTGACAAGCTCTTCTCACGCCATCAAGCTATCGGATCTTCCTTTTCTAGTAGGAAGAAGATGATTAAGGCAAGAGGTTTTCTATTGTAGACCTTAAAGAGTCCATCCCCTTTTTTAAGAAGGATTTTGGCTTGAATTTCAAGAATTTTGTCATATAATTTTTTAATGTTGTGCTATGAAATGTGAATCTATCTTTTAAGGATAGGGATAATGACGATGATGCCTTTTCCTAACCTTCTAAGAAAGAGAAGAAAGGACCAATTAGTGACTCTTAAACCTTAGAGTATGTTTATAACTCCTGAATTACTTTACTATATTTTTATTTTTTAGGCTCGATTGATACTTTATAGAGGCTTCTAAGGGTTTGGTTTTACCCACCTAGAGGTCCAACAGAATGAGATTCGAGGAAGCTTCCTCCAATGGTGTATCCGAAACTTTTGAGTTAGTGATGCATGCCAAGCACAATAAAAAATAAATTGCTATACTTATAATTAATAGCAATGACAAGCAAAGGTTGATCCATGAACACTAGTTAATCAAATTATCTATTTAATATCACAATAAATTAATGAAAAAAGAAAAAAAGGGTCTTCTAATTAACATAGGAATAATTTCTAAAAAGAAACATAATTTAGTGACAAAAGTTCAATCGGATATAATATCAATTTAGAGAAAATTACTCACGGTTGTAAATTAATCACCGACCTTATACCTATATATTATTCTCTATTCAAATATTTAACTAAAGATTATCTAAAAGCCATACAATCTTTACCTTTTCTAATTTCATTAATCTAAGCCCAACATATAAATTAATTCTTATCAATAAACTAGTTAGAATTAATCAATCTGCATGAATCTATTGATAGCATGATACAAAGGAGTTAAAGACAAACAACAATTTAACAAGCATCAAATTTTTTAATTCATTATATGTTTCTTTTAAATAATTAATAAAAACTTAATCATAATTGTTCTGCATAATTGCTACTCTAATTAGCCATCATAATAATTACGAATTATAGATTCAATTTAACCATAGACCATGCAATTCAATTGATTAATAAGCCTCTTAATTAATTAATAATGTTTTCATTAGCATGTAAAACTAAAAAAAAAAAAAGATATTTGAATAGAAAAATAATGCTACCATTTTGTTTACTTGGCAAAATGACAAAATCCCATTTTAGTGGAAAAGGAGAAAGGATTATCGATTTGTTAAGCCTTATACATAGTGATGTATGTAGGCTTGTATCCATCTAAGCAAGAGGAGGACATAATTACTTCATAACTTTTACCGATGATAGATCATATTTTGATTATGTATATCTAATGAGTTACAAATATAAAGCATTTGAAAAGTTTAAAAAATTTAGATTTGAAGTCAAGAAGTAAACTAGTAAAGGCATTAAGGCACTCTAATCGATTGACGTTATGAATATTTAAGTAGTGAATTTTTAGATCACCTAAAAGAGAATGGGATTTTCTCTCAATAGACTCTACCTAAAACACCATAAATGAATGGTGTGTTCAAAAGGAGGAATAGGATACTCGTTAGATATGGTTCGATCTATGATGAGTCCAGGTGATATCCACATTTTGTTTTAGGGATATTCACTCCTAAATGTAACCTTTATTTTGAATAGGGTTTCGAAAAATTTTGCGAGATCAAACTCCATATGAGATATGGAAAGGAAAAAAAAAGCAAAATTTATCTTTCCTTAAGATTTAAGGCTGTGAAGCATATATCGAACATATAGACGGAGACAAGGTCGAGCCCAAATCAATAACATATAAATTTATGGAATATCTAAAAAAATAAATGTATATTACTTTTACCAACCATGAGAACAAAATAAACTGGTGGTTAGGCATGTTGTATCCTTTAAGAAATAATTTATAGATGCTAGAACTAGTAGAAAGAAAGTTAAGCTAGATGACATTCAAGAAGACTCACAAATTAGCATTCCACTAATGAAACATCAAGTAGATGGGTTACAAAGTATTATAACTATCCCACAACAAGACACACAAGAACTTCATAAGTATAAAGGGATTCGTAAAGAGCCGGAAAGATATGATCTTTTTGTTTCTACACATGGTGATATGTATCCTATAAAGAATGATGAGCCTAATACTCGAAGAAGCAATGTTAGACATTGATTCTAAGATATGACAAATAGATGTCAAAACTGCTTTTCTTAACGAAAATTTGGATAAGGATGTGTACATGACACGGTTTGATGATTTTATCATCAAATGATATGCAAATAAGATTTACAATTTGTAAAGGTCCATTTATGGACATAAGCAAGCATCTAGAAGTTGGAATCAATGTTTTAATGAAATGATCAAAAAGTTTGACATTTCACAAAACGAAGATGAACCTTGTGCATACAAAAAGTTAGTCGGAGCGTAGTAGTCTTTGTTTTTCTAAATGTAGACAACAAAATACTTATCGACTATAATGTTATTAGGTTGCAATCTATAAAAGAGTTGGTATTCAAGAATTTTTCCATGTGAGACATGGAAGGGAAGCCTATATTTTAATAATAAAGATCTATAAAGATAGATCATGTAAAAATTAAGGCTCTCATAAAGCACATACATTAGCAAAGTACTAAAAGGCTACAGTATGGAAGAATCAAAGAAAGAAATTCTTCTAATGTCACATGGCTTGATGGCTAACAAAAATGAAGCCATAATGTAAGCTAAGGAACAAAGGTCTCATCAATGGTCCAAGCATGTGCTACAATGTTACCACTCGATTAGAGAGATTATCAATTATGATGATATAAGAATAGAAAAGGTCAACGCTAATGGTAACATAACAAACCTCTTGACTAAGCATTTGTAATAGCATAAACATAAAAACCTTGTTCGATTGTCGAATATAAGGGATATCATTGGTTAGCTCTAATGTAAGTGAGAGATTGTTAGCGTAGGTGTCGTAAATCCAATCTATTTAGATTGTTTGATTTATTATATGATTGTATTTCAATATTAATAAAGAAGTCTTTCTTTTAATTTTTTTTATTTGTAATTTGACAAAATTAAATAAAAGTCCATATGATATGTATTAAATTAATGTTTGATCAATAGATATGAGATAAACATCACGAATTTAAATGATATCATTAAGTATCCTAAGTCATAACATCGTCAATAATGAATATTGACAACATACGGTAAGAAATGTAAGTGCAATGTTCTTAACATAAGATAGTAGTAGGAGATCTCACACCTATTGGCATAGTGATGCCAAAGTAAACACTCAAGTAAATAATATTAGAGAACATATCAATAGTCTTGACTCATCATGAGAACCCATTTGGTTTAATATATAAGAATCTCATATAAGATGGGTACAAATGGTCTTTTGACTTGAAGTCTTCATAGTTATCTCATTAAAGGATTGGTGTATATTGACATTCGTTTTGTTAGGCTTGGTAAAGAGCTAAATGTGAGCGATTTGTTGGGTGCATTAGGATTATAATAGAGATATGTATATGGCTAAGATAAGACATATCGTTCCTTATATGCTAAAGGAGTTATCACATTACACTTCGATGGATGTCTACTTAAGAATCTATGGCCATTGTGGAAGCATACCAATAAAGTATAGATGGTATACTTGAGAGCTAAGACATTTGGAGATTGAAGAAAATTTATATGATCAGAATTGAATAAGATATAAACCAAGTTAGAGATCACACTTGTGATAAATTAACGTAAGGATCGAATTTTATGAAAACAATGCTCGTGAAAGGTAATTAGGGATTGATTAATCCTTCTAGAGAATTGGATAATCATGATACCTTATTAGAGACCAATCTTGATTTATATATCAAGAGATAAAAGAGGTTTCTTTCATCTTCTTGATACATTATCAACATATCTAAGACCACTAATGAGTCACACATATAAGTTTAAACATTCACATAAAAAAAAAGAAGCAAAAGTTTGAAAAAAGTTTTCTATTTGTAAAAAATCAATTTTCTATAATGAAATCAATTTCCTATTTCAAAAATCAGTTTTCTAATTTGAAAATTCTTAATTTGAAAGTCAATTACCAAAAACGAAAATCGAGTTTACTAATTTAGGTTTAAAAGTAATTTAAAAAATTATTTTCTAATGTAAGCCTCCTTGAAAATATCCGACCCAATTTATTTAGATGGTCTAAATTAATTCATAATTAATTAGACCAAAGGAGTTTGGGTGAATAGGTTAATTAAAAAGTCTATAAACTATTTTTTATGGATGAATAATCTTAAGCACTCAAGGATAAGGCTTAAGGTTTACCAAGATAGGATTAGACAAATGCACATAAGCAATAACTCTTTTCATAAGAAGAAGTTGTTGCTACCCCTATAAATAAATGAGGGAGAGAGAGGTAGCAAAATAATAATAATAAAAAAGAGAGCCTCTTTTCTAATAAAAACAAATTGCCACCCTCTATCTCTTTATTGGTTAGCATAAAAAAAAAAACCCTAGTGATTTCTTAAGTGAAAAATTTAATTTACAAAAAAAGTTAGAGGTAGCACATCATGATTTTTGTTGCTTCTTATATGAGTATTTGAACCACATAGATAATTAGTAAAGGTTGGACGCTTGAATAGTTCATTTCGTAAAGTTTGAATTCCGCACTACAAGAGGTAATTACATATTATCTTATTATATTTATATGATTAGTTGATTCAATAATTGATCTTCGAACTTTAGATGAAGAAAAAAAATATTTATTTCACACCTCCATAGGATGCATGATCCTTTTAGACGAGACTTTCGATGATGGAGTCCGATGATCAATTCAATATGATACCATAAAAAAATTAAATTGATCAATTTGACCTAAGTAATAAACCTAGAATTCTGAAATAAGAATAATTTTGGCTAATAATACAATTCTTTAATAGATAAACTTTATGACTAAACTAGACATGATAGCTTTTCTAAAAAAGGATGTCTTTTAGTGATTGATATCTTTTCGAAGGCATAACTAACTTCTTATTCTAGAATCTCTAAACAAATATCATTTTTAGGTTTCCTAGTTCCTTTAATACTAGGTGGTGACTTCAAAATCAATATTAACTCACATCTCAAGTAAATAAACCAAAATAAATAATTTTTTAAAAGAATTTTTTAGAACTCTCCTAAATGTCGGGTAGTGATAACTTGACAACTACAATATGAATTCGAGTTAGGTCATAGATTTAGTCATTTTTAATTTACCTTTTTTATTCATTTTTTTCCATTTACTTTCAAGTTATATATTTTTGTCATTTATTTAATTCCAATTTATTTACATTATGTAATTTATTAAGTTGAATTTTATTCCTTGTACATATTTCAAATCATTTAATTTATACTATTTATTCTCTTCATACTTTGATTTACGTACATATTTTATAAAGCTGAGTTGGATGAATTTGCTTTGTATTGTTGCACACACCACAAAAAAAAAAAAAAAAAAAACAACATAATCTCTAGACTCGAGCTAAGATAAAAGGATTCAAAGATAAGTATGATGAAAGTCTATTGAAGCTCATATGGACTCTCGTTTAGACTAGAACTCATCTTATCGATAGAAAATTATAAAATGACCTTCCCATACCTCCTAGAGCATAAGATTATAGGAGAAATTATCCTACTAGTAATTTGGATAGTCTAAAGACTTGAAAATACTCGGGATTAGACAAGTTTACCTAAACTCTTTTTAGTAAAGCTAGATCTTATCCATTAAGGTTGACCCATTAAGACACAAATTATCTATGTAATACCATCCTATCTATGAGAAGCTATCATGATTTTAAGTCCATAATGATAAAGTAATATATCTAACCTATTTCATATCTTGCATGCATTTATTCACTTGTATATATCTCCTTTGAGTTCTTTTCCAAGATTTGAAAAATAAGTTGTCCCACCAAACCTTAATTCCTCTTTTGAATCCACTATATTTGACTTAAGTGTCTTTAAAAGGAGAACAAAGAAAGAGCATAGTGGGAAAAAGCCCATCAATAAGAACTTAACAAAATGAAAGGAGAAATTACCCATTTGACCAATATGTTGGAAGTGGCCATGTTAGCACAACCAAATAGGGTAAGCATTTCAAACCAAGGCCAAACCTAAGGTGATATACCTTATGCTCTTCTAATGCCAAACTTATAGCTTAGACCATATACTATCCCACCAACTAATTTAGGGCAACATCGGTTCTGCTAAAGCCTTATTCCTTATCGAGCCATTTGCTTATACAATGGGCTTGTAAGCACTTGCAAATGCAAAAAGTGCATACTACAAACCTCACTACCAAGGAGACCACCAAAGCTAAGGTAATAGAAGAGCTCAACATAGATAAGTTATATGCCATTAAAGTACGCCTTAAGGCTTGTCAAAGAAGGCCCATGGATGCACGAGTGAATGGATTCACTACCTAGCTATTCGGGAAAAACTAGGAAACCCTAAATAAAACTAGTCTACATAAATATATGGGTAAAAGGTCGATTACGTATAGAGAAGATATAACATCACTTCAATCTCATCCTACCTTAGGTAGGTCTGTATTGTTTGTATGTGAAAATAAAGTTTGGTTTTGCAATGTTATGGTTCTATACCTGTTTAAGTGAATTTATTTTATTGGTATGGAATAACAAAGTAATTTAGATTTCGGGATGATCTAAGGACAATACACTCTCCTAAAAGGGGAAGGTAGATATAAATTGGAATTTTGGCTAAAACCCTAGTGATTGTAAGTCTATAAATGAAAAAGATGAGTAAAAAGATGAGTATCCGAGGATTACGAGTCCATATTGATATAATTAAGAAACTACCGAAGCTTTATCTATATAAATAAAAAGTCACTTGATAATTTCATTTCACATAAGTAAAAAGATGGACGAGGTCATTAGTGATTCCATTCATACAAGTGGGATGGCATTAATAAAAAAATCATTTAAATGAAAAAAAGGGGGCAAGTCCTTTATGATCGCAACTTGTATGAGAGATGTTCTATCAAAATTAAAGTGGCAAGTCTCTTATGACTAAAGCCCATAAAATAAATCATTTCAAAATAAAAATGGTGAGTCCCTTATAACTGCTGACTGGAAAAGAAATTATCAAAATGAAAAAGGTGAATCCCTTGTGATCGTAGTCCATAACATAAATATTTTGATAGAATAAATATGGTGAGTCTTTTGTGACTCAAGCCCATAAAAGAAACATCAAAAGAAAAAATTGTGAGTTCTTTACAACTATAACCCATAACAGAGATGTTCTAACATAATAAAAGTGGTAAGTCTTTTATAACTGAAGCCCATAAAAGAAATCATCAAAATAAATATGGCAAATCCTTTGTGACTACAACTTATAACGAGAGATGTTCGATAGAAAAAAATGATGAGGCCGTTGTGACTTAAACTCATAAAAAAATCGGTAAAATAAAAATGATGAGTCCTTTGCAACTATATCCCATACATATATGTTCTAATAAAAAAAATGACAAGTCTCTTGTTACTCAAGCCAATAAAAGAAATCATTTAAAAGAAAAAGATTTGGAAGGACATTTAGATTCATCCACATTAGTAGGAAGCCATAATGACTTCGTTTTAAACAAGCGAGAAAACATGTAAAATAATTTCAAAATCACTAACAACTTTGTCACATAATTAGGAAGCCACTAACGACTTCATTTTAGTGATTAGAAATCAAATAAAAATGGTTCAAGATCTACTTGTCAAATTCATTTATATAGGTGGGAAGCAATCGATAACTTCATTTCAAACAAGCAAAAAATAGGTAAAATGACTTCGAAATCACTAACGACTTCATCACATAGGTGGGAAGCCACCAATAACTTCATTATAGTTATCAAAAATTAAATAAAAATGGTTCAAGAGCCTTTGGTAACTTTATTTCAAGTGAGCAAAAAATAGGTAAATTGACTTCGAAACCATCGGCAATTTCATCATATAAGTGGAAAGCTACCAATAGCTTCATTTTAGCAATTAAAAATTAAGATAACATGCATTGGACATGCATATTACGTATTCAACATATAATAACCATAAATACAAAATCACAACATAAACAATAGCATCACATAAATATGCAAACACCAAGACTAGCATTTACCTTGTATCCACCACTCGAAATTTAAAACCCAAACTCATCTTCCTACCTCCATCACAAAGCATTAAATAATTTACCTTATTATACCTCAAGGTGTGGCACCCTCTCCCCAGCCCACTTACTAATTACCTAAAAGGAGTGGCTAGGTGAGTAGCATGTCATGCTTGACATGACCAATTTCGACTTAACCCCATACACGTATGCGCTCATACATTAAGGACTTATCATATAATGAAATGTGTAAAAGAAAATTTAGATAATATTAACAAATACAATGAAAGAGATTAACAAATTTATTTATAATACCATCGGAATGTCTATCGATACCTCAACCTCAAAAATTACAATCAAAATAAATTTCGATATACTTGTGTCACACATAAGCCTTTTTGGAGGACCCGGTAATATCTTTACTACTTTGACTCTTTCCTATCATAACATGAAAATAACAATAGGGTGAGCCAAAGCTCGGTAAGTAGGGTGATGCACGTGATATGCAATGAAGTTCTATTTCCCATTCTACCCATCCATTTTAATTTGGGTACCACTAGGTATTGGCAAGACCGTGCCTTCTATCTCTCGGTGATCGTGTTGTCACCTAATGCTCTATTGCCCTCTCTCGGTGATCTCATTATCACCTACTTGTCTTAATAGAATTATCCCTCATTGTAGCATACGATCGGCAAAATTATCTCTCACTTAACAATGTTAGTAATAGAGCATGCACATGGTTTCATGTTGTTACCCGATCCATCCAATTCGATTACCAAACCGTATTATCTCATGACTCAATGATTTTTCTCGACTTTATACCACCCCCAAATACACGTGATGCACATGATATTATGTTTAACACATTCAGCTAATTACAATATCAACCCCTTCTCGTGTCATCGACCTATACTAGGGATTTCACGGGTTTTTCATAGACCATTCAAAGTATTCATAATGAGAATACAAATTTCATTTATTGGTATTATTCATTTCGTGAATCTACTTTGTACTTAGGATTTTTCCTTCTCGTATATCTAGCAAGTTTAGGCTCGGATTTCTAATGTATCACTTAGTTTACAAGATCGGTTAATCCTAAGGATTTATGTATGACATACTTAAGCTAAAACTCCTTTTTAATCCGAAACTTTAATCTTAGTAGTCGAAGCTGACTCATAATGGGTCTAGGTCTTAATTCGGTTTTTCTTGATTCTCTTTTTTCATTACTTCATTTATATGTATTATAGTATAGTTAAATCCTTACACATGAGGTTGGAATAGGATTCCTTTTCTAACCCTAGTTTTGGTATTCATGATCGAATTTAACTTTTAATGGTTTTTCCTTAGATTCTTACCCTTTCAATATGTCATTTTACATTTGTTTCAATGTACTTTAATCCTTAATGATAAAATTGGAAGGTGAGAACCTAAATCCCTAAAACTTATAGGTCTAAGCGGAATGTGTCCTTAATTGGTTAAAGGTTTTCCTCATTTAATGTAGCTTACTAATTGGTCTCTACTTGAGTTAACGTTTAATTCTTGATCTTTAATTGCACAAAAGGATTCAATGTTAGTTATTTTCTCTCTTAGGCCAAATGGTCCAAAATGAGCAAGAAATTGTTTTTTCATTTCTAAGTCAATTCCTTTTTATACTAACTTACCAAACTATACTTAGAAGGGTTACCAAGGAGATCTAGACCTTAAAGTCCACAAAGGAAACCAAACTTAGTCATCAAGTATCCAATTTACCTAATGAAGCCCAAAACTTTATTTTTCCTTGAGTTGGGCCTAATGGGTCTTAAGGTGGCCAAGGATTGCCTTTCATTTCTAGTAATTTTATTTCCATTCTAAACCATTAACCCATACCTAATTAGGTTATCATGATATTCTAGGCTCTTAATTTCCCAAAAAGATCCATTCTTTCCCAATTTTCCCCATTTGGCTGAAAGGGTTTAGCTAAGGAAATCCTAGAAGTGTATTTCTTTCATCTCCAAGTCATGCTCATCAAATCTAGTTTAGCTCCAACCAATTCGATCCATACCCTCACATTTAAACACATCAAACAAACTTTGCATCACACACAAACACATAGATCCATCACAATTTATCAAACCATAACACCAACACAAACAAACATAGCAACCCCTTGCAAAAGATTATTACAAACCCATAAAATAAACACTTAAAAAGATAACTTAAGACATAAAATAAAATAAAAATGAAACCTACTTACTTTGCTTTAACTTCCTAAAGATTTTTTAGGCTTCCCTTTTTTTTTCTTTTCTTTGTTCTTTCCTTTCTTCCTTTTTTCATCACTTTCCTCTCAAAGCCCTTTTCTCCCCCTTCACTTTGGTAGTTACCGGTTTAACTTACCAAAATGGAAAAGTTTATACCTTTTTTATTTTTTTATACCACATTTTCATCCCATGATTGCATAATACAAATTTCTACATTTAAGTGATTAAGTGATAAATGAATGGTGGCTTAAATGGGTGAGGTGGTAGGTTTGGTTTTCCAAGTGACATGGTGTGGGTCAAATGGAAACTTATGGAAGATAAGATAGCCTACTTGTTTTGACAAAAAGAATGGCAATTTTATACCTTTGTCATCTTTTTTTATACCCCTTTTTCATCCTATTACATGTGTCTAAATTTGAGTGATCAAGTGATAAATGAATGGTGGTTTTAAAGAGTGAAGTGGCGGGTTTAGTTTTTCCAAATGATAAAGTGTTGGTCAAATGAAGATTTATAAAAGATAAGGTGTCCATGTAATGATTAATTGAGGGTAATTAAATTAACTACATTCCTAGGCTAGCTTGGTTGCAAAAATTCAGCTACTTCTCTACAAATTTGGTAATTAGCATTTCCCATATCCTAACTTATACTTATTACATAATTAAGGAAGTTACTAGCTAACTAACTTACCCAAAGTTATTCCTCCTCATTACTTACGTAGATCGATTTATTCTTACAAATACATACATAACCCCAAATATGTATGTACCACCAAAATATTAAAATGTTACACAAATCTCACTCTTGATCAATATTATTATGTACAAACCTTCTCGTATGTATTGTGATTTAGTCAAGAGTTTTGTCGTATGTAACACCCATATATAGTATATATATAAATACGAATAGCTCAATACGTACATTTATATAGTCATGGACTTTGTGGGGGTTACACAAGGTACTCGAGGTGTCTAACTCTTTTGAGTTTAATACATAATGCTTGTATCTAACCGCACTTTAAATACTTAACGAATCATAAACAAAATAATATTACATTTTACAAAGTAATGTAGTTTAATTAATAATGTTAAATGAGGATAAATTTTAATGTTACCTCAAAGTAAATTGAAATATCTTGACACTATCCAAAAATTACGTTTGGGATCAATTTCACTCTCTTATTCTCGATGGAAACTAGTTATTCAATTATACGAGAAAGGAGAGCAATTATTTATTGTCAAAGGCATCATGGGAGGTTGTAGGAATAAACTAAATAGTAGTGGGACTACTGTTACTACTTGTTATATGCTACCTAAGTCATTGCTACTACTAGTTAGGGTGGTTCAAACCTATTACGCCATTCGGTCGAGGTCTGCTCAAGTTGCTTACTACTAGTAGCTAAGGCTACTCAAATTGTTACTACTGATGAGGAACTCTCGGCTTGAAAAGAAGGTCACAACTAGAAATAATAAAGGAGGAAAGGCTTTCCATAGAGGACTCCTTAGTGGTGTGGGTTTATGTTGATCAAGTATCCTAGTGTGATGAAACCCTTAGCTACGATAGGGGAGCTCTTAGCTAACTAGGAAGGAAAAAACTCACAGTTTGGTGGGGTTATTGCTTAGGAGATAAGAAATGGAAAACAAATTATGTCTCTATTGTATAGAGACTTCTAGTGGTTTGATTTTCCTGATTTGTATAGAGGAAAAGGAGAGGAAAGGGGCTAATATGTTTTATTCTTGGCTTGATGCTTATCTCGGCTAGAGAGGATGAAGGTAGGGCTAGGCGATTGCTAAAGTATCTTGAATGGATGAGAAGAAAGTAGAGGAGAAGGAAAGGTCTGGAATGCTTTAACTAAAATGGGTGGATGTTGGTGTCTTGACTAAGTTGGGGGAAAAAGACAAGTGGCTAAGTGGGAGAAAAAATGGAAGCATCGGGTTAAGGGGAGAGAGTCGATCGTGATTGGAGGATGCTAGAGGTCGACGATTTAGGTGGTGGGTGGAGTTGCTAGTTAGCTAAGAGAAAGAAGGAGACAAGTGGCTACGGGAAGGAATGGAAGCTTGCGGTTGAGGAGGGAAGCCGACCATTGTTGGAGAATGGTAGAGATCGATGACTTGGGTGATAGGTGGAGTTCTTAGTTAAGCCAACGGGAAAATAAAGAGGACATGTTAGTCGTCAAAGATTTCTTTAGAATATGATGATTAGTGTCCCCTTTTTCAATTTATAGTGAATAATGCTTATTTATAGGGTTGGAAATTAGGGTTTGATAAACATTAATTTGGATCCATGATCCTCTTGTGTTTGTTAATTTTCGTGTAATTTTGTTTGTTCATATTTCATAGCCCCTCTTAATTACATTAATCAAGATATTTTTTTTAATTTCTCTTAATTATGTCCTTATTTTTTTAATTAAGGATATAGGGTTTTGGATTTTTTAATTGCACCCTCAATTGGATTTCCTTTGGTTTCCAAACTTTTTATTTTTTTTTAAGCTGGACCACCAAAACTAATTTTAACCATTTTTTTTTTAAATTGACCTCCTCTCTTTCCTTTTTTTAAATTTTTTTATTTGTTTGTTTTTGCCAAGAATTAAAAGAAAATACTAGAGAAATAAAAAATAGATAATAATAGTTGCTCCTTCTTTATAATGCTTTCTTCACAAAGTCATCAAAGGACTACTCTTTGACTTTGCATAGAAAATTTTGCGAAGAATATATATAAAAAAAGGAGAAAACCAAACAAAACAAAGCTAAAACACACATATCATTCGTTTGATTTATTTTCTAGGGAGACCGACCCCTTATGGTTAGTGTAGTCAAGTGTAATAAATAGGTTGTCATTTATTATGCATTCATGGCTTGCAAGTTCTATTTTTTTGTTATTAAAAATATAAGTCTTAACTAGCTAAACAAAACTCTTAACCGACCGGATCAAGCTGTTTCCTTTCTCTCCGGTGTCATCTTTCTTATCTAAAATCAATACACAAGGCTAACTTCTTTTCTTAGGCTAGTCTATCTCGCTCATTATGTTGTGGTTATACTGTCATAGGTTTTTAGATCAAGTCGTCATCATCCGATCAATGTTTGGTGATATCCTAACTTCTCATTTTCAATCTTTGGATTTTTCTCTTTAGGTTTGTCAAGTTTATTGTTTGTGGAAATTTCTTTTGACTTTATCAAAATTATACGTAATGTCTCACGATTCACTTTCCCCTAGAATCTCGATTTAGAAAGTCTTATTGTGATAGAATTTTTGATAAACTTCTTCATCATGTCATTTTTTGATATGTTGTATTGTTTATCATGTTTTATAGATAATACTAATACATCATCATACAAAGAACCAAAGAAATGGGCTTTTAGCGACTCATCACATTAGGAAATATGATTTTTTTAAAGGGTAGAAAATCATATATTTGATAATGAGAGGCAATCAAAGAAAATAAGAAGCAAAGGAAAAAGCTAACACATAAAATGGATTGACTAAAATTTTGAATAATATTTTATTACTTTGAACGATGAAAGTTATAATTCATGTGTAATTCTTTTCACAACATCTGAATTCACTAGTTTTGATAGTTCGTTATCATCCATGTTTGTCGAATGAGAGCTTCACTAAAAAATTCTTTCTTCATCATATATGGACCTTCCTAGTTTGGAGCCGATTTACTCTAATCTACCCCCTGTATTTATAAAACTTTCTTTAGCACAAGTTCTCTTTCTTGAAAACTCCTTCGATGTATTTTGTTTTTTGTCATATGCTCTGGTCATTCTTTTACGATCTTGCTTGGGCATGATAGATAGTAGTGACTCATTTCTCACTTATTAGATTCAACTTGTTCATATTGAATTCCACTCGGATTCTTCTATTTTTGCTTCTTTCAAAACCCTCGGAGAAGGTATTTCAACTTCCAAAGGCATCATCGCCCCCATTCCATATACTAGAGAATAAGAAGTTTCTCCTATTGAAGTTTTGACTATTAGTCTATACGCATACAAGGCAAGCAATAATATCTTGTGCCAACTTTTATAACTCACCACCATTTTTTGGGTAATCTTCTTTAAATTCTTGTTTTTCACTTCCACGGCCACATCCATCTTAAGCATATATGGAGAGTAATTGTGATGCTTCATCTTCCAATATTGGCACAAGTCGTCTATTATCATTTTGTTATTGAAGTTTTAAGCATTATCTCGTCACCAAAGTTTTAAAAGAGTCATATCTACAAATGATATCCTTTTCAACAATTCGACATATAACCTTTTAAGTTACATGTGCAAAGGAAGGATCTTCGACCCATTTCGTGAAATAATCAATTGCTAATAAAATGAAGCGAGTGCCCATTACTTGCCTTGGGGTTTATCAATCCAATGACATCCATGCCCCACATCACAAACGGCCAAGGTGATATCATATTGAAAAGAAGTGCTTGGTGATACATTTATTTGATCATCAAGAATCGACATTTGTGACATTTTTGTATATAATCGATGTCATTTTTTTTCCATGGTGGTCCGAAGTAGTTACTTCGTTGAATTTGTCGAGTCATCATATGTCTGTCGATGTATGTAGCATAAATCCTTTCATGGGTCTCATAGTTTTTTTTGCTTTGGTTGCATCTAGAAATCTCAACAAAAAGCCATCTAAACTTTTTAATATTCAAAAAATAAATACATATAATTCCTAATGTTAAAAAAAAATATGGAAACTTTCTAAAAAAGAAAAAAAAAGAAGAAGAGAGATTGGATTTCTCTTTTCAAGGTGTGTGCAAAACTTCAAATTAAAATATTAAGAATTGATTTTAAAAAAAAACGAGTGATAGTTAAAAATTATAGAATGGATTATATTTCAAAAAAAATAAAGTTCAAAAAATCAAAATTCAAATTAAAAATTCAAAGATTGATTTTTAAATGAACTAAAATTTGGAGGATGTTTCGCCCTTTTAAAGGATATAATATTTAGCTATTACTGTAACCATTGCATTTGGTGTGTTCGGTTATGACTATTGTATTAGATTTTTTTTGTTTGAGGATGTATCAATTTCTTGGATTTCAAAGAAAGATAGATCTTTTTATTTTCGTACTAACTAGAACATGAATAATTTCTGCTTTTGTAACTGATTTTGGATCTTCACCACTATATACATTTTGGATAGTTAGTGATGTAGGATGAACTTTTTTGTTTAAGAAAAAATTATTTGAAGAATTTAAGCATATATAGCCTTCTTAACATGTACACTTAAGGGATACTTTAGAAAAATACTTAAAAGAGATTCCATTTTTATTTCCATGGGGAAAAAACCAGAGATAGACGAGAGAATTTAATAACCCAGATTTACAAGCAAAATCACACATAAGATGACCTTAGACATTGACGACTCAAATCCCTTATGAATAAGGTTGATGTAAAGATAAAGACTGAAATCTACAAATACGTACATATGTTTAGTGAGCATGTACATAAACATGCTTATAGTACGTGGAGAAGAAGAAGGTTTCCTCCATCAAATTTCAGTCTCTCTTCTTATTTTAACAACACCACACCTGAACTTACTATATTCTTGAGATCCATAGTAAAGAACATGATGATCATGTCTGTCCATGGGTCCGGTAAGCATTCATATCCTAGGTGAAATCGACTAAATAGTCCAGCAATGCTGTTGGTGCTGGAATGTTTCGTATGTCAGTTTCCAATGCGCTACGCCGCCCTCACCTTTTGGCGTAGCTTGATGGATGATTTTGAAACTCTTGTAAGCCTCCATCAAATCTCCTTCGATTTCTTTGGAGGTGATAGATAGTTTCGTGCTATCTATGTCATCAATCACCTCCTTGGTAATCTTAGAGGCTCCCTCTGGCCACAATTAATAAACATGAAAATAAGTTATGAATTAGATGATGTTTGATTTAACTAACAATTAAGTGTTAAATCTGTTAAGCATTGAATTTTAAATACTTGAATAATTAAATACTAAATATGTTCCTAATAAGTTGTTTGGTATTTACTAAATAATTAAGGTTTCCTCTTTTTTAGCAAAGCAATGGGATAATAGAGAAAATTATAAGAATATATTAAGGTGATAAAGTCATATTTGAAAAGTTTTAAAAATCTTTCAATCGAGCGTGTTAATCAAAAAATAATAAGTTAAAAATTTTAACTTATCTCGTTTAAGTAGATTTTGACTAAACTTAAATTTTTAATATGAGATTATTTGGGTTATCAAACAAACTTTTTATATTAAGTAATACAACTTAATTTTTTAATTTATTATCAAACACCTCTTAATATAATGTTAATCTTTTCAAGAAAATAGAAAATCTCTAACAGAATGTCCTAGCTATTAAGAATCAGAATTTCCGGTGGATGTCGTCTCAAGTTCAAACTCAATCTGGAAGGAAAGGGATGGAGACTTAAGAATTAATCCTATACCCATTGAAACCGCCCATTAAAGAAAAAAAAAGTGTGCAATCTCTCAATTATAACAAGGTTAGACAACCAGTTTTTGAGTACCGCTGCAAACTTACCGAATGTATAATTCCAACAGATAGTAGAGCCAGCTTTGCCCTATTCACCTTTAAGGAGATGAACTGCTTGTATCTTAGCAGGAGTGATGCAGGATAACTGGGGTAAAGAACTGCTGAGAAGATCATGAAGTTTTTCAGCAGGCAAGTTAGTTTCTACAGCAACCTCTATCCTACCACAGAGAGACATTTTCTGCAGAAAATGAGAAAAATAATTGAGACTCTAGCCTTTATATAGAAGAGCTACTATTCATATTTATTAATTAATATTTTATGAAGAACTAAGCCATTAAGGCTCCGTTTATTTGGCGAAAAACAACTTCTATAGGAAAATTAATTTTTGAGGAAATTAATTTTCAAAAAAATATTTTTTGCTATTTGGAAATTATATGAAAAAAACTACTGAAAAATATATTCCAGCATTTGCTTGATATAGAAAATTAAAATGTAAAAACAGTATGTGATTGTTAAATCAATGAGTTTTGAGAAACTTTAAAAAGTCATATTCACAATTTCACAATATAAAATACATTTAAAAAAATTTAATAAATTTTCATAAATAGTAACTCTAAAATTTAAATTCAAAAAACAAAATGTACTTTTTTAACCATCAAATCAATTCATCAAAACTACTTGAGACAAAACCAAGTCAATATTCACATTTAATAAAAAAAAAAAAAATTCTACGTAATCCTAGTATTGTTATTTTGGCAAGCTGAATTAAATTTTTTTTTTTTGAAAATTGAAATGATAATTTAGTTTAAAAAATAATTTTACAAATTATTAATTACCATTTATAGATAATTATTAATTTGGTTTTGAAAGATTAATATTGAAATAATTTATAACTAATTATTCACTTCAATTACCAACAAAATTTTACAAATGATTGTAGTCGTGTAATAATCATTTCCAATCATTTAAGTATAGTTTAGGTGGTATTTGAGATAATAGTTAAAAAATAAAAATATTGAAATATTTATTATAAAAATAATTTTAAGGTGTGAAAATGGTTTTTAAGAATATTTAATGTATTAATAACTCAAATATTAGTAGAAATAGAGAAAAAATAATTAAATAATTTATAATAATTTATAAGGAATAATTAAAAATTAATTTGATATATTTTGAATAAAAAGAAAATAGAGGAAAAATTATTAAAATATATCGAGAGAGAGGTAAGTAATGCAAGAGCGAGATAACTCGTAAGAAGAAAAATGTTTTCCTCTTTTTTAAATTGGAAAACATTTTCTCAAAAAATATATTATTATTTTTCATTGATTGGAAATCATTTTTTGTTGACTTTTTTCTTAAATGTGAAATAATTAAACACTAAAAAATAGGAAAAGTAAGCTCCCCAAACTTGTTTTTTCTCAAACAAATACAACCTAATAAGTTGAAATTAAGACATCTTGTGATGCAACTTGACCCGCATCATTATAAATAAAAATTTTAAGAGGCCCATGACATAAATTTGCATTCTTATCTTCTAGGTCCAAATTAAAATTCATAACGCAAGCCCGTTAGCGTCTTATGTTTTTAGTCTCTAAAAGCCCATGTTATTGTAGTCTCTGTATCTCTTTTCAATTGAGAGGGAGCGATTCTTTTTAAAAAATAACACTTTCCAACAGCCACTAAAAATTGTCTGAAAAAAACAACCATTGGTTAAACAATTGGATTTCTACTTGAAAATCTTAAGCTCCAACGTTGAAACTTAAAAGGTATTTATTTAAATTTATGGTTAGGATTTTATGAAAATTGAAAAGAGCTACCAATCATATAAAAATTCGAACTTTATTACACCTCCCCATTGAATCAATAAGAAAACAGAACAGCAACATTCAAAAGTAAGCAGAATTTTGAGCACCCCTCCACTGGCTTAAACAGACATGTCAAATACAGGTCAACAAAAATCTTCTGTGACAATAAATCTGTTATTGCAATAGCAAAGATCAGGGGCAGACCCAAATAGATTGCTACAGGCCCTGGTCCACCATCCTCCCAATTTTTTTCCCCATGAAACACCCCATGCCATGCTCTTTTATCTTTTATCTTTTTTTTTTTCTCACAATTCTATTTCCAATATGACACCATCCTAATTCATGCTTCAATTGATTTTTTTAACTTTTTGGAGAATGCTTCAATTGGAATTTTAATTAACCTATAGATAAATGAGTGTATTTTTACATAAATAATTAATTTGAGGGCTTAAATAAGTGTAATTTTTGCATAAAATATTCCCTATGTGCAAAACAATTCACTTAAGTTTATAGAATATTCCTGCACCTCTTTAATGATTTTTCTATGCCCATTGGATATTTTTCAAACATATTTAAAATACTCAAAATAATTAATTTGCATGAAAAAACACTATTTATGTATCGAAAATATTTACTAAACATCATAAAATTCACCTAATGGCATAGAATAATCTGGCACCCTCTAGAAAATATTCTATGCAAATAAAATATTTTTCATACATATTTAAAATACTCAAAATATTTAATTTGTATAAAAAGTTACAATTAATGCATTGAAAAATAGATTAAATATTCACTCAAAACACGGAAAAATTATTCTAAGTGCATTGAATTTTCTAGCATCCTCATGGCAACTATCCTATGCCCACATAATAATTTTTATACATCCTTAAAATATATTTAATTTATTTAATAATGGGTTCGAGATATTATAAAATGACTAGGGATGCTCGTTGGAGTTCTCATCTAAAAGTCGCTTTCTAGCTTGATGAATATGTTTAGTGCAATTATACTTGAGCATCACCACAAAGTTGACATATTCAATGCTATGATAGATTCTCAATTGCAAAAATTGAATAATAAATTCAATGATCACACGATAGAGCTATTCAATCTTAGTTCGAGTTTAGATCCTAGAGAGATACGCATATCATTTAGGATTGATGATATTTATAAGTTGGTGCAAAAATTTTACCCTCAAGACATTTTCGATCATGAAATGCTCGTAATTAAATATGCAATTTGAGCATTTTGACTATATATGAAATCTTCCTAATTTTGAAACATTGTTAACCATATTTGATTTGGATCAATGGTTGATAAATATGTTGGAGTTCTTATCTAAAATCTGTTTCTAGCTTGATGAATATGTTTAGAGCAACTACGGTTGAGCATCATCACAAAGTTGACATATTCAATGCTATGATAGATTCTTAATTGCAAGAACTGAATAATTAATTCAATGATCATACAATAGAGCTACTCATTCTTAGTTCGGGTTTAGATCCTATAGAGATACACATATAATTTAGGATTGACGATATTTGCAAGTTGTTACATAAATTTTACCCTCAAGATTTTGTCGATCATAAAATGCTGCAATTAAATATGCAATTTGAGCATTTTGACCATATATAGAATCTTTCGATTTTGAAATATTATCAACTATATCTAATTTGTGTTAATGGTTAATGAAGATAAAAAAAAATTGAAAGTTATCCACTTGTGTATAAAGTGATAGCACTTATTCTTACTCTTCCAGACTTCTACGGCTACCATAGGGCAATCATTTTCAGCTATGAACATAGTCAAGACTAAGCTTCGTAACAAGATAGAAGATGAATTTCTTTTTTATTATTTATTAGTGTATATTGAAAAAGAAATTACTAAAAATTTTGGTGTAGATTTGCTTATAAATATTTTCATGACTTAAAAGAACGAAGATCTCTATTTTGAGACTATTTTAAAATATATGTTAGTATATATATATATATATAAAAAAGTTTATGTAAACCATGACAAATTTTATAAATATTTACTTTGGCCCTTGTGGACATTTGGTCTGCGTTTGCCACTAGCAAAGAATCTAGTATTTTATAATCGTAACAAACACATTGATATTAAGTACTATTATATTCATAATGTGGTAACGAGATAAAAAGAAAATCATGGTTGAGTTTTATTGATCTAAAGATCAAGTTCTTGATATTGTCACAAAGCCACTTAAAGCTAATTTTCTTACGGAAGTTTAAGAAAATAATGGGTGTCATTACCCGATATTCGTTGGACTTTCAAAAAATAATAAGTTAAAATTTGTTTGTTTGAGAATGTGAGTTAAATTATGTTTTTAGAGCCATCATCTAATATTAAAATAACTAAAAACCTAAAATTGACACTAGTTTAGAGATTTTATAACAAAGAGTTGGTCATATTTTTGAAAATATATTAATTACCTAAAAGCACTCTTTTCGAGAAAAGGTATCACGTACGATTTAATCCTAAAAATTTATCTCCTAAAATTTTTATTTTTTGCCAAAATACTTCGAGTCAATTTTCAAGTTTATTATGTAAATCAAATTAAGTTATTATTTTTTTTGTGGTATCATATTGAATTGATTGTCGAAACTTGACATCGAGAGTTTTATCAATCCAACATTGGATCCAGTTTAAGTTTCGACATAACCGGTATGTCGGAGAACAATCTAATTACTAAAATATTATTGATTTTGAATTAACATCAGTCCTTATTGGATAAAAGACTTGTTAAATTGCTTAAAATGTTCTCTTTCTTTCCTTTTTTTTTTTTTTTTTTTGTTCTTTTCATGTTTTATTTTGACCTATGCAAAGAAAACATTATCAAAATTATTTTTTACTTTTTTTACTATAGCATCATATTAAATTAAGGTTAGGCTCCAAAATTTGAGAGTCTCGTTTATTTAGCATCGGATCCGAATTAAAATCCCGATACAATTGATATGTTGATGAACGACCTAATTAATTAAAAATATTTATGTGAAATGTTGAATAAAATTGAGCCAACTTGACTCATTATTTTTTTTAGCATTTTAATACTAAACAAATATATCGAACCATCGTCTATCCCTAATAAATAGGAGACTCATTAGTCCGACATCACAATCAATTCAAACTCCATATATTAAAATAAATTTCACAATCTAAGTTTTTTAAGTTTTCTAATACAAATAAAATTAACATTATTATAGAACAACATCATAAACTAATTAAAAAATAAATAAGTAGGAAAAACAAATCAAAAGATCACTGTAGAGTGACTAAAATGTCCTTACAGTGCTATTGAAAAATAATTAAAATGCCTAATGCTGCTAGAAAATGGCCAAAATGCCTTGAGTCTTAAAAAAAGATAGAACTTCCCCTAGTGGCCAAATTTCAAAGATCGATTTTAAATGAACTAAAATTAAGAGGAGGTTTCGCCCTTTAAGGGATATCATATTTAGCTATACTGTATCTATTGCATTTTGATGTGTTTTGTTATGACTATTGTATTAGATTGTTTTGTTTAAGGATATATCAATTTCTTGGATTTCAAAGAAAGATAGATCTTTTGATTTTCTACTAGCTAGAGCATGAATAATTTCTGCTTTTGTAACTGATTTTGGATCTTCACCACTATATACATTTTGGATAGTTAGTGATGTAGGATGAATTTTTTTAAGAAAAATTTATTTGGAGAATTCATGCATATATAGCCTTCTTAACATGTGCACTTAAGGGATACTTTAGAAAAATGCTTAAAAAGGGTTCCATTTGTATTTGCATGGGAAAAAAACCAGAGATAGACGAGAGAATTTAATAACCCAGATTTATATGTAAAATCACACATAAGATGACCTTAGACATTGACGACTCAAATTCCTTATGAATACATCATAAGATTGACGTGAAGATAAAGACTGAAATCGACAAATACGTACATATATTTGGTGAGCATGTACATAAGCATGCTTATAGTACGTGGAGAACAAGAAGGTTTCCTCCATCAAATTTCAGTCTCTCTTCTTATTTTAGCAACACCACACCTGAACTTATTATATTCTTGAGATAAATAGTAGAGAACATGATGATCATGTCTGCCCTTGGGTCAGGTAAGCATTCATATCCTTGGTGAAATCGGCTAAATAGTCCAGCAATGCTGTTGGTGCTGGAATGTTTTCGTTCTCCTTTTCATATATCAGTTTCCAATGCACTACGCTGCCCTCACCTTTTGGAGTAGCTTGATGGATGATTTTGAAACTCTTGTAAGCCTCCATCAAATCTCCTTCGATCACTTTGAAGGTGGTAGATAGTTTCATGTTATCTATGTCTTCAATCACCTCCTTGGCAATTGTAGAGGCTCCCTCTGGTCACAATTAATAAACATGAAAATAAGTTATGAATTAATATAATGTTTCATCTTTTCAAGAAAATAGAAAATCTCTAATAGAATGCCGTAGCGATTAAGAATCAGAATTCCGGTGGATGTCATCTCAAGTTCAAACTCAATCTGGAAGGAAAGTGGTGGAGACTTAAGAATTAGTCCTATTCCCATTGAAACAGCCCATTACAGCCAAAAAAAAAAAAAAAGAAAGTGTAATCTCTCAATTATACAAGATTAAACAACCAGTTTTTGAGTACCGCTGCAAACTTACCGAATGTATAATTCCAACAGATAGTAGAGCCGGCTTTGCCCCATTCACCCTTAAGGAGATGAACTGCTTGTATCTTAGCAGGACTCATGCAGGATAACTGGGGTAAGGAACTGCTGAGAAGTTCATGAAGTTTTTCAGCAGGAATGTTAGTTTCTACAGCAACCTCTATCCTACCACAGAGAGACATTTTCTGCAGAAAATGAGAAAAATGTAAACCGACAATGAAATTAGAAAGAAATGTATCGGATGAATGTTGAGGAAGATAATTGAGACTCTTATATAGACAAGCTACGAGTTTGCATGTATTTGTTTTATTATTCATATTTATTAGTTAATATTTTAAATATGGGAATATAGAATAAAGTTATATAATTGCTTTATTCCTTGTCTACCGCTCTTCAAAAAATTATATTCCTCATTATGGAAACTTTTCATGTCTAACTAAAAAATAAAAGAATTTAAAGGCACTAATAAGTGGAAATTAAGACATCTTGCGCTGCAACTTGACCCGCATCATTACGAATAAAAAATTTTTAAGAGGTCGTAAATTTGCGTTTTTATCTTCTAGGTCCAAATTAAAATTCACAACGCAAGCCCGTTAGCGTTTTACGTTTTTAGTCTCTAAAAGCCCATGTTATTGTAGTCTCTGTATCTCTTTTCAATCAGAGGGAGGGATTTTTTTCAAAAAAATAACACTTTCCAACAGCCACAAAAAAGTGTCTCCAAAAAAGCAACCATTGATTAAAAAATTGGATTTCTACTTGAAAATCTTAAGCTCCGACGTTGAAAATTAAAAGGCATTTATTTAAATTAATGGTTAGGATTTTATGAAAATTATAAAGAGCTATCAAATCATATAAATATTCGAACTCCGTTACACCTATCCATTGAATCAATATGAAAACAGAACAGCAACATTCAAAAGTAGGCAGAATTTTGCGCGCCCCTCCACTGCCTTTATGCCATAAGTATTATAAAGATGTAGCAGTTGTAATAACTTTATTTTTTATTATCTAGGCGAGCTTGCCTAAAAAAGTAAAATGTGATAGCCTTATTGTATAAGGTGGTTTGTCCTAAAAAGTATAATGTAATAGCCTCATTGTACAATATAACTTGTTTTAAAAAATAAAAAGTGATAGCCTCATTGTGCATGACTTGCCTTTAAAAAAAAAATGTGATAGCCTCATTGTATCGGGTGGCATGCCCTATAAAGTAAAATGAGATACCCTCATTATATAAGATGGCTTACCCTAAGAAATAAAATACGATAGCCTCATTGTGCATGATAGTTTACTCTAAAAAGTAAAATGGAAATAGCCTCATTGTGTGAGGTGACTTGTCCTAAAAAATAAAATACGATAACCTCATTATGTATAGTGGCTTGTCCTAAAAAATAAAATGTGATAGCTTCATTGTGCGGGGTGGTTTGTCCTAAAAAGTAAAATACGATAGCTTTATTATACACGGTGGTTTATCCTAAAAGTAAAATGTGATAGCCTCATTGTGCGGGGTGGTTTGCCCTAAAGAGTACAATGGTAGAACCTCACTATGTAGGGTGGTTTGCCCAAAAAAATAAAATGTGATAATCTCATTATGTACGGTGGCTTGCCCTCAAAAATAAAATGCAATAGCCTCATTATGTAGGGTGGTTTGCCCTAAAAAGTAAAATGCAATAGCTTCATTATATACAAAGGTTTTCCCCAAAAGGTAAAATACGATAGCCTCATTGTACATGGTGGTTTTCCTCAAAGAGAAAAATGCGAAAACCTCATTGTGTAGGGTGCCTTATCCTAAAAAATAAAATATAATAACCTCATTTTGTAGGGTGGCTTGCCCTAAAAAAATAAAATGTGATAGCTTCATTGCATATGGTGGCTTGTCCAAAAAAATAAGCTGCAATAGTCGTTAGTGTAAGTGTCCAAGATCCAATTATTTTGGTTAGGTTTGGGTTATTGTATTATTACATTATTTATTTTATTAATAGCAAAAGAAGTCTTTCTATTAATTCTTATTGTTTATATTTATTTATTAATCGCATTAGTGATTGATCGGAAGATGTGAGACAAACACTAATGTATATAAATGATATCATTAAATATCCAAAGTCACGACATTGTTAAGAATGGATATTTACTATATGATAGACTTGTGAGTGTTATGCTTATGCTATATGATAGTAGTAGGAGATCTCAAACCTATTGGGATGGTGATGTCAAAGCAAGCACTAAGGTGATTCATGTTAGAGAATATAACACTTGGACTTGACTTGCCATAAGAACCTATTTGGTTTTAGTTTATGGGAATCTCATACAAGATGGGTACAAATGGTCCTTAGACTTGAAGTCATCATGATTGTCTCATTAGAGGACTTATGCACTTTGACACTCATTTTGATGGACCTATTAAAAGGTTGCATGTGGACGATTCGTTGGGTGCATTAGAAATCTAATGGAGGTAGGTGTATGACTAAGATAGGACATATCATTTCTTGTTTGCTAAAGGAGTTATCATATTACACTTAGATAAATGTCCGCTTAAAAAATCTATGACCACAATAGGAGTACATCAATAGAGCATAGTTAGTTTACTTTAAGAGCTAAGACATTTGGGAATAAAAAAAAACTTATGTGATTATAATCAAATAAGACTTATAATCAAGTTTGAGATCACAATGTGATAAGTTAACATGAGCACTAAATTGTATGGTAATCATGCTCGTGAAAGGTAATAATGAATTAATTAATCCTCTTACAAACATGGATAGTCATGATGTCTTACTAGAGGTCAATCTTGATTTATATATCAAGAGATAAAAGATGAGTCTTTTATTCTTGATACATTTTCAACATATCTAGGAGCCTATTAAGTTACACGCATAAGTTTAAGTATTCACATTATAAATTAGAAGCAAAAAAATATTGAAAAATTTTTTCATTATGAAAGTTTTTTGTTTTGAAAAGGGTTTTCAAAATGAAAAGTTTTCTTAAATACGAAGTTTCTTAAAATGGAAAGTTTCCTTACTTTAGAAGTTTTCTAAAATGGAAAATTTTCTATTTTAGAAATCAGTTTCCTAATTTAGAAGTTAGTTCCAAATTTAGAAATAAATAACCTAAATTGAAAATGAGTTTCCTAATTTAGATTAAATGGTATTTTTAAAAATTGTTTTATAATGTAGACCGGCCTAAAATAATCTAAGATTATTTATTTAGATAGTCCAAATAAATTAATTGAGCTAAAATGGTTTTGGATCATTATGTTTAATTAAAAGCCTTAAGATATTTTGATTGGATGATAAACATCAATCTTATTGGATAAGGATGAATGTTTTAAAGATAAAGATTAAAAAGTCCACATGTAAAAATAACTTCTTATCCTTGGAGGAGAAGGAAACTCTCTCTCTATAAATAAGAGGAGAGGTATGGCATAAAGAGAAAAATTATTAGGGAAAGAAAATTCAACCGGAACCGGAAAAAGGCCACTAGGGCACACGACAAGAAGAAAAAAAAAGAAAGAAAAAGATAGTTTTTTCAAAAACCCTAGCAAGCCAAACTTTTTCTTTCTCCTTTAAGGTTGTCATAAAATTACCTAGATTAGATTTCTATAGGAAACACTATACAAATTATATATAAAAAAAAAAATGGAGCTAGCATCCTACCAATTTTGAGTGCTTCTTTGTGAATACTTAGACTGCATGGATCATCGATAGAGGTCGAGCACTTGGATGAATTTTTTGATAAAAGAATTTAGATCTATGCTTCAAGAGGTAATTCTTATTCATTGCTTTAAATTCAAGCATGTATGGTTAGGAGATTCAACGGCTTAACCTTATGCACTTAGATGGAGGAAAATTTTTTTTTGTTTATTCCACACCTCCATAGGATGTCATCCTACACTGGCCCTTGGTTAAAGTGCATCCACTACTCATTAGTGATAATAATGCTTTTTCTAGCAAACCAATCTAGTTGATTTAGAGTAACCTCTCTATTAAATTTGTTTTGTTAGATTCAAACATCAACTAGATTCCTCTATTTCTTTATCTTAGCACCATTTAATCTTATGTACCGACTCGAAGAAGATCCAATCAAACCCTAATGGAAGAAGTGTATTTAGTAACTTCTCATCATGCATAACTTCGACCATCTTGCTACCGTATACTCATAACGAGTAATTGGACATTAGGTGTCTATATACTTGGTGAATTCAAGAACTTTAAGTTTATTAAGAATTACCACATTAGGTACCAAACACATCTCAACTGTTCTTACTAGATCATAGACATCGCCTACTTCAATTGCCTTAAAAAAAAATTTTAATGAAAGATGATTCATCCCTATTAGACCGCTCTCGTAATCTTAGCTTTGATGGTTTCCTCACCAATGAGGTCTATGATAGGAGCTCCTTGTATCCGTGGTATTTTTGAACCCATTACGTAAGAACGACCTAATAGGACAAAAAGTCTCAACATTGAATGATGCTACTCCTAGATTAATGGGTGCTAATAGTAGATGGCCTAGGCTATAAATTAGCATTAGAAAGGCATATGACATGACACTTTAGACTTGGCCTTGGTTTGAAGTGCTTCTAACACTCATTAGTGCTAATAATTCTTTTTCTAGCATACAAGTCAAGCGAGCAATTTTCCCTTTCATTTTGTCAAGTTTCTATTGGTGGGCTTATTGTTACTATGCTCTTTCTTCATTTTTCATTTGGCAATGCTCGAGTCGAGTGTATGGATTCAAATGTTAGTGTTAATGCCCATGATTTAACCATGTTTAGATGGGCTTAAGTTACTCGTATTATTGCATCATTCAATAAAGAAGTCATTTTATTAATTCTTATGTTTACATGTTGATAAATTCAATAGAGTTAGATAGAAGTCCTTATGATAGGTATTTACAATAGTGATTGATCAAAAGATGTGAGATAAACACTAATGCATATAAATGATATCATTAAATGTCCCAAGTTGTAGCATTGTCGAGAATGGACATTGATAATATACGGATAGACTTATGAGTGCTATGCGTATGCTATATGATAGTAGTAGGAGATCTCACACCTATTGGTATGATGATGCCAAAGTAAACGCTCGGGTGATTTATGTTAGTGAATATATCATTGGACTTGACTCGTCATGAGAAACCATTTGGTTTTAGTCTATAGGAATTTCATTTGAGATAAGTACAAATGGTCTTTAGACTTGAAGTCGTCACGATTATCTCATTGGAGGAATTATGCACTTTGACACTCATTTTGATGGACCCATTAATAGGTTGCACGTGGGCAATTCATTGGGTGCACTAGGAATCCAACGAGAGATAGGTGTATGACTAAGATAGGATATGTCATTCCTTGTATGCTAAAGAATTTATCACATTGCACTTCGATAAATGTCTACTCAAGAAATCTGTGGCCATAGTAGGAGTACACATTAGCATAGTTAGTTTACTCTACGAGCTAAGATATTTGAGAATCGAAGAAAAATTATGTGATCATAATCGAACAAGACTAATAACCAAGTTCGAGATCACACTCGTGATAAATTGACATGAGGACTCGAATTGTATGGTAACCATGCTCGTAAAAGGTAATAATAGATTAACTAATCTTCCTAGATAATTGGATAGTCATGATGCCTTGCTAGAGGTCAATCTTGATTGATGTATCAAGAGATAAAATAGGAGTCTTTTATTCTTGATACAATGCCAATATATCTAGGAGCTTATTGAGTCATACGCATAAGTTTAAGTATTCACATTACTAATGAGAAGCAAAGATATTAGAAAAAGTTTTCTATTTTGGAAAGAGTTTCCAAAATGGAAAGTTTCCAAAAATAAAAATTTTCCTATTTTAGAACTCGATTTCCTAATTTGAAAGTTAGTTTCAAATTTTGAAAATAAAGAACCTAAAAGGAAAGGATTTTTGTAATTTAGGTTAAAGGGTATTTTGAGAAATTATTTCCCAATATGAACCCTCTCGAAATAACCTAAGAATATTTATTTAGATAGTCCAACTAAATTAATTGGGCTAAAATAGTTTTGGCCCATTGGATTTAATTAAAAGCTTAAAGATAATTTTGGTGAGAGGATAAACATCAACCTTATTGGATAAGGATGAATTTTTTAAAGATAAACATCAATCTTATTAGATAAGTTTGAATGTTTTAAAGATAAGGATCAAATAGTCCACATATAAAATAACTCATCATCCTTGGAGGATAAAATAGCAACAACCTAGAGTCCTTTATGAACTCATAGCCGTCACTTTCCTTGTCCTTGGAGGACAAGAAAACTTTCTTATAAATATATAAGAGGGAGAGGGAAAATTTGGCTGAGAAAAAGAAAAAAAAAAGGAGAGAAAATTTGGCTAGCCCAAAAATTCACTTAAGACACACGTTCAATAGAGAAAAAGGAGAAAATCATTTTCTCCTAAACCCTAGCAACTATTCTTTTCTTAACTTTTAAGATTGTCGTAAAATTATCCGAGATTGATTTCTAGATGAAATACAAAATCACAGAAGGTGGAGCTAGCACCCCATCAATTTTGAGTGCTTCTTTGTGAATATTTGAACTGTGTGGATCATCAATAGAGGTTGAACACTTCGATGGCTTTGTTGAAAAAAAGTTTAGATCTACATTACAAGAGGTAATCCTTCACTCATAGCTTGTTATTAATGTATGTATGGTTAGTAGAGTTAACGGCTTGATCTTGGGCCCTTAGATGGAGGAAAATTTTTTATTTATTCTGTACTTCCATAGGATGCATGATCCTTCATCGAAAAGAGAGTTAAGTTTTGATAATGCGACCTATATTTCGGATCCTATAAAATAAACTTTATATATATATATATATATAATGATTGTACGATGGATATGTATACATGCAAGATGTTAACTGGATTGCATATGTTACTTTGTCACTTGTGGACTTCAAATTGTCACAAAGTTTATACGAAGCTAAATCGATTTTAGTACTCATTGAGGATACAACCCAATAGATACTTTGGATAACATATACAAAATTTTTTTGAAATTTGGAGTTTTAACATATCTACCCCAATTTAGATTTGTCTCTAACATAAATATTCTTTTTGAAATTTAGACTTCTAACACATTCTAAATGTGACTTAGAGCTATTTTTCATCGAATGAAAAAAACAATACATCCGTTTAAATTATAATGATCACTTATTACAACCATTTAGATTATATTACAATGTTCATAATATTTTCAATACATATAGATTCTTATTTTACTCGTTCATAAATCTAGACGAGGATATGAGGTAGCAGTGGTTATGAGGTTTCTTAGTCTTGTATGAGCTCCTCTTTAGTGGTGTACTCATTGCTTACGAGTCCCATCCTTTTTTTTTTTTTTTTTTTTTGCTAGGACCCTAAGTGATAGGGGCATCTTGTAACAACATATACTAGAGAATTTAAGATTTAAACCTCCAAGCACATTCTAAATATGATTTGGAGCTATTTTTCCTTTAAGAACAAAAACAATACAACTCGTTTATATTACAACGATCACTTGTTATAACCACTTAGATTATATTAAAATACTTATAATGTTTTTGTTACATACAAATGAGGATTTTACTCTTCATAGCTCTAGACTTGGATATGAGTCACCTGTGGTTATGAGGTTTCGTGTCTTATATAGAAAGCATAAGCTCCTCTTTAGTGGTGTACTTATTACTTATGAGTCTTTTTTTAGGCAGTTTCGATACAAAATATATAGGTAGACAATTACCTTCCTCAAACTTAGCTCGTCTTGATCTAGTCCTAAAATCCTTAATGGCATTCTTTATGATAATTTTTTTAAATGATAACCTATAAAACAAGGGTTAGAATTGATATCATTTGTTTAAGCAAAACATGTCTAATCTTAAAGTTCTTTCAAGTTTTTTTTTTTATTGTCTAAATTACTAATGGGTAATTCGACCTCGACCAAGAAATATAGGAAGATCATTTCATAATTTTCTATGCATATGGTAAGTTCCAATTTAGACGAAAGTCCAAATGAGCATCGATAGACTCTCGGTATACTTGCCTTCAAATCTCTCTACTTAAACTCAAAAGGGTGTTTTAGCTCGCTCCATAGCTTCTACAGGCTTCCTTTGTGGTGTGTGCAAAGTACAAAATAAATACATCTAATCTAGTTCACAAATGAATATGTATAGGAATTAAAAGAATATAAATTGTAAAAATTAAAAGATTCAAAATATATACAAAGATTAAAACAAATAAGTGACTTGGAAAATAAATAGAAAAAAATAAATAAAAGAGATAAATTATAAGGATCGATCAAGAATTTAGGTTGTTTTTTTATTGGAATATGGGTGTTGGAGGCTAAGGTTTTTAGGTTGGAAGATGAGTGATGGAGGCTAGGGTTTTTGGGTAGGGGGAATAATGGTGGAGGCTCCCCCAAAATAAAGTGAAAATGGTGTTTATTTAGGGATTTTTTAGGGCTAAGGATAAAATCAATTTAAGTCCTTTATTGGATTATTTTTATCAATTTCAATGTATATGTTATTATTTGTCTCAAGTTAACTCCTTAATTGAAATTGTTTAATCTATATTATTTTGATTTCTTTTAATTTTATACTTGATTAATTCGAATCAAGGAACATTCAATTAGGGATGTAATTAGAAAAAGATAAAAATCAAGTCCTTGATTTTTATCTTTTTCTAATTACATCCCTAATTGAATGTCACTTGGTCCTTGTTGTTCCTTGATTTTTATCTTTTTCTAATTACATCCCTAATTGAATGTCACTTGGTCCTCGTTGTTCACATCATTTTCAATTAGATCCCAAATCATCTTCTCAATATTTTCAATTTTTTTCTTTTTTTCATTTCTTTTTTCTTTTTATTAAAAATGGAGAATAATTATAAGAAAATAAAATCCTACAAATTTATAAAAAAGCCTAAAAACCATGAAAAATACAAACTATGCGACATTCCATTTTTTTTTTAATTTCTCTCTGTTTTTAAATTTTTTTATTGTTGTATGAAAATAAACGAGGGATAAAAAAATGAGGTTATTACAATGGACATGAAAAAAATTTAAAGAGCTTGATTTAAGGGAGGATATTGGAATTAAATCAAGTTGGCATTAGTTCTCAATCCTTATGTCCTAAAGATTTAACTTTACGAGGGGTGTGGTTGCCTATTCTGCATAAGACTAGCAACAAATTCTTGTTAAAATTGGTTTCATAGCTAATGCCGGACTTTTTTTTTTTTTTTTTTTGTAACTCACACACCTAAAACACCTAGCATAATTGATCTGTTAAGTTTTGAACTCGAGACCTCTTATTGCAAGATATTACTATCACTCGGACAATAAACTCTTTTGTTAGGACATGTTATTGAAGCTTCTACAAATATAGGAGTTTAGTCTTCTCTTACATGCTCACATGCGATTAAAAAAAACAAAACACTAATTGGTTTTGTGGATTTTAATTAAATTAGTGTGTGCGCGCGCAATTAGTGCTTGTTTTTAAATCAATAAAATAAAGTATTTTATTTGGGTATTTTATTTTATTTTTTTCCTGCAAATGTAAGTCGGAATCCATTAAACCTTCTCCATTAAACGAATAATAATAGTAATAAATAAATAGTAATAAAAGAATAGCCACTAAACAATATAGAGAATTTTGCCCTCTCCAGTGGCTGGGATGACAATTTCACCTCATTTATTGTGTCTAACATCATTCCACTCAATTGGATTTAGTTTCTGCCCAATTTGACTAGATTTAAAGTGGACTGCATGAAAAATCGCCTAATTTAATATTTATAATTTTTTTTTGTTAATATATATATATATAATTATTATAAACCCTATAAAATACTCTAATTATCCAACCTTAACTTCTTCTTCTTTTTTTTTTTGTCACTAAAATTTACTTTATAGGTAATGAAAAAAAAAATCTTTTTTTCTTAAAATATAATTAATATTATTACACTATAAATTACAAATCCTATAAAATCAATTAAAGTTTCTAACTTTACTAAATTTATAATTGTGAATGTATTATAATAAGAAAAAAAAATACTTATTAATTATTAATTTAGAATGTAAAAAATTAGTATGTTAGTGTTCTTTGATAATATTATAATATCATTCTCATAAGTATTAAGCAATACATGATGTACCCCACTTGATTCTAAAAATAAAATATATCTTAAATGATTCATATATAACCGCATTAATGCCAACTGTTTGCTAACAAGTACAGATTACTAGTGATGTTTGATGACATAATTTTCAATTTTTAAATTAAATCTAGTATTAATATTTTAAATAAGAATTACAAAAAAGAGAGAGAGCGATTAGAGTACATGTGAGATTCCACGCTTAAGTAGGAAGTGAATTTGTGAAGTCCTATATGAAATTTAAAACTATAAATTTTCTCTTAGACTAAAAAAACCCTAAATCAGTTGTGTGTTTTGTGGATACTAGAGAGACAGAAAAGATCTTTCACTTGATCTGACTTGATTGTGTGCAAATCAGGAGTGTGTAATGGTTAAAAATGATGTAAAATACATAAATTATTATTATCTCTATCCATCGGTTCTATCCATAGGTTTAGAATAGATTTTGGTGTATGTGATTCGGATAGAAGCTAGCTTCATGAATTTGATTTTTAGTTGCTGTTAAAAAATATTAGGTATTCTATAGCCAAAATCATTAGAATTCCCTTTCGTTGGGAAATAGTAATTGAGCTCCACTTTGGGGGACATTATTTCCAACTAATCTGAAGAATAACTTTTTTGGTCTAAAGGTTTGCTGCACCTCAAATAAAATCCTCTTCTCAACCTAAAAGAAAAAAGAAAGAAAAAATTGGTTTATCTCCAAAGAAAAGATCTCACTAAATAATTTATTTGTAAATGCAGGAGGATATATATATATATATATATATATATATATATATATATATATATATATTAAAGACTCAATAAGAAAGGAATTTATTCTTTATTCATTAAAAATGATTTTAAAATACATTTATTGTTAAAAAATAATAATAATAATAACACAATACTATTTCCATAACAATATACATCTCTGTTGAAAAACAAGATCATGGACAGTGATATTATTATATAGCAGGCTCGCGTTTGCTATATTGAACGGTTCAATGGATTTCCTAATGGTCAACGTTATACATTATATTCTTATGATAGTTATGTTTTTCCATAAGGATAAGTAACTAAGGTTGTCAAACATGACGGTTAAATTTATAGGATGAGGACATGTGTTGAAAATTAAATAAATAAATTCTAAAAATTTTGGAGTTAAAAATAAAATAAGAGAAATGAAAATTGTGTAAATTAAAGAAAATAGAAGAAAAAGAATAAAATTAAGACAATAGAGAAATAAACATCTCATTCCTTTTTAAATAATCTTTCTTGTCATCATAATAACAACTTTTTTTTAATTGCGGCCATGGATAACAAAAAGAAAAATCAAATATTTTTTTTAATAATTTCATATCTAGGCTTTATGCATTTAAATGTGATATTTTTGTTTTGTATTATTCAATTTAGCTCTCTTCTCCTCTTCATATGTGGACTTTTTTTGTATCACATCATTATTTGTCCAAGAACTTGTACTCAGCCTTTCTAAAGTTTTTTTTTTTTTTTTTTTAATCTCTCTATTGATGCGATGTTCTAATTCTTTTGTTGAGCTCCATCATCTCACACTTTTATTTCTTATTTAGATATCATTTTTCATCCACTCACTCTTAGATATATTGGTCATTTGCGTTTAGGAAATTTTATTTTATTTTATTTTATTTTATTTTTTTTCACACATGCTCTAATCTTCTGAACGCCCCCATTAGACCGAACAAGTTCTAAAACTATAATAGGAAAAAAATAAAAATAAAGAAAGAGAAATAAATGAGAGAAGCAGGGTATAAACATATCTCACTCATATTATGTCACTTTTTTTTTTTTTTTAATAAAAAAGCCAAATTACTTGGATTTAGATTACAATACTTTCAAGATACATATTTATATTAATTTAAGATTATTCTAGATAACTACATTATTACTACTTTGTATATATGTATCTAAAAAAAATCTTTAAAACACACATTTACACGTTATTCTAAACTTCAAATTAATTTTAATTAGATTATCTTTTATAATTATGCAAATGAAATCTTCTATAATTATGCATAAATTATATTGTCCAAAATCATAGAACTTTATAATATCTTACATGTCAAATAAAATTTAAGAAAGAACATAATTTGATCGATAATAAAGCTTAAAGAGATTGATTAGTCACAAGTGAATTCTGACAAAAATAAAAATAAAAAATAAAAAATTATAGGAAGCTATTACTCAGAAGAAAGACTAAAAAACTATATTTCTCTCTAGTAGTTTTTTTAATTTTTAACATGCATGTAGAGTTATTGATAAAAATAAGCTCTAGAGAAAAAAACTTAGTTCAAAAGTTACATTTAATGCTTCATAATTCAAAAAATTTTATAATTTAATACTTTATAATTCAAGAGTTATTGTAATTTAATATTTTATAATTCAAAAAACTTTTAATTTAATATTTCATAATTAAAAAAATTAAAGGCTTTATCAATCTGACTTTTCATTTATATTTTTTCAAGTGACCAATAGAATTTTAGTACTTAATTTAGACTATAAAAAACATGGGTTACTTAAACAAAAATAACTAACATCTTATTTATTGATTTTTTAAGCTTAGAGGAAAAATTCAATTCATTTAAAAAATTAACTGGCTCGGCAAGGCCAACATTGCCCGAGGGTATGGCCCACCTTATCATTAGTACTGAAAAACGCACCATGCTAGAAACTAAAACAGAAAATTTTATTTGAGGTGGAGCAGCTTTTGACCGAAAAAGTTATTCTGTAGATAAGATGGAAATGATGCCCCCAAAAAGTGAGTTCCAATTATATCCCAAGCATAAGAAAATTGTAATCATTTTGGCCAAAAGAATAATCTTTTTGAAGCACGATGAAATAAAAAATTAAGAAGGCAAGCTCCCTGTCAGGAATCATATATCCCAAAGTCTATTCTAAGCCAGTGGATGGGTGCGCAAAATTCCTTTACTTTTTTAATGGACCTGTTTTGTTTTCTTATTGATTGTGTGGCAAGCCGACGTCTTCAGGACTTTCAAAATTTTTATGATTTGAAAATTTATTTATTTAATAATATAAATTATTATTAATCTTGAAATCATCATTTAGTATTAAAGATAATTAAAAATATAAAAAGAGATTGATTTAGAAATTTTAAGATAAAAAATTAGTTATGTTTTTAAGAAAATATCAATTACTCTAAAATATCGTTTTCTAAGATAGGTACTGTGTCTAATTTAGTCTTAAATTTTATCTCATAAAATTATTTATTTTTGCTAAAATTAATTCTAAGTCAAAATTTCAAGTTTTATTTTCGAAACTAAATTAATTTTTTATTTTATTTGTGGCATCTTATTGAATAGATTATCGGACCTCACTTGTCAAAAGTCTCGTCAATTCAATTTCGGATCCAATTTAAGTTTTGACATAACTAGTATATTAGAGAATGACCTAATTATTAAAATGTGACTGATTTTATTAACATCAATCTCTATTAGATAAAAGACTTTGTTAATTTTCTCACCTAGCATTTTATCATTTTATCATTTTTCTATTGTTCTTTTCCCTTCTCTCTCTCTCTCATCACTTTCATCATTTTTAAATCATTTTATCATTTTTTATATTTTATATTTTTTTATTGGTTGAGAATTGTCATCGGTCTCTAAAAATTAGGAGACTCGATGATTCATTCACCTATTAATTATCTAATCTAACTATTAAAATAAAACCTAAAATTAAACACTAACTAAATATGTAAATAAATACAAGAACTCAAAAATTCAAAAAATTAAATCTAAAACTAGACATAATAATAAAAAGCAAGTATTAAAAATTTTACCACTAATTTATCTAGAAAAAAGGCCAAATTATGAGTATTGGGTTTAGTGGGCCTTCGATCTATTGAGCTAGGCTTATTTGGTCGGGTCCGTTAGGTTGGGATAAGCTCACTAGAGCCCTTTCTTTCTTTTTCTTTGGACTAAGCTAGACCCAACCCATTCTCCTTTTCCCCTCTTCCTTTTTCGGATTAGGTCGTGCTTAATCCAACTCAACTCTTCCCTCTTTTTTTTTTTCCTTTTTTTTCTTTCTCTTCTCCCTTTCCTTCTTTCCCTCTTCTTCACTAGAGCTCCCTCTAATTTGATGTTTCTTCTACCTTGCCTAAAAATCCTTCCAATAAAATCAAACTCCAAATCTCTTCATTATTTCTTCATCAACAATGTGTGGGGAGTTAAGCAACGAGGGCTCACCATGGTAGTGAGTTTGCACTTGCCATCTCCATATTCTCAAAATTTGAAACTAAAACTAAAAATGAATATAAAACCAATAAAATAGACAATGGACAAATTTAAGTTACCTAAATGGAATAAACTCAAAACAAAGAGTGGACTGTAGTATTGGTGTTACGAGTTTTTCTATGCTTACGGGTTGTTAAATGTGATTATAGAGGCTAGGTTGATTGCTGATTTTAGGACATTGAGAGTGGCTTAGGATGCACATAGAACTAGAAATTGAGGGAATTGTGGATTGAATGCACGATATAAACCTAGGAAGAGTCGATATTTTTCCCTAGAAACTGGGTTGTTCTTCCTTAAAACCCGAAACCTTTCTCTCGTTTTTCTCTCAATCTCTCACTATCTCTAATTCCTCCAATTCTCCTCCATTTATAGCCGAATTCCAACAAATTTCTATCCTAGGATCGTTCCTCGATTGATCGAAACCTTTAATTACTAAAGCTAAAATTAATTGTGGATTTTCTACTTTTTGTGAACAAAATAAAAAATCGGAACCAAAATAAAATGTGTGTGTAGGGTTGTGCGGAGGAATATTATGGTGGGTGCATAGGTATGTGAAACGTGATTCTTGGCTGGTACAAATGCTAGCCAAGGATCATAGAAACGAAATTGGAGACTTTTGTCTCCAAGGAAGATGATTAACAATCTTGGAGATTGATTTTAGGTTGCAACGAACAATAGGCCATTTGCTCAATTTTCGATCATATTGTTCACTCTCCAGTTTCAATTTAATCCTTATGCATTTGAATTATTTACAATTATACCCTTTATGCATGGAACTTTGGTCTTTGGTTCTTTCAACTTTTTTTTTTTTAATTAGACTCCTATATCTTTTAATTTCTATCTTAGGGTTTTCAATTGTTCCAATTTCGGTCTTAACTTTATCATGCTCCTAATTAATTATGTCATGCTATATATATATATATATATATTTCCATTTTTTTGTTTTTGTATTTTTTTTTGTAGTTTTGTAATAAATTAAAGGGGTAAAAATAAAAGAGGTAAAAATTAGGGGAAAATTTTAGTTATTATAGATTCAATGGAGAGGTTTAACGGGTTTCAAGTTATATGATGTAACATTTCTTTCCCGTTTTGGTAGAATTCTAATCATTAGCTTCAAATCAATGCTTTTTTAATTTTGAAAGTTTGAGCTTAAGGTTTTCGAGTGGAAATGAAAATTTTAACATGTTGTTCCTTCTTTGAAAACACCTTTTAGAAAGGATTATTTTTCAAAAAGAATTGCTCCACCTAAAATGAAAAGAGATACGATACACTACATTAAAATGAGCTTTTAAAGAATAAAAAAGATGCCGACACTATGGTAAGGTTTGATTACTCTCTATCACATTCAAGTGAAAGTCTTGAGATAGTAGAATGGTGAAATTTGAACTCGTGATCGTCTTAAAAATATTGAAATGGTGAGATTTGAATTCGTGATTGTTTGGTCTTTAAAACTTTACTACCATATTAAAAAATTATTTCAACCTAAAAATTTAAGATGTTATATGAAATTCGTTATATACTACTCTCTAATGCAAACAAATACACGACCTAACATGTCTTAGTTCTAGTGTTAGATATTAAATCGCATCTTAGTTTTCACTTATAAGCTTCTTTAAATTCTTTTTTTAGGTGGTAAGACTTGAAATGTTTTCATAATGAGGAGTTTGACTTCTAAAGAGCTATACTTGGAATAAAATAATTATATAACTTTAGTTGATATTCCCATCCTTAAAATAATAACTAATAAATAAATAATAAAAAAAAATTACATGCAAACTTGTAGCTCTTTTATATAAAGGCTAGAGGCTCTAGTATTTTCCTCAACCTTCATCTAATATATTTCTTTCTAATTTCATTATTGGTTTGCATTTTGCTCATTTGCTATAAAAAATTTCTCTCTGTGGTAGGCTAGAGGTTCGTTGTAGAAACTATTACAAACATGCCTTAGCACTCGCTAACGTGGAATGTCGACAAGGCTATTGATGTGAGCATGAGCTAACATGTATTGTAGTTGTGTAGAAGAATTGGTTAAGTTTGAATATGTTTTAAGACCAAGTCTTCTTAAAATTAGTTGTTATAGTCTGTTATGGCTTCATTATAGGAAGAATTGTTAATCAAGTCTTGTTATTAGCAAAATATTTAAAATTTTCTATTTCTTTTTATAGTATTTAAGAGTGATATATTCAATAAAAAAAGTAGAGTTTTGTAGTTCATATATTACTCTCTTTTGCCAAAATCCTTTATTATATTCTCTTTTGTTTCTATGTGAATGAACAATAATAGGTATCAAAGCCACTTTTCTTGAGGGATAGGTTACTCCATAAACATAAACACAAAAAAAAAAAAAATGCAAAACCAAAAATACAACTACCTTCAAGCAATGGAAACAGATACATGATTTTTAACTTTTTCACTACTAGTGTTTGATGGTGATAATTATCAAGTATGGCTATCAAAATGATAGTTCATCTTGATGCATTAGACCTATAAGAGCTAGTAGAGGAAAAATATGATATTTCTCCATTACTTACAAATCCTAGAATGGCTCAGCTCAAAAGCCATAAGGAGAAAAAAAAAAAACTAAAAAGTCCAAAGCTAAAGCTTGCCTATATTATGCTATGTCAAGCATAATTTTCACAAGGATCATGAAATTAGAGTCCGTCAAAGGTGTCTAGGATTATCTTAAGAATGAGTATCAAGGCAACAAAAGAACAAAAAACATACAAGTGCTGAACTTGATTAGGCGATTAGAAATGTTGAAGATGAAAAAGACAAAAACCATCAAAGATTACTCGTAATAAGTTGCTCAACATAACAAGCAAGGTGAAGTTGTTTGGTAAGGACTTCTTTAATGAACGAATTATGGAAAAAATTCTTGTAACATTGCTTAAGATAAATGAATCTAAGATCTCTTCCTTAGAAGAGTCAAAGTAGCTATCAAGTATATCTTAGGTAGAGTTAGTAAACACACTACGAGACATATAAGCAAAGAAGGATGATCGGACAATATGATTATGTGGATGTTTGTTTTTTCAAGAAAAAGCCCAAAATTCAAAAAGAGGCAAAGATTTAACAATTAACAAGAATGATAACAACAAGCCTTACAATAATATAGGAATTAATAAAAGCAAGGATGGAACTTATCCATTTTTCCCACTCTACAAGAATACTAATCACATATAGAGGAACCGTTGATGAAGACCGGACATCAAATGTAGGGCATATGTTACAAGCAATAGTAGCTTTAGTGACTTTTATTTTATTGACGAGTGGTTGTACAAACCATGTTGCTACCCGATATTTGTGAGACTTTTGAAAATAATAAGTTAAAATTTGTTTGTTTAGAGATATGAGTTAAACTAAGTTTATTGGAGTCATCGCCTAGTATTAAAGGAACTAGAAACCTAAAATTAACACTAGTTTAGAGATTCTAGGACAAGAAGTTGGTTATACCTTTGGTAAGATATCAATCACCCAAAGTCATATTTTTTGATAAAAGGTACCACATCCGGTTTAATTCTAAAGTTTTATCCCTTAAAATTTTTATTTTTATCAAAATATTTTTGAGTCAATTTTCAAGTTTATTATCTAAGCTAATTTTTTTTTTATTTGTGGCATCATATTGAATCAATCGTCGAACTCGATATCGAGAGTGTTGTCAATCCAACATCAAATCCATTTTATGTCTTCAACATAATCGATATATCGAGAGGATGACCTATTACTAAAATGTGATTGATTTTGAATTAACAACAATCTCTATTGGATACAAGACTTGTTAAAATTGCTTACAATACTTTCTTTCTTTTTTGTTCTTTTCATATTTTATTTTGAGCTATGTGAGGAAAACATTATCAATTTTTTTTCTTTTAAGGCATTGTATTAAATTAACATTGACTCATAAAATTTAGGAGTCTCAATATTTTAACATCAAATCCGAATTAAATTTTCGACAAGATTGGCATGTTAAGAAATGACCTAACTAACTAAAAGTATTTATGTAAAATATTGAATAAAATCGACTCGACTTGACTCATTTTTTTTTTAGCATATGTAATAATAAACAATATATCAAACTACCATCCATCCTTAATAAATAGAAGAATAATTGGTCCGACATCATAATCGAATCAAACTCCATACTTTAAAATAAATTTCATAACCTAAATATTTCCTAACTTTCTAATATAAATAAAATTAATATTATTACAAAATAACATCATCAACTAATTAAAAAAGTAAATAGGTAGAAGAAACAAACTAAATGGTCACTCAAGAATGATAAAAATGAAAATAACCAAAATGCCTTTAAAGGCAAAGTTATCAAAAAGCCCCTACATGTCAAAATTATGAAACTACCCCTTGAAATCGCAACGCTACTTCTACTTGGTCTAGTCACCATCTAACATCCTTTAGGTGCATCGACTAGCCCCATGAAGGAGGACATCCTTGTCGATCGTCCTATGGTGGTGGTAGCAATTGATGAAAGAAGAAGAGGGAGATCAGCATGGTTAAAGGTTTGATCATTTCTCTTTCTCTTTTCAATGGAGATTCTAACCATGAAGAGGTAATGGGGGTCCACCAAGCTACTTAAAGGACCATGACGAGCATTTCTACTCGTGGTTAGGAGGCTTAATTTGGTTGGATCGAGGAGATTTGGCTAGGTTTGAAAGAAATAAGTAAATAGGTCGGTTGGTTTCTTATCTTTTCGATTCAACTAATTTTGGTGTGATTTCATCATGATTTCAAGGGGGAACAACTTATAGGAGGACGAGGGAGACTTTTTTGGTGGTGGGGGTTGTTGGTTTGGCTAAAAAACGATGATAATAGAAAGTACATATGTAGGTCTAGTTGTTGACCTTTTCTCCTTGATTTCTCCATCCTCCAACATCCTTTTCTTCCATAATTAGTCGAGAATGGTAGATCTAGTGGCGGGCTATCGATTTATGGTGTTGGATTAAAACAATTTTGGTTAAAGGATCGTCAATTTGAGGGAAGAAATGCTAAGGGTCTATGGGTTGACCCTAGAGTGACTCGGGTGTGTAGCCCCATTTAGGGACTTGTTTGGCGGCCTTTTTTTTTTTCTTTTTTTTCTTCTTTCTCTCTTGAGATTTGTATCTTGTAATATTTTTTTTAAATAGATGATAAATAATGAACTCTTTACATTTTGGTTCTTTTTTATAGGTGAGGGTGATGGGTATTTTATCTTGATTATTTTGTGCGGGAAAATAGTTATGCGGACTATAAGTAGATGGGTGATGAAGACTAGGTTTTTTCTTGGGTAGAAACATGAGTGGGAGGCTAGGGTTTTCTTTTTTTTTTTGTTAAGGGAATAATTATAAAGGCTCTACTAAAATTTAGGTCATTTTTTGGATTATGTTTTTCAATTTCAATGTATGTTCCATTATTTTTGCTCCAATTAACTCATTAATTGAAATTGTTTAATCTTTTTTCTTTTGATTTCTTTTAATTTTACCCTCATTAATTCAAAATCAAGTTTCTTGAATTTTATCCCTTTCTAATTACATCCTTATTTGAACGTTGTTTGATCCTCACTTTTTACATAATTTTTAATTAGGTAAACAATCATCTTCTCATTTTTTCTTAATTTTAGTTTGTACGAAAATCAACAAGAGGGAGGGGAAGGGAAGGTAAAAATAGGGTTATTATAGTTGCCTCTTTTTTTAATGCTTATAGTGCAAAGCCAAATGAAAATGATGTTTTTCAATGACTTTACATAATAAGATTGTAAAGAATTTTTTTTTTTTTGCAAGATTGGCTTGATTGTTTTGGGTGACCTTATTTGAAAATATAAAATACGATAGCCTCATTATGAATGATGGCTTATCCTAAAAAGTAAAATATGATAGCCTCATTGTAAAGGATGTCTTACTCGAAAAGTAAAATACGATAGTCTCATTGTGTAGGATGGGTTGCTTTAGGAAGTAAAATACGATAGCCTCATTGTGCAAGATTGCTTGCCTTTAACAAATAAAATGATATAGCCTCATTATGTAGGATAGGTTACCCTAAGAAGTAAAATGCTATAGCATCATTATATATGGTGGCTTCCTAAAAAAATTATGATAACCTCATTGTATTAGGTGGCTTGTCCTAAAAAGTATAATGTCATAGCCTCGTTGTATTAGGTGGCTTGTCCTAAAAAGTATAATGTGATAGCTTCATTGTGTACGGTGATTTGTCCTACAAAAAGTAAAATAAAATTATGATAGTCTTATTGTACGGGATGGCTTGTCCAAAAAAATAAAATACAATACTCTCATTATGTAGGATGATTTACCCTAAAAGTAAAATGTGATAGCTCATTGCACTTAGATGGCTTACCCTAAAAGTTAAAATACGATGGACTCATTATGTAGGATAACTTATCCTAAATAGTAAAATGCAATAGCCTAATTATGCTTGGATGACTTGTCTTAAAAATTAAAATGTGATAGCCTTATTATTTAAGATATCTTGTCCTAAAAAAAATATAATAGCTTCATTATGTAGGATGGCTTACCCAAAAAGTAAAATATGATAGCCTCATTATACGGGATGACTTACCCTAACAAGTAAAATGTGATAGCATTATTGTACTGGGTGGCTTGCCCTAAAAAGTAAAATGTGATGACCCATTATGCAAGATAGCTTATCTTGAAAAGTAAAATGCGATCGCTTTATTATGCTTGGATGACTTGCCCTAAAAAGTAAAATATGATAGCCTTATTATTTTAGATAACTTGTCCTAAAAAAATGTAATAGCCTCATTATATAGGATGACTTGCCCAAAAAAGTAAAATGCAATAGCCTCATTATGTAAGGTGGCTTGCCCAAAAAAAATAAAATGCAATAGCCTTATTTTGTAGAGTGAATTACGTTAAAAAATAAAATACGATAGCCTCATTGTAAATGGTAGCTTGCCATAAAAAGTAAAATGCGATAGCCTCGTTGTACAAGGTGGCTTGCTCTAAAAAAAACGTGATAGCCTCATTATACGGGATGACTTGTACTAAAAAGTAAAATGCGATAGCCACATTGTATAGGGTGACTTGCCTTGAAAAGTAAAATGCAACGATTGCTAGGCAACTTTGTCTAAAATTATGACTATCTTCAACGATGAGCTGATTAAGGAATCTTATCTAAATCGATGAACTAAATTAGGCAACCTTCCTAGAAATTAGAAATGATTGTTAGACAATCCTACTTAAAATTATGAACTAAATTAAGTAACCCTACCTAAAATGAGAGAGGACCATTAGGTAATCTTTCTTAGAATGATGAGCTAAGTTAAGTAACCCTATCTAAATATGATAAATGATTGTTAGGCAACCCTACCTAAAATGATGAACTAAATTTGGCAACATTGCATGCATATAAGAAGTGATCGCTAGGAAACCATGCCTAAAATGATGCAATAAATTAGGAAATCCTGTTTGAATATGAGAAATGATTAGTAAGTAGCCCTACTTAAAACGATAAACTAAATTTAGCAACCACGCCAAAAAAGAGATATGTTCACTAGGAAACTTTGCCTAAAAACATTAACTAGATTTGACAACCTTGCTTGAAATGAGAATTATCATTAGGCAACCTTGTTTAAAACAACGAACTAAGTTAGGTGACTCCACTCGTAAACAAGAAATAATCATTAGGCAATTCGACCTAAAATGATGAACTACATTTAGCAACTCCACCTAAAAAGAAAAAGTGATTGCTAGGCAACCCCACCTAAAATGAGAAATAATTGTTAGAAAACTTGCTAAAAACGATGAGCCAAATTGCCTACCTTGCGTAGAATGATGGTTTATTATGAGATGACCCTACTTGAGATGATGGTCTATTATGGGATGATCTTGCCTGAATAGTGGTTTATTATGAGGTAACCCTTCGTGAAACAATGGCCTATTGTCAAGTGACCTTACACGAAAGGATAGTCTATTATGAGACAACCTTACCTAAAAGAATGATCTATTATGGGGTGACCAGTATAAAAATGATGGTTTATTGTAAGGTGACCCTATGTGAAATGATGCTCTATTGTGAGACGACTCTACTCAAAAGAATAGTCTATTATAAGTCAACCCTACTTGAATAATTGTAACACCCAATACCCATTAAAATGATTATTTAATAAGTTTAAGGATGTTAAAAGCATATGAAAAATATTTGTGGGCACGAAATAATTTCTAAGGGGTTGTTAGAATATTCAAACGAGTTAAGATAGCTTTTCTATGTTAAATGAATATTTTGTTGATTTTTTTATGCATGAATGCGACCTTTTATGTAGAATAATTATTTTAAGCATGTTAAATGTGCATAAAAAATGTTTTTCTTACTTAGAATATTTAATAGAGGGGTGTTATATTATTCGATGCCATTAGAAGAATTTTTTAATATTATGTGATTGTTTTATTTGAATTTTTAAATGCATGAATAACGTTTTCTAAGTAAATTAATTATTTTAAGTGCTTTAAAGGTGTAAGAAAATTATCCAATACAAATAGAAAAATAATTTAGGATGTGTAGGAATATTCCATGAACTTAGTTGAATATTTTTATACATAGGGAGTATTTTCTATAGAAATAAGTGTATTTCTACATAAAATAATTAATTTGAGGGCTTAAATAAGTATATAAAAACTATTTGGATGATGAATAAAATTTTATAGGATGAATAAATTCTTATAGGATGTGTTAGAATTTATTATGAGAACAAATTAAATTTTGAAAAGGTGTGGATTAAATTTTTTAGAATTAGGGGCCTAATTGCATAAAATCAAAAGTTTGAACTTTCAAATTAAGTTAGAAATGAACTTTATGAATTAAAAATTTGTTAGAAAATCTTTAAAGAATGACCTAAAGTGATCAATTGAATAAATGAAGGATTTATGAAAGACTAATTGTTGGACAACTTTAGGGAGAGATTTTTCCACTCTTTGCTAACTTAATGCATTAATTAAGGCTGAATTTTGGTTAAATGGATTGCTATGATTAAGCTGAATGGAGGGTTAGAATTAAAAGAAAAATAAAAGGCTAGGGTGAAACCAAATAAAGAGAGGAAATTTAAAGATGAATTAAGGGTGGAGATTGCACCAAATTAAGGGTGGAAATTAAGTCAAAAGTCTACCAAGTTTCACCTATATATGTGTGTGTGTGTGTTGGGGGGGGGGGGGTAGGAAATGGAAAAAATGTAAGAAAAAATAGAAAAACACAAGGGAAACTCTTGCCAAATTTCCATAAAATTCCACCCAAATCGTGTTCTAACCACTTCCAAACACATTAAATCACCTAATCAAGATACTAATCAAGCTAGAACATAAAGAATTCTAGGAAGGAAAAACTTGGTGCTTGGTTGAACTATAGAGGGAAAAGAAGAAGGAAGAAATTGTAAGGATATCAAACTTTTCAAAGGTTAATTTGGAGCTAATTAGGTAAGTTAAACTCAACTACCATAATTTTATGTTAATTGTGATTTTAGAGCCCCAATTTTAAGTCTAATTATTTTAATTTTGAAAATTAGGGTTAGGGTTGTTAGTTAAAAAATTTTGGAGAAAATGATTTTGAGTTGGAAATTCATGCAATTGAAGTTATAACATGTTAATTAGGCTTAAAATTAATGAAGAAAAATAAAAAAATCCTAGGGTTACATCAAATGGGTTAATATGAGGATTTTTAATGCTTTGGTTTGTTTGGTGATTTATTGATCGATTATGTGTTAATCAAGCATGAATTGATGATTGAGTGTGAGAAATTGTATAAAAAGTTGAAAATTTTACCTAATTTATCTAGGCCCACATTCGGCCTAATTTAAAAGAAAATTAGGGCATTCATGTTTTTGATTCCTAATGGTTTAATTGGTGAATTGTAAGTTACTTTAGCCTAAAAAGATGAGTTAGTGTGGAGATTTGTATTAAAATTGAAAAACTACCCTAGTTTATCTTAATTGAAATTTTGACCCATTAGGCCTAATCTAAGAATTTTTTTTTTTTTTTTTTTTTTGCATTTAACTTATGAATGCTTAATTGATTAAGTTCTTAATATGATAATGTATTTGATTGAATTAGTGTGATAAATTAGCATGGAACTTGGAAAAATTTTCCTAACCTAAGTCAAGGATGATTTCAACCGACCTTAAGAAATTAGGGTTTTTGATTGGTTTCAATGACTTGTTTGCAATTTGATTTATGTATAATCATACAATGTGAATGTGTGACTTCTATGTGTGCATTAGTTGATTGAAAGTCCATGCCTTGTGTTGAACAATGTTACTAGTGTATGCTTATGTAATGGTTGATTTAATTATTCCATGACATGGATTGGATTGGAATGGCAATAAAAGGCATGAAAATCATGGTGCATCTATAATGATGAATCATCCATTTTCATAGCATGAATGCACACATTCATGGAATGCATTGCATGAAATTGTAATGATTATGCATTGACTTTAAAATGCATATGCATGCTAAGTCATGGCAAAGAGTTTATGAAAATGATTTAAAATTATGAAAAAGAGGATTTTATTTCAAGAAATTTTCCAATAACAATTGGAAATATTTCATGGTTACATGATTTTCATGACTTTAATGGTTTTTATGAGGTAGGCTTCACGAGTTTTTCATATCTTTTATGGTACATGGTTTAAGGTTCGGTGAGTGCGGATGTGCACTTTTAGAGACTTAGTAAGGTGCGTCCACGGATGGGTTCGGTTCTCAAGACATATTATAGAAATCCTAAAGTTTCTATAATGGGACATGTCTAAAGATAGAAAAGATTTTTGGAATGTTCATGTTGAGGATTTTATGACATGCAAAAGAATTTTTATGATGAACATGTAACGATTTTCATATGCATTTCATCCACATGCATATCATGCATAAATTAACTTACCGAGCTTTTGCTCACCTAGTTTCTCATGGTGTAGGCAATAAGAGTAAGAATGGAAATGTTCACCACTTGAACTAGTCACTGAAGGATCTATGAACGTATATACCTTGGATGGGGCTTTGGATTTCAAGTGGACCTCCTACACACGATTCTCTTTCTAACGCTCGGTATTATAGTTTATGTGCTTGGGGATGATAGACTTATTTTATCCGAGTAATTGAAGCAATGAATAAGTAAACAAGTAGTTAGTAATGTTATGTAAATAAGTAAATAAGTGATTTTTTTTGTAGTAGATGGCATTAACTTGTTTTGTATGTAAATAGGTGTAGTTATATGTAATCAAAACTTGGGAGAAATCGATACTAGTGAAATGACATAGTTATGATTAGCGAGTAGGTTTCTTTAATTAGCTTTTTATATGTTAACGATAATAAATAAAAGTGATCACTGAATTAATAAGGAAAATCATAATGATAAAGGGTAATCAAGGTGAATAAAAAAATCAAGTATCGAATAATGCATGATTAATAAATAAATTCCTACAAATCGGTAGGGGAGGAATTTGGGAAAGTCGAGCATCATAGATCCAATTCATTCAATCTAAGCAACCTAAATAAAATAATAAAATATGAAAAATTTATATTTCATTTTAGACTGAAACGTAGGACCTATTCATTATTTATAGGTTTCCGTCGCATAGTCTATACCTAGGAATGGCTTAGAAAAGCCATAGTACCTTATTGGCTTGTATTCATTGCACTTCAAATGTAGGTAAATAGCAATAATATTCTTGACCTACGAGATCCTAGGTTAGGGGTGTTACAATAATGGTCTATTTGTGAGGCGATCCTACTTGAAAGGATGGTATATTATGAGACAACATTGCCTGAAAGGATGGTTTATTATAAGATAACTCTACCAAAAAGAATGATCCGAGTATGATGTGACTCTGCTCGAATAATGATGGATTATGAGGTGACCTTTTTGAATGATGGTCCATTATAAGGTGATCCTACCATAATAGATAATCTATTATGAGGTGATCTTGCTTGCATGATGGCCTATTGTGAGGAGACTCTGTCTCAAAAGATGGTCTATTAAGAGATAACCTTGCTCGAATGATGGTCTATTGTGAGGTGACCATGCCAAAAAGGATGATTTATTATGAGGAGACCTTGCTTGAAATGATGGCCTATTATATGGTGACCTCGCTTGAAAGATGGTGTATTATGAGTCGACCCTACCCGAATTATGGTCTAGTGTAAGGTTGTCTTACCTAAAAGGATGGTCTATTGTGAAGTGAATCTAACTAAATGATGAGATATGGTGACGTGACCGTATCTAAAAGGATGGTCTATTATGTGGTGACCACTGCTTAAAAAAGATGGCCTAGTATGTAGCGTTCTCGCCTTAAAGGATGGTCAATTATGAGGCGAACTTGACTAAATGGTGGTCTATTATGAGGCAAACCTACTTGAAAGGATGATTTACTATAAGGTGACTCTACTTGAAAGGGTGGTCTATCATGAGGTAAACTTACCTAAATGATGGTTTATTTTGAGGTTCCTTACCTAAATGATGATCTATTGTGAGGCAAACCTACTTGAATGAAGGTCTATTGTAAGGTGACCTTGCACGAAATGATGGTTTATTGTGAGGTGACAACTTGCTAAAATGATGGCCTATTGTGAGGCAACCCTATTTGAAGGAATGGTCTATTGTGAGGTGACTCGACTCGAAAGGATGGTCTATTACTAGGTGACCCTACTTGTATAATGGTCTATTATGAAGTGCCCTGTCTAAAATGATGATATGAGGAATGTGAGAACCTTATGATTCTATGACTTTTGAATTTTACGGTTGAATGATGATTCCATCTTTCCATTTGAGATGATGTTCCTAAAATATATCAATAAGACTAATTGCAATGGTTAGTTTCCTATATAGGAGAAACATAGGTCTGCCTCATCTTGTGAGCACTCAACTCCTTATTTAATGTTTTATTCTTTGTTATCTAGACTTTTGTACTAAATCATCTACCATAGTACTATTGAAATTTCCTTGCCCCTACTATGCCTTGATTACTATTGTTTATAAAATTTGGTTTTTCACTTTTTTCCAACCAACTGAGGTAGTTGGACTTTTCTCAACCTTTAAAGGTGATAACCATCCATATATTATGAGCTATCTCTACCTTGATCATTCACAACTACTTTAATTTCTTGATGGCTTCGGTTGCTTTGATTAATAATCAAAAGCTTACTATTTAGGCATTTTTTCCTCTAGTTGGCATTATGATGCCATTGTTTAACTAGTTGTTAAACTCAATTAGAGTTACTAGGTCCTTGGCCTTGCCCTCAAGTGTTTTCAATTTTATGGATTACCATTCATGTCAGGTTATAAGATGCCTCCAAGCACTAATTGAGATCAAACATTTATCATTCTCTTGGCATAACCATTATTTATGCTTAGATTTAATATTTTAATGCTTGCCTCATAATTTACGAATGTGTATTAAAAGTTTTATCATATTTTAAGAAAAATAATTGAATAGATATTTGGTTTTCATGGATTAAGCCATGAACTTGAATGATTCTTTTAAACAATTCAAATCATTTAGAAGAAATGCAAAGATGTTCAAATGAAAGTAGTTTCATTCATTAAGATATTCAAGTTGATTGATCAAAAGTCAAAATATGACATTCAAATGCTATGATGCAATTTCCTTAATAGAGTTATTGGGTTAAATAGATGTTTGGATCCTGTAAGGGTTTGTATAGACACTAATTTTTGATGGTATTGAAGGTGGTTGGTCAAATCATAAGTCTATTTTGGTGAATGAAAAAGGTTAAGTATAAGGTATTTTGAAAAATTGGGTTCGAAGGATAGTCTTGCATGAGAATATCTTGATTTTAATTTTTCTTACCCCCATGTTAGGTGATGAAAACTCAAAATTTGATGTCACAAAGAACAAAAAATAGTACAACAATTGGTCATTCATTTTCTTTTTTCTTTTTTTTTCTTTTCAATCTTTCTTTTTTTAGAGATTGAAATTCATCGGTATAAGTAAAGCTGTCTTTGAGTAGAAAGAACTTATAAAAGTACATAATGTAGGCTATAACTTGGGCTTATAAAAAAAATTGATACATATGTTAAAACTCGAGAATATCTTGATTTTAATTTTTCTTACCCCAAGTTAGTTGATGAAAACTCATGATTTGATGTCATAAAGAAAGAAAAAAGTACAACAATTGGGCCTTCATTTTTTTTTCTTGTTTATTTATTTTTCTTTTCAATCTTTTTTTTTAGAGATTAAAATTCATCAATATAAGTAAACTGTCCTTGATTAGAAAGGACTTATAAAAGTATGCAATGTAGGCTATAGCTTGGGCTCATAAAAGATGGATACATATCTTAACACCCGAGAATATCTTGATTTTAATTTTTCTTACCCCTAAGTTAGTTGATGAAAACTTATGATTTAATATCATAAAGAATGAAAAATAGTACACCAATTGGTCATTCATTTTTTTTTTCATTTTTTTCTTTTAAATCTTTCTTTTTCTTAGAGATTAAAAGTCATCGAGTATAAGTAAAGCTGTCATTAATTAGAAAGGAATTATAAAAGTACATAATGTAGGCTATAACTTGGGCTCATAAAAAAATGGATACATATGTTAACACTCAATTTTTTTTGTCCTCATTAGTTTTTATTTTTATTTTTATTGAAAAAATACTAAAAACAAATTAACGAATAAGAAAAAAAATGCCAAGTATAAAAAAGGGATAAAAAGATATAAAAAAATCAATTGAAACAATTAGTTTAGATTAGTTTTAGAGGGCGACTAATTAAAAAAATATAAAGTTTTGAAATAAAAAAGAGACAATTGAGAGTGATATTTAAAAAATTCAAAACTTGAGTCCTTTAACTAAAATAAAAAGAGAGAATAATTTGAAGAAATTAAAAAAATCCTAATTAATTTAGGTTTAAGGGTCCGATCAAAGCTGAAACCATTAAAATTGAACTTAAATTGATGCATATAAGAATCGGGGACCAAATTAGGCTTTTTCCAAAAAGCCTAAAACATACCTATAAAAGCCCCTCCCTTGCATGTTTTTTTTTTGGCTAACCTACTATTTATCCCTTTCTTTTTCTTCACCTAGTTGACTCCTCCTCTATACCAAACTCTTACCCAAAACCAACCTTCCTCGTCCATACAAATAACCTTCCTCTCCCTTACCATATCCTTTCCTATCTCATAGCCTTCTCACCTACACCACATCCTTTCCATCTTATAACCCTATAACAGTTCTCTCTCACCCTACAACCATCCACCTTCTCGAAGCCTCCAAGAGTCCCCCTCACCATGACCCCTTCTCATAAGCCTTCCTCATTTATAGCCGAACCTTACATAAGCCATCCCTCATACGTGCATTCGTATTCAACTCCTCATAGCCACCTCGCCATAGCCTCACACATCGTAGGCCTTGCAAATAGCCTTAACACCGGGTCGGTGCTACCTCACACGCTAGTGCCGGGCCATCCCGTATAAGTAGTGCTAATGCTAGGCCTATCCTCATATACACCAACCTCATAATGCCATGCCTCCTTATAGCATGCCGACTAGCAACCTACATAACTTCTTGCATGATAGGCTAGCACCTCCATGTAGCTTCTCCTGCATGCAAGTGGCCCTAGCACTAGGCCATTCCCCTAAGAATAGCCTCACGAGCACCTTACAACTCCCTCACTCATAACCGATAGCCTACCAACCAATCCTCACACCACAACTCTAGCGCCTCCCATTTTATTGAAAATAATCTACATCAACCGAAAGTTACATCACCCAAAACTGCTCTAAAGCTAGCTTTCCCTTCATATTTTCAACATTAGACACCCTCTTTTATAACCTTAATCTTCGACTGAATTGAACCAAAAGAGAATTCAACTTATGTTGTGGTCTTATTCTTGACGAGTAATAAAAATTGGTTTCATTATGGAAAGAAATAAAACATAATAAAAAAAAATTTTGTTGTTAATTGATTGTGTTTAGTGGGAAATAATATAATGTTATAGATTGGGTTTGTGTTGGTTTTTGATAGGAAAAATACAACTACTTTATTGCCAAACCTCTTCAAGTTGTGATAACTTTGCAACTTTTAGAGAAGCTGAAAATGTTCGAGTTACGGTAAAATTTACCACAACTTGGGTAGTGGCAAAACTAGGATTTAAAATTAAGATGGACCAAATATCATAGTTTTATGCATAAAAAAACCCAATGCAATACATACTAACATAAATGAAGTAGCTAAATAGTTAAATAATTCAAAGAAAAAGTATTCATAAACATTCTTTTATAAAAAAGAAAAAAAATCACAATTGTTCTTTACGATTCTTCATGCCTTGGTAGCAACACATGATAACTTCATTACCAATTAGTGTTAAATATATCCTTTTCAATATATGTGATCAAATAATTAGACATCCATTGATCTCCCATCTAATTATGCAATAGATTCTTTATAAATTTTATAGCAAAAAATGCTCTCTTAATTGTGGCGATTGCAACTAGTAGAATAAAAACTAAAGTGATGAGTTTATAAATCGATGGATACAAAATATCCTTTCTTGTTTGTACCATTTTTCAACAATAGCACCAATTCTTTTTATCTTAGAAAAATCATAACTAGACTTCATACTAATGATATATGTTTTCAATTGATTTTCAAGAGCAATAAGTCGGATAAAAGAGAAATCAACTAGATAAAATTGAGCAACATGAAGCAACTAATCTTTATCATAAGTAGAGAATGAATTAGCCAAAATCAAGCATGCAAAACATAAAAGCAACTTTGTATTCCGCTGATTAAATTGATTACTAAACTCTTGAATTTGCAAAGCTACAATGGCATAAAATAACTTAACCTTGTAATGATGCATGTTTGTCACTTTCTCGGTATTATGTCGAGATCGTCCCCTAGCAATATTTGTATCTTCCATGTTAAGGACTTCTATATTATGGCTAATACAAAATAAAGATACCTCATCTAATAACGAATTCGATACATTATCTTGCATTAATTACAAGTATTACTTAGCTATCTTAACCAAGGCCATAACATTCACAATACCTTGATCTTTTCTTTACGAGTGCTTATGATAATTCATGAGTGACTCCTAACATGTGTTTCATTAAATGAAGACACAATGAAATATCAAAAGATTTCAATGAATCCAATCAAGTGCAAACTTTAACTTTTTGTTCGGACTTTCCATTTTTCATAATGAATTCAAGGAAATCAATTATCAAAGAAAATATCTTATTCAAGCTAATCAAAATAGTGTAATGTGAACCCCATCATGTTTCTCTCGTTTGTTTAAGAGTAGACATATGATTTTTTCCTTGCCTACTTTCAAGTTCATCATTTTCAATTACCTTTAAAACTTTAATAGCTTGAAACTCTAAAAGCATATCATGGCACTTATTAGATCCCCTAATAACATTTGTAACACTTGGAAGTAAACTAAAGAGAAAGGCAATGGACATGTGATTTTTTGGCAATAGCTATAAGTTCTAATTGAAGTTGATATACAAAACAATGAACATAAAAAGCACTTCCATTCTACTTTAAGATTAAAGATTTAAGATCATTAAACTCACCTTCCTTATTTTTTACCCCATCATAGCCTTGACTATGTAGTCTTGACATGCTTAAGTTGTGCTTGGTAAATATTGCTTCAATTGTAACCTTTAATGACAAAGCACTAGTGTTTCCAACATGCATAATACCTAAAAGACATTTAACCACTTTGCCTTCCTTGTTCACATAGTGTATAATAATTGCTATTTGTTCTTTAGATGACACTTCACGAGCTTCATCCATTAGAATAGATAATAAAGCATTCTTAAGGTTGGTGGTTTGAATTGCACAAGCACTCACAATATCTTTTTGAATATTTGAAGATGTCAATTTAAGATTTCTAGGACATTTATCTATAGAAACTCTTTTCATATCCTCATTATGATCATAAAGAAGTTTTAAAGTTGCCTTGAAATTTCCTTGATTAGCCAAATCATTCGATTTTTCATGACCATGAAAAGCTAAACCTTATCTTAAAAGAAATCGAACATAACCAATTAAAGCATTTAAATGAACTTGATAGTCACTTTAAGCTTGTTTTGATTGCTTATTGATAATTTTTTATATATGCTTGTTGTTGATTCATCAAAACTTAGAAATTATGGGAAGCTTGATTGTATGTACTATTAGGACTACCAACATGTGCGTGTAACTTTTCTTTTTTCTTCCAATTTGCTAAAGCCTTCTACAAAAAAGGCATCACCACTACCTCCATGCTCTTGACTATCTAATTTGAAAAAGTAATAACATAAGCAATATGTTGCTTCCTTCACCTTACTATATTCTAACCAATGCGATGTTCATCAAAGCAAGATGGATTAAATCTTCTTAACATATTTCCTTATATTTTTTTTGTTTAAAATTATGTTCACAAGGTCCTTTTTATAAATATGGTCTTCGAACTTCATCCTTTATATTAGGATGATAATCCATAATTGGTTTTCGTAGTGCGAGGATCCGATGGAAGATTTGTTAGATCAACTTCATAAGAACTATTTTTTAAATTGTGGCACTCTTCATCATGAATTTATTAGTTTTGAACATGTGGCAATCATTCATACATAGTTTTTCTCCTCAAGTACCTTTCCATAAGTAAAAAAGAAAGAAAAAAGAGAGACAATCCATAATGGTTATCAAATCTATATTATATTTGTTAATTCCACCTAATATTAACAATATAGGTTATATAATCCCCTTAAAAAAATCATGGTTCTATAATTTTATTCAATTAACTCAATCATTAAATAAAATTCTTTTAGCATAATTTACATTGTAACTAATTTTATAATAAATAATCTATAAATTACTCCTAACATATGCTTTTGATAAATTGTAGATGCAACAATTACCTAATAAGAATAACGAAGAAGAAACATTTCATCAAAATAAATAAATAAATAAATAAGGAATATAAAGGCTAGGCACTCACAATGGCATAGAGGACAAAAACAAAAACAATACTTAATGTCTTTTCTTTAGTCAATACAAGAGGAAAAAAAATGCTTAATAATCGGGAAGGTATAAATAAAGTCGAGTACTTATACCAATTTGCTTGGGATTCTGAATCTATTTATTTTAATTAAAAGAAGGATGATCTATAGAGGAGGGAAAAAGAGAGGAAAAAAATACAAATAAAAAAAATTAAATAATCATATTAAATAAAAAGGTATTATAAGAATTTGAGAAGATAAACAACACCAAAATCACTTATAAGAAATGAAGAGAGGCAAGAGCCAAAGAGATTTAGGTAATTAGGTTTTTTAAATTTTAAGGTTTAGGCTTTTAGACCTATGTGGAACTAACAATGAATTAGATTAATATAATTTTTTTTTCGGTATAGGGTATATAAGTAGTATTTTTTTCCTTAAAAAATAAGGGGTTTAATTGTCTGCCTTTATCTTATTAATGGTCTGTGCCATTGAACTTGGGTAAATTTGCAATAACTTTGAGACTAGCAACAATATGGACCATTTGCACCAAGTTTAGAGAGACCTTTAGTCACTTTACCAGGACCCATACAATATTTTAAGAACGACAAATGCTCTCCTTTCCCTACTAAATAAAAAATTAATTATCATCGGAGATGAAGAGAGTATAATTGACCCTCGAATTGGATACTTAAACTACAAAACTTTTTGGGTAAAACTTCTATAATGATCTGTACTCCAATAAAATATGAATAAAAAATTCATTGTTATGTTCATAGTTAATTTTTTTTACATGAATGTTGTTGTAATTGCTATTATAAATAAATTATCTCGTTTAAGTACATATAATTTTAATGCAAGTTATTTTACCTTTTTTTGTTTTTTTGCTCAAAATGAAGTCACCGAGTGGCTTTTCATTTATGTGAATGGAGCCCTTAGTGGCTTCGGAGTCACTTTATCTATTTTTTTGCTTGCTCAAAATGAAGCCGCTAATGGTTTTTCACTTATGTGATGAAGCCTCCAGTAGGTTTGGAGTCATTTTATTTTTTTCTCGTTTGCTCAAAATGAAGTCGTGAGTGGCTTCTCACTTATATGAATGGAGTTACCGAGTGGCTTTTTTACTAATTTTATTTAATTTTAAATTAATGATAAATTCTCACTTATGTGATGAAGTCGTTAGTTGTTTCAAAATTATTTTATTTTGTTATATGTTTATCTAAAATGAAGCCATTAGTGGTTTTCCATTTATGTGATAAAGCCATCGGTGATTTCTAACCTAGTTATCTACTCCTTAGTCGAATAAGGTGGTCGGTAACTTTCCCCTTATGTGACAAAATTGTTGGTAGCTTCTTAAATTCATGATTTGAAGTCATCGATAGTGGAATGTGTGACTAAAGTTATCGATGATTTACTCGCTCATACTAATAAAAGATTATCAATATTTAAAAACCCACCTACTTATTGATAATAGGTTTTATTCACTAAAGACTAGCTGAAATCCCAATTTCTCACTTTTCCCCTTTAAGTAAGGGGTATTGGCTTTAAACCAAGTTGAACCCCCAAACTACTCTGTTTTATATCTAAACCCCCAAACTATTCTATTTTCATATCTTAAAAAAATAAAATCACTTAAATAGGCATAGAAGTGTAACACAATAAAAAACCAAAATTTTATTTTCATATGCATTCAATGTAGCCTACCTCATGTAGGACGAGATGACGAGTGATATCATATCTTTCTCATATGTATTTGACCTATTACTTAGATATTTTTATAGATAATACATTTAGGATTTCCTAGATCTTTCAAATTAGCTAATTGGTGACTCCTTGTTGGCTCATGATCTCATCCTCTCACGGATCGATGTTGACAAAATAACAAATCTACTAGGGACTTACCATACTAAGGTAAAGCTTTGAATGTCCGTGTTCATAAATCTTTAGTTGTTTGTTATGCCTCTATGTCTATATATTTTAAGTGAGTAATTATCATTTACTTGATTATTTATTTTTGTTGTGAAAATATGTCTTTACATATGTGTGTTATTTGTGTTATTTTTCATTGCGGCTTTAGTTATATAATTCTTAGTCTTTATTTCATATTTTGAGACTAAATATGGATTTGTATCCCATACACCTCATGACATGATTATAATTTTCATTCACATTTACCTTAGGATTTAAGAAGTTAGTAGTGGTGTCTCGATGGATTTTAGCCAAGTAAATACTTATGAAACCTTGAGTCTTCTTGCTAGCTTTCATATGGTATGGGTAATCAATGATTTTTCATGATTATTAATATCATCATAGATAGTCCTAATGATTCTACTAAATGAAGGATCATGCATCCTATGGATGTGTAAAATAAAATAAAAAATTTCTCCATCTAAAGGTCCCAAGATTATACCGTTGAATCAACTAACCATATATTCCTAAATTAAAGTGATGAATAAAGAATTACCTCCAGTAGTACAAATCTAAACCTTCATAAAAAATAGCCACCCAAGTGTTCGACCTTTATCGATAATCCATGCATTCTAAGCACCCATAAAAGAAGCACTCAAAATTGGCGAGTGCTAGCTCTATCCTTTCTAACTTCGTAGTATTTCCTATAGAAATCTAATCAATATTTACAACAACCCAAAGAGAAAGTGGAAAAAGTGGCATGCTAAGGTTAAGGAGAGAACATTTTTCTCTTTTATTATTTTTTTCAACTATGTGCCCTAATTTGTTTTCTTGTTATGACAAATTTTCTCTCTAAAAAATCTTATGTTTGCCGCACCTCTCTCACATATATATAGAAGAGAGGCTTTCTTGTCCTCCAAGGATAAGGATGGGTGGCAATGAGTCCCTAAAGGACTCTAGGTTGTTTCTTTGTAATCCTTCAAAGATTAGGAGTTATTTTGCATTTGGACTTTTAATCTTTATCTTTAAAACATTTATTCTTATCCAATAAGGTTCATGTTTATCCTCTCACCAACATATCTCTTAGGCTTTAAATTAAATCTATTGGCCCAAGACTATTTTGGCCCAATTAATGAAATTGGACTATCCAAATAAATTAAGTTAGATAATTTTAGGAGGTCCACATTAGAAAATAATTTTCCAAATTACCCTTAAGCCTAAATTAGGAAACTAATTTTCATTTTAGGTTATTCATTCCAAATTTGGAACTAAATTCCAAATTAGAAAACTGATTTCTAAAATAAGAAACTTTTCATTTTAGGAAACATCCATTTTAGGAAACTTTTCATTTTCGAAATCCTTTTCCAAAATAAGAAACTTTCATAATTGAAAACTTTTTACATCTTTGCTTCTTTTTAATCATGTGAATGCTTAAACTTATGCGTGACTTGATAAGCTCTTAGATATGTTGGCAATGTATCAAGAATAAAAGACTCCTCTTTTATCTCTTGATACATAACTATTATTCTTGATACATAAGTCAAGATTGGTATCTAATAAGGCATCATGACTATCTAATTCTTTAGGAGGATTAATTATTTTGTAATTACCTTTCACGAGCATGGTATCATATAATTCAGTCATCATATCAACTTATCAAAGTGTGATCTCAAACTTGGTTATTAGCCTTGTTCGATCACAATCACATAAGTTTTTTCTTTGATTCCTAAATGTTTTACCTCTTAGAGTAAACCAACTACATTTTATTGGTGTACTCCTACTATGATCGTAGATTTCTTGGGTAGACATTCATAGAAGTACAATGTAATAACTCCTTTAGCGTCAAAGGAATGATATGTCCTATCGTAGTCATTCATCGACCTCCAATAGATTCCTAGTGTACCCAACAAGTCATCCACATGTAATCTGTTAATAGGTCTATCGAAACGAGTGTCAAAATATACAAATCCTCCAATACGATAACCATGATGGCCTCAAGTCTAAGGATCGGTTGTATGCATCTCGTATGAGATTCCTATAGATTAAACCAAATGGGTTCTCATAGTGAGTCAAGTTCGGTGATATATTCTCTAACATAAATCACCTAAGTGCTTGCTTTGGCACATCATGTCAATAGGTGTAAGATCTCTTATTACTATCATATATCATGAGCATAACACTCACAAATCTAATCATATAAAGTCAATGTCCATTCTTAATTATACTTCTATTTAAGATACTTAACGATATCATTTATGTGCATCAATCTTTGTCTCACATCTTTTGATCAATCACTAATGCAAATATATATCGTATGGACTTCTATCTAATTCTAATCAATGAATAAATATAAATGACAAGAATTAATAGAAAGAATTATTTTATTATAAACAATATAAATGATACAATAATTTAATAAGTCAAATCCATCCAAATAAGGTTGGATCTTGGGCACCCATACTAACAACTCCCACTTGTCCTAGTGCCAACCAACCATGTCTCTTATGCCGGATGCTAGAGTAAAGGTCTTATGTACTAGCTGTGACAAAGGCTTAATCAAAGGGTTAGCTATGTTATCGTTCATGTAGACTTTGTTTGTCCTTATATTAGCACGATCGCTCATCTCTATAATCAAGTGGTAACGATGTAGTACATACATGGATTGTTGATGAGACCTTAGCTCCTTAGTTTTTGTTATGGATCCTTTATAATTGGTCATTAAGATTTATGACATTAGAAGAAATATTTCTTTGAGTTTTTCCATACTAAACCTTTTAATATCATGCCAATGTATCTATCTTGGAAGACCCCTCACATTCGAAGTGATCTATCTCTATAGATCTTGACTCCTATAATGTAGACTACCCTCCATGTCATACTTTGGAAAAATTATTTTAGATATCTCAATCTATTATGAATTAGAACATGATAATGTTTAGAGCCAATAAGTAGTTTGTTAAATTTTTCATGTAGAATAGCTATGATTACCGACCTCCCACTAACCTTTTATAAATACAAGGTTTGTCTTTGTTTTTCTGAAAAATCAAACTCTATGATTGTTTCATCAAAACATAGACTCTCATTCCTAGAGGCATGTTTAAGTCCATAAATGGACTTTTCTATTATTTATAAATCTTATTTACACGTTCTTTAGAACCATCGGGGTATGTCATATACACATCCTTTTTATTTGCCATTTCTAAGAGTCAATCTTTGACATTGAACTTTCATAAGTTTCAACTTCGTCATCCTTTTTAAGGCACACATTGCCATGTGTTAAGAAAAGAAGATCATAAGCTTTTATCCTTTGATGAATTCCTTTTAGACTTATAAAGTTCTTATGTTTTATTTATGGGTAGTTACAACATCTTGTAACCTATCTACTTGGGGTTCCATTAATGGAGTGTTAATTTATGAGTCTACACTAATCTTATTGAGTTTTAATTTTCTCCCACTTTTCTAGCATCCATATGTTCCTTCCCAAGGAAAATAGCATGCCTAGTCATGAAAACACTTTGTTCTAGTGTTAGAAAAACAATATTCATTTTTTCTTTTGGATATCTCACGTATCTACACTTCGTTGATTTGGCCTTTTACTTTTCTTTTTCAAACCAATTGACATAAGTTTTATAGCTTTAAATCATTAAGGAAAGATAAAATTCATTTTCTCTTTTTTTCCATATCTCATATGTTTAATCAAATAGACTTAATTGCAACCCTATTCAAATAAAGGTTGCGGTAAGGAGTGATTACCCTAAGATAATATAGGGATATTAACTTGACTCATCATGGACTAGACTATATCTAACATATGATGTACATGGACAATTTCATTCTCTTTTAGATAATCTAAAATTCATTGCTTGAGTATTCATCACCTTGATCTCACCGAAATGCTTTAATACTTTTGCTAGTTTATTTCTTAACTTTAAATCTAAATTCTTTAAAATTTTCAAATATTTTAGATTGGTGTCTTATTTATATGACCAAAAAATATCTATTATCACTTAAGATTATGAAATAATAATGTCCTCCTCTTACATGGGTGAACATGGGCCTAAATACATCTCTTTGTATAAGGCCAAATTAATTAGTAGCATTTTCTTCTTTTTTTCACTAAAAGGATTCATATCTCTTTGCCAAGTAAATAAGATTTTTTAGACATCATCAAATGATTCTAAATATCCATTTATAAGTAGATTGGATATCATATTTTTATTTTATATAGCTAAGTTGATGATGCCATAAGTGTATGTTGTTTAGATCATTTATGTCTTTTAGCATCTATGTTATATATATAGGAGTTATGTTCAAAATATATAATTATTATAAAGATATTTATATATATAAAAACTCATCTTCAAAAGTAACCATTATTCTTAAAATAAAAAACTTGTTCATAATAAGAAACAGAAATAATATCATTAGTATGCACTAAAATAATAATAATAATTGAGTCTTAACACATGCTCATATGATAGTGCTAGCTCATAAATGCTTATAATTAATTATCCAACTCTTAATCCATTTGTTGTCTTCTAGGTCATCTCCCATGAAGCTATATTCCTTCTTTTTTCTAAGCTTCGCACATTTCAAAAATATGAATATCATATTTAGTATCATATACTTATGGGTGGAACTAGAAATAAGAAAATTAGTTTTAATAATATAAATACCCGAGTTGGTTGTAGAACTTCTCTTGTTCACCTTTTCTAAGTATTCCTTAAAGTTGCGCTTCCAATGCCCTTTCTTGTTGCCATGAAAATAGATCGCATCCTTTGGACTATTCTAAGTTTTGGCCTTTTCACCCCTCTAGTAGTCATAGTTAAAGACTTCTTCTTCTTAGGCTTTTTCTTGCCCTTTACCATGCCTTTTCCCTTATTAACAAGAAGTATAGATAACTCTTGTTTTTCTTGTTAATTTATGGTTGAGTTTCACTAAGCATGGATAATAACTCTCTAAGAGTTTTTTACATGTGCATCATGTTAAAGTTCATAATAAACTATCCAAAGCTATTGGATAATGATTGCAATACTAGGTTAATGGGTAATTCGAGCATCCATTCCAACTTCAAGCTTGGCCGACCTATTGATATAGCCTATCATTTTAGTAAAGTGTTTTTCAATGTTAGATCTCTCATCCATTCTATCTCTAAAGAGCTTAATTGCTATCTCATTGCACTCATGCTTAGTATTCTCCATAAATAAGCTTTTAAGCATTGATATGTTCTCAAAGGACTATGTCCCTTTATGTTAGCGCCAATGCTCCAATGTCATAGCGAGCAAGTATAATGCTACGAGCGAGTGATTACCTTATCTCTATGTTTGATCCATGTTGTATGAGCTTCAACTTGATCCCGAGGAGGCTCAAGTAGGAGAAGTTTTTCTATCGTATAAAGAATTTTCTCATGTTAGAAGACTATCCCGAGATTCATTTCCCGGTTAGGGAAGTTCATGCCATTGAAGACACTACTTTCATCAATTATCAATCGTATCGATGTATTGCTAGTCATACTATACAATCTTATAACATAGAAAAACATACGATTTGGTTAATTAAATTACATAAAGTAAAAAAAAACATAAATTAAAAAAGTAAAATCTATATTCGCTCTTATTTTTTTTTCAAGTTCTATAACCTACATATATAGGATTCAAGAAGACTTTTTTATTTGTCTTCCTTAGTAGATTAGGATCTCATTGTCCGACATGCATTAACCTTGAGTTATCTTAACAAATAATAAAGGAAGGATTAGGTCGGTAACTCCTTACCAATTGCATCTAATACAATTCATAATCTTATTGGCATGACAACTGCTTGTCATATTGTATCATATGTGAAAACCAATCTTTTCTTACTAGTTTATTGGACCTTGAGTTATCTCAATAAACATAACAACTCATTTCAAGTTAAACCCAACATTTAGGATATCATATGACGTATTTCCCTTGAGAAAGAAGTGACCTTAAATCATCTCAACTAGCCAACATTGACCAATAGAGTTCTCTCCTCATAACTACTTGGAAGACAATTAACTTAATACTTATTTGGAAGGATTTTTAATTTTATAGGTCTCATCCTAGGATGCATACTAATCAATCACACTAATTGCATAATATTGAATACATACATCTCATGTATGGCATAAGGATCGATGAATGGTAATGAATCTCTAATACTAGCCCCCTCGAATCGCAAGGAGACTAGTGGGTCAAATACCTAGGTGAAAAATTATTAAAAATTCTTTGAGATTTATCTTAACTTATTGGCTTCTTCTCCTTGCATCTATTCTAATTCTTATCTTTTACTTTTATATTTATTTGAATAAGAAACCTCGAGTTACACTCGAGAGGAGTAAGATGAGAATAGAAATATAATAGAGTAATAGAGAAGGTAGGACTTGTATGCCCTATTTATCCAAAAAATTACAAATATTCATTCCTATAAACTTGGTTAACTCATCCATACCATTCACCTATGCTTCAATCACATTAATACATGGCATACTAATGAAACACATTTCATTCAAATCATAATTTTAAATTTGTCTTTTGGCCATTTTATAAATTTATCAAAATTTCTCTAAATTTCAATTTTAAAACATTTCGAGCCTTAGGCTTAAGGGATTTTTAGGCCTTAAAGGCCCATGGGCTTTTATGCCTAAGCCCTTGGCTTAGCATGTTTGTGTGTGCTTGCCCATGGCTAGTAGCTTGGCACATGCCTAGCTCGTAGTGCCTAGCACGCGGGCATGCCTTATCACATGCCTAGGCGTGTGATCGCCTAGCCGACAAGCCTAGTCTACTCGTATGCCTAGCACATGACCAGCCAAGGGTTTTCATGCACATGAGCGCTAATGTCTAATGTCGGCCTCACTCGATTTTTAACCTAAAATTTAGTTTTAAATTCGCATAAAATCCTAAAAACATAAGATTTATAATTAGGTATAGCTAATTCATACAAGTAATCATAATTAAAAAATATATAATCAATGATTATACGGAGGCTTTAATACCAATTAAAGGATCATACATCCTATGAAGGTACAAAATAAAATAAAAATTTCCTCCATCTAAAAAGCCCAAGATCATGTTGTTGAATCAACTAACATATATTCATGAATTAAAGTGATGAATAGAGAATTACTCCTGGAGCACATATCTAAACTTTCATAGAAAGAAGCTATCCAAGTGTTTGACCTCTATCAATAATCCATACAGTCCAAGCACCCATTAAAGAAGTACTCAAAATTGGTAAAATGCTAGCTTTAGCTTTTTTGACTTGTGTAGTGTTTCCTATGAAACTCTAATCGAGTTAATATTTATGACAACCCAAAGAAAAAGAGAGAAAAAAATGACGTGCTAGGGTTAGGGAGAAAATAATTTTCTCTTTTATTATTTTTTTCACCATGCGACCCAATTTCATTTCTTATGATGTCGAATTTTCTCTCTAAAAAATCTTGTGTGTTTCGTACCTCTCTCCTATATACATAGGGGAGAGGGTTCCTTGTCCTCCAAGGATAAGGATGGGCGACAATGAGTTTCAAAAGGACCTTAGATTCTTACGAAGGGTTAGGAGTTATTTTGCATGTGGATTTTTAATCCTTATCTTTAAAACATTCATCCTTATCCAATAACATTCATCTTTATCCTCCCACCAAAATATCATTTAGGCTTTTAATTAAACCTATTGGCCTAAAACTCTTTTGGCATAATTAATTAATTTAAACTACCTAAATAAATTAAGTTAGATAATTTTAAGAGACCCGTATAAGAAAGCAATTTCCCAAGTTACCCTTAAACCTAAATTGGAAAATTAATTTCTATTTTAGGTTATTCATTCCAAATTTGGAACTAACTTCTAAATTAGGAAACTGATTTTTGAAATAGAAAAATTTCCATTTTAGGAAAATTTCTATTTTTGGAAACCTTTTTCAAAATAGGAAACTTTCATAATTGAAAACATTTTCCAACATCTTTGCTTCTCTTTAATTATGGGAATAATTGAACTTATGCATATGACTTAATAGGCTCTTAGATATGTTGGCAATGTATTAAGAAGAAAACACACCACTTTTATCTTTTGATACATAATTCAAGATTGGCCTCTAATAAGGCATCATGACTACCCCATTCTCTAGAAGGATTAATTAATTCGTAATTACCTTTTTAAAACATGGTTACCATACAATTCAGTCTTTAACTCAATTTGTCATAGTGTGATCTCGAACTCGATTATTTTTCTCATTCGATCATTATCACATAAGTTTTCTTCAATTCCCAAATGCCTTAGCTTTTAGAGTAATGTGATAACTCCTTTAGCATAAAACAATGACATGTCCTATCTTAGTCATTCAACTACCCCAATTAAATTCCTAGTGTACCCAATAAATCATCCACGTGCAACCCTTTACTAGATCCATCAAAACAAGTTTCAAAGTACATAAATCCTCTAATGAGATAGTAGTGATTATCTCAAGTCTAAGGACCAGTTGTATCCATCTTATATGAGATTCATATAGACTAAACTAAATGGGTTCTCATGGTGAATCAAGCCTAGTGATATGTTTTCTAACACAAATCACCTAAGTGCTTACTTTGGCATCATTATGTCAATAGGTATGAGATCTCATATTGCTATCATATAACATGAGCATAACACTCACAAGTCTAATTGCATATAGCCAATGTCCATTCTTGACCATTCTAAGACTTATGACATTTAACGATATCATTTATATATATTAGTGTTTGTCTCACATCTTTTGATCAATCATTAATGCAAATGTATATCATATGGACTTCTATCTAATTATAATCAATGAATAAATATAAATGATAAGAATTAATTGAAAGACTTCTTTTATTATAAAAAATATAAATGATGCAATAATATAATAAGTCAAATCCATCTAAATAAGATTGGATCTTAGGCACCTACACTAACACTAAAGACTCACTAAGTTGGAAGGTACCCTTTTAAGATAAAATAAAACCTATAAACTCATGTAATGGCTAAAACAAGACCCTAAGACTATCTTTCTTCATTTAAATGCACTAGGTAAGTTAGATACGTTAGAAATCTTAACTAAAATAATTTGGTCATGAAGTTTTAGGGTAAGAGACAAAAGAGCTTAGATATAATTAAAGTTGGCATCGATCTTCCAAACATAATCCAAAACCCTTCGGTGAGTTAAAGGGATTGGCTTCAAAAGGGATTTTAGATTGACCATCAATTGATAACCAAACTATATTCGATGATTAACAACACCGAGTAAGCTCTTTAAATGTTGGAAGCTCCAAACTATTGATGATAAACGAGTGTTCAAGCATAAATATTAAAACTTGGTCGCACTAATAGATATATCGATCCGAAGCCTATGTTGAGGGCTCTTGTCTCTCTATGGGACCTCTTATATTATTGCTTTATCGTGAGATACCTAGACATGACTCCTACAATAGAAGAGTACCATCAATTATCGTAAATATAAAATCCTCCATATCAAGCCTATTTCTATCGTCGATGTGGAGAAGTGAATGATAGGATCGAAAGATGGCTTGGTGTAAATTTGACTCGAGCATGAGTTAATGACACTACCGAGGGATGGCATCATAAAGCCTTATTAGATGTATTCAAACAAAGCTTAAAAAAGTTGATCACTAGTTCGAAAAAATTTTGAACCTTAGCCTTGTGTATCTTCAATTAGATTTTATTTCCATCTTCTACTCGGATTGATTGTGAAGGTGCCAATGTTTTCATTAAGATAGAGAAGAACTCACTTACACATTACTATCATTTTAACCGACACCATCTTGTCATTCAATCATTGCTAAAGATTCAATAAAAGAGGGATGAGATACTATGTTCAATTATTATGCTTATGGATGATCAGTCATATGGAAATACACGGATCAATTTTTGATTCCGTATGGTAGAAAGATCAAGAGCTTCTAAAAAATTTATCAACAACACCATGGAAGAACCATATCAAGCAAGAATAGAGTGCCATATTACTCAACTAGCAAGAATAGAATGCTTAATTCCTATTGAAGGTTGTCCGCATGAACCAAACGTCATATTTAGTTTATTGTAGAAATTTTCCTTACGTCTCTCCGGTTAAATCAACAGGATATATGAGTTATGCTCCCATCATGATGTCTAGGTAGTTGTCCTATAAGTAATGCATCCTATGGATGGTAGGTTTGGCTGACTTTGAAGGGAACTTAAAAATGGAGGCTTCACCTATTTTCTAAAGTCATATCATAGAAGACTAGTTAGCATTAGGAATGATGGGTGATAAAATAGATGGTTCTAAAATAGTCACTACCGAAGCTTATCCATCATGGCGAGCTATAAGGGTAAAAGATTTAGGTAATCAAATAAACTAAGGCTAAGATAGATAAGTTCCAATACATGACCATTAAGCTAGTCAAGAACCCTCAATCCCTATTAGGATAAAAAAAATCTTTTTACATTGAAGGTTAGGATTGGCCAATCTGTCCAGGAAGTAAGCCACTATCTCCATAAATTCCAAGTGTCTCATCTAACCGAGTATAAAAGAAAAACAAGACAAATAGATAATTCCCTAGAATTGATTCCTTCGAGTTTATCATGACCTTAATAGAAAAATAAAACTACTCAAGATTAAGAATTTAAAGTTAGGTGGCGACTTAAGTAAAGAGAAAAAAAGGGAGAAAGAGAAAGGAAAGATGTTAGATCTTGAATAAGGTTTAGAAACCTAACAAAGCATAACGATCAAGGATGAACACTGGAAACCACTCTACCATCAAGTCCAAATAGAATTAGACTCGAAGTGTACTAAGTTTGATAGCTTGGAATTAAGGCATGGCTAAGTTAAGCTTAAGTTAGAGAGTTTAAGGATGGAAATAAGAAAACTTAAAGATAATAATGCCAAAAGGTAAAGATCTTTAAGTACCGAATGCAGACAATAGTCAAGAATCGATGAAGCAAATGGTAGAGGCAAAAACCCAAATTGATACACTCTAGAACCAAAGCCGACATCTCGAAAGAGAGCTACTTAAGCTATCCTTATACTAAGCCACCATACGTAACAACTTAGCTCAAGTCGGTACCAAATTAGATCAACACTTGGTTGTACTAGATAAATAGCTAAAAGAGGTCTCCATGGAAGTTATAGCTCTATGAGAGCCGAGCCTCGTCCATCGGTTAGGATATAGTGAAAAACATTCATGAATCCATAAATGAATACTTGAGGAGATTTGGTTACTTGCTATTTGAAATGGCTAGTCAAAGAAAGATCTTCAAAGTCTAATTGAGCTATTTGGTAGTTCACCTCTTTTGATTGTATTTCATCTTTCATTATATGAGTTCCTTATATGAGTTTCTTTTTCTTTTTTATGTAAAAGAAAGATGTACGCTGAACTATTTTTTTCCTTCGCACTCATCATTTTGGATATTCAATTAATGAAAGCTTCAACATCTTTCTATACATGGTATTGTCTATTGTGCCAATTAAAATCTTATTTGACAAGTTGAGCACCCTATTTAATAATCCTATCAGTGAAAGACATCAATTTTTTTTCTTAGTGAATCCATTCACTTGTGAGTTTAGGAAGTTGAGTGGTTACTTTGAAACTAAACTCGAAGAAGAAAATCTAAAGGTCACTAATATGAATAAACACATCATTAGACCAACCATAAGTAATTTTATCTATCAAAGAATAAGAAAAAGATGAGCTCTTTTGTCACCCTTTCATAAATGACTACTCCATATCCGAGTCTTTAATGTTGTTTATAGCAATATGTTATTTATGTATGTATGTTATTTCTTTTTATCCGTACAAAAATATACATCATCCTACTATAACAACCACACTTCCTCTAATAGTCTACAAAACTAGACCGAGAGTAAAAATGAAGAATGAAAAAAGAGCTCAACTAGAGCAAACTCATCAAAGAAAGATAGAGTCATTAAAAAAGAAGTCGTAAGGATTTCTACTCTATTTGAATGGAGTATGCATGCATAAGCTTATCTTAGATCACCTCATGATCTCAATATAGCCTTGTTATTTGTTGCTCCCAAAGCACCATTCACCATCTCTCTATCTACTTCTTAACAAGAAGCTTAGATGCCTTATTTCCTCATGCCTCATCGAGAGAACATCACTACGGCTAACCCGGCCAATACATCAATGTTGAGGGATATGCCTAAACTAATTCCACTAAAAATTCCTACTCCTCTACCATAACCATACATGTTTCAAACTTAAATAGCCCTCACTATTTATCTAATAACCGATGATTAGGGAAAAGACAAGATGTTTATCGAGCTTGAAATAGAAAAATTCACTACCATTAAAGAGCGATGCAAGGCCATTGAGGGTATAAATGCATATGATACTCTTTTGACAATGAAAAAATGCTTCATGGAAAATATTATGATCTCAAAGAAATCCAGACTACCTAAGTTTCCTAAGTATACTAATAGTCAATGCTCAAAGACCCACTTAAGGGTGTACTTGAACTACATGATCGAGGTAACCAATGATGAGTCTTTGCTGATTCACCTTTTCCCTCAAAGTCTAGAAGGGTCTCGCTTTCACTTGGTTTATTGACTTAGACTAGGCCAAGATAAGAAAATAGAGAGATTTGGTCTAAGCTTTCATGAGATAATACAAGTTCAACTTGGAGATAACCCCAAATAGGTCCAATTTATAGTTAATGGAAAAAAAGTGCTAAGGAATTTGTCGAGAGTATGCTCAAAGGTGGTGAAAAGTGGCTTCAAGAATTTGGTTACCTTTTCTAGAGAAAAAGCTAGTCACACTCTTTTTAAATACCTTCGAGTCGTCTTATTATGACTATCTACTAAGTAATGGGTCTAAGACTTTTTTGAGATAGTATCCGTGATCGATTGCATCAAGTAGGCCATTAAAGCGGGAATAATGTCTAATTCGATGAATCAAAATCTAAGAGAATCAATTTTAGAAAGAGAAAGGAAGTAGGCATACACTAAGTTAAAGCGTTAATCTTTCATCCAATAGGTCGTTGGGAAACCCCATGGAGGGCCAATAGTTAATTTGTTCCACTAGGTAACATGGTCAATCTCACTCGCTTAATTTATGATGCCGAGGAGTGTTATAATCACCAATGTAGTTGGTTTGACAACTTAGTCTCCAGCCCTTATAAGATCTCGGATGTAAACTATTCCTACGAATACACTAGCATTTAGACAATTTAATAACAAATAAGCCTTGTTCAACTAGAATAATCAAAGGAATACTTGGTGAGAATAATATAAAAACATCTTACCACCTCTCTCCATCTCCTTAGGGGACTTGTGTAGTGATCGTTAGTCGGTTAGCTCTAGTAGACACTCTTACATTGTAACCATCGTATCCAAGATGGTATAGGGTAAATGAAATTTATGAGTACCATAATGGTGTAGCTGGACATAATATCGAAGATTATGCCAACTTAAAAAAGAAAGTTAAGTCATTAATCGACCAAAGTTGGATTACATTTGAGGACACACCTAATTGTCTAAATGTGAACTCAAATACATTACAAAATCATATTATAGCTAAAGGAATAAATATAATGTCACTTGATGATGTGGCATATGATAGAAAAGGATCGACTTTGAAAATTACCAATTTCTAGACTATTTTATATGATGAATATTGGTGGTGTTAATGTAAAACCTTTTGATTCACAAGCTTTCATTAATCCTAAACAATATGTAAGTTTCACAAGATAAAAGGGCATGACATCGATGGCCGTATCAAATTCCATCACACGGTCCGAACCATATTAGTATTGGCGACCCTAAGGGTGGAAAAGAATGAGGAAAGCCATAAGTAAATGTGTTATCTTCAAACAATGGTACCAATAATCCTTCACCTTTCATATATGAGTTGATCGGTGTGGGTCCTATGAAGTTGGTTTTTAAAATGCATACACTTGTGACGACCGACTACTAAGCTATTCTTTACAAGTATCGATCCCCTACTTACTTTGATAAGTCACATGTTTAAAGGATCATGGATCCTATGGAGATACGAGAATAAAATAAAAATTTTCTCTATCTAAAAGGCCTAAGATCATGTAATTAAATCAACTAATCATATATGCATGAATTAAAACATTAATAAAGAATTACCTCTTGTAGTGTAAATTTTAACCTTAGCAGAAAAAGAGTCATCTAAATGTTCGATCTTTATTAATAATCCATGCAGTCTAAACACCCACACAAGAAGTACTCAAAATTAGTAGAGTGTTAGCTCCATCATTTCTAACTTGTTTTATGTTTTTCTTTAGAAATCTATTCGGAGTAATTTATACAATAACCCTAAGAGAAGGAAAAAAGGTGGCATAATTTTTAGAGAGAGAAAAATATTTTTCTCTTTTTGTCGTTTAGCACTAATTCTTTTCCCCTTTTTTTCATGTGTTCTCTCTTCCGTTACTTTTTGCTACCTTCTCTTCTATTTACATAGGGAGTGTCTTCCTTTTCCAAGGATAAGCAAGGGACGACAATGAGTCCCTAAAGAATTCTTAGTTGTTGCTTTCTAATTCTCCAAGGATTGGAAGTTATTATGCATGTGTGCTTTTGATCTTATATTTTTAAATATTCATCCTTATCCAATAAGATTCATATTTATACCCCCACCAAAATATCTTACGGGATTTTTAATTAAACCTATTGGTCCAAACTCCTTTAGCCCAATTAATTACTAATTAATTTGGACTATTTAAATAAATTAGGTCATATATTTTTAAGAAGCTCACATTAAAAAATAATTTCTCAAATTACGTACAAACTAGGAAACCAATTTTCCTTTTAGGTATTTAACTTTCAAATTTGGAACCGACTTCCAAATTAGGAAACCGATTTCTAAAATAGGCAAATTTTCATTTTCGAAATTTTTCATTTTTATAAACCTTTTCTAAAATAGAAAACTTTCAAAATTAGAAACTTTTTCCTACATCTTTTCTTTTCTTTTATTATGTGAATACTTAAACTTATATGTGTGACTTAATAGACTCCTAAATATATTGGCAATGTATTAAGAATAAAAGACACATTTTTAATCTATAGATACATAAATCAAGATTGGCCTCTAGTAAGGCATCATGAATACCTAATTCTCTAAAAGGATTAATTAATTTGTGGTTACCTTTCACAAGCATGGTTACAATATAACTTAGTCCTCATGTCAATTTATCATAGTGTAATCTCAAACTTGGTTATTAGTTTGTTTGATTGGGATCACACAAGTTTTCTTTGATTCCCAAATGTCTTAGCTTATAGAGTAAACTACCTATACTTTATTGGTGTACTTTTACCGTGATCATAGATTTCTTGAGTAAATATTTATCGAAGTGTAATGTTATAACTCCTTTAGCATATAAGTGTCACGACCTCGAGGGTTGGCCATGACCGATATAAGGATAAAAGGGATAGTAAAGCCCTCTTCGACCTAAGTAAGCCTCACATACTAATCTAAAAAACCTTAAATATCATTTCAATTGCATTCTTATAACTTAGCAATCAATCTTCAACCATAATACAATTCATAATTTTATGCTATTCTCATTTCAATAAAAAAGATCAATATTTATAATCAAATCTTAATATACTAGCCATAGCTATAACTATAGAACATCTAAGATAAAGCAAATCAAAACATACATAGGTTCTAAGGAATTACAATGAAGGTAAGTCACACGACCAAAGCGCCGACTTCACAAAAAAGTGGCAAGAAGAAAGCAATAGCTAATCTATCAATATCTTACAAAATTGAAATAATAAGGGGTGAACAAATCATGACTCAGTGGGTAGACAATATATAGTAGACTAAATGAGGGAAACAAACTATGGACGATATTCTCCAATCCATATCAAAATGCAATGCTTATTTCCTAAAACAAATGCATATTGAAAACACACCTTATACCATAAATCAAATGGTTCAAAACCATTTCATATCAAGTCATCCAGACATTTATTCAAACATACTTATACAAAAACACATATATAGGTTTTATACATCCATAGGGTAATAATGTATCATTGAGTGTAAATAACCAAAGGTTATGCCCTCTGTGACTAGGTTTCGCATGTTGGTCTACATACGGTCTAGCACTCGCACCTCTCCTGCTAGATAGAGCCTCGTATTATTAAGCTCTAAGGCTACCCCCTAAGTAGCTAGCTTCCTAGGGTCTCAAAAAATTTTTTGAAAACCAAACATATTTGTACGTTTTGAAACCAAAATTTTAAATACCATGTATGCATTTCCATAAAATACACATATACTTAAAATAGAAAACATAATGTATACACATTCAAATCTAAAAACACATACCAAACCCATTTACACATGCAATCTCATTTCAATTCATACAAAATCATTTTAATACGAAAACATTCAAAATTTATGATGTTCGTTCCCATATAGGTTCTAATAGAATTGCTTATAAATCATTCATAAATGATGATGCATGAATGAACAAAATCAAGAAATGTAAAGCATAGTATACTATATAATATCTACTCATAGTACAATCAAAGAACCGAAAGGAATCAAGGTTGTGATGGAGTCACCCACTCCGAAGAATCTAGTATCATAAATGATGGGGAATCCATCATATCATATCTCAAGAAATAATTCAAAATGATGAAAGAAAGCATATAAGATTATCAAACAAAATGAAATTGATTGGGAAGACTCGATTTGATAACCTAATTAGATTTTATGATCCTTTAATTGATTCTAAATAATCTCTTAATCACATTCGTTTACTAATCTTCAATCCATCCTTAAATAACCAACTAATTGTCATTCGATTAAATGATCAATTCTATTCTAATTGACTCAATAATCACTCCATTCATCTTTAATTATACTTATATAACTTAATTACTCTTTTTTTTTTAAATTCTTTCCAATTAAAACCTAAATTCAAATTTGTCACTATTCATCATCTTCAACCTTTCAATTACTCAAATTCATTTGATTCCACTTTAAATTAACCTCTTATTTCACTTGCCTAAGATAATTAAACATCAATTAAACACCTAAGATCACTTAATCAAACTTTCCTCCAATTGGCTCTCAAGAACCCTAACTTTAATCTAAGCAATTCCTCAAGCAAATCATTAACCCAAAGCAATTTCAATGCAATATCATCATTAACTACTTACAAACATCATAATTCAAAGAGAAATAGATTAAAATTCTTACCTTCATAATGCTCCTCAAATCCTAATTTCTTCTTAGCATTCCAAGCTCCAATCTAGCTATAATCCACTTAAACCAACTAATTTATGTTTCCCTTAAGCTAATTTAACATGAAATAGCTTAGGAATCAACGAAGAGGAAATGGGAGAAAAATGGGCGACAATGGTGTGAGGGAGGGAAAGGGAAAAAATAAAAATAAAAGGATAGCCAAGTTGTCCAATGTTAATACTAGCCCTCAATTTTTTTGAATTTAGGTTATTACATTCTCCCCTTAAAAAAATTCATCCTCAAATTTTGTATCTACCCAAACCTTAGTAGATGAACAATTGAGGATACTTTTTTTCCATTTCCTCCTCGGCCTCCCAAGTGGCTTTTTTAATCTAATAGTTCCTCCAATTGACCTTGACAAACATAACCCAAAGATCTACTACAACCATTAGTTGTTCCTCATATGATGAATCGGGATTGAATTTCAGCATTTATGGTTCTAGGACATTAGATAAGTTAGGTATTTATTTCCTTAGCATGAAAATATAGAACATTGAATGTATACTTAAGAATTATGATGTCAATGCCAACTTATAAGCCATTACTCTAATTCGACCCATAATCTCAAACGATCCTATATACCTCGGGATTAGCTTTCCTTTCTTGCCAAACCGTATTACTCGCTTCATCGGAAAAACTCAAAGAAATACAAAATCACCAATTTGAAATTCCACATATCTCTTCTTAGGATCCGCATAACTCTTCTATCTACTATGTACAGTCTTAAGGTGTTCTTGAATCAACTTTACCTTTTCGACAATGAGCTGAATCAATTCAAGCTATAAGGGTTCCTTTTCTCCGACTTCACCTAACATATGGGTGATCTATACTTCGACCAAACAAGGCCTCGTACGAGTGCCATACCGATGTTAGAATGGTAACTATTTTTGTATGAGAACTCAATCAATGGCAAGTGACGATCCCAACTACTTCCTCAAACACATGCCCTAAGCCTCTAAGGTTAGAATTATCCTGTCCGATTGACCATTTTTTTAAGGATGAAATGTCATAATGAAGTCCAATCTCATGACAATCGACTCTTATAACTTCCTCTAGAATTGAGATGTAAATTGAGTACCTTAATCCGAAATGATAGAGACTGGAATATCGTGTGAAGACACTATCCGATCAATATATAGTTGGGCATATTGAGTGTACCTATAGGTAATCTTTATAGATAAGAAGTGGGTAGACTAAGTCAAGTTGTCCATGATCACTAAAATTGAGTTGTAATCTCTTGGGTTCGAGGCAAACCCATCTAAAGTCTATTGTTACTCTTTTCCACTTCCATTTCGATAATGGCAACTCTTGTAACATTCCTACCAATCTTTGGTGATCATACTTTACTTGCCGACATGTCAAGCATCGTGAAACAAACCCCATGATATCTTTTTCATTTCAATCTACTAATAATTCTCATAGAGATCCTTATACATCTTAACATAACTAGGATACATCGAATATGCTATACTATAAGCCTCTATCAAAATCTATTCTCTTAGTTTCGGATTCTTCAGCACTCATACCTTTGATGAAGCCATAAAAGGCCTCTATTATCAATTTTAAAACCTGGACTTTTTCCTTTTTGCATCTTAGTAAAAATCTCTTAGATCTTCTCATTATTAACTTGAGCCTCTCGGATCCGATCCACCAAAACCGGCTCAATCTTTTTATGGACCAAAAGATTACCTAACTTATTAACTCTAAATACCACTCTAAATTCTTGTAATCTATATACTTTTGATGCTAATGATTATTTCACCTTTGATATATGAGCCAAACTTCGGATGATTTCCTACTCAAGGCATTGACTACCATATTAGTCTTACCTAGATGGTATAAAATAGTACAATCGTAATCTTTTAGTAATTCCATCCATCTTCTTTGCCTTAAATTCAAATCCTTCGATTAAATATATAGTTTAGACTATTATGATCTGTATAGATTTTATAAGTTTCTTCATACGGATATTCTCTTTAAAGTTTGAAGGTGAAAACCACCGATGCCAACTCCAAGTCATCTATAGGCTATCTCTGTTCATGTTTCTTTAACTCGCTTTGAAACATATGATACTACCCTATTATGCTGCATCAATAAACATCTTAACCCCATTCTTGAGGCATCACAAAACACTAAAAACCTACCACAACCTTAAATTAAGGTAAGGACTAGTGTCGTGGTCAAAAACATCTTCAGCTTTTAGAAACTCTTTTCACACTTATCTAACCACTAAAACCTCACACACATTCTTCTAGGTCAACTTAATTAAAGGTGCTACAATCCGATAAAAATCTTGCATGAACCTCGGTTAATAGCCAAAATTCTTCGAATCTTTATCATCGAAGTAGGTCACGATCAATGGCTTACTACTTCTACCTTCTTTGGATCAACCATAATTCCTTCTTAGGACACAATGTGTCCTAAGAATGCCATATTCTCTAACAAAAACTCATATTTTAAAAAATTAGCATACAACCTTTGATCTTTTAATGTCTATTATACTTACCTTAGATGATTTTATTGTTCCCTCTCATTCTTGGAATACATCAATATATCATTAATAAAGACAATTATGAACTTATCAAAGAAGCATCGAAACACCCTATTCATTAAATCTATAAAAGTTGCTCGGAGCATCGGTAAGGCCAAACGACATCATCAAAAATTCATAATAGCCATGTCACATCCTAAAGATAGTTTTAGGGATGTCTTTCCTCTTAATCCTCAACCGATGGTGTCCGGACCTCAAGTCAATCTTAGAGAAATATTTCCACCTTACAACTAATCAAATAAATCATCTATCCTTGGCAATAGATACATATTCTTCATCATCACTTTATTTAGTCAATGATAATCAATACATAACCTTAAACTCCCATCCTTTTTCCAAAAAAAAAAAAAAAGTCAAAGCACCCCAAGGAAAAATGCATGATCAGATAAACCCTTTATCCAATAAGTCTTGGAGTTAAAACTCTAACTCCTTCAATTCAATTCTTGTCATTCGATAGGGAGGTATATAAATAAGTTTGGTGCCTAGAAGTAATTCAATACCAAACTCTATTTCTCTATCTAGATGTAATATAGGTAATTCATTAGCAAATACATTAGAAAGCTCCTTAAGAATTAGAACTTGGTTAAACTAACCATGTCATTATCGATCTCCTTCATATATGCCAAATAGGCCACACATCTCTTTCTTATTATCTTAGTTACCTTAATAGCAGACACTAGGTTAGAAGGAGCTACACTCGCTCTCCCTAAAAAAAAGTCCTTCTTCTCCTAAATCCCCAAAATACACTACCTTATTGTAAAAGTCTAATGAAGCATGTTGATTAGCTAACCAATCCATTTCTAAAAGTACATCAAAGTCATTCATCTCCAATAAAATTAAATCCATAATTAAATTCCAATATATTACCCATACAATACAATTCCTAAACACCAAATAAGGTATTATGCTTTCCTTCATTGGTATTGACATCATCAAAGACTACTCTAATACACATGATCTTACATTAAATATCTTAGGAAAGTATGGGGACATAAATGAATGGGTTTACTTGGAGGATAGCTAACACAACGGCATTGGACGCTTGAGCATCCTATTAGATGATGGAAAAAACTAAACCTTAGCCATCACTAGTACTTGTCTAACCTCAACCACCACTAGTACTTGTCTAACCTCAACCACCCGAGTTTTTATGACCTTTACTAGCCTACCCTCGACCTTTTTGTGCTCTATCGCTAAACCTTTGACTATATTTGCCATCAAATTTACCATCATACTAACTTGAGAATGGGTTAGCTATAAGAGGAGCCCGTACCCCTCTCAAAGTAACAGATCCGTGCCATCTTATATCTAGGAAAATGTTAGATCAAATGACCTTGTTGATGGCAAAATAAGTATGGTCCCGTCCCCTAAGAACATATAGGTCTTGCCACACACTTGACAAACTAAGTATCCTTTTTAGAACCTTGATGGACAGAGTAAGATGATCCTTGACATATACTCATTTAGGATCCACCATGGCTACTCTATCTAAAATATCTCTTTTAAGGGTCGGAGTAACTCGCATACTCACATCTCGGCTAGATCCACTACTACAACCTTTATGCTCACTAGATGATGAGGCATCACTTTTGGCCTTCTTCCTTTACTCCTTGTTTGCCTTACTCTTCATCCTCCTCATCTTAAGCTTATGGGTACAATCAATGGATTTCAAATAGCTTTAAACCTTTAGGGAAATATCATTATGAAAAATAGATATACCATCCCATTCATAAATCTTTTCATCTTTTTTTCCTTAGTCAATATTATTTACGGAGCATATCAACTTAACTTCCTAAACTTACTCTTATACTCCATCATCGTCATGTCAAAAGTTTGCACTAGTCTTTTAAATTCTATAGTCCTTTTTTCCTTAATGCGTTTTGGTAGTTGCTCTTTTAGAAAAGCTTCATTAAACTATCCCTAAGACTAATCACATCTCATGTCTCGTTTACGCCATTCACTCGGTACTCCCTTAAGTATGACTCGTTGTTAGTTCAACCTTCATTTCCTCGGGACATCGAAGCATAACCAACCTCTTTTCTATCTCATCAATAAAGTGCATCAAGTCCTCATGATCCTTATCATCCGAATAAGTTCATGGCTTCAACTTTAAGAATTCAAACACATATGGGTCAAACCTTGCTAATCCCAATCGAATGCCAACTATAAAAGTACTCGCTTCAAACAATCCTTGATTGGTAGACATCAATCCTGCTATAGTTTGAAAATTCTATTGAATATGCTCAACCATCATCTCTACAGTATGCTACGAGCACGAAACCTAGCCATGACATCGACTGGCATCATCATATCGTGGTCTTTTTCCTCTCTAAAGCTAGTTCTATTATGAGACCATGAAGGTCTAGGCGATGCCTCAACCTTAGTACCTCCTCTATGATCACCTAACCTAGTCCTCACCATAGTAACCTATTATGAGAGAAAATCCAAGTTTAGCATATTATGAAAAGCAATCAATCCATATGTAAGTCATATAATATTTGTCTCTTTTTTTATTAGGCTTACTAATACTTAAATGAGATAATGATCTTGGTTTTCTAAGAACAATTTAAAAAATCAAAATGAGTAAACCCAAATCAAAACACATATAAATCTAAGAATGCAAGGAACAAAACAAACAAACATGAAAAATTGAGTTAAAAGGGGAAGCACACGGGCGAGAAAAAGGAGACATACGATTTAAAGAATAAATCAACATGACCATGCATGATTTAGGACAAGAAATCACATGGTCGGGAAGGATTAAACATGGTTTGTTTTGAAAATCAACATGCCCATTGTGTATTAGGAAAAAGAAGAGACACGAGCGGAAGGATTGAAACATTGTTTGCTTTGAAAGTTATATGCTCGTGTGAGTATTTAACAAAACGAGGGACACAAGTAAAAAGAATTTAACATGTTTTGCATAACAATTTCATATGGCTATGCACATAAATTAATTGAAATATACTTTTCTAGGAAAAAGAGTCATATAGCCAGTTTGTGTCTCATACGGTTTGAAGGCAATTATCACACGGTCATGTGTGATATCTTAAAAAAATTTCATTCAAAAAGGAAAAGAGGTACACGACCGAATGCATGTCACGTGATTTGGAGAGAAATTTTATACAATTTGAGAAAGATTTCACATGGCTAAAATCATTTGCATAGCTAGTATGTAATTTGAATCACTTCCCATTTAAGATTTAAATGGCCATGCATGCCTACTCCACTTGAAAATATATATAATGTAAACATTCCATTTTTAACAAATGGATATACTTCTATGTACGTACATTCTAATACAAACTTATCACTATACACGACACCGTACATACAATTTAAAGGAAAATAGATGCATGGTGGTGGGCTTGGTCATGGCTTTGAAGGAAAGTTTCCACGTCTATGTTCCATGCGAAACCTCCATTTCACATACATCTCTCTCTTATAAATTTTTATTTCTTACAATTTATTAAGAAAACCTATACTTATACATACACTTATCAATTGATTCATGTAATTCAAGATAAAAATATGGATCAGAATAGAACCTATGCTCTATAGTTAACTTAGACTCTATAACCTATGCTGCGATATCAACACTTGTCACGATTCCAAGGGTGGCCTATGACGAGCACGAGGATCGAATTTACTATGAGGCCTACCTTGATTTAAGCAAGCCTCGGATACTAATCTAAAAAACATTAAAATATCATTTTAATTTACATTATCTTAAATTAGCAATCGATTCTTCAGACCTTAAGATGATTCATTATTCTAGGCTATTCTCATTTCAATAACCAAGATCAATATTCATAATCAAATCTTTTTATTCATCGCCCTCAATTATAACTATAGATCATCTAAGATAGAGCGACTTCAAAACATACATTGGTTATATGATAGAGCGGCTCAAAACATACATAGGTTATATGGAATTACAACAAAGGTAAGCCACACGACCAAAGTGTCGACTTCATAAAAAGTAACCAAAATGAAGCAATAGCTAATCCCTCGATATCTAGCAAAGCCGAAATAATGAGGTGTGAGCAAACCATGACTCGGTGAGTAGACAATATTTAGTATACTAAGGGAGGAAAATAGACTATGGATGATGTTATCAAATCCATGTCAAAATGTAATGCTTATTTCCTAAAAAACATGCATATCGAAAACACACTTCATACCATAAATCAAATGGTTCAAAACCATTTCATATCAAATTGTTAAGCATTTTTTCGAGCATGTATGAAAAACACATATATAGGTTTTATAGATCCATGGGGTAATTGTGTATCATTGGGTGCAAGCACCTAAAGGTCACACCCCCATGACTAAGTTTTTGTATATTGGTCAACATACGATCTAACACTATAACTCTTCTACTAGATGGAGCCTTTTATCATTGAGTCCACTCGGCTACTCTCCCAATAGCTTGGTTCCCTAGAGTCTCGAAAACATTTTCAAAAACAAAATGTATTTATATAATTTTAAATCGATATTTCAAATACCATACACGCATTTCTATAAAATACACATATACTTAAAATTATGAGTTTATCGTATACACGTTCAAATCCAAAAACACATACCAAACCTATTTACACATACAATCTCATTTGAATTCATATCAAATCATTTTGATACGAAAACATTCAAAATTTATGGTGTCCATTCACTTCTAGGTTCTAATAGAATTGTTTATAAATCATTTATATATGATGATGCATGCATGAACAAAATCAAAAAATGTAAAACATAGTATACTACATAATATCCACTCATAGTATAGTTGAAGAACCGAACAAAATCAAGGTTGTGATGGAGTTGTCTTCTTTGATGAATCTAACATCACAAATGATAGGGCATCCACCAATATCTTATCTCAAGGAATAATTCAAAACGATGAAAGAAAGCATATAAGATTATCGAATAGAATGGAATTGATTAGGAAGACTCGATCTAATAACCTAATTAAATTCTATGATCCTTTAATTGATTCTAAATAATCTCTTAATCTTATTCCTTTACCAATCTTCAATCCATCCATAAAGAATCAACTATTTCTTAATTTGATTAAATGATAAATTCCACTCTAATTCACACAATAATCACTTCATTAATCTTTAATTATACTATTATAACTTAATTTCTTATTTTCCTCAATATTCTTTCCAATTAAAACATAAATTCAAATTCATCACTATTCATCATCTTTAACCTCTCAATTTCTCAAGTCCATTTGATTCTAATTCAAATTAATCTCTTATTTCATTTGCCTTAGACAATTAAACATCAATTAAACACCTAGTATCACTTCATCAAACTTTTTCCCAAATGGATCTCAAGAATCTTAACATTAATCTAAGCAATTTCTCAAGAAAATCATTAACCCAAAGCAATTTCAATTCAATATCATCATTAACTACTTACAAACATCACAATTCAAAGATCAATGGATTAAAATTCTTACCTTTACACAATGCTCTACAAATCTTAATTTTTTCTAAGCTTTTCCAATCTCCCAAGCTCCAATCTAGCTATAATCCACTTAAACCAACTAATTTATGTTTCCCTTAAGCTAATTTAACATGAATTAGCTTAGCAATCAAAGAAGAGGAATTGGGAGGAAAAGAGGATAGAATTGTATGAGGGAGGGGAAGAAAAGAAAGAAAAACAAAGGGTAGCTAAGTTGTCCCATTGTTATTCCAGCTCTAATTTTTTTTTAATTTAAATTATTACATTCTCCCCCTTAATAAAATTTGTTCTTAAATTTTGTGTCTACCCAAACCTTAGTAGATGGATAATTAAAGATACTTTCTGTTCATTTCCTCCTCGAACTTCCAAGTGGCTTTTTCGGTCGAATGGTTCCTCCAAATGACCTTGACGGACACAATCTCTTTATTTCATAATTTCTAAACTCGTTGATCTACTACAACCATTGGTTATTCCTCATATGACAAATTAGGACTTAAATTCCATCATTTGTAGTTTTAAAACCCGAGATGGGTCGGGTATGTATTTTTTTAGCATGGAAATATGAAACATTGAATGTACATTTGAGAATTATGATGGCAACACCAACTCATAAGCCATTGCTCTAATTCGACCTATAATCTCAAATGGTCCTATATACCTCGGGCTTATCTTTTTGTTTTCACCAAACTACATTACTCATTTCATTGAAGAAATATAAAATCACTAATTTGAAGCTTTACATGTCTCCTCTTAGGATCCGCATAACTCTTCCGTTTACTATATGTCATCTTTAGGTGTTCTTGAATCAACTTTACCTTTTCGATAGTGATCTAAATCAATTCAAGCCCTAAGGGTTCCTTTTCTTTAACTTCAATGCAATATATGGTTTATCTATACTTTCAACCATACAAGGCCTTATACGACACCATGTCGATGCTAGAATCATAACTGTTATTATATGAGAACTCAATTAATGGCAAGTGATGATCCTAACTACCTTCAAGTTCCATCACACATGCCCTAAGCATATCCTATAAGGTCCGAATTATCATTTTTTATTGACCATTTGTTTCGGGATGAAATGTCGTAATAAAGTTTAGACGCATACCAAGTATCTCTTATAACTTCTTCTAGAATTGAGATGTAAATTGAGTACCTCGATCTAAAATATTAAAAACTAAAATACCATATAAAGAGACTATCCGATCAATATATAGTTAGGCATATTGAACATACCCATAGGTAGTCTTTCTAGGTAGAAAGCGGGTGGACTTAGTCAATCTTTCCATGATAACCCAAATTGAGTCATAACCTCCTTGGGGTCAAGGCAAACTCATTACAAAGTCCATTGTTACTCTTTCCCACTTCCACTCCGATAGTGGCAACTATTACAACATTCCTATCGATATTTGGTGCTCATACTTTACTTGCTGATATGTCAAGAGTAATGAATCAAACTTCATGATATCTTTCTTCATTTCGAGTCCATCAACAATTCTCATAAAGATCCTTATAAATCTTAAAACAATCGGGATGCACTTAATAGGCTATACTATGAGCCTCTATCAAGATTTGTTCTCTTAGCCAAACTTCGAATGATTTCCTACCTAAAGCATCAACTACCACATTAGTTGACTCGGATGGTACAAAATAGTACTTCAATAATTTCATGCTTCTCTTTTACCTCAAATTTAAATCCTTCGATCAAATATATACTTCAAGCTCTTATGATCTATATAGATTTCATAAGTTTCTCCATACAAATAATGTCTCCAAATTTTCAAGGTCAAAACCATCATTAATAACTCGAAGTCATGTGTAGGGTAGTTCTATTCATGTTTCTTCGACTGCCTTGAAGCATAAGTGTTGTGTCAATACACATCCTAAACTAACTCTTGAGGCATCATAAAACACCAAAAACCCATCATCACTACTTGAAGGTAAGATATCGATTAGTGTCATGGTCAAACACATCTTTAATTTCTTGAAACTCTCTTTAAACTTATCCGGCTACTAGAACCTCATATTCATTTGGGTTAACTTAGTTAAAAGTGATACAATCCTTGAAAAGTTTTGCACAAATCTTCAATAATACTTAGCCAAACCCAAAAAACTTCAAATCTTCATCGGTGTAGTAGGTCTCGACCAATGACTTATTGCTTCTACCTTCTTTAGATCAACCATAATTCCTTCTTTAGACACGATGCGTCCTAAAAGGCCACATTCTCAACCAAAACTCACATTTTGAAAATTTAGCATACAATATTTGATCTCTTAATGTCCGCAATACTTGCCTTAGATGATTCTCATGCTCCCTCTCATTCTTAGAATACACAAGTAAATCATTAATAAATACAATTATAAACTTCTTAAGAAAGCATCGAAACACCTTATTCATTAGATCCATAAAAGCTATCGAGTGTTGGTAAGGTCAAACGACATCACCAAAACTTCATAATGGCCATACCGCATCCCGAAGGTAGTTTTGAGGATGTCTTCCCTCTTAATCCTCAAGCGATGGTATCCAAACCTTAATTCAATCTTAGAGAAATACTTCACACCTTATGACTCGATTAAACAAATCATCTATCCTTGGTAACGAATACTTGTTCTTCACTTGTCATTTTATTCAATCGATGGTAGTTAATACATAACCGTAAACTCTCATCCTTCTTCCTAACAAACAAAACCAAAGCACTCTAAGGAGAAAATGCTTGGTTGAATAAACCTCTTATCCAATTAGTCTTGAAGTTGAACATCTAACTCCTTCAATTCAACTACCGCCATCCGATAAGGAGGTATAAGGATAGGTTTTGTGTCCAAAAGCAATTAAATACCGAACTCTATTTCTCGATTTAGAGATAATCTAGGTAATTCATTTAGAAATACATCAAGAAACTCCCTAACAATTGATATTTGGTTTAAACTAACCACGTCATTATCGGTCTCCTTCATACATGCGAAATAGGTCACATATCCTTTTCTCATCATCTTAGTCACCTTAATGGAAGACACTAGGTTAGAAAGAGCTACACTTCACTCTCTTTAAAAAGAAAATGTTTCTTCTCCTAAATCTCTAAAATACACTATCTTGTTGTAATAGTCTAATAAAGCATGATGATTAGCTAATCAATCCATTCCTAAGATTACATCAAAGTCATTCATCTCCAATAAAATAAAATCCATAATTAAATTCCTACCCATTACCCATACATCATAATTCCTAAACACCAAATCAGCTATCATGCTTTCTCTCATTGGTGTTGACACCATCAAAGATTACTCTAACACATATGATCTTACATCAAACCTCTTAGCAAGATGCCTAATTATCTTTGGTCAAAAGGCCTTATGTGCATGAGGCACGTCATGCCTATCACGTGCCTAGCATGAGATTGTCTAGTGGGGCTTTGGCTTGTCATGAACCTTGAAAATTTATTTCACAATAACCCGGAGTAGGATCACCTCCCCCACTTGAGGTAGAATGCAAGGTCTATAAATAATCGATGAAATTCTATAAAAAAAAATTTGTCAAAGGAACCCCATCAATGATTTTGAAAAAAAAATGAGTATACAAAAAAAAAGGATGGAAAAAAGAAAAATGAAAAACATCCCTAATACAAAATTTACAAGTGAAAATGGGAGTCAATATCCGGATGAACAAACAATGAGATTTGAGGCTAGGAAACAAAGTCAATGATCAAAATGACAAAGTCATTATGGAAAGCCTAAAAGGAAAATCTTTTCCAAGAACATCAAAATGATACAAAAGTATAACTAATGACTAAAGCGACAAAGTCTAGGCGAGTATTGCCTAAAGAGAATTCTATAGATGACAAAGTAATCCTATATCATAAGACCCTTAAACACTTTTTGAGCCTTTATGTATCCTTTTTTTTTCATGAACCCAAGCCATGGCCTTCATTACATGCTTTTATTAGTCCTTTCTAATCAAAAGCGGTTGCTTATCGTTGTTGAATTCTAATCTTAAAAGAAAAAGAAGAATGATTGAGAAAAATAAAAAAACATGACTTGTCTATATGCTTTTTACCATTCTTTATGATATCAAATCATGAGTTTGCATCAACTAACTTGGGGATAAAAAAGAATCAAGATATTCTCACGGAAAAATTATCTTTCAAAAATAATTTTCTCAAACTACTTTTTGCTCAATCTTTTCCATTCACCAAAATAAGCTTATCATTTGACTATTCACCTTCAATAACATCAAAAACCATTTTTCATAAAAACCTTACATAACCTAAACACATTTTCTAGTTTAACCCAATAACCTTTTTGGAAGAAATTGCATCATAGCATTTTGATGTCATGTTTTGACTCTTGAACAATCAACTTGGAAATCTTCATGAAAGAAAGTACTTTCATCGAATATCTTTACATTTCTTTCATTTCTTTCAAATAATGTAAATTATTTTAAGAGAATCATTCAAGTGCATGAATTAATCCATCAAACCCAAATATCTTTTCAATGATCTTTCTCAAAATATGATGAAAATTTCAAAACTAATTTGTAAATTGAAATGCAAGCTTCAAAAGATGAAATCTAAGCACAAAAAGTGGTTCGACCAAGAGAGTGGAAAATGCATGATCTCAATCGGTGTACGAGGGCACTTATGATCAAATCCGAATGATAATTAGTAAAATCTAAAACACTTAAGAGTAAGATCGAAGCCCTAACAATTTTAATCGAGTTCAACAACTAGTCAAATAGCATCATACCAAGAAAGGTAATTAAAACAACTAAAGCCATCGAGCTAAAGAGGCAAAGAGCGATCCTAAGGAAGGAGTGTGTTATAAAACATAAGATTGATAGATAAAAGATAGAGCTGCAAGTGAGGGAGAGTGTTACAAAACATATCCCATATTGAAAACATAAATAACGGATGAGTAACACATAAAGTTGATAAGGCATTACTCACTTATAAGGCTTAAGTCTTTTTTATAGAATTCAATCTCAATTATCTAACTCTATATAGTATCAAAGCCTTAAAGAGCCTAACGGCTTAATAAAGATCTTGAGGCCTAAGTTACTTGACGGATCTCAAAAGATGGACTACAAGTAAAGAAGGAGTGTTATAACTCATATCTCACATTAAGTAGTTAAACAATAAATAAATAATATATAAAATTATGAAGGGACTACCCACCAAAGCTCAAAGAGGCCTAACGATCCAACAAATATCTTAGAATCCAAACTACTTGACGGATCCTAAAAAATGAACTGCAAGTGATGGTTGTGTTAGAATACATATCCCACATTAAATAGCTAAACCAAAGATAAATAATATATAAAATTATGAAGAGACCACCCAATATAAAACTTAAGTTATTTAAATGCAATTAAATCTCAACTATCTAACTTTATAATACTGATGTAGAATCTAACATTCCTATTGAAAAATATCATTATGTTTTTAGTAGCACTACTTTACCGTAAATATCCTGCATGAGTCTTGCTAAGATGCAAGTATTTCATCTCTCTAAAGGTGAATGAGGCAAAACTAGCTTTAGTATTCCTAAATATCTTGCATGAGTTCTGCTAAGATACAAGTGGTTCATCTCTTCAAAGGTGAATAAGGCAAAACTTGCTTTACTATCTATTGAAATTATACACGCGGTAAGTTTTTAGCATTACTCTCAATCTAGTTGTTTGATCATGTTATACTTTGGAGATTACACACAATCTTTTTTTTTCAAACACAATAGAGAATAACCCTTTAATTCTGAAGTCTCTACCCTATAATGACATCCGTTAAGGATCATACTAATTCAAAAATTTAAACGAGTTAAGTGAATTTTTAGGATATGATTTTTTATTACTTTCTAACGCACTTCATCAAATGAAAGCTTTTTAAACTTGACATTCATTCAAACCTACCATTATCTTGTGCTTAATTAGAAGAGAAAGCAAGGATAGTAAGTTTGGAACTAATGACCATTTTTAGTCATTAAGGCTTTGATACCATATTAAAATATCATCTCAACTCAAAAGTTTTTGTTCATCGGAATATATATAGATATATATCACTCTATCATAGCTTCCATTGAAAATTATGAATCTCAATAAATAGAGCATTCTATTAAAGATTTTTTTTTCTTAAGAAGTATTAAGAGAGTATTTATGACTTGGTGGTTAGTGGTTAGTTGGTTAGTTTAATATTATAATAGAATGTTGGTTAGTTAACTATGTAATATAACACATGAGATATAAAGGATAAAAACTGAAGTGTATGTATGCTAAAGTTGTTACACACTATAAAATAAGAAAATGTAATAATTATTTCCTTCGTTATCATCTTCTTCTTAATATGGTATCGAAGTCGGTGTTTTTTCTTTTTTTCGTTTGGGTTGTGAGAAAATTTCTCTTTGCTACTAAATCTTGAATTTCTTTCTTAAGATTCTTATCATCATTATTTGTTTTAGATCTCATTTTGAGAAATTTTATTTCAATCTATGTGATTTACACATTCACGTTGTAAATTTTTCTCAAGAAAATTCCTTTTTCTCTCAAAATCATGGAAAATCAAACCGAGATCCCAAATTTCTCACACTTTCTTACTTAACATAGAGACTTTAACAATTCTTTATTTCTACATCCTTCGACACACCAAATCTTATTCTTGTTACACCTTTACTCTAAGATGAAGAAAATTACAATTCATGGAGTAAAGCAATGGTAAGGTCTTTGGAAGTAAAGAACAAGGATGACTTTTTCAATGGAAAGTGTTCAAGACCAAATCCTGATTTACCAATTTTACACAATGAAAAAAATGTAATGTTTTAGTTCATGTTTAGTTGTTATATTATGTTTCTACTTAGTTGTTTAATAGTCCGGTTTATTATCAATATGCTAAAGAAGTGTGGAAAGATCTCAAGGAAATATTTGATAAGCAACATGGAGCAAAGAGTTTTTTTCCTTACATAAGGAAATTAACTCATTAGTTCAAGGATCTAATAGTGTGATAATTTATTACTTAAAATTGAGGCATCTTTAGGATTAGCTTGACTTTTTTATTCCTATATTTGCTTGTATCTATCCATATTTCCACAATAAAGTTTCATATCCTTTTGTTTAATATACACAACAACATAAAGTGATGTAGTCCTTGATGGGTTTGAATGATAATTTCAGTCTATGAGGTATCAAATTCTATTGATGTAGCATATGCCCACTCATTCCTAAGCATATTCGATGGTTTCTAATGAAGAATCACAAAGAAGAATCAATACACATCCAGGAGTTCCCACTATGTTTTATTCTACTAGAATTCAATATCGAATGAAGTAATTTCCTGATAGAAGCGAGTTGATCACAATAAATGAGAAATTAGTTGTGATTATTACCATATACATGATCATATAAAGGATACATGCTATAAGCTTTATAGATATGCACATACTACTAAAAGCCCATATGGGAATAATAGGAAGGAGAGTTGGTTTTAACTATTGGTTGAGATAGGCGGGTGCCTCAATTATTTATTACTTAAAATTGAGGCATCTTTGGGATTAGCTTGACTTTTTGATTCCAACATTTACTTGTATCTATCCATATTGAAACAATGAAGTTTCATATCCTTTTGTTTAATATACACAACAACATAAAGTGATGTAGCCCTTGATGGAGTTTGAATGATAATTTTTAGTCTATAAGGTATCAAATTCTATTAAAGTAGCATATGCCCACTCATTCCTAAGCATATTCCATGGTTTCCAATGAAGAATCACAAAGAAGAATCAATTCACATCCAAGAGTTCCCACTATGTTTTATTCTACTAGAATTCAATATCAAACGAAGTAATTTCACGATAGAAGTAGTTGATCACATTATAAATGAGAAATTAGTTATGATTATTACCATATACTTGGTCATATGAAAGATACATGCTATAAGCTTTATAGTTTTCCATATACTTGCTAGAATACCAATGCACCTACTATGATACATGATATGCATATCACCAATTCTTCGGGAACATCATTTGGGAAAATTACAAAGTAGAATTCCATAAGCAACTTCATAAATGTGGCATTTCCTTCAGTATTCTCTCCACATGATTACCGGTAGCTACTTGACATATTGTCAAGAGATTTTGAGAAGAATGCTAAAACTATGGCACCCACTTGTAAACATGGCAAACATATATTTTTATAGCCTTCTTAATGTGAAATTTGAAAATAATGATGACTAGATAGTGGATATAAGGGCTAATGTTCATATGACTAGTAGACTTAGTTGCTTAGATAATCCTATAAAATTAATATCTAATCTTACTATCAAGTTACCTAACGGGTTGCTCGGGTAGGCTTTGTCATTTTTCTAACCTTTATTCTTTAAAATGTCTTATATCTACTAGTATTCAAATTCAATTTGTTTTCAGTAGCTAAGTTCACTATTGATAATAACTACTTGGCATGTTTTTACCCTCACTTTTATGTCTTTCAAGACCTTTGGACTAGGAGGACAAAACGGATTGGTAAAGCTAGAGATGGTCTTTACCATGTCCAAGCGAGATATTTTTTCATCTATACTAACTTCATATCGTTTTATCTTTTATTCCTTAGAGTTATCATATACTTCTAAGAAAATATTTCATACTAGTCATTCTTGTAAATGTTATAATTCAAATTCTATTTTTAGCAAAACATTTTCATGCCCTTCAATGGCTTTTTATAATACAGACTACTTGTAAGATAATTTGTCCTCCAACCATAGCCCTTTGGCATATAAGAGTTGGTCATGTATCTTTTTCATGAGTCAAATTAATTCTTAAAATTACAATTCCTTTTGATCATGAATATTTTAGTCAAATTTGTCCACTTGCCAAATAAGCCGGATTACTGTTCCTCGCAGCACTTCTATTACTTATTCCCCTCTTGAACTCATATATGTGGATATATAGGGGTTTATATAAACATCCCACCTGTTGTAAAGAAATGTTTTTTTATCAATTGTTGATGATTTTTCTAAAGGTACTTGGACATTTCTCCAACAAAACAAATCTCAAGTCCTCCAATTACTTTAAAATTTCTTTGCACTTATTCATAACTAATTTTTCAATCATGTTTGTAGGGTCAAATCATATAGAGGTTTTGAATTTCTTCAACATGCTTTTCAAACTCTTTTCTTTTCTAAGGGTATTTTACATGAAATTGCTGTTATCTATACTCCGGAACAAAATGGAGTTATAGAAAGAAAACATAGGCACATTCTTGATATTGTAAGAGCCCTTATGTTTTAGTCTCATGTTCTAATTCAATTTTATCTTAAATTATATATATATCATCAATATAACTCTTACACCTCTTTTAAATGGTAAAACTACTTTTAAATTTTTATTTCACAAACCTCCTCGTTTTACTTATTTTCGAGCTTTTGGTTGCTTGTGTTATGCCAAAGTAGGACCTTGTTTAGATAAGTTTGCTCCTAGGCCCACGACTTATCTTTTTTTGGGATATCCTTTTTCACAAAAAGGATACAAAGTATTAGACTTATAAAGTCAAAAAATATTATTTCTAGCGATGTCTTGTTTTATGAGAACTTGTTTCCATTTCAATCTTTTTTTTCCTTCTCATCTTTCATCACAAATTACCCCCTAATCCTATTAATCAATGGTTATATGATGATGATACCTTTATTTCCCTTGTCTCCTCTATTTCATCTCCCATTATACATCCTCTAGAACCATTCTCTACCATCGTTATTTCTTCGACCACACATAATCATCTCTTTTTATCACTTCTCCTTCCTCCAACAATCCTATTGTTATGATACCTATTCATAAATTTACCATAATGTACAAACCTCCCATTTGGCATAAAGATTTTTCTTATCCTACCATACACAATTCCAACTACAATTCCTTATCTTCTACTTTCAAATATCCTATTAATTCTTTCCTTTCTTATAACTCTATCTTCTTATTGCATACAGACTTTTGTCTATTTTATTTCTTCTATTTGTGAGCCTAATTCATAACAAGAAGTTGTTAAGAACCCTAAGTGGGTAGATGATATGAAAAAGGAAATGCGGGCTTGTAAGTTTAATAGGACATGGATTTTAGTCTCTTTGCTAGTTGGCAAATGATTTATAGGGTGCAAATGGATTTATAAAGTGAGGTTTAATTCGATAATAGTGTGAAAAGGTATGAAGTTAGATTAGCGGCTAAGGGTTATACTCAACTAGAAGGCATTAATTACATTGACATTTTTTCTCCTATTGTCAAAATGATAATAGTTAAGACTATTGCGGCCTTGGCCGCCATACAAGATTGGTGTTAGTTTAGGTGCCTAAGATCAAACCATGTATGGAATGGCTTGGGTTAATGTATCATTGTATTATTTATTTTAATAATAATAAAGAAGTTATTTTGTTAATTCTTATGTTTACATGTTTAGTAAAATTAGATAGAAGTCCTTATGATATGCATTTGTAATAGTAATTGATCGAAAGATGAAAGATAAACACTAATGCATATAAATAATATTATTAAATGTCCCATGTTGTAGCATTGTCAAGAATGGATAATGACAAATGCGGATACACTTGTGAGTGCTATGCTCATGTTATGTGATAGCGAGTAGGAGATCTCATACCTATTCGCATGGTGATGCCAAAACAAGCACTTAGGTGATTTATGTTAAAGAACATATCATTGGACTTGACTCACCATGAGAACTCATTTCGTTTTCGTCTATGAGAATCTCATACAAGATGGGTACAAATAGTCCTTAGACTTAAAGTCGTCATATTTATCTCATAGGAGGACTTATACACTTTGACACTCTTTCAATGGACCCATTAATGGGTTGCACATGGACGATTCATTGGGTGCACTAAGAATCCAATGAAGATAGGTGTATGATTAAGATAGGATACGTCATTCCTTGTATGCTAAAGGAGTTATTATATTGTACTTCGATAAGTGTCTACTCAAGAATCTATGACTATAGTAGGAGTACACCAATAGAGCATAGTTGGTTTACTCTAAGAGCTACGATATTTAGGAATCGAAAAAAAACTTATGTGATCATAATTGAACAAGACTAATAACCAAGTTCAAGATCACACTCGTAATAAGTTGACATGAGGACTAAATTATATGGTAACCATGCTCATGAAAGATAATTATGGATTAACTAATCTTGTTAGATAATTGGATAGTCATAATACCTTGCTAGAGGCCAATCTTAATTTATATGTCAAAAGATAAAAGGGGAGTCTTTTGTTCTTGATATATTGCCAATATATCTAGGAGCCTATTGAGTCATATATATAAGTTTAAGTATTCATATTATAAATGAGAAGCAAAGATATTGGAAAAGGTTTTCATATATAAAAGGTTTACTATTTTGGAAAGAGTTTCCAAAATGAAAAGTTTCCTATTTTAGAAATCGATTTCCTAATTTAGAAGTTAGTTTCAATTTTGGAAATAAGAAACCTAAAAGGAAAGGAGTTTCCTATAGGTTAAAGGGTATTTTAGAAAATTATTTCCTAATATGGATCGAGCCAAAATAATCTAAGAATATTTATTTCGATAGTCCAAATAAATTAATTGGCTAAAATAGTTTTGACTCATTAGATTTAATTAAAAGCTTAAAGATAATTTTGGTGGGAGGATAAACATCAACCTTATTGAATAAGGTTGAATGTTTTAAGTATAAACATCAATCTTATTGGATAAGGTTGAATGTTTTAAAGATAATAATCAAATAATTCATATATAAAAAAACTCCTCATCCTTAGAGGATACGGAATCAACAACCTAGAGTCTTTTATGAACTTATAGCCACCTCTCTCCTTGTCCTTGAAGGACAAGAAAACTCTCCTATAAATATATATGAGGGAGAGGGAAAATTCGAATGACATAAGAAAAAAAGGAGAGAGAAAATTTGATCAGCCCAAAAATTACCTAGGGCACACGGCCAAAAGAGAAAATAAAGAGAAAATAGTTTTCTCCTAAACCCTAGCAAGAAATATTTTTTACCTCTCTTTTAAGGTTGTTGTAAAATTGCCTAAGATTGATTTCTAGAGGAAATACAAAATCAAAAAAAGTGGAGCTAGCACCCCTTTAATTTTGAGTGCTTCTTTGTGGATACTTTGATTGCGTGGATCATCAATAGAAGTCGGACATTTGGACGGCTTTACTAAAAAGAAATTTAATCTACGCTACAAAAGGCAATCCGTTAACTTATAGCTTATTATTCATGTATGTATTGTTACTAGATTCAACGACTTGATCTTAGGGCCTTAGATAGAGGAAAGTTTTGTTTATTTCACACCTCTATAGTATACACGATCCTTTAATTGGCATTTAGAACAACTAGATGTAGCTAATGCCTTCTTGTTAAGGGATCTTCACGAGGAGCTTTACATGTCTTTACCATTTTGATTTAGCAATCAAGGGGAGGGTTTAGTATGTAAATTACTTAATTATCTTTATGGCTTGAAGCAAGCTTTAAGGCAATGGAAGTCAAAGGTTAATGAAAAAAATGATGCATGTTAGTTGTTTTCAATCCTAACATGATTATTCTATGTTTGAAAGAAGAAATAATAAGAATATAGTTGTCTTGTTGGTTTATGTGGATGGCATTTTAATAATAGCTGATGATATATAGAGGGTATAAATGAGATAAAAATGTTTTTGCATAAGACATTCTATATTAAAAACCTCGGATATATGAAATATTGTTCGGGAATAGAAGTTGCATGATCGAAGCAAGGGGTATGTCTTAATCAAAAGAAATATACTATAGAGTTGTTAAATGACATAGTTATGCTTGGTTTAAAACTAGTGGAGATACCTCGAGGACATAACCTAAAACTAACTACAGTTTAGTTTGATGAGTCAATTACTAGTGACATTTAAGACTCAATCCTACTCGTCCCTATAGACTATCAAAGACTGGTAAGGAAGCTCATTTATCTAACTACCACTAGGTTAGGCATATATTATGTTGTGCAGATTCTAAGCTAATTTATGCATCAACCAAAGACCTTTCATATGAATTATGCACTAAAGGTTCTTAAGTATCTTAAAGGAAGTTCAAGTTAGAGTCTTAATGTTCACTTTTAGTCGAGTGAAGCCGACCATTTATTGTGATTCAAATTAGGCTTCTTGTCCTATGACAAGGAAGTCCCTAATTAGTTTCTATATGTTTCTTAGTACCTCTCTACTATCTTGGAAAACAAAAAAGCAAAATACATTTTTCGATCACCAACTGATGTTGAATATAAAGCTATGGCCACAACTACATGTAAAGTGGTATAGCTTGTTAGATTATTGCAAGAGTTAGGAGTGACGAGTTTAGAAGCGGTAGAGTTACATTGTTATAATAAAGTTACATTGCATATAGGCTCAAATCCAATTTTCTATGAGAGAACTAAACATATCGAGATTGATTGCCACTTAGTCGAGAGAAACTTAAAGCTGGACTGATCAAAACTATACATATTAAGATAAAAAAAAGTAAATAATAGATATCTTTACCAAAAGTCTTAGTAGTAAGCATCATCAATATCTTCTATCCAAATTGGATGTTTATAACATATCTAAACCACCAACTTGAGAGGGAGTGTTGAGAGGATATTTATGACTTGGTGGTCGGTGGTTAGTTGGTTATTTTAATACTGTAATAGAATGTTGGTTAGTTAGTTAAGTAATATAACGAGATAAGATTGAAGAGGATGAAAACGCAAGTGTATATAAGCTAAAGTTATAAGAAACTACAAAATAACAAAGTGCAGCAGTCTATTTCCCTCATATTTTTCTCCTTAATAAGAAAATTACACATTATATTAATTCATAACTAATTTTCATGCTTATGAATTGTGACTAAAGGAACCCTCTAAGGTTACTAAAGACATCATTGAAGACATAGATGACATAAAACTATCGAGCACCTTTAAAGAGATTGAAGGTCCGATGGAGGATTACAAGAGTTTCAAAATTATCCACCAAGCTACTCCAAAAGGTGAGGGTAGTGTAGTACGGTGGACAACGATATATGAGAAGGAAAACGAAAACATTCCAGCACCAACGACATTCTTAGACTATTTAATCGATTTAACTAAGGATATTAATACTCACATGACTCAAGCATCGACATGATCATCATATTCTCTATTTTGTATGTCAAGAATATAACTAGTTCGGGTGTGTAACGGTTGTTTGAATAAGAAGACAGATTGAAATTTGATGGAGGAAACCTTCTCGTTCTCCACGTACTATATATAAGCATGTTTATGTACATGCTCACCAAATATATGTACGTATGTGTAGGTTTCAGTCTTTATCTTTACGTCAATCTATGATGTATCCATAAAGGATTTGAATTATCAATTCCAAAGGTAATCTTATGTGTGATTTTAATAATAAATGCGGGTTACTAAATTGTCTCGTCTTTCTCTAGTTTTTTCTCATACAAATAAAAATTAAAGCCTTCTTTGCAAACTAAAAAATCATGAATAAATCATCAAAATGAATTGGCACTATAACAAATTTGAAATTTAGCTATCAAACATTTTCCTACGAATTTATTTTCGTCCCTAAATGTTAATCTTTATGGACAAAATAAATATTTTGTTGTTAAATGATCTGGGGCCCAAATTTTTTCCCCCGCCCACCTTGTCCCGCCTCCTTGTTATGAAAAGTATATATTTTAGGACGAATTATACCATTTAGGGACAAAAGGATATGTCTTTAAATGTTAAGTTATTTAAGGATGAAATTTTTTTATTTTAACATATATTTAGGACAAAAAAAGATTGTACCAAAATGTTTAAATCTACAGGGATGAAACTGAAATGTCTCCTATGTTTGGAATAAAAAATATACCCTTTTTTTGGTAAAACACGCTCGCTCATTGGCAAAGCCGAAACGTCCCCTGTTTGAATTTGCGAGCTCTTTCGATTAGACTTTCATTCTTTCCCATTCAAATTCACGGAATAACCCACAATCCTTCAAGTAATACCTAGAAAATTAAAGCTCCTCGGTGTGATTTTTGCTTCAGTTTAGTTTCCCTCATTTCCCCTTAAAGTCCGAGACAATAATGGTGGGTAATGCAGCATCATAGGAGATTTCTATCGGAGTAAGTCTGTATTGAGTGATTTCCTCGGGAGATAACGGACTTGTTGCAATCATGTTACCTTCTATGTTCTTTCTAATCTATCATGACGTTGTCATTTTGTATTCAATACTCATAGGTGCTATATTTCTTATTGTTCTTGTGTTTATGGGTTTTTTTCCAACCTTGCACCTAAACATCTAAGAAAATTTTAGAGAATATTGAAAAAATTGGCATTTTGCAATTTCATTATTGGGTAGGGTAATGTATCTAGTCAATGGATCTGTCATTTTTTCTCTTCGTTGATTTTCATTTTTAGTTTTCCAATTGGTGACATTAGCACAAATGGAACTCTTATAAATTAGTTTATCTCTATTTGTACTTTGCCAAATTACCTTATTTAAAGTGTGTAGATCAAGAGAGGAGTATCGGGTTGATAATAGGGTTATAGCCCACGTAACCGAAATGAAAAAAGTGTAGTTAAATGAAGGCATAATTACATACTACAATGAGAATGTTTGTGTGCTTCGGGAAAGATATTAACTTGCTTTCTCGTTTGATTATTGATCATGAAAATATTGGATCGATAATCAAATTTCTATTTGATGTTAATGTAATTGCTATTTGAGAAAAACGTAAAGGAAGTTGTTGAATTGGCTCTCCAATTTTGTACCTTGACTATGAATAAATGCTAGTGGTCTTTTTAAGTCTAATAGAGTTGGTAGAAACATGTGTTTTACAGTTCTTAGTGTAAATGGAATATAAAATTCATCAAATAAATGTAGTTATCCTATTCACCTAGTTTCTTTTTATATGTTTCTTAGTATGATGAACCTAGGATGTTTTAATAATCGGTGTCCGCAAATTTTTTAAAAGAGATGTATTTGGACTACCATTAAACCGAGACTTTTTAATGCATCCGGTGGTTATGTTTTCGGGGTTCAATGATATTAACGATCTCTTTGAGTTTGTATCCTACTGGCGATCAAAATCGATTGTGGGGTATTTTATTGTTCTCTTCTTTATTTATGATTTTTCCTTGCCTCTCTCATTTTCACCTTCTCAACTAGTTAAATATAAATTAATAATAGCCAAAGTCTATGTGTATGGTCGTTGTTTGTGAACTTTACAATTGAAATCGCTCAATGTAATGCTTTTCATAGAATGATTATGCAATGTTAGGAATAGTCGTTGGTTATGGTTATCTCACTCGATTAATACTTATAGCGGGGTTCTTGAGATTGATATAGCAAAACTCGAAAGTTTGATCTCGGGAGCCTCTGTTTCGGATCAAAACGGGAATATTAAAGCTAGGGGTCGACGTGTTTTGGATCGGAAAGTAAAATTAGTAAATTTCATGCCCGATCTTTTAGGTTAAAGTTATGGGTTGACGTGGAAGGATTACACTCCAAGGAGGCCTGTCTGCGAGCTTGTATGTAGCAGGCCTACTACGAGCTAGCTCGTAGCAAGTTGCTCTGCTAGCAAGCTTGCCGCAAGCTAGCTCGCAGCGAGCCAACGAGCTACTCGCCAACATGCGAGCTCGCTGCGAGCCTAGAAGCCTACCTGCTGGAGTGCAAGGCTTCCATCGTCGGGATCGTGTGTGGGATTTTTAATTAAAAAATAATAAAGACATTTGTGTTTGGGTTTGCCTTTTAATAAGAAAAGACCACTTATTTGGGTATGCGGTTTTGTTCTTATCAAATACAATCTGGATGCAAGTTTTCAGCAAGCAATTCACCAACTTTCTTTCACTTATAAAAATGTTTTTTGGTCTATGCTTGGTTAAGGTATGCTTATATTTCATGCTTTACAAATTCTTCTTCAATTTGTATGTCTAACTTTCCTTTATTTCGTGTGTGTGCTTCTATTTGATGCTTAATTAGACATTAGTCTTTATTTTGTTTGGAGACCGAATTGAAAGACAACCTCACATTTGCATTATAATGTGCTAAAGTAGGCATTTGTTCTTTTGTGATAGGCATTTAACAATGGATAAAACTTAGGTGAAGGAAAAAAAATGGTCGACTCGATATGTAGAAGGAGTTCGATCTTTTATGAAATTCTTAAAAGATCATCTAAGGAAAGAGTGTGAAATTAAGTGCCCATGTGTAGATTGTTTAAATTTTTATGTGAAGAGTCGGAATGTGATTTATGATCATCTATTAATTCGAGGGATAGATACGAATTATACTCGATGGATCTATCATGAGGAACACTCTAATTTTGATGCTAGATCTAATGCTAGTTCTAGTTACCAAAATGATGACTTCCATATTGGAAAGATACCTAATGATGATGAAGAGGATGATGGAATTAATGAGATGTTAAATGACTTTGAAAACTTTAGAAGGAATATATAGGAGATGACACAAATCATAAAACCAAGTCTTTTGATAAATTATTGCACGAATCACAACAAGAATTATATCCAGAGTTGTTCAAAGTTCACCACATTCCCATTCATAGTTAAATTGCTCCATTTGATGATGTATAATAAGTGGAGAAATAAATTATTTGACATGTTACTTGAGTTACTTAAACAAGTTCTACCAAGTGGTTAGACACTTCCAAAAAGTCATTGCAAGGCAAAGAATATGTTGTGTGAGTTAGGATTAAGGTATATCCCTATACATGCTTGTAAATATGATTGTGCTTTGTTTTTGAAAGAGCATGAATCTCATGAATCTTTCCCTAAATATGATACCTCAAGATGGAAAATCATGATAGTAAAGGAAAGAAGATTTCTCTTAAAAATTTATGATATTTCGCTTTAATGCCCAAGCTTCAAAGGTTGTTTATGTCTACCTATATAGTTGTAGATATGAGGTGCCATAAGGAGAAGCGTGTTGATAATGGTGTTTTAAGACATCCAGTAGATGGTGTGGCATGGAAAGATTTTGATGGGAAGTTTCATGGTTTTCTAATGATTCTCATAATGTACGACCGAGCCTAGCAATCGATGGTTTCAATCCATTTGGTAATATGAATAGCTCTTATAGCATGTGGCCAATCATTCTTGTGCCATATAATTTACCACCATGGAAATGCATGAAAGAAATTTTGTTCATCATATCACTATTAATTCTAGGGCCTCATGCACTAGGAAGGGATATTGATGTATTCATGCAACCTTTAATTGATGAGTTAAAGGAATTATGGGAAGTTGGTGTTAGAACATATGATGTTTCAAGTGGACAAATTTTCCAAATGTATGCTTGCCATAATGTGGACAATAAATGATTTTTCCGCATATGGTAATTTTTCTGGATGGAGTACAAAGGGTTATATAGCTTGTCCTGTATGTAACCAACAAACTTGTTCCCATAAGTTAAGAACTAAAATTGGTTACATAGGGCATCGTAGGTTTTTACCACAAGACCATAGTTGGAGAAAATGTAAAAAGTTTGATGGGAAGATTGAATGTCGATTGGCTCCTATGGAGTTATCGGGAGATAATGTGTTGCGTCAATTAGAAAATCTTAAAATGTCAATTTTGGAAAATACCCAACAAATAAAAAGAGGAAGCGTACTCCTCATGAGTTGAATTAGACCAAAAAAAGTATTCTTTTTTAGTTGCCATTGGCATACACTTAGGTTACGACATAATCTTGATGTGATGCATATTAAGAAACATATTTGTGAGAATATTTTAGGAAAATTATTCAGTTTGGATGGGAAAAATAAAGATACATTCAAGGGTAGACAAGATTTGGAGGACATGAATATAAGAAAAGAGTTGCATTTGGTAAAAAAAAAGTGATGGTAGATATATGATACCAAGCAGTATGCTATGTATTATCTAAGGAGGAAAAACAAAAATTTTGTGAATTTCTAAAATCAATGAAGTTTCCAAATGGGTATGCTTCCAATATTGCTAGATGTGTGAATATAAGTGATGGAAAGATATCAAGTTTGAAGAGCCATGATTGCCATGTTCTTTTACAACGATTGCTTCCTGTTGGCATTCATGGATGCTTGTCGAAGGATGTTGCTAACACGATAGTTGAGTTAGGAGATTTTTTCAAACGGTTATGTAGTAAGACATGAAGGTTGAAGATCTTAAGAAGATGAGAACATATATTATTTCAATACTTTGCAAACTTGAAATGATATTTCCTCTAGCTTTTTTGATGTAATGGTGCATTTAGCGGTTCATTTACCATACGAGGCTATTCTTGGAGGTCCAGTTCAATTTAGATGGATCTTTCCCATTGAACGATGAGAAATTACTTACCTAAGATTTTTTCTTCACTTATGAAATTACTTGTAATAATAATTCTTATGTATGAATTATTTATGGTAGACATTTGAGGTCTTTCAAAAGAACTGTGCGTAACAAAGCTTATCCGGAAGGTTCAATTGTTGAGGCCTATATTGTTGGAGAATGTTTGACATTTTTTTCCATGTATCTTCATGGAAATGAAACTCAATTCAATAGACCGAACTCAATTTTGATGTTTTAGGAGACAAGTGTTTTGTCCCTTTTTTACATAGGCTTCGACCATTTGGAGTCGTAAAATATGTTAATATTTCAACAAAGGAGCTTCAAATATGTCATTGGTATATCTTAAAAAATTGCATAGAAGTGGAATCATATATTGAGTAAGTCAACTTGAAATTTTATTGAATTATCAAATTTTATTTAGATATTGAACAATTACTTACCATTGACATGCAATAATTTTCTTAGTTGCCATATAGAAGAGCTTATATAGGAAAGTGAATTAGATGTGGAAGAAAGGCATAAAGCAAGGTTCTCTTTGTGGTTTCAACAACGCGTAAGGACCTAATTAAAAAAATATTAAAACTTGTATAATAATTTTTTTTATTGCATCATCTCACATTACCTTAATTCCTTTATCTTGTAGATAATGCGTTTATATAATGAACGATCACAAGAAGCAAGTGAGGCATTATATTCGTTAGTATACGGACCTCAAGTTTATGTAAAGAAATATAATAGTTGCATCATTAATGGGGTTAGGTTTCATACCAAGAATCATGATGAACGACTTAAAAGTCAAAATAGTAGGGTGGTAATAGAAGCAAATTATTGTTACAATATGGTCACTTTTTATAGGGTGCTTACCGATATTATAGAGTTAGACTGCATAAAAGATAAAAGAGTTGTACTTTTTAAATGTGAGTGGTTTGATCTTAGTAGAAAAAAAGCAAGTATACATGTAAATGGTAATTTTACAAGTGTTAATGTTTCTCGAACATGGTATGAAGATGAGCCTTATGTGTTAGCTTCTCAAGTTAAACAAATTTTCTATATTGATGACATAAAATTAGGACATAATTGGCAAGTAGTTCAACAATTTCAGCATAGGCATGTGTTTGATGTGCCAATATTACCAAGTCGGATGAGGGATGAAGATGAACTATCGGTCTTCGATGATGAAGTATATCAAGAAAATGAAATACAAGATAGTGTAGGTGTTGATATTATTTCGGATTCAAACATAGCTTTATTATATAGAGTCGATGTGGACTCACAAGTTATAAAAGTCAATGTTCTTGAAAGTAGCAAAAGAGTTGTGCAAGAAGATGATGACCTTGTTTCTAATCAAAGTGAAGAAGAGGATGATACTTTACTTAATTATTATAGTGATGAGGAAAACCCTTACTTTGATGATTGATAATTCATATAATTACAATTCCTCTTTTTCAATTGGTTTATTGCTATAAATTAATGATTAATTATTCTTTATTGATTCTTGCTTAACTAGGATTCTCTATGCTATGTTGTTCATTAGGTGTGTCATACGATGGTTTCGATGTTACGACCTCGCACTAGAGCATCTAAAGCTACAACTGCTTCACCAACTAGTCCTTCACAATTAGCCGTTAATGGTGCATCTTCTTCAACTAATATTTCAGCAACCAATCCACAAGATGTTCCCCAAGATGAACAAACGCCGCCTCCTCCCATTGTTATCCCAACATCGAATAGTGACTCGCCAATTTGCCTACTCCAACAAGCGAGTTCATGTTATATATGTATATTGTTATCAATTATTTGTAAGTATCCATTGTTTTATTAATAACATTTTACATAAATTTTTAACCTTTTTCTCGATCATTGTAGCTTCAAACTTAGTCAAAACAAAACGTAGGGGCACAAGAGGTAAAGGATTACAAAAGTTGAACAAATTAGTTGGGCAAAAGCTGAAAGTTAATATTGACATGGATATGGGAAAACCACTTACTAGGACTCAATCCGCTAAGTTATCAAATCGGTTGAGATTCATTTCTCGACAATGTATTCATGTGCCGACTAAATGGAAGGACATGAATGTAGGAGATTTCAACCTTGCATTGGATAACCTTGATGTAAGTATTGTTTGGCTCTAATATAAAATTGGGTTTTAAGGAGATCCATTAACCGAATTCCTAGCTCTAATATGAAATTCATTTTTTTTTTCAAATTATTCGGATCTATATGGAAGTGAAAGATATAGATGATGACTTTGTTAAAGAAAAAATTAAAGACTTGTTGAAGAATCGATCTAGGAATGCATGCTATCTCTTGAACAAACATTTTAAGAAGTTCAACTTAGTTGAGGAGGTGAAAGAAAATAAGCCCGACATCAAGAACTTGACGGAAGATAATTAGAAAGCACTTTGCAATTATTGGGCTAATCCAAGTGTTCGTGTCTATGTTAAAACATGCATACATCTTTAGCTGATATGGTGGAGTTACTGCATACATTATCTTATATTGTCTAATTATAGGCTCATTTCCACTTGCCATAGGTTTCTCAAATCTCTTCACCTCTAATGTAAGAAGGTCCTTCTCCTTGAAGGACTTGGCCGGTAGGAAATGTAAGTCCTTCAAACTCATTTTTGAAAGAGTCCTTGATATGCATATCTATGGAAGGCAATATAGTAGTATAATGGATATCTCCAAAAGGAAAAGGGAAGATCATGAGGCAACCGAAAGAAACCCCCACTTGGTATCATTAACCCTCGTATTCCAGCTCCAGTTATTCACCCATAAGGAAATTTGGCATGTGCTTGCAAAAATCAGCATTAGGCTTTCCACCAATATAATACAAGCAAGGAGTGTCAAGGCGAAGTGCATGAAGTGCGCACATCCTTGTTGGAGTCCAACAAGATAATGAGTGATTGCTCCAGGAATCAAAGATATACTTGACAAGCAAATTGCTAGGGTGTTGAAGACATTAAGTTGCTAACAACGAAGGGTTTCAATTCCAAGTTTTTAATATGAAAAGCAGTATGCTTATTTTGGTATATAATTCTCTTCATGCCATATGCTTTGTTTTGAATACGAATTTCGGTTGTTGGATTCTTGATTTGGCTTCTAATAATATAATTCAAACACGACTACTTTGATCCGTTACAATTGAATTGATCAAGATTTCTGCTTTTAAGACGTCAGAATTATTTGAAGAGCTCTCTCGCTACACCATCCACCCTTCCCCCACACACACATACAAAAGAAAGAAAGGAATCTTCGAGATAGATGATGGTTGGGACACTAATATGTTCGAATATCAAATTGATAGAATGATTAAATTGATCTCAAGACAAAGGAAGAATTAGTTCGTTATGTTGGCGATGTTCGAAATTCTAAGGTAATTTATTCTGATTGAAAACAGCAACAATTGAATTTTATTTATTTATATATATGCTAATGTTTACTCTGTTAGGGTTTTGACATTGAGAATGATACTCCTTTGGTCGAACGGTGGATGGACCCTGTTGATCAACTCCAAGGTCCGGAGGCTGCAACCATTGAAAGGTGTGCTCGAGTTGCTGTTCACCGTTACAATGTGAAGAAGGTATAGTTTTCAAAACTACACAGATCTTACTTGTTACAACAGGCGGATTGAATTCTAATGTGAACTTTTGTTGATGTACGTAGAAGGGCAAGAAAATTCTCAAGTTTGACAAGGTTGTCAAGGCAACTCTGGCTATAAAAAGTATTCGTGTTTACTACATAACCTTGGAGGCTGAATCTAAAATGAGACAACAACTTATCAGGCCAGGGTAAATTATTGTAGTCATAGGGATGCTGATGGTACAGGATTTCGTGAAGGCTTTGATGTGCAGATTTTTAGGCCAAAAACACCTAGAAGTTAATAAAGGTTTTCTATTGAAGTGTATTCACCCCTACTATTCTGATCTCAGTTCTCTCTCAGGTAGCTATTGCTTCTTTAGCTTATGCTGCTTTTGGTGGCCAAGAAAAGTACGTAATTTAAAAAGAAAAGAAATTAGAATCTCCATAGTTTTTTATCTTCAAAATTAAAAACATGAAGATCCTTTTTCTGCAACTTATCCAAGAAAATGATAGTGGAAGATGTGAAATGAGTCCTTTTTTTTTTAACTTTCTTTTAATATTTGATGTAGCAGCATTGATTTCAATTCAGTTCTCCTGTTTGTTTGTGCTTATTTGTTCCTTCAAAAGGTAAATTGAGGTTTTTCGTTGGCTCTCTTTACGTTATTACCATTTCAAGTGCTTTTGGCGAGGTTCATATTAGCACTTGTTTATTTCAAGTGTTTTAAAGGGTTGAAGAAATTGGTTTTTGAAATAAAAATTCTTTTGTCCAGGCTATGGCTACTTAGAGTTTTAATGACTTTTTTGTTACTTGATCATTACCAGATTTACCTATAGAACCGGTTACAACACCCAAAAAAAAAATAATAAATAAATAACAATAATAAATAAAAGGGTTTTGTCATCTCCTTCCCAGTTCCTTCCCAGAATTTTCAGTATATGCCTCTCTTTCTCTCCTCTTCCATACCACAAGGCTCTCCCTCTCCTAAAATCTTTTACTTCGAATGGAAAATTTTATTAAATAAAAATTTAAGTTGATATACAGGTTTATTCCTCTGCAACATAAGACTTAGTTTGGGATTTTCAAGGAAATATCAGAAACAGGTTCTTGGGGTTTTGAAGAAAACCCATGAAGGCCTATCTTTGATTGTTTAACAAAAACTATTTCTTTTGGGGGTTAAACCATCCATTTTATGTTCTAGGTTCTCTCGATTTTGTGGTTCTCTGCCTTTGCGGGTGAGAATTTTTGTAGGCCGAAAGCGAAGAAGTAGAGAGAGAAAGTTGAGATATGCTATATTTGTGAGGGATATTGTTTGTTGCAAATATAAAATTACTATCAAAGAAATTGCGTCTGTTTTCCATCTCTCTTATATTTCACTTCGAGCTGCCCACTAGCGCTACTCTGTCTCTACATTTGTCTCAAAAATAAAATATATTTGCGTTGTCCCGGTGCAGTTGGCTTCTGTAGAATTTTGATAATTTAGCCTACGTGCATCATCAGATATGTTTTGTTTTCTGTATTTTCCCTCTTAATGTATTAAGCATTTAAGCCCCAACCATCTTGAGGCCCTCAGAAAAGCCTTTCAGAGTCGGAGGTTGTTGAAATTGCAAGTGCATTACAGCCATGAATTATTGGAATTCTACTTTAATATGACAGCCAAATTAAGTAGGATTGCTTAGTCGTAGCTGTCAGCATGCATGGTTTGGCCCTCAAACTCTTAAAATTTCAAACCGAATGCTAGAATATAATTAAGTTTGGTCAAACAGCATTACTTTATAATTCTTGGCTTGGCCCCATTATATTGATGCTTGTTTCAACTTATTTATATCTCAACGTTATAAGGATGTGTAAGATTTGAGGTTTCCTCCTATCAATCATCGCGGGAGGCCATCTTTTTTTTTTTTTTCGTAAATAGTAGCTAACTACGTAAGCATAGCTGTTGGAGAATGTAAGCCACCAAGTAACTTGCATATTGTTTTGCCTTTTCCTTATATGAGCAGCCATCTAAGCACTTGTAGTCTGAACTAGCTTGAGACCCGCACGTGCTGCAGGTGAATTGTTACTTGATGGTACAAAGTGTTGTGTATTTTTGTTTTTAGATAGTAGTTATGCAGCTGAAATAAATTTTTTTTCGTAAAAGATATGAGTTAAAAGAAAATGTATGATAAATTTTGTAGAATAGTGTGAAACTTCTAATCAATAAATAATAGACATAAGTAGACAAGTTTACAATACAAAGACATGCAAATTCTTTGGGCAAGAGAGAAATTGCATCTCTTTTTCGGATGACTAATTATTTTTGTACACTTTATTTGTGATCAATTGGTGGTATTTTGAAATTGCATTTGCATTTTTATTTCTAGTAGAGTTTCTTTCCATTCCCAAGGTCATTTGTCATTTTCAAATCCCCCACTTCTCATTGAATTGCGAAAATCTAATCCAAAAAAGAATAGATGCAAGACTGTCATTGCTCAACTTGCTTAATGCATACGGATATGAAGGTTTAATGCCTTGTTGTAGATCCATATTTATATTGTGCTTTCTGAATCCTTGACTAAACTTAGTAATATCAATCTAGGTGTAATCTACCAAGCTGGATAAGGGATCATCACTATGATTTGACCAGGGAAAGAAAGGAGTGATCTTGAAAGAAGAAGCAAATATGTGACAGAAATTAATCAGGGGCCTTGATGTTAGCTTGTTAACCAATTTCTGTCACACATCTGCCTTTTCTTAGAAGATTGCTGCTTTCTTTCCCTTGTTGAATCCATTTGGTATACAAAATTATAATCAGTAGGATGTTCTTCGGATTCTTAGCATGGACAAAATAGCATGAAAAAAAGAAAAACTTTGGACATATAATTGAGTTACACGATACCATGAGTCCAATACAAAAGCTACATGTTCAAAAAGGCTAAGTGCTACCAAGCATGCTAGAAAGGGTTTCCTGGATATGGGATTTCGCAGCACTATGATAGCATGCCCTCTGCCATAGAAAAAAAATCAGCCCCTTAATAGAGCTGTTATGCAACAATTAAATTAGTTTTGCAAGATATTCGCCTTTAGAGGACTTGTAGGGTCATCTTTTTGTTTTTCAAAGCTAATGGTTGGTCTTTACTATCGGTTTCTCATTTGTTGTGGTTGTTTCCAGCGAGCCAAGGCTTTCATAATTTGTTTCAACCAAAGTGGATTTAGAATTTGAATTAGTTCATAATAGTCAAGAAAAATGTTTATGAAAAATGTAGAGCAATCACAGTCAAGTTCATAGTATATGCAATTTCACATACCATATCCTTCTTCAAAGGAACTACTACCTTTGGTATCAGAATAGTCACTTGATAGATATTCAAGACTCCATCAGAATTTCAGAAAATATGTGAGGTTCTTTGAAAAAATATATATTATGTTCAGGCTGAAACATAATAGAAAAGAAGTTAAATTTGAAAGAGTAGAAAAGTAGTGTTAGGATTCATAAAGACAATCACGACTGAGTTTACATAGACGTCAAATGCAGTTCCTAATTTATTAGCAAAATGATAGCCAAGAAATGTCTTAGATAGTTCATAAGAGCAATGTATATTGCACTATCATGTTGAGCTCATCTGTTGGAGAAACGCGATGAACTGCATGTGGAGAATGTGGCTGTTCAAGAGGTGCAATGGGATCACAGGAACCTTCTTTAGGAGCATTGATCCCCATGAGAATATGCCAGTTGAATTTCAAGTAAGAAAATTAAAAAAAAAATACGTAAGACAAAAGGGAAATAATGAAATCATAAGAGGAAACAAAATATAAATTAATCATCTCGTGTTTGTTTACTCAGACAGAAAAAAATCCATGACCAAAGTTATGTTGCAGAAAGATATTTTCAAGAACTAAAATCCAACGTGAATTATCCCCATAGGAATATTAATCCAAGTCAAGTAACCAGACAAAGCACTACTGTGTATGCACATGCAAAAACACAGATAAGTTATGGTCAAAAAGGTAAAAAATTTCTTTATTTTAAGCCCTGACATGGAATGAGGATGACACCCATTTTATTTATTTCTTTAATGGATTGTTAGATTTTAAGTAAAATAATTTGGTTGGTATATCTATATTAAGAAAAGGTGTCTAAAACTTACCTTGGGTTGCTATAGCGGTTGGGTTCTAACGAAAATGTCAAACCTTTTTTTTGCATCAAAAAAAGGCAAGAAGCATAACTAATTATATTATTGCCTATATTATTGGAATAAACACTCTAGTGCCTACACTATTGCATGTTATAATGCTGCTTTCATAACTTTTTTATAATAGTGTAACTATTAATTTTGTCCCATTGCATAAACCAATTGATTGACTGATATTTCAGATTGAATTACGAAGCAGAAACACATCTAGTTATTGAAAAAAAAAAAAAAAAAAAAAAAAAAAGAAGCATAGTATGAGAGGAACAAATTTGAGAGTGAAATCAAGCTCTATTTTAAGACCTACTTAGGAATACATTCATAGTTTTCCAACAAAAACTTTGCCTTAGTTAAAAATTGGTGGAACCTAAGTGAAACTAACATACTTGATTTTAATTTCAAATCTATTAAAGGATTAATTGGATTGATTTTGTCATTGAATGAGTATTTGCATTTTTTTATAAATACTTCATGACAGAAGAAATTAGCTAATTAAAGCAAAGTCTAACAAGGAGAACCTTTAGCAAAAGCACAAAATAATTATAATAGGAACACATATTGAAGTATAATATGTCGTAAACAAATCTAGGAATGAAATTAAGTTCTTTTATTAGGTCTAGGTATACTCCCATATTCCCAACAAACAAATTGTCTAAATTTAAAATAACTGTAACGTAAATAAAACCTTTATCATATGACTGGAAAGAGCAGCATTATTTGTACGTAAAAATGAAATATATCATAGAAATTATCAACTCATTGAAAAATGCATCGCAGAAAGATGGATAATGGAAGAAAAGTTCACTATAAACAAATATACTGAGCATTTTAAGACATACTCCTTGGTTTTCTCCCTCTCCATGCCACTCCAGTCCTCCAACATAAAATATATGGTCATTGATACATCAATTAGCTATTAGGTATGTTATATCACGTTAAGCAAATTCATGAACATCACAAAGTTTTTCGTTCTTACCAAGACAATAAACAAATCGAAGATCTGTCTCTGCCCCAATATGGATAGGCAAAAAACTGTAAAATAATAAAAGAAATAAAAAGACATTGCTTCAGCTTCATGACAAAGAAAAATACTTTTTTATTAGGGATCACTGGAAAGTAAAGTTACATATGTATAGATGGGGCAAAAAAAGAAAGAGAAGGTTGGAGCTAAGCTGAAAGGTTAATTAATTTATTGTCTGTGTCACAAAATAAAGAGGTGGATCAAAAATATAATTCTCAAACAAATGTTTACATATACCAAGTTAAAAAAGAATAAAACTTAAAAAGAATATACTTTTCAAAAAGAGTTGAAGAATCAAGTTAAAAAATCCTATTACATACCGCCCATCAGGTTGCTAAAGGTTTCTTATCAACATAAATATCAATACAGGGTCGATATTTGACAAATTATAGCGAACAGTCTTCAATATGGATAGGGTGCAGTAAGTGCTTGCGAAATGGCTATGATTGTGAAGCAAAATCTATATGCAAATCAAACATCATAAGTTCTATCTAGGAATCAAAGTATACAGACAAACTAATGGCATAAGTTTTCCAACAAAAACATAATGAATTGTTCAATGCAAGCATTTAAAAAAAAAAAAAAAACCTATAGGACAGTTCAACTCTATCATATTCACACCTTACTATAGTCCGAAGGAAATTGAGAAGCGAAGTAACCACGGAACTTGTAGAATTGTCCTGCAATAATCCAAAAGCTCATTATAATTAAGCATTACGATGATCATAATAATCAAATCAAATAAAATTCAACAAACTTCCTTAGTAGTCAAGTTTATATCATTATTTAATTCAGCTTTATCTCTGATATTAGCTTGCAAAGATAAAACCCAAGCAACAACTACATCTTTGTCAACCTATAACACAAAAAACATGAATCCATTTATTTAATCAATGTAAAATATTAATTCATTAATTTTATCAAAATTCTAATTCTAACGAATTCAAAGCCTAATGAGCAGTTACATAGAATATTTTATATATTAAATATTAGCAACGAAATATTACATTTTGATTTCTATAAGAAAAGGCTTGGTTCTGATGCCACTTTACATTCCTATCAGACAGCATATGAATCAGATGCATTAGCAAACCTTGTTCCTGAATGAATATAATGTGCTGGAAACTTGTACGAATGTGAATTCAATTGTAGATACTTGCATTTCTAAGATAAAAGCCCAAAAATGCATGCTGGTATTTTTGCAAACAAAAGCAAGACAAATGAGAGGAAAAATAAAAAAATAAAACACCAGATAAAAATAATTCAATACAAAAAAAAAAAAAAAAAAAAAAACTAGGTTCTAATTCCCTCCTCAAAAAGAGGCAAAAATTAGGATGATAGGATTGCCAGTGATGACATGTGAAAAACCCAAAGCCGGACAAAATTTGTAAGCTTTTAAGCGACATTAAGACATGAATATATAACAATCATGAAAAAAATGAAAATCTAGGTTAATCTTTTGTTTTTTTGGTGAGAAAACAGAGGAAAACGCAAAGAAATAAAAGCTCATGATGTTTGGGTGGTGAAGCAGGCTGTGGTGCGGCGAGCTGTGGTGGTGATGGGTTGTTGATGGTCGGAGTTAGAATATGTAGGTTTGGAAGATGATAATTAGCAATGGAGAGCGACTACATGAAAGAAAAAGGAATAAACGAAACATAGGAGCAGCTGAGGAAGAAAAAGGAAGAAGAGAAGATAATAGCAGCTAATGTAGAGATCTGAGAAGGGTAGAAAGACAAAAAAAAAAAAAAAAAGGAAAAAAATTATATTAAAAAGAAAAAGAGAAACACTTTTATAAGAACAGTCAAAGGAATAGTAAAATTGAGTCATGAGCTACAGTAGAAAAAACAATAAAATATCTATGTGTTTTAGATTTCTTGTAATAGGTGAACACCAAGAAGTCCTATATTATAATAATGTGCTTGATGAATTCGAATGCAAAACATCACTTAGATGTTGCTAGCATGATTAAGCAAAATTTAAATTACTGTTTGTAGATGCCAATTCTATTTGGAGCATTGATATCATTTTAGGAAATTTCATGTATTACATATTTTGAATATTCCTTGAGTTAAAAAGGTAACTTCTTTTAAACTTAGGTGTTGTTGCCCAACCATTGATGCAGGACAGGCTAGTTGTCCTAAATCTAACTTTGACTTTGGAAGATATTTAGCATCGTATTATAAATACTGACCCTTAGATTTAAATTTAAAAAATAAAAAAATAAAATATATATTTTTAATCATCAAACTAATTCATCAAAATTACTTGAAACAAAATCAAGTCAATATTCACATTTATTAAAAAAAATTCTAAATAATCCTAAAATTATTATTTTGGTAAATCAATTAAGATTTTTTGGTTTTTTTTTTTTTTAGAAATTGAACGGATAATTTAACCTAAAAATAGTTTTACAAATTATTAGTTATTATTTATAGATAATTGTTTATTTGGTTTCAAAAGATTAATATTAGAATAATTTGTAACTAATTACTAATTACATTTACCAACAAAATTTTATAAATTATTAAAATTAGTTATTAATCATTGATTTAGTTGCAAATGAATAGTGTTGAGAAAATAATGTATTTATTAATGAATTAATAGTTTTCAAATTTTTCATGAATGATTGCGATCATGTAATAATTATTTCCAATCATGTAAATATAGTTTAGGTGGTAGATGAGATAATGGTTTAAAAAAAAAGAGATAAATTATTAAAATATTTATTATAAAAATAATTTTAAGGTGTAAAAATGATTTTTAAGACTATTTAATGTATTTATAAATCAAAAAATTAAATGTTAGTGGAAATAGAAAAAAATAATTAAATAAATAATAATGATTGAAAATAAATAATTAAAAATTAATTTGATATATTTAAAATGAAAATGAGATACAAAAAAAGAATGTTATAATATATCGAGAGAGAGGTGAGTATCGTGAGAGCGAGACAACTTATGAGTGAGAGAGAGAGAAAGAGAGAATGTTTTTCCCTTTTTTTACTCAAAAAAGCACTTTTTCAAAAATATTATATCATTTTCTCGTTGATTGAAAATCATTTTTCATTGACATTTTTTCTAAATGTGAAACAAATATCGAAAAATGGGATAAAATAGAGAAAACAAGTTCCTAAACTTTATTTTTCTCCAAACAAACAACCCTTAGAGTCACACCAATATGGTTTTTAAGGATCACACTTAGATGATGAAAACCCTAACTAGGTAGAAAGACATAAGCTTCTAACCTAGGGTTTTAGGCGTCACACCTAAAAAGGTGATTGAGTCACAATAAAAAATAAATTGCTGGAATTTTATTCACGAACTTCTATTAAAATATTGAAAGAGAACATAACCTTTATAAGGAAATACTAGTATTCCTAGTCCAACAAGGACTTATTTTCCTACATAAGAAATCTATTTAGAGTAGGAAATACCTAACAAAGCTAATTATTTTAAAGCAAATAAAAATGCTAAAGAGAAAATAAAATCTTGACATTGAAAATTCTATAGAAATATCCTTATACACAAAAAGACACAACTTTTGCTTATTTTATAATATGCATCAACCTTTTGGTCATGAGATAGAAGAAGTCATGTTTCAATTGTTTAATATTAGTTAAAGATCGATTTTTCTAGTATGATATTGAATAGAGGATGTTATTATACTACTCCATTTAAACAATATCAACTCATGTTGATTTTTTTGTGTAATTCTATCTAATTTTTTTGGTGCAAGCCTTGTTGTTTTTGTTATGAACTACTTTCTTTTATAGTTATTGATAGTTTTTCTATAATGAATAAATTTCAATGTAAATCCTTGTTACAAGGATTCTTATGAAACTTCATTGAATATGCCAAGCTAGTTTGGAGCGAGTGAATATTTTTTAACTTCCACAACAATAACAAGTTCATTTTATGCTTTGCACAAGCATTCGTGGTAATGTTTTCCTTTTGTGCTTGCATCATCATTTTAAGCATTCAAGGTTAATTCAGTTGGATTTGAAACATTATGAAATCATCTAACACTTATAGAATCTTATGCTTCGTTTTCGAGATAAATCAATACTTGCCAAGTCTTGCAAACTCAAGTTGGTTTCTTGACTATTCCAAGCCGACATTCAATGGATGATGGATCAAATTATGATGAAACTCTCTAGTGAAGCTTCTAAGTTGTGGCATGGTTGTTTTAGAAAAGCAAGAACTCTTATTTTTCGGTTATGATTATTTCCTTATGAACGAGATCATTAGGAAGAATTTGTTTCTTTTATGAAAATGAATTATTTGGATGCTTTTGTGTGATTATAATATTTTTTTTTGTAAGTTCTTTTATGCATGCCTCAATTAAGAGTACTATGTACAAAAGGAATAAATGATGACAATCTAACTTTCAAACTTGAATATAAAAAGACTTAATTAATGATCTTACGAGAGTTACTACTTCACATAAGATGTTCTTTTTTGATATTTTTCTTGAATAGAATAACTAAATCAAATAACTTAAAATTAATTTTTCAACTTCTAATGAAGTTTTTAACCTATCGAGCTTGGCTGGATTGCAAGTTTGTAAGGAAAATTGCTCATAATAATAATAATATTAAACAAACAATTCAAATGTTTTATATTAATTTGAAAAAAAAATTGAAATACAAACTACATGATTAAACGAACCTACATATGAGGTAAAATAAAATTGAGAGCTAAGCTTAATAATGTAACTCCAAATAGAAAATCACATTTACTTATGACAAAAAGTACTTATAAATAGATACTCCACGGATGCAATCATTAACGATCACAAACTATGGTTGCAAGATGAGAGTCGGGAACCAATTTATTAGCTAACTTGATTATAGCTCATTTGATTATAGCTTATATAATATTATCCGTAATCTATAACCTAACAAGTTTCAAGTGTGTTAAAGCTTCGATAGTGCTCTAAAAGCTATTTGCAATTTACAAGTTGAGTTTGTTTGTATGTTATATTGTATACGTTTTTCTCTTGTTATAGTTTGTATTTATAAACCTATGTATTTCTCTTGTTACAATTTGTATTTATAGACCTCTTGTTTTGTCATTATCTTTCTTAGTAGGTCCCTCTTTTCTATATTTTTGTTTTATCTTTTTATTGCTTCATGTTTCCTTGTAACTTCCTACTCGATGCTACAATTTTTCCTTCTTTTCATATGTGAAATTTTTACCATGTGTAGAAAGAAATAATTCTTTTGGAGCCCACATTATAAAAAAAAAAAAAGGGGATTTGTGAGGAAAAAATAACAATAGTCTCAAAACCGTCTTTAATTTACTAAAATTGTGACGGTTTGAAGCACTTTAGCGTGGATCTTCAAAAGCATCGCTAAATCGGTCCTAAATGACTATTTTTAGTGACGGCTATTAATAAACCATTGCTAATTGACCAAAAGAATAACGAGGGTATCATAAACCATAGCTATATGTAATATTTTTCCCTTCAAACATTTTTTTGCGACCATTTTTGCAAAAAAAAATGTCACAAATCATGGAAATTAGTGACAAGTTTTTGAACTGTCGCTCATTTTACTTTTCCTTATTTTTTTCAAGTTCAAGCATTTTTGCGATGGTTTTTTTCAAAAAAAAACCATCGTTAATTCCATTTTTTTTTAATTTCCCCAACTATTTTTGCAATGGTCTTTTACAACATTAGTAAATTAGCGACGGTCAAAAACCATTGCTAAAATGTCACTAATTTTTAGACTCGTTGGGAGGGAACGACTATTTTTCAATTTTTTGAGACAATTACCGATAGTTTTAACGACGGTTTTGAGACCGATCACTAAATCTTTGAACCCCTAAATAGCATTCTGCCTAAAACTTTCCCCAAAAATTTCCTCTTTTTCCTCTCTTCTTCTCCAACGCCGATTTGCTCTTTCCTCATCAAAATCTTCCCCTCTCCTTTACTTTCCTTCCAATATCCTCCTCTCTCTCCTCCTTCCCTTTCTACCCTCCATCTCTCCCCCTTTCTTCCTTATTTTCCTCTTTCTTTCTCCCTTTCTCACCCTTTCCTCAACCGCTCATTTTTTCAACCGGAACGATACTAGTGAAGCCCCTCTACCGACGCAACCCCTCTCTTCCTTGTGTTGGTGAAATGTCCTCCCTCACCTAACCCCTCAATTAATTTTTTATAATTTTTTATTAATTTAATGTTAATTTTTTAATTTAATTTTTATTTTAATTATGTTAATGTTATTGTTAATTTAGTTAATTTAGTTAATTTATTGTTTATTGTTAATTTAGTTAGTTTAATTGTTAAGGAAATTTAATTATTATTAATTTTTGTAAATTGTGAGAGTTTAATTGTTTAATTATTAATTTTAATTTTAAGAAAATTTAATTTTTATTAATTTTTGTTGTTAATTTAATTTTAATTTTTATTATTTTAATTTTTAATTGTTAATTGTTAATTGTTATTATTAATCGGTAATTGTTAATTGTTAATTTAGTTAGTTTAATTGATGGTATTTTTAAAAATTAATTATTTTATTAAATTGTTAATAGGTTATTAGAAATATTTTAAATTTTTAGTAATAAAAAAATTAATATTTTTTGAAATTATATTTAGTAATTAAAAAATTAATTAGTAATTCAATTTATTTAGTTATTGATTAAGTAAAGGAGTTAAGTAATTACAAAATTAATTAGTAATTAAAAATTTAATTAGTAATTAAGTTTATTTAGCTGTTGATAAAATAAAGGAGTTGATCAATTACAAAATTGATTAGTGATTAAAAAATTAATTTTTTTGTGCATTATGTTTAGTCATTAAAAAATTAATTAGGAATTAAGTTTATTTAGTTGTGATTAAAAATATATTTTAATCCGAGTAAAGGAGTTAATTAATTACAAAATTAAGTAGTGATTAAAAAATTAATTTTTTTGTAAATTATATTTAGTAGTTAAAAAATTAATTAGTAATTAATTTTATTTAGTTATTGATTAAGTAATTAAAAAATTAATTTTTTAAAAAACTTTAATTAGTAAATAAAAAATTAATTACTAATTAAATTTATTAGTTGTTGATTAATTAAAGTAGTTAATAAGTAAATTTTATAATTTGTGTTTAGAATAATAAATTATTTTGTAATTAATTTAGTTAATAAGTAAATTACTTTGTACTTAATTTAGTTAATAAATCAATATTATATATGTAAATTAGTTATTGATTAATACAAGGTAATTCATTTACTAAGTTCATTTACTAATTAAGTTATTAGAAATATTTTTAATATTTAGAAATTAAAAAATTAATTTAGTTTAAAATGAATTCGAATCGTTAATGGATTGACTTTAAATTAACTAATGGACTTTTAAATGAGCGTTTCGTAGATGGGATTAACGAATTTATTAATTTTTTCGTTAGTTATGCGAGTGTATGGATAGAAATAAGATGCGCTATCCTTGTAAGCTTACAAAATGTCAAAATCATAGTTGTGAAAAACCTAATACCGTTAAGTATCATTTGATGAAATATGATTTTGTGTCGAGGTATTATGTGTGGAGATATCATGGAGAGAATAATTTGATCATTTATGATGGTAATTCCATTAATTATATTCAAAAAAGAACAAATATTTGATGATCCTTAAGTCAATCGATACCATATAATGGTGATGGATGCGAATTGGTCTACCATTTAATCCGTCTAACACGGACAAAGACCCAAACCACGATGCCTAAGCGTTTTACGATTTGTTAGATGCATCGAATAGGGAAATATGACCCGGTTTAGAAAATCATTCACAATTATCGACAATGTCTCATTTGTTACATCTCAAGTCCGAGCATCATTTCTCGAAGAGGCATTACAATGACTTAAGTCAACTTATGAAAGAGTTGATGTACGTCAACAACTGCATGCCAGAAGACTTTTACGAGCATAAAAAAATGGTGAAAATGATAGGTTTACTTGTTCAAAAGATCCACAATTGCATAAATGGTTGCATGATTTATTGGGATGAAGACAACAAGACAATCACTAGCAAAATCCGTGATCATCCTCGATATGAAAACCCTAGGCGAGATCGATTAAAAAAACATATGTCCCATATAAAAAAAATATATTATTTTTCATTAACTCCACAATTACAAGGGACGTATGCATCAATCGCAACTCGCTAACAACCTAACGTGGCATGCACGACATGTAGATGAGCCGGACGTCATACGTCATTGTTCAAACTCCTTCGCATGATGGTATTTTGACCAAACACATCCTTCTTTTGCATCGGAACTTAGGAATGTTAGATTAAGTGTTTGCACCGATGGATTCCAACCTTTTGATAAATTTAGACAACAATATTCTTCGTGGCTCGTGATTGTAACGCTTTACAATTTGCCACTCGTAAAAATATATGAAAGAAGAATATATGTTCTTAACTCGTAATTGTCCTAGGTCCTAAAAACCCTAAACTCAATCTAAACGTATACTTACAATTCTTAATTGAAGATTTTATTGAATTATGAAAAGTAAATGCTCTTACCTATGATGTGTCCTATAAGGAGAATTTTCGAACAAGAGCTATCATCATGTGGATAATTAATGATTTTCCTGTATATTCAATGTTGTCGAGTTGGAGTATTATGGGTAAGACAACATGCCCATATTGTATGGAAAATTCGATGCTTTCAACCTTCACAACGGTAGAAAGACTTCATGGTTTGATTGTCATTGAAATTTTCTCGCCATAAAGTCATCCTTTTAGGCGAAACGAAACGCATTCTAGCAAAATTCTATTGTTACAAACATTGCTCCTCCAATCTAGTCCGAAACAAAAATTTTGCAAGAATTACATCATTGAGGGTTGTTGAAAGTAACGAAAGAGGGCTTTGATAAGTGTAACAATAATATATCTAGATATTGTGGTTGAAAAAAGTAGTATATTACGGGATCTACCTTATTGGAGTTCTAATTTAATTTGGCATAATTTGAATGTGATGCACATTGAAAAAAATATCTTCGATAATGTGTTTAATATAGTTATGAGTGTCTTGAGAAAAAACAAAAAAACAATGTAAATTCTAGGAAAGACTTGAAGCTATATTGTCAACTTGTCCAAATTAGAAATAGATAAAAACTCTAAAAAATACTTAAAAGCTTATTACACCACTAGACAAAGAACAAAAGGTACAATTAAATGGATTAAACAACTCATGTTTTCAAATGGATATGTTTCAAACTTGGCAAGGTGTGTCACTATGAATAACCTCATATTACATGGCATGAAAAGGCATAAGCTGTTATGTATTTATGCGAGAGGTTAATACTTGTCACATTTCGTAACATGTTTCCAATAAATGTGAGCAATCACTAACTAAGTGGAGCTTATTCTTTAAGAAATTGACATCTACTTGTCATTAAGATTAAAGATATGACCCGTCTTGATAAAGACATACCTATAATCCTATGAAAATTAGAGTGTATATTCCCACCTAGTTTTTTCGACTCTATCGAGCTTCTTCCCATACCACTTGGAGGATGAAGCAAAAATAGTAGGACCAATACAATATCGATGGATGTATCCATTTGAAAGGTAAATAGTTTTATTATTTTTGACATACGTTATTAATTAACTATTGAAAATATTTGTTAAGTATAATGCATTTATAATATTATAGGTACCTTTGAAAATTAAAAAATAATGTTAAGAACAAAGTCATAGTCAAAGGGTCAATCTACAATGCATATTTAGTTGAGGAAGCTTCAATGTTTTATTCATATTACTTTAAGACTCATGTACATACTAGAAATCAAAAAGTACCTAGAAACTTTAAGTGTCTTTAAGAACCAAGTGATGACATTAAAGGAATGCTTGCACTATTCAAACCCAAAGGTAGACCATTTGGTCAAGCAAGATCACATGTCTTGATAGATCAAGAAAAGAATGTATCTCATACCTACATTTTGTTAAACGGTGATGAGGTGACTCCTTACATGAAGTAAGTGCTATAATCGTCAAATATTACAATACTAAACTTCATTAAGTACCGAGTCATTTTAATAACACATAATAAAAAAAAATTTCTTTCCCAATATTTTATTATCTAACTTTATGAAAGTGATCCCGACATATCAAAGTACGACGTAGATGTTCGACTTGAAACCGATTTTGCATCCTAGTTCCATCGATATGTGAGTATAAGAACGTAAAAAAAAATTATTATGAAAACAATTTTATCAAATTTCATACAAACATTAAGTAATGGATCTAGACTTTACGGGCAAGTAATGTACAACCCAATATGATAACGAGACCATTATATTAAAGATCTTACAAAAGGATCATTATGAAGACCTAAGTCGTATACGGGATAAATTATGAATGGGTATAAGTTACACATTGATGCTCATGGTTCGAAGAGAGCAATAATGTGTAGTGGAGTATGTGTAAAAGGAGTTAGCTATGCTATGGTGGAAAATGACTACTATGGTAGGTTGACTGATATACTCAAACTTGAGTATCTCGGCTTACCAATCAAGAAAACTATATTTTTTCAAATGTGATTGGTATGATACTATACCTAGCATTGGTATAAGAGTTCATGATCATTATAGACTAGTGGAGGTCAATAGTCATAGGATGTCAAATAGATCCGATCCCATCATACTAGCATCACAAGCGCATCGGTTGTATTATGTAACATATTCTATATTGAAGGGCATCATACGCGATTGGTTGGTGGTATGTAATGTAAAACTCGAGCCGACGGTAGATGTGCTCGAATCATCCGTTATCGTTGACCAAACAAATATCAAACCCTTTCAAGAAAATGAAATGGAAGACCAACACAATATCATCCAAGTTAATGATGATGAAGGCCACTCATTGAATGATCCAATTAGAGCGTTACTAGATTTAGAAGAGCGTAAAATTAATGTAGAAAATGAAGTTGAGTTTGAACCGGATGTTGAGTAAGATTTAGATGAAGAATGTGACAATGATGACCATGATACTCAATAACGATATGGTAGATCCTATTAGATTATGTAACATTGATTTTTATATTCAATGAACATATTGTCCATTGGGATTTCATATAATTCCAAATAGCAAATTAAAGATTTAGGCAACCTTGTCCTCTTAGATTTGTTGGGCTAGGTTGGTTTTGTCCTCCCATGTAATTTTTCATGTTATTTCAATATATCTATAGGGTACCGTCCTTGTTCTTAAAAAAATAAAAACTATTGATATGGTTTTATTATCCTACATAGTTTACTTGTACTTTTTAAGGTAACATTTAAATATATGTCTCTATGTCCATGTTATTTGATATATGTTCTTCATTAAATAAATATATATGAAATTGTTCATGTTAAGATGAATGTTATATGTTAGTATTATAAATGAATATTTTATTTTAATATTAATGAACATATAATTAAACTAACACTAATATAATTAAATAATTTAATTTTCCTAAATTTAATTAATTTTATTAAAAATACTTAATAAACAATTAATTGCTTATTTAATTAAATTAACACCACCTATTAAATATTTCAAGAGTGACTAAATTATTTAAATACAAACAATTACACTTAAATTAATAACCAACTAAATAAAAAATATTAAACACATAATTAATTAGACTAAATCTTACAAAATTATTTAAATACAAATAATTACGGTTAATTTAATAACTAATAAATAGCAATTACTTATAATAAAAAATTAATTAAAACTAACTAACAATTAATCAATAAATAATAAAACAATAACATAAGTAACAATTAAATTTTCTAAATACCAACAATTAAACTAACTAATTAAAGAATAAATAATTAATAACAATAACACAATTAACAACAACAATTACATTAACAATTAACTAATAAATAATAAAAACAATAATAGTTAACAATAATAATTAACAATAAAAATTAACATAAAATTTAATAATTGTAATTAAAATAAATAAATAATTGAGTTACCAATAAGAAAATTTAAGAATTAGATGAGGGAGGAGTTGCGCGAAGGAGGAGGAGCTACTATGCCATGATGGTGTTGCTTGTCATAACCCAATTTTGGGTTCCTTGAAAAATATATAAAATATATAAAAAAGAAAAAAATATAAAAAAATATTGAATCTTCCTAAAATAATTCGAAGATTTGTCGAAATCTTTAATTAATCTTTTTTGAATTGGAATCTCCTTATTTTTAGCTAATTAAATCTCAAAATTAAGATTTGATTTGTTAGAATTTGAATTTGAATGGGATGATTTTGAGAGAAATTTTAGGAGGTTTTGGCCTAAAAAAAGCTTTCGGATTTTGGTTTGCGAGGGGAGGGACACAAAAAAGGCGGCCATTAAGCCAAAAAAAAAAAAAACTAAAAACCAAAAAAAAAGCCAAACATGTCCTAACCCATTTACTCAGTCGAACGTTTCACCCTCCAATTGATCATTTTTTGGTCCATTTTGACCCCGATCAACACCACCCGCTTGTAACCCATCACTAGATCGATCAATCCATACCGATTAAGGAGAGAACCAATCACAAAGGAGAGAGAAATCGGATATTAAACCACCATGACCCGACCCGCAAAAGACTCGATCATATCTCCCAATTCCAATTGAATCTCCAAGCTCCACTTTAACTAACTTAGTCGGCCAAGCCCCCTAAACATTTCCCCTTGAAATCACAACCTAACATCACTGGAAAACGATCTAATTGAATGCGACCCGTTTTGGATCCGTTTTGTTAAACCCGAAACAATTGGCCGATTTAAAAGGTATTAGAGGTCCTAACCACTATAGAAATTCTTCTCTCGACCTCATGAGTCGACTGGTATGCTTGGAATCCCGAAAGTATGTCAAAATCATTCGTTGGTGAAAAAGGGAGATCCGACCGAAACTTCGGAGGCTCGATCTCCCTCCACCATTGGACTCGCAGACAATTGGATCTACAAGGTAGGGTGGTCCACGCGCCTAAACGATCATCGAAAGTCAAACGGTCACTTGGTAGTGACTCTTGGCATTCCGGGGGCATTTTTGTAATTTTATAGTGTAGGTGAATTTTAGACTTGTTTGATTTTTTTTTATGTGTTTTGTAATATTTTTTTACTCTTATGTATGTTAGACAATTTAGAGATACTTAGGTGTGAAATTTATTTGAATATGTGATTTTTGATATGATTAAAATATTGGATAAATGAGTCTCCTATTTATTAGGGACGAACGATGATTTTAATATATTTAATTTCTCAAAATTTATTTTAGTTAATTTTATTTAATTAAAATTTTAAATTTTTTTAAAGAAAAATAAAAAATAAAAAAAATAAAAAAAGTAAAAAAATATATCTAAATTTTTTTACGAAGTCTCCTATCCGATAGGGACCGACATCACTAAAAAGAATATCAAAATTTTTCGACAAATTCTCCTATTCGATAGATTTGACAATTGGAATTTGAATTTGAATGAGGCTGATTTTGAGAGAAATTTTAGGAGGTTTCGGCCTAAAAAAAGCTTTCGGATTTTGTTTTGGCCGGGGGGAGGGACACAAAAAAAGGTAGCCACCGAGCCAAAAAAAAAATCATATATGCAAAAAAAAATACTAAAAAGCAAAAACAAGCCAAACATGTCCTAACCCGTTTACTCGACTAAACGTTTCACCCTTCGATTGATCATTTTTTGGTCCATTTTGACCCCGATCAACGCCACCCACTTGGAACCCGTCACTAGATCGGTCAATCCATACCGATTAAGGAGAGAACCAATCATGAGAGAGAGAAATCGAGAGATTAAACTACCATGACCCGACCCATAAAAAGATCCGATCATATCTCCCAATTTCGATCGAATCTCCAAGCTCCACTTCAACCGACTTGGTCGACCGACCCCCGAACATTTCCCCTAGAAATCACAACCTAACATACCCGGAAAATGGTCTAATTGAATGCGACCCGTTTTGGATCCGTTTTGGTAAACTCGAAACAATTGGCCGATCTAGAAGGTATTAGAGGTCCTAACCATTATAGAAATTCTTCTCTCGACCTCATGAGTCGATTGGTATGCTTGGAATCCCGAAAGGATGTCAAAATCATTATTGGTGAAAAAGGGAGATCCGACCGAAACTTCGGAGGCTCGATTCCCTCTACCATTGGACTCCCGACAATTGGATCCGCAAGGCGGGGTGGTACACACGCCCGAATGGTCATCGAAAGACGAATGGTCACTTGGCGGTGACTCTTGGCATTCTAGGGGCATTTTTATAATTTTATAGTGTAAGTAAATTTTAGACTATTTGATTTTTTTTTTTTTTTTGTGCTTTGTAATATTTTTTTACTCTTATGTATGTTAGACAATTTAGAGATACTTAGGTGTGAAATTTATTTTAATATGTGATTTTTGATATGATTAAAATATTGGATCAACAAAGTCTCCTATTTATTAGGGACGAACGATGATTTCAATATATTTGAATTCTTAAAATTTATTTTAGTTAATTTTATTTAATTAAAATTTTAAAGTTTTTTTAAAGAAAAATTAAAAATAAAAAAATAAAAAAAGTAAAAACAATATATCTAAAAATTTTTACAAAGTCTCCTATCCGATAAGGATCGACGTCACTAAAACGAATATCAAAATTTTATGACAAATTCTGCTATCCAATAGATTTGACGAGTTGAAATTTGAATTTGAATGGGCTAATTTTGAGAGAAATTTTAGGAGGTTTCGGCCTAAAAAAAGCTTTCGGATTTTGGTTTGACCGGGGGGGAGGGGATACAAAAAAAAGGCAACCACCGAGCCAAAAAAAAAAAACCGGATATGCAAAAAAAACAAAATACTAAAAATAAAAAAAAAAGTCAAACATTTTCTAACCCGTTTACTCAACCGAATGTTTCACCCTCCAATTGATCATTTTTTGCTGCATTTTGACCCCGATCAACACCAACCAGTCTGTAACCCATCACTAGATCGGTCAATCCATACCGATTAAGGAGAGAACCAATCACGGAGGAGAGAGAAATCGGATATTAAACCACCATAACCCAACCCGTAAAAAGATCCGATCATATCTCCCAATTCCGATCAAATCTCCAAGCTCCACTTCAACCGACTTGGTTGGCCGGTCCTCCCGAACATTTCCCCTTGAAATCACAACCTAGCATCGCTGGAAAATGATCTAATTGAATGCGACCCGTTTTGGATCCGTTTTGGTAATCCCGAAATAATTGGTCGATATAAAAGGTATTATAGGTCTTAAACACTATAGAAATTCTTCTCTTGACCTCGTGAGTTGATCGGTATGCTTGGAATCTCGAAAGGATGTCAAAATCATTCTTCGGTGAAAAATGGAGATCCGACCGAAACTTCGGAGGCTTCGATCTCCCTCCACCATTGGACTCGCGACAATTGGGTCTATAACGCATGGTGGTCCACGCACTTGAACGGTCATCGAAAGACGAACGGTCACTTGGCGGTGACTCTTGGCATTCTAGGGGCATTTTTATAATTTTATAGTGTAAGTGAATTTTAGACTGTTTGATTTTTTTTTATTTGTTTTGTAATATTTTTTTAGTCTTATGTATGTTAGACAATTTAAAGATACTTAGGTGTGAAATTTATTTTAATATGTGATTTTTTTATATGATTAAAATATTGGATAAATGAGTCTTATTTATTAGGGACAAACGATGATTTCAATATATTTAATTTCTCAAAATTTATTTTAGTTAATTTTATTTAATTAAAATTTTAATTTTTTTAAAGAAAAATAAAAAAATAAAAAAATAAAAAAGTAAAAAAAATATCTAAAATTTTTGAAGAAGTCTCCTATCCGATAAGGATCGACGTCACTAAAAAGAATATAAAATTTTTTTGACAAATTCTCCTATCCGATAGATTTGACGAGTTGGAATTTGAATTTGAATGGGCTGATTTTGAGAAAAGTTTTAGGAGGTTCCGATGTAAAAAAAGCTTTCGGATTTTGGTTTGGCGGGCGTGGAGGGGGACACAAAAAGAGGCGACCACCGAGCCAAAAAAAACCACATATGCAAAAAATACTAAAAATCGAAAAAAAAAGCCAAACATGTCCTAACTCGTTTATTCACCCAAACGTTTCACCCTCCAATTGATCATTTTTTGGTCCATTTTGACCCCGATCAACACCACCGCTTGTAACCTATCATTAGATCGATCAATCCATACCGTTTAAGGAGAGAACTAATCACGGAGAAGAGAGAAATCGGAGATTAAAGCACCATGACCCGACTTGCAAAAAGATCCGATCATATCTCCCAATTTCGATCGAATCTCCAAGCTCCACTTCAACCGACTTGGTCGACCAGTTCCCTAAACATTTCCCCTCGAAATCACAACCTAACGTCACCGGAAAATGGTCTAATTGAATGCGACCTATTTTGGATCCGTTTTGGTAAACCGAAACAATTGGCCGATCTAGAAGGTATTAGAGGTCTTAACCACTATAGAAATTCTTCTCTCGACCTCATGAGTCGACCGGTATGCTTGAAACCTTGAAAGGATATCAAAATCATTGTTGGTGAAAAGAGAGATCCGATCGAAACTTCGGAGGCTCCGATCTCCCTCCACCATTGGACTCGTAGCAATTGGAACTACAAGGCGGGGTGGTCCACACGCCCGAATGGTCATCGAAAGATGAACGGTCGCTTGATAGTGACTCTTGACATTCTAGGGGCATTTTTGTAATTTTATAGTGTAAGTGAATTTTCGACTTGTTTGATTTTTTTTTTTTATGTGTTTTGAAATATTTTTTTAGTCTTATGTATGTTAGACAATCTAGAGATACTTAGGTGTGAAATTTATTTTAATATGTGATTTTTGATATGATTAAAATATTGGATCAACGAGTCTCCTATTTATTAGGGACGAATGATGATTTCAATATATTTAATTTCTCAAAATTTATTTTAGTTTATTTTATTTAATTAAAATTTTAAAGTTTTTTTTAAAAAATTATAAATAAAAAAAGTAAAAAAAATATCTAATATTTTTTATGAAGTCTTCTATCCGATAGGGATCGACGTCACCAAAAAGAATATCAAAATTTTTCGATAAGTTCTCTTATCCGATAGGGATTGACATCATCAAAAATCACCTTTTAATCAGGATGTCCTCCCACACACCGATTGTGTCAAGTCTTATAGTGGATCCGATGTTTAAACCGATATGTCGTCCGACGAAGGGGACCGACGATCGTTTCAAAACGATGCCACGTCCAAAAATTAAAAATTCAATTCGGCTTTAAAAAATTAGACTTTAGAAATTAGAAAATAATTTGATATTTTTGGAGATGAATTTAGAATTAAATCATACATGGTACCTTTTTTCAAAAAGGGCATTTTTGGGTGATTAAATATCTTTTCAAAAGTGTAACTAACTCCTTGCGTAGAATCTCTAAACCGAGTGCCTATTTTAGGTTCCTAGTTCCTTCAATACTAGGTGGCGACTCCGAACTCTACAAATAACAATTAATAGCTTAGATTTAATTTTTTTTAGGAGTCCTATCCGACGTTGGGTAGCGACGAATGACGACTCCACTAGCTACTATAGTTAGGCCATAGGTTTAGTTTTTAATTTATCTTCTATATTTATTTTTATCATTTTATTTATTTTTTGTATGTATTTAAATTTCTGTAATTTATTTTCTCGCTACACGTTTATTTTTGAACTCGGGTTGTATACTTTTTCTTTGAATTGTTGCACACACCACGAAGGAAATCTATAAAAACTCTAGACCCAAGCTAAAACTTTGATAGGACTTAGATAGAGGGATTTGGAGGAAAGTATGATGAAAGTCTACTAATACTCTTCTAGACACTCATTTGGACTAGAACTTACCTTATGCATAGGAAATGGTTGAATAGTCTTCCCCTACCTCCTTGTGCTTAAGGTTAAAGGCTAGATTACCCTACTCGGTAATTTAAGCTTTCTAGAAACTTAGAAAATCTTTAGGACTATTCAATGTTTGCCCAACCATAGAAAAGCTAGACCTTGTCTACTAGGGTTGACCCGATTAGGATACGAATCATTATTAAATGATGCCAATGCTGACCTTTGGTTTTGCGGGTTATCCTTCATATTAAATCATGACAAAAAAAAGGAATAAGGTCGAGAATTTTTGGGTTAGATCCGAGCGGGCTCGAAGTGATGAAGGAGATTGTCTACCTTCGAATTTTGTATGAGACTTGTGTAAAAAAATGGTTTTGCCTTTCATGTGCTTATAATAAGAATGGTTTCATCATTCCAAAATCAAGTCATGGTTGAAATTAGGGGTATACATATCTTCCTAATCGCCTAAGTATCTATAGGGTAATTTTACCCTCGGCGAGTACTAGCTAGGTCTAACCCATCCTAGGCAAGATTCTATTATGATTTAATGTGAAACAAAATAAAGAAAGGTATCCAACCTAGTTCAAAATCATGCATTTGCATCAAGTATTTATTTGTATATATTTTTGTATTTTTTTCTTAAAGGAATTAAAAATAGGTTGCTTCGTTCAATCCCTCCGTGCGTCTATAATACTCGACTTCGGACTCGTCAAATGAAAAATGAAAAAAGACCACGACATGAACCAATTAGTCAACAAGAGTTTTACTTGTTGAAAGAGAGTGTAGCTCAAATGACATTCCTGTTAGAACAAGCCTTAAGAGGGGAAGGTAGCTTGAATCAAGGACGAGAACAACCCAAAGTATTACATATTGTTCCATTACCCAATCGGTCGGGGCCTTCCAATCAAGTAACTTTTCATGCTAATGGCTCACATCATGTTGGGGCATTTGCTTATCTTATGGACCCACGAGTCCCACAAATGCCACATATGCCCCTTGTAGATCCTATAGAAGAAGAAACTCATGATTATAGGGCGGTTGAAGGTCTAAGTATGGATAGACTCATGGCATTAGAAGAATGCCTAAGAGCACTAGAGGGAGAGGACACATATGATCTAATTAGGGCCTCCAAAATGTGTTTGGTGCACGATGTGATAATCTTGAGGAAGTTTAAAGTATCGGATTTTGCTAAATATACTAAAATCTAGTGTCCTATGACCTACTCGAGGGTATATTGTAGCAAGATGGTAGAATTTATTCACGATGAAAAATTAATCATACATTTTTTTCATGAGAACTTGAGCGGATCGGCATTGAGTTAGTATATGAGGTTGGAGGGGCCCAAGATCGGAGGATAAAAAGATCTAGCCGACGTGTTTCTCGGGTAATACAAGTTTAACATGGAAGTGACTCCGAACATTTCGGATCTCCAAGGTATGGAGAAAAGAAATCAAACAACTCGGGATATGAGTTAATCTCAATATTTTTTAATACTTTCAAAGCACCCTACTTTGAGTATTTGATTGGTAATGTTTCAACCAATTTTATTAACACTCGTTATCATAACTCAAAGGGTAGAGCAAACGATTAAAGCGGGAAAGATTTCGATAGTTACGAAAAGACAAATGGTGATGGTAACGTGAGCACGGATAGGGAGATACATCGGATTGAGACTAGATCTTATCGATCTAAAAATCGAGGGGGTAATCAAAGGGAACATAAAAATCATGACGACTCCAAGTAACCCCCAAAGACCTTCATTCACCCAATATACCCCTAACCCAACAAATACTATAAACCAAACATACCCATCAAATCAACTTGAATCCATCCTACATACCTCACCAAATATATCGAGCAAATCAATTTCCCTAAGTCGCTTTACATTTCCAAAATCCACCAACTCATAACCAAGGCTACAAAAAAGAACTCGAACAACTACCACCATTACTTATCTCGTTGGGTAAAATGTTTGAACACCTAGTGAATACCGGACTGATTACCCCAATTCCTACCAAACCAAAACTCCCTCCTTATCTTGTATGGTACCAACAAAATGAAAGTTGTAAATATCATTTTTGTGCTGATGGGCATAATATCGATAATTGTCTTGCTTTCAAAAAGAGGCTCTTGGCTTTGATTAAAAAGGGCGGATCGGCCTTGATAGTTTTCCAAATACTTTTGATGTGAGCATGGATTAAGCTGCCAAGCCATACGAGTTGCCAACACATGGAATGAAGAGATGGTGTGAGCTCGAAAGATATGGTGATGATGCATGCTCATTGATCTCGCTAATGTCTTCTCTTAATTTTGTCAAATTTTAAAAACTATTTTTTTGAATGTTTTGGTTATGCATGAATTAAGATGTATATTTGAATGAAAGAATACTTATGCTTTCTTCGTAATTTCATATTATCTAATTTGAAATCAAGAGATGTTCATTTGAAAGTATTATTTAGCATTAACATCTTTCTCTATTAAGGAAATATAATGGCAAATTCATTCAAAAAATTTTTTTGCAAAAATTGATCAAATTTTAAAACATGACATATATATGCTAGAGATAAATCTTCAATTCATGAAACCCAATGATACATCCTTCTAATAGCCTTTACGAGTAGAAAGTAATGGGGGTAATCCTCTATTTTTTAAGAAAAAAAATTCTTTATCCTTTCCTAAACCGAACATTTAAAGAAAAGTTTTACCTAAGAAAATATCATAAAGCCCAAATGAAAAACTCAATGATTGGTGCCTTAAATAATGATGAACAATATATCTTCTAGTCATGATAACATTCATCGTCTCTCCTTTATAAGGTTCTCTAAATTAATCATCGTTGTTCAAAAAAGATTAGTGTCTAACGAAGCATAGGCGAATCGATCTTGGAGACAAGAAAAGGCCATCTTTCATATATCTCATAAAAGTTTTATCCTTTGTCATCCCTCTTTGAGCTCGATGATTTTCTTCATGATAACCAAGACTAGGATCACCCCTCACACTCGGGGGTAAAATGTATAGTCTATGAATGGTCAATGAAACTTTTAAAAATTTCTATCAAAAGAATCCCATCAATTATTGTAAGAGCAAAAAGAAAAAAAAAGAAGGGAGCAAAAAAAAACTTCTCGAACATAAAACTATAAGTCAAGATGGGAGTCAAAATTCAAATAGGCAAAGAGAGTTGAAGCTAGAAACGAGTCAACGAGTCAAAATGACAAACTCCTTGTGACAAGCCTTAAAAAAAAGAAATATTTTCATTCGTTGGACACCAAGATGACTTATCGACCTAACTAACGGCTTAAGTGATAAAGTCCAGATGGCATTGCCTAAAGAGATTTTCATGGACAACAAAGTGATCCTATGTCATGAAACCCTTAAAATACTTTTTGAGCCTCTATATCCTTTTATTCATGAACCCAAGTCATAGCTCGCATTACGTACTTTTACAAAGTCTTTTCGATTAAAGACAGTTTACTTATGTTGTTAGATTCTAATCTCAAAAAAAAAAAAAAAGGTGATTGAGAAAAAGAAAATATGATCGGTTGGTATATTGTTTGTCATTCTTTATGACATCGATTCATGAGTCTTCATCAAAAACTTGGAGGGAAAAATAAACGGAATCAACATATTCGAGGCAAAATTATCCTTCAAAATCAATTTTCAAAATACTTTTTGCTTAAACTTTTCTTTCCTTTACCCAAAATGGACTTATTGTTTGACTAAGTACCTTCAAGCATATCAAAAGTCATCTTCCCTACAAACTTTGCATAAGCTAAACACCTTTTTGCTTCCTTAGCCCAACTTTCTTGAAAAAAATATGTCATAGCATTTGAATGTCATATTTTGATTTTTGATCATTAAACCCGAACATCTTCATAAATGAAAGTACTTTCATCGGAACATCTCTACATTTCGTTCAAATAAACTGAATTTTTTTAAGAAAAGCATTCAAGTATATGGTTTGATTCATGAAAATCAAATATTTGTTCAATAATATTTTGCAAACGATAATAAAATTTCAAAACCAATTTGCAAATTGTAATACAAGCATCAAAAGACCCATTTAAACACTAGTGGTGATTATGTTAAGAAAATGATAAATGTTTGATCTCGACCAATACTTGAGGGCATCTCATGACCCAATTGAATGATAATCCATTAAATTAAGAGTACTTGGGGGTAAGACCAAGGATCTAGCAACTCTAATCGAGTTTAACAACGAGTCGGATGATGATATCACTACACTAGTTGGAGGAACACGAGGCCTAACATTAAGCTTTTAAGCACAAATAAAAAATCTAAAGCCATCAAAGTTAGGGGGCAAACGGTAGTCCTAATGGAAGTTAATGACTCGGTTAGAGTTTAATAAGTAATCAAAGTAGTTAGGCATAATCTTATAGAGGTAAGTCACAACATATAGATGGTTATCACATTCAAAAGCACGAGAAAAATCCAATCTACTTCGAGTTAGTTAGAAAAGGCAAAAAACTCAAATGATTAAGGCCAAGGGTAAGAAAATTTTGACAATACTACAAGATACGATCCGAGTACGTAAGTTTAGAATGAGACGAGAAAATGAGAGATTGAGTACCAACAAGGTAGGGCGACCTATGTTTCTCTCAATTAAGAACTAACCATTGTTGTCAATTTTCTTCGGAATATCAACTCAAAAAAAAAAAAAAGAATGATTAGTCAAATTAGAAATTCAAAAAAGGATGGTCACATTTTCTCATACATTTCTCGAGCGGGGTCGCCACATAATAGACCATTCATTTAGGTAAGGTCACCTTATAATAGACCATTCATTCGAGCAAGGTCGTCATATAATAAACCATTTACTCGGGTAAGATCGCCTCTCAATTGACTATTCTTTCAAGTAGGGTTGCCTAATAATAGACTATTCATTTAGGTCGGGTCGCCTCACAGTAGACCATTTACTCGGGTAGAGTCGCCTATCAATTGACTATGCTTTCGGATAGGGTCGCCTAATAATAAACCATTCATTCGGTTAGGGTCGCCTCATAGTAAACTATTTATTCGGGTAGGGTCGCCTCTCAATTGACCATTCTTTTAAATAGTGTCGCCTAATAATAAATCATTCATTCGAGTCGGGTCACCTCACGGTAGACTATTTACTCAAGTAAGGTCGCCTCTTAATTAACCATTCTTCGGGTAGGGTCGCCTAACAATAGACCATTCATTCGGATAGGGTCGCCTCATAGTAGATCATTTACTCGGGTAGGGTCGCCTCTCAATTGACCATTCTTTCGGGCAAGGTTGCATAATAATAAACCATTCATTCGGGTTGGATCACCTCACGGTAGACCATTTACTCAAGTAGCGTCGCCTCTTAATTAACCATTCTTTTAGGCGGGATCACCTAATAATAGACCATTCACTTAGGTAAGGCCACCTCACAATAGACCATTGTTTCGGACAGGATCGTCTAATAATAGATCATTTACTTAGGCGGGGTTGCCTTATAATAGACCATTCTTTTAGGCAAGGTCACCTAATAATAGATCATTCACTTAGGTAGGGTCACCTCATAATATACCATTCATTCGAGTAGGGTTGCCTTACGGTAGACCATTTACTTATGTAGGATCGCCTCTTAATTGACCATTCTTATAGGCAAGGTCACCTAATAATAGACCATTCACTTAGGTAGGGTTACCTCATAATAGACCATTCTTTTAGGCGGGATCATCTAATAATAGATCATTTACTTAGGCATGATCGCCTTATAATAGATCATTATTTTAGGCGGGATTGCCTAATAGTAGATCATTTATTTAGGTAAGATCATCGTATAATGAATCATTCACTTAGACAGTGTCACCTCATAATAGACCATTACGTATTTAATTTTTTAGAGTAGGCTACCCTTAACCACAAGGTTACACATTGTATGTTTAGTTTTTCGAGATAGGCTACACTTGACAATAAGGTCATGTACTACATCTTTTATTTTTCATGTCTTGTATACTTAATTTTTCATTTTTCTCGTAATAAGAAAAAGAAAAAAAAAGAGAAAAAAAGAATTTCTTTACAAGCTCACTAAACAAATCTATTCCGAAGTTCACACTTTAGCTAAGATTTGCATCATAAGCATTGTAAAGAGGGCGCAACTCGTCATAAACCAATTTTGGGTTCTTTGAAAAATAATAAAAAAAATAAAAAAGAAAAAATATAAAAAAATATTGAATCTCTCTAAAATCATTCGAAGATCCGTCAAAATCTTCCACCGATTTTTTTTGAATTAGAATCTCCTTATTTTTAGCTAATCAAATCTCAAAATTAAGATTTGATAATTGGAATTTGAATTTGAATAGGCTGATTTTGAGATACATTTTAGGAGGTTTCGACCTATAAAAAGCTTTTGGATTTTGGTTTGCGAGGGAACACAAAAAAGGCGACCACGGAGCAAAAAAAAAAAAAAAACCACATATGAAAAAAATAATGCCGAAAATCACAAAAAAAGCCAAACACATCCTAACCCGTACACCAAACTTGTTTACCCAGTCGAACGTTTCACCCTCCAATTGATCATTTTCCGGTCCATTTTAACCCCGATTAAGACCACCCACATGTAACCCATCACTAGATTTGTCAATCCATACCGGTTAAGGAGAGAACCAATCATAGAGGAGAGAGAAATCAAAGATTAAACCACCATGATCCGATCGTATCTCTTAATTTCGATCGAATCTCCAAGCTCCCCTTCAACAAACTTGGTCGGCCGACCCTCCCGAACATTTCTCCTTGAAATCAAAGCCTAACGTCACTAGAAAAGGGTCTAATTGAATGCGACTCGTTTCGGATCTATTTGGTAAACTCGAAACAATTGGTCTATCTATAAGGTATTGGAGGTCCTAACCACTACAAAATTCTTCTCTCGACCTTGCAAGTCGATTAGTATGCTTGGAATCCCGAAAGGATGTTAGAATCATTATTGGTGAGAAAGGGAGATCCGACCAAAACTTCGGAGGCTCCGATCTCCCTCCTCCGACGTCGTTACCGACGACCACCACCACCGTTGGACTCACGAGCAATTGAATCTACAAGGAGAGGTGGTCCACACACTGAACGGTCACTTAGCGGTGACTCTTGGCATTCCGGAGGCATTTTTATTAATTTTACGAGTGTAGGTGAATTTTGAATTGTTTGATTTTTTTTTTTTTTTGTGTTTTGTAATATTCTTTTAGTCTTATATATGTTAGAAAATCTAGAGATACTTAGGTGTGAAATTTATTTTAATATGTTATTTTTATATGATTAAAATATTAGATCAACAAGTCTCTTATTTATTAGGAACGGACGATGATTTTAATATATTTGATTTCCCAAAATTTGTTTTAGTTGATTTTAGTTAATTGAAAATTTTAAAAAAAAATTTAAAGAAAAAATAATAAAAATAAAAAAAGAGTAAAAAAATATTCAAAATTTTTTATGAAGTCTCATAGTCGATAGGGATCGACATCACCAAAAAATATCTAAAATTTTTCAATGAAGTCTCCTATCCGATGAGACCGACTTCACCAAAAATCACCTTTTAATCATGAGGTCCTCCGACACACTAGTTATTTCAAGTCTTATAGTGGATTCGATGTTTGAATTGACGTGTCGTCCGACGAAAGGGACCGACGATCTTTTCAATATGATGCCAAGCTCAAAAATTAAAAATTCAATTCGGCTTGAAAAGATAGGAGTTTAGAAATCAGAAAATAATTTGATTTTTAGGAGATGAATTTAGAATTAAACCATACATGGTACCTTTTTTCAAAAAGGACACTTTTGGGTGATTAAATATCTTCCCAAAAGTGTAACCAACTCCTTGCCGTAGAATCTTTAAACCGGTCCCTATTTTAAGTTCCTAGTTCCTTCAATACTAGGTGGTGACTCTAAACTTTGTAAATAACAACTAACGACTTAGATTTAATTTTTTTTGGGAGTCCCATCCGACGTCGAACAGACGACACTCGCTACCATGGCACTCGTTCATGATGGAGAGGTCATATTAAGGGAGGTGGAGGGAAGGAGGAGAAAGAAAAAGAAAAGGAGGGAAGAAAGGAGGAGGTTGGAGGGGAAGAGGAAAATAAGAGAAAGAAGGAGATTTAGAAGGAGAATTGAAGAAGTTATGGAGATAATGAGGAGGAGAAAATTACGATTAAAGAAGAAGAAGAAGAGAGGAAAAAAATATAGAGAAAAAATTCGAGTCTAGCGGCTATTTATGGATTAAAACTTTTAGCAATCTGTTTTTAAATCGTCGCTAATTTTATCCAAAAATTCAAAATAGTCATCCCCCCCCCAACAATCGAATTAACGATGATTTAAAAACTATCACAAATTCCTTACGAATAAAAAAAATTAAAATTTAGCGATGATTTTTAAATTGTCGCTAATTTTACCCAAAAATTCAAAATAGTCATTTTCCCCAACGAGTCAAACTTTAGCGACGGTTTTCAAAACCATCGCTAATTTTGGTATATTTGCAATAATTGTTTTCGAAAAAACCATCACAACTTCCTTACAAAGCAAAAAAAAAAAAAAAAAAAAAACTTAACCGTCGCTAATTATACCCAAAAATTCAAAATAATCAATTTCCCCTAAGAGTCAAAATTTAGAGACATTTTTTAAAACTGTCGAAAAAGCTGTTGCTAATTTTAGAATTTTATGACGATTTTTAGGAAAAAACCATCACGACTTCCTTACAAAGCAAAAATATAAAAATAAAAATTAGTGACGATTTTCATAATTATCCCTAATTTTGTGTCAATTTGCGACGGTTTGCAAAAAAAATCATTGTAAAAATTGGTTAGATTTGATCGAAATAACGACGAGTTTTAAAAATCCTCACTAAACTCCTCACAAATAACTGTTTTTTTCCTAACCATCGTTAATATCCCATCACAAACTACAATTATTTTTGTAGTGATTTCAAAATCAAAGGAAAAAAATTAGTTTATAAACCGACAAATTAAGGCAAAAAATAAAATCATAAGAAAAAACCAAGAACTCATAATGATTTAGTTGGGAACCCGACCACAAATGGAGGAGGAGAGAAGGGAGGAGCAACTAGTCGACCCATGGAGAAGAAGAGGGAATGGAAAAGGAGAAGGAAAGAAAAGATAAAAGAAGAAAATGGAGGGGAAAACGAAGAAAAGAGGAGGGAATGGGCTTTTGGAGGGATTGATGGTGTCAATGGAGGATTTGAAAGGGAAGAGAATCGGTGAAGAAGAAGAAAACGAGAAGAGAAGAAAATGGGGGAAATGGAGAAAAAAGGATGTCCGCCACTAATTTAGGGATTTAGCATTTGGCAACAGTTTTTAAAGAGTCACTAAACCATCAATAAGCCTTTTGTTTTTTCAAAATTTTTGTATTTCCCTCTTGTTTTCGTTGTTTAGTGACAATCTTGTTAAATCATCGGTAAAGTCAACCAAAAATGAAGAAAATTAGCTACGGCCGCCCAAAAATCATAACTAAAAACCCCATTTTAAAGGGAATTTAGCAACGATTTTGATAAACCGTCACTAAAACCCATTGATATTTTAGAAATATCCGTTAGGACTTTAGCAACGGTCTCTAAACCATAACTAAATTTTCCTTTTAGTGGCATTTTTAACCAAACCTTCGCTAGATAGCCATAAAGTAACCATTAGGATTTTGGGGGTATTTAACGACAATTTGCCAAAATAGTCGTAAATTTTGCTTTTTAGCGATGGCTTTAAGCCGATTGTCACTAATTTCTCCCAAAATATCCTTTAGCATTGTGAGGGTTATTTAACGACGGTCTACTAAAATCGTCGCTAATTTTTCCAAAATGGTTATTTAACGATGATTTTGAGAAATTGTCGCTATAAATACAAAAAATAGTTCGATTCACAATGGTCTTATCGGATCATCTCTAAACCGACCATTTTTGTGAGGGTTTTACAAAACCGTCGCGTATTTGCATGTTTTTAGAGATGGTTTTCAAAACCGTCGCTAAATATCCAAAATAAAATGAAATTCGCAAGTCTATTTAGACCGTCGGGAGTTCTTTCACTTTAACGAAGTTTTTCTAAACCATTGCTAAAGAGCATTCGAAATTCTAAATTTTTTTGTAATGCAAAATCAATAGTTTGATTTGAAAAATGATGAGTCATGTTCCTAAGAGAACACAAGAGAATTCAAATTCCTCTTTTAAAGGCTTTTGCCAAATTTTTCTTGCTAAAAAATATGTACTCATCTAAGGATCAATATTGGATAAATTGAAAAATTATGGATCGGACAAAACATATCAAAACATATATTTATTGGAAAACCTAAAAATAATATGTTAGTTATCTTATTAGGATGCATTGTATTAGAAATTAATTTTCCAAAAGTTGAAGGAGAAAATGATTGAAGAGGCTAATATATATATATATTCTCGGGATCGTACTATTAAATAAACCGAGATTAAAAAACAAAAACTCTAAAATCTTCACTTAATTGCTAGTTCTTGGGACTAGAAACCTTGGCCATCGTACGGGTTGAGCGTGTATCCCCGACCATGAAATTATGATATAAGCCTATAGGGACCTCTCGTGAATAAATTTTACGTTTTTTAGACTAAAATGAAAAATATTACAAAATTATCAAAGAGTTAGGGATCGTACGTATTAAATAAACCGAGATTAAAAAACAAAAACTCGAAATCTTCACTTAATTGCTAGTTCTTTGGACTAGAAACCTTGGCCATCATCCGGGTTGAGCGTGTATCCCTAGCCATGATATTATGATATAAGCCTATAGGGACCTCTCGTGAATAAATTTTACGTTTTGAGACTGAAATGAAAAATACTATAAAATTATCAAAGAGTTTGTAGATCGGTGGTGGTGGTCTCTTATAAAAAAAAAGTCATGGATTGAAATCTTAATAGACTAATTCTATTAAAAGTTTTGGATATGTAATTTAAAAAAAAAATTAAGATAAAAAAAATATTACAAAATTCATATATTTTGTTTGAGAAAAAAAAATGTCGTTTTAGTGACAAACAGCAATGAACCACATGTTGTTTTCGTCTTTATGAATTTAGAGCGTGTTAGGTTAATTTGATAATGACTCAAAACATATTCTAACTTTCAATTTTCAATTATAAGATATATAATCACTTGATGGCCAGTGGATATTTCACACACTCATAGTATGTTGTAGAATAATCTTATAAAAAGTTAGTAAATCTATTCTGACGAAACTTCCTAAATAATTAACTTCTTTGGTATAAAATTCTTAGATTTTTTTGTGGGGCATGATTATAAATATCTTTGCATACGTATGATTTTATTATTAATTATATTAACACATTAATTCAGCGACCCTTTATTCCATAAACATGTAAATAAAAAATGACACCGTACGTAATTCTTTCTTCCATGCATGAGACAAATTATATACATATAACAAAGAATACCTTAATTCTCTTCTCTATGTACGTGGACCAATTCTGTGATTGCTTATGCTTAACTCTATAAGGAATATTGAAATAAAACGAAGTGACATAATGATCAAGAATTTCAACCAAAACGTTGTTCACATGGACGTCATATATTCTTAATTTAGCTCCATTAACCATGTGAGACTGCACTCCACATTTAACCCAACTAACCACCCATGTTTAATTAAATAAAATTATATATGTTTCCAGTTACAATTCCAAATAAATAATAATAATAATTAGCAAAATCATGTAATTACTCATATTTTCTCACTATGTACTTTTTGATGGCTAGTATTTTTTATTTATTAAAAAATAATATAAAATTATTTTTAAGTAATATAAATCATTTTTTAAAATTTCACTCAATAAATTAAGTTGTTAATGTAAAATTTTAAAATATGATTTATATTACTTAAAAATAATTTTATATTATTTTTTAACATAACTCTCCAGAGATGAGAATAGCAATATATAATGCTATTTTTTAATCCGTACAAATGTGTTTATATAGATTCTATGGCCATTTTTTCCGGTCAAGATACGTGTAGCACATGTTGCGTAAGCAGATATTCTTACGAGCCTAGAGGTACAAACTTTTCCCCTTGCTTTTTATTCCAACCTCAAAATTCAACTGTCGCTACCTAAAGAGGCAGTCAAATTTTCCTGCATTTTGTTTACTCATCAGATTGGAGGACATAAACCCCACATGTATGTAGTGTCCATTCAACATCAAATTCCAAGCTGACCGCTGTTTGTCACAATAATGCTTCATATCTCAAATCGTTTTTAGACACTAATCAGATTTCAGGCAACCTAGCAGAATTACTTGAAATTCATCAAAAATAAAAAAAATAAAATAAAAAGAAGCATGCAGAATTACTTGAAATCCTAAAAACATGGTCATTAATCCATCAGTGACACCTACAATCCCCTTGGTGTAAACTAAAAGCATTGCCGTTGGATAGAAAAATTGTTGCATAGGTATTGTATTGAAAAACATATATAGCAAATTTTCTTTTACAGAACGTCTCAAGTTTATCGCAAGAGATACATCAGGATGCAGAACCCCATCCCATGCCAACAGGTCATAAAACAGTTAATTATAACTTAGTCCATGTAGCTTACAAAATGAATTGATTAATCCTTTAGCTTTAGAAAATGTATATTTAATTCCAATATTTTCAATCCGTTTATAATTAATTCAGCCCTTCCATGATCAATTTCATGTTTTTTTTTCAATTATTTTTATTTTTTGATTAAACAAGTAGGGAAGATATATGAGAAACTTTGATTAGAAAAAAAGGAGGTATTTATAAAGGAAAAAAAAAAAACTAAATCGAGGAATATGATCAATTTTGAGTAAGAGATTGTTTAATTATATATTTTTTCTACTTTCAAGGACTAATTAATTAGTTATAATAAACTATAAGGACTGAGTAATAATTAACTCTCTAGATAAAGATATCCCATCAATACGATAACACGATTTTATGTCTTAAATTATTCAATTGAGATATAATAGAAGAAGATGAAGAAGATGAAGAAGAAGAAGAAATTGTTTCATTCTTAAAAGAACATTACACCTCCATACAATAATAATAATAATAAAAGGAGCAGTGAACTGCATTTGGAGAATAATAAGGGTGCAATCCTTCTAGCGCTAGGTTTTTGAAAAACCACTGCGACGTACCGACCTAGCTATAGACTCATGATCTTCTTGGATTATGAAAGCATTTCCCAAGCAAAAAAGACCTTTAATCTAAGGGAAGGCATGTCCACTTCCAACAAGTACTATTTGAAGTAGGTATTAAGATATGAAGAAGAAAAGAAGTATTACCTAACAAGTCAGGAAGGTAAAATTATTAAAGCACATGTACAGTAAGACAGAGACTTCTCATGGCTCTTGTCTAAGGAACATGGAAGGGACAATGTCTTGCAAAAGTCCATAGTCAGGAACTTGATACTGCTGGTGAAGATGTTGATTAACGTTGTGTGGATATGCCCCAGTATTTTGGTTGCTAATGGCAACAGGCATTTGAACAAAATTATACTGTTGATGATGAGAGAAGTTAGGCCCAGTTGGGATCGATGCAGGTGCTAGCATAGAATGTGAAAACATAGCTGAAGCACTTCCTCTAAGGGTTGTTGGAATTGGATGGTTATGTTGGCCCTCATACGTTGTAATCACAATTGATGGATCCTGGAATGACCTCTCTACACGTTTCTTCACTGTGCATTTCTGAGTTGTGCACCGGTAATAGCTCCTGATAATTAAAAAAATAATAACATAAAATGGATGTTCTCAAGAATTTGTTTAAATTAACCTTTGAATCTGTAATATTCCTAATTCATTTTAAGAAATTGAAGCTAGAAAAAGAAAATATTGGAAGGGATGAAACAATTGATATTGTACTCTTTGTTTTCTTTGACCTTTATTTTGAGAATCATCTAATTAATTAAGAGCAAAACCATTTCGTCAACGCGTGCAAAATATTTAGAATATTTTGGTTTCTGATCAAATTAAATTAATATTACTTTGTTGTGCTTTGGGTGCAAGAAACTAGAGACATGCATACCTTGGATATGGACTATTCTTGACAGCCTTCTGTCCATATTTTCTCCATCTATATCCATCTTCTAGATGATCGACCTCGCTCTTGGTCATGAAGGCAAATCGTGGCTCTTTTTGCCTTTTCTCTGCTTTCTTTTTTCCTTTCTGTTGGCATACACAATTTACCATAAAAGTTACACCATCTCTAATTGTCAAAATTAAGAAAGTGCCCTAGATTCATAAAGTGTGTATATATAACAATTACATGAACAAAAACTTACTCTTTCTTATTATCAGACGATTCTCCTCCTTCATCTGCCCTTTCAGTTTGTGTCTCTTTCCTGGTCTTTCCTGAGTCTTCATCACCACCAGCCTCACTTGAAGAAAAAGAGGCTGAAGAATTAGGGGTGGCAGGAATTTGTTCGGTACTGTTACCACCACCTAAATCTCTAGCTTCCATTATTGGCTTTGAATTGCCTTCTATGGAAGAAAACACTTGAGACGAAGCAGAAGGTGACAAGCCAAAGGCTTTTGCAAGTGAATTATAGTCCACAGACCCATGCAAGCACTCAGTAAAGCTCATGTATGAAGAAGGATCATACCCTTGGCCCGGACTACTGTTATAAGTTGATGAACCAAGAATGGAAGAAGGCTTAGTAGCAAGATGATCCTCTTGGAATGGAGTGTGGTAGTAAAAGTCTCTATGTTCATTAGACATGTATAAACAAAAAAGAAGAAGATGAAGGTGAAGTGATAAAGAAGAAGAAGAGAGTTTTGTTTTTAGGTCTGGTTGTGCCTTAAGACTTTTTGTTCTTTCCTTTATATGTTCATTTACTTGTTTGAGTTTTCCTATTATATAAAGAAAGAGTATTGAGTTTGAATGAGACTTGCCGATACCTTTCTATAAAGAAAGGTTGACAAACTACCTCCAATTACAAGGGCAACAGGTGCCTTCTCTTACGGAAACATTTTCCATCCAACAAACCGCCCTCTTCTATCAATTTAGACCCTATTCCTAGTCTACCTTCACAGCCCCTTAATTACATATATATTATACTCTTTTCCTTTTAAGACAAAAAAGAAAATTACGGATCGAAGTCTTCAAAGATTTTTCAACAACAATATTAAATTTCTAATCATTTAACTACTCCATACATTGGATAATATTGGTGCATGATAGCCAGCTTAATGGATAAAGTTAATTAATAATTATGATTAAGTGATTTATTAAGAAAATAATTAAAAAATGAGTATGTTTAATTGTTTATCATGTTGGATCTATTAACCAAAGAAACCTTGTTGTACCGATTTTTTTATTAAAAACAAAACTTCTGGAATATAATTCTAACAAATTAAACGTTTTTTTATTAAGATAGTGTGAGTTTGTATAAGTTTTAAGTCTAAAAAAATTTTACTTGAAGGGTGCTTCGGATAATAATATAAATCATATATTGAGATCTCACATAACGGACATCACATAACAAATTAAATTTTTAAGTTGAGATAGTCCTTTGAAAATAAATAAATAAAAATATTAAATTAATTAACAACCAATAAAGCTTAAAATAATGATAAAAAAAACTAACATACTAATGAAAAAATTATATTCTTAGAATTTCCACATACAATAAAGTTCTTATAAAAATGAATATTTTTATGTAATAAAAAATTTTCATTTGAAATTTTTATATTATAAATATTTATATGTATAAGAAAAAAGTATAAAAAAAACAGTAATTTTTTATTAGTGAAAAATAGAAGAAAAGAGAATAAAGAGTTGATTTTCTTTATTGAATAGAAATATTTTTAAAAAAATATATATTATTTTGAGACAGAAAAAGTAAATAAATAAATAAAATATTTTTTGGACCATATATCCATAGTATTTTGAGACTAATTTTTATGTACTATTCAATTAACATTAAGGTCAGCAGCAATATAAATAAACCATTTATACTAGAGTTAGAGATATATGAGCTTTATTTCACACAATATGATTTGAGATCTGAACATTATTATTTGCATCAATATCTTAACCATCCAACAACCCCCTGATCAGCTAATAACAAAATTATTCTTGTTATTATTATTAGTTACATACATTGCTAATAGCTAAAAAGTGTGGGTGTGGTGCACGAGCAAAGAAGGCGCGTGAGTTAAGAGAGAGGGACAGACAGGGATAAAGTCAGCGAAGACTACAAAGTAACATGCTCTCTCCTCTCCCCCTCCTGCTGCTAGAAAGAAAGAAATAAAGAATGAAAGGCAAAGAGTCTGTGAGTCACGAGGTCAGAGACAGAGAGAGGGAGAGAGAGAGAGAGAGTCTGTTTTTGGTTTCCTTTTTAGTCAAACATTCAAACTTCACTGTTTGTTTAATTATTTATATAAAAATTCAAAAAAGGGTATGGGAATATCAGGCTTACACGTGTCGTTACTGGCACCGGCATTTTGACCCTAGCCGACATTACCTTTGGCGCGTGGGAGTCACTCTACCGCTTTCTTTCCCTCGTTCTTGCTGATTGGGACCCGTCGTCATCATCTTCCTCGCGCAAGGTGTGTGAGACTTCTTTTTTTTTTTTTTTAAATGTTTGGGACATCATGTTACAGAGATTATTTTGAAAAATAAAATTTTTAAAAATAAATTTAAAAGGTAAAAAAATTAAATAACATAATACTTATTTAAATAAAATATCTAACTTTTTTCTCTTTTTTATATCTTTTAAAAAAATTATCTTTATAAAATCATGATGAATTTTTTTTTGACATCACCGATGTCATGTAACATTATTATTATTATTTTTTTCAATAAATATAGATCAGATAAAACCAATTCGAGCGTAATTTTTAATCGAAATGATACTCATAAGTTGGCTGGTGCCCAGAAAATAAAAAGAATATGAGAAGGATATTTTATTTCACAACAGTGAAAGTTATATATATATATATATATATTTGCCCTTTTTGCATTCAAGGGTTGCACCTTACTTGATGGTAGTTAAGATAAATTACAAACTCACAATACCGAATATTTTAAAAATAAATTTTAGAAATATTAGTTATAAGAATCAAATTTTATACTTTTTATAGATGAATATTTACTTATGAATGAATTTCTATCTTATGGTTTAAATAACTTGTATAATTATACAAATCATTTAAAATTATGAACCATTTTTAATACTTTTAAAATTATGAACTTTACGAATAAATGTTTTAAAGAACATGACAATCATTTAAAAAAAATCATTTTTTATGTGTTCACTTTTTATACTTCATAAGATTATTGCCATTTATCAAAATAATTATTATTTATCATCTTTAATTTTTTTCTTTCTGGTGTGATCAGTCTGGATAGATTTGAACTCACTTCATTGTTGCTATTGTTTTAGTTTTTTATGAATTAAATACCTCCAAGAACAAAGTACCACTATTTATCTGAACGACTTAATTAAATATATTTACTTCATTTTATTTTTTGTGATACATGCTGCTAATTAATTAATTAATTAATTTGTTTGCTTTTCTTTTTGTTTCTGTTTTTCAAGTATCCTACCGAAGTGTTAGAGCTCATCTAAATTTTTTTCCCCCCATTAAGTGTTGTGTCTGTTCGTTTTTTTTTTTTCCTTGAAAAAAAAAATGTTACTCGATATCTTCTAAAAAAAACTACCTCACACAAGTTGTGTTCTTCTTAACTTAATTAACGTTAATAATTCAGTCAAAGATGAGAGTTTCTTCTTGTCAAAAGATTATGTGAAGCAAATACTTGTATGTAGTCTCAGAGGATAGTATTTGGCCAACACTTGTACGTACCTCTTACGCATATACCTTTCAGATGTCTTTTTCAAAAAATGTTTGCGTCTAGCAAATTGCAATACCAAGAACCATTTTATATTCTGACCAGATTAGTCCAAAAGCGTCTATAGAAAAACACATCCTTGGATGACTAGAACTTCCAGCACCTATTCAACGATTTACTAACATGTGCTAATCTCGTAGTCAGCAGGCCAAAGTTTTCATACCTAGCAATTATCGAAGTGCCAAAAGCAATAGAACTTAGAGCTCATAATATTTCAAGCACCAAAACAAGAGAAACTATTATGATGTAATGACAAACCAAGCTTGATCATTTTGAAAGACTTGACCATCAACATCAACTTTGAAAAATATAGCTAAAAGCTACGTCACTTGTAGATCGATAACCTCAATCATATCCTCGACGAATTTTTGGACAAATTATTCATCTGTTTTTAAAAATCAACCATCAATATTTTTTTTCTTTTTTCCTTCTTTTTACCAGTGTTGGGTGCACATATGAGTAATAATTATCTTATATTGAAAAGAAGGGGAAAAGAAAGGTGACTATCTATAGGCTAAATTCACGACTCAGTAGTTTAGGCTCTTTGATTGGAGGTGGTATCCATCCTTGTGTATAATCTCTCAT